>JAKSZU010000026.1:29393227-30099760 GCA_026018925.1 Tupaia tana | reverse complement strand
AGGGTGGGGGAGGGCCCAGCTGTGGGCAACCCATGTGCAGCCACAGACAGACCCATAGTGCTCCCTGGTGCACACTGCGCAGAGCTGAGTCTCTCAGGGGAAGTCCCGGCAGTAGGTTAACCTAGAGCCTGCTCACTCTCAGTCCTGGACACCCACAGGCCATGCCTCTGCTCTGCCCTGAGGTCACTGATGTTAATAACTAGCCTTTTCCAAGGAAGACTTCTGAGTTAACAGGAGGACACGTGAGAAATATGATGACCGTCCACTTTGAGGAGGCTGCAGGGAGGTGAGACGCAGCGGGCTCGGACGTGAGATCTGAGCAGCTCCTTGTTCAGAGGCCAGGGCTGAGGTGACTGTGGTCAGTGTCTGAGTGAGGTGGGTGATCCTGCTTGAGAACAAACACAGCAAGCACTCCTTCTAGAAGAGGGGCAAGTTCTCAGCAAGTTTCAGTCTGCATAAATATTCAGAGACATCAGAGAGTGTGGCATGTCAGGAAATGGCAGGACTCTCATATTTCGGTCCCATAATTTTGGATGAACTTGTTGTCAGACCACAATTGTGTGTCTACATAGATGTTTCCCACTGGAGAAGGCACGTCCATTCTTCTTTCCCTCTTATCTATTTTCCCTTCTTCCTTCTGTTTTTTTTTTTTTTATTTTTTCTTTTCTGTGCTTTTTTGTTGAACAAAAGAAAGCTTTGAAAATCCACCGTTATGAAGCTTTTCCCTAACGTTCCACTAAGAGGCCTATAGTTTAGTTTATAGTTTAGTTTTTATATCTCAAATTTGCATGTTGACGCCCAGTTTACTCAACATTATTTTTGAAAAGACTGTCCTTTCCCTAGTGAATGGTCTTAGCTGCTAGGTTGAAAATGATTTGTCCATAAGTGTTTATTCCTGGGCTGTCAGTTCCATTGCCTGTTTGTACATTTGTCTGAATGTCAGAACCACTTTGTTTTCACTAATGTAGCTTTGTTGTATGATTTGAAATAAGGAATTGAGACCTTGCATTTTGTTCTTATTTTATAAAATAGTTTTAGTTATTCAGGTTCTTTAGTTATTTGAATTCTATATGAATTTTAGGGTGTATGTTTCTAATTGGTTGTCAGGATAGTCGTGATGCATTTTTGTATAGAACAACAGAAAAATGTGTCATAATGTTCCACTCCGGATATTTGTACCAAGTAACATTGTCAGAATGTCAATAGCAATTTCAATCAATCTATGCGTTAGATTGGAAAGTACTGATAATTTAGCCATATATTTTTATTTTTATTTTTTTGGTTTTGATTAAAATGCATGCACCTATTACAGAGACAGTGAGGGGAAAAGTGAGAAATCATCTATGAGAAGGGATGGCCTTGCTGCAATCACTTCTCTATTCTTACCTCAGGATTTGGGGTATGGATGCTATTAGACCCAGCATGATAGTCAAGCAGCCGAGCCTAACATTTGAACCACAGATTCAGCCATGTGGGATCCATTGTCTTAACCATATTTTTTCTTTTATGGAGAGGATTTTGCTATAGGGTGCATGCGCTCTCCAGAAAGACAGAGAGAGACAGAAAGTGAGAAATCAGCCCCCTGGGGTAAAGGTATCAAAGTCACACTTAGAAAAACGACACTGGGGACCAGTAGATGGCGAAGTGGTTGGTTCTCAGGACTCCCACCAAACCCACCGAGACTCGCTTGCAGGGAATTTCTCACTTTCCTTCTCACTTTCTCTGTCTCTCTCACTGGTGCGTGTATATGCCCTTAGGCAAAAACCTCTACAAAGAAAATGAAAAGTGACAGTCCATAAGAAGTTAGAGGGATAGTTGCTTGGAGAGCCTATTCCAATTGATTGGCAGTTTCTGGGGTGCGTTCATGATCTGAGATGTGCTGGGTTCACCTCTCTTGTTGTGGCCACCATCCCATCCTGCTGTGGTCCCTCTCTCAGCACAGACTGTGGGGTTTGACTCCTGTGTGGATGAAGGGGAAGCCCAGGGTGGGGAGGATTCCTGGAGGCAGTTGTGTCTCTGTCTCATTGAAAGGGTGATGAGAGATAGCGGTGACTCTTCCTTCCACCCTTCTGATAAGCCCAGGCTTCTCAAAGTAGGGTGACTGGGAGGGTTCCACCAGTGTGTGTTGGGCAGGAGCCCTGTCATGGACCCACACACTTTCTTCAGGCATGACCCGTTTTTAATCTAGTATCTTTGGAATGCTCCTGCCAGGATCTCTCTCCTGAGCTGAGTCTCCAAGAAGTGGGTTCAGGGAACCAGCAGTTAGCGTAATGGCTATGTCGCTGGACTCCCACGTAGTCGACCGTGGTTCGCGTCCCAGACCCGGTGGCTTAAAACTGACGCCGGGCACGTGTGCATGCATGCCCAAGATCCCGAGGGGAGAATGGAGGAGAAGGGATTGCGGCGTGACCATCCCCTCTGGGGTGATTTCTCGCTTTCTGTCTCTATGTCTCTCTCTGTCTGTCTGATAAGTGCACGCGCCCTATAGCAAAAATCTCTCCAAAAAAAAAAAAAAGAAGTGGGTTCAGATGTGCATAAGGACCCCCAGATGATCACATGGCCTTGAAATGTTGGGACACCCTGACCCTCAGAGTCTGGGCCCTGCTGAGCATTACATCTTCCTCCCTTAGTGTCCCCTGCTCCAGACCTAAAGGGTGACCTCGTGAGGACATTCACAGATAGGCTGAGTTCAGAGCAGCCGTTGATGCTCTTCATTAGTCGTTGGGGGGTGGGGGAAGGCTGTGCTCTGAGGGGATCTGCTGGGCCAGGGCTACTGGCAAATGACAGTTCAGGTGCTGGCGGTGCATAACCAGGATCTGTCATGATGGAAGGGGAATTTGGAGTAAGTGAGGGCAGCACAGGGACAGCAGGAGGTTGGGGCCAGAAGCCAGCTGAGAGAACATCATATTCCTGTGGCTTGAGTGCAGTCTTGGCCCCTCCAGGGATGGAGTGAGTCTGAGTGTCTTTGTAGAATGGGGGAGACTGGATGAGTGTAGACCAGCGTGTGGGAAGGATGGTGGAGCATACTGAGCTGGTGCTCAAGAGAAGGCTCTGTTCAAGCTCTGCTGTGTAGGATGCATGAAGAATCCTCATGTCTGTGAACATGACAGGGGTGTAGGTAGCAGAAAAGGACTTCGCCAGTGTCCTAGGCATGATGTTATGGCAGATCCCTGGGTTGGTTTCTGGGCCTGGTGTGGTCTCTCTTGCCAGAACACATGGACCCTCCAATGCAGGGAGCCCAGGACACACGTTTTCCAACAGCCTCCCTAGGTGTCCCTTTCTTCAATCTCACTGGAGATCATGCATTTCTATAGAAAGCAGGGAAGACCCAGGATGAGGAGATGCCTGGACAGGAGCAGACCCAATTACAGTCTGAGCTCAGAGCCCTGTACCAAGACCCACAGCAGGCCCTTGTATCCGTGTGACAGGATAGAGGGGACAGAGGGGATGGAACAAAGGATTTGACAGGCACAGAGTGTTTGGGACACAGGATCTCAGGCAGAGACCCCTGTCTGTTAGGCTGTGAGGATGTGTTGCTCTGGGAGACTTTTAATGTACCAAAAGTTTTACAACTCATGAAGGCCTTCGGGATCTCTCTTGAACACACCGTGTGGGTGCAATGGCAGGTGAGACACACTGGGGTCCCTGCATAGCATTGTTCCCTGATGGTTCTTGGGCAAGTGTGAGGGGGTAGGCCCAGATGGACATGGAGCACTGGGATCGGACTGAGGAATAAAGAGGTCTATTGTCCACCCAGCTGACATGTCCCATTAAAGTGAGATATCAGGGGAGCACACTGTGAACCACATTCTTCCCTGGGACTCCTGAAGGTTCAGTCAAATTCCCTGGAAGGACTTTGTATCCTGGAGTTCCCAGGTGTCATTTACACACTGGGGGATGTCCCTTCATATTTTTCATTGCAAAATTTATTTGCCAATATAGGGCTGCTTCTTAAAATTCTGGATCAGATCATGTCCTAAGGAAGAGAGAGGGCCACAAGGGCCGACTGTATTTGGTTGTCCCGGAAGGCTGCCGAGTTCTGTAACAGCAGATGTGTCAGCCTATTCATCAGGCATCATTTCATCTGCTGCTCATTTCAAAGGAGGTGTTTGCTTTTAAAAAGCTATGGAAAGTTGGATATTAATATCTTGGCTGTTAATTTAGGAATTCTTCTCACATAGTTGCAGAAATAACTCAGTCCAAAGTTATTTGTTTTCTGGTCGCTTTCCCTGTGTACTTTTATTTTTAAACTTTATTGTTCCCAGTCACCTTCATTTCAGTATTTGGTGCAGCCTCACCCAGCATATTAAGAGCCTTCTCGAGTACTCCCATTGCTTTGATCTTTTTGCTTACTCTCTCTTTTTCCTTGCCAGCCATCTCCTGGATTCTGTCACTCAGCATTATTGATCTGGGCTCTGTAGTGTTCTATACTTTTCCGAGTGGAAACAGCAATGTCCCACTATGTCAAAGTAGTCTCTGTCACCCTTGTAGTCAGGTGCTCCATTGCAGTTGGGGACGGGTGGTATGCATTTTGTATTCCTGGTGTTGAGCACTGTGCTGGCTCCTAGTGAGAAGTCAGTACTATCTTGATTGAATGGTTGGCTAAATGAACAGATGAGGAAAAAAAATTAGGAAAAATTTTTTTCTACCCAAGAGTAATAGATTACTGTCCAATTAAAAAAATTATTATTTAAGCATCTATGAAAAAAATTATTGAGGTCATAAATTCCTACCGAAAAGTGGCAGGATACAAAATTAATTCTAAAAATCTGTAGCAGAGACCCTGGCCTATGGGACAGTGAGGCAGGGCCCTCCCCCCAGCTCCAGCCCCGATATCACCAAGTCCTGAGACCCCCATCTCTCAGCGAGGTAGTCCTTTTTTTCTCTTCTTCTTTCATTTTCAAATGTCTAACTTCTCCTTACCACACAGGACTGCCCCCAGCTCTACAGCAACCCCACTTCCCCACCTGCATCCAGACCCCTGGCCCTAAGGTACCCTAAGGCAGGTTTCTCTGCCTCTGTTCCTGTGCAGCAGCCTTCATGTCCCGAGACCCCCTATCTCTGTCAGCCAGGTAGGGCTTTTTTTTTTTTTTTTTTTTGTAGAGGTTTTTGCTATAGGGCGCGAGCGCTCGCCAGACAGACAGAGACAAAGAGACAGAAAGTGAGAAATCACCCCCCAGGGGGGATGGTCACGCCAAAATCCCTTCTCCTCCATTCTCCTACTGGGATCTTGTGCACGCATGCACACGTGCCCAGTGTGAGTTTTAAGCCACCGGGTCTAGGACTCAAACCGCGGTCGACTATGTGGGAGTCCAGCGACATAGCCATTACTCTCACTGCTGGTTCCCGGTAAGGATTTTTTTCTCTTTTTCTTTGATTTGTTAATTTTGCACTTCTCCTTACCAAAGAATATCGCCCCCAGATCAACAGCAGACCCCACTTCCATCTCCATACCCCTAGCAGAGTGCACAAGTTTTTGTTTATTCTCCTTACTTTCTTCATTCTTATTTGGTCCTCTCTTCCTCTTACTCCACCCTCCCAGACATTCTAGATAGGTCTTGAGTAACAGTTCTGAAACATCCTAGTATTGTAAGACTCCCTGGGTTCCTCCTTTTTACTGAACCACCTGTGATAAATGAGATACTACCCTTTAGACAGCTGAATAGAATACTCCTCCTTGGACCACATTGCTACACACAATAGAAGTGAGACTTTGGCACTCATGAGTCCATATCTAAAGGGAAACACAATTACTCCTAGTTGAAGAAACATTCTCCTAGAAGGTATTCCAAATTGAATACATCTCCCAATGGCTATAAGTAGATGAAGTGTCTGAGGTCCGAATAAACCAGGAAATATGTCTCCATCAAAGGAACACAGTGACTCCCCTCTATTCCTCGAAGAAACAGAGGAAGTTACCAAAATGTCAGAGAAAGAATGTAGAACATTCATGGTGACCAAATTCCATGAGTTGGAAGAGAAAAGAGAGAACAAGCTCCAGGAGATTAGGAAGTCCTTCTATGATATGAAGGCAGAAATGGACAGACTAAGAAAGAATCAGATGGCAGGAACCAGCAGTTAGCGTAATGGCTATGTCGCTGGACTCCCACATAGTCGACCGCGGTTCACGTCCCGGACCCCGTGGCTTACAACTCACGCTGGGCGCGTGTGTGTGCGTGCCCAAGATCCCGAGAGGAGAATGGAGGAGAAGGGATTGCAGCATGACCATCCCCCCGGGGGGTGATTTCTAGCTTTATGTCTCCATGTCTCTCTCTGTCTGTTGGCGAGCACACGCGCCATAAGCAGAGAAAAAAAAAAAGAAACTTAAAGAAAAAGGAAAAAAAGATACTAAGATTGGCAAGAGAAAAGGATCAAGTTACCTACAAAGGACATCCCATCAGGCTAACAGCAGACCTCTCATCGAAAACAATGCGAGCGAGGAAAGGGTGGGAAAATATACTCAAAGTTTTAAGAGAAAAGCAATTTCAGCCAAGAATACTGTACCCGGCAAGATTATCTTTCATGTGGGAAGAAAAGACAAGAACATTCTCAGATGAACAAAACCTAAAAGAATTTACCAGCGCCAGACCAGATCTCCAAGAAGTTCTCAAGGGTGTGCTATGACCGGAAAACTAAATACAGTCACACAGCAATAAGAGTTAAAAAAAACTAAGAAAGTGGCCTACCAGAGATGCTGTGAGAAGAGAGTGGGAAAGGACAGAGGGTCAGAAAGAGGGGTAAAAAATTCTAGAAACTAGAAATGGAAAATTTTTGATTATAGCATGCATGACTAAGTCACTATGCAGTATATTCTGGATGGGAAATCACATTTTGCATGCTGTGATGATGCTTAGGGAAAGAATGTAAATGAAGTTAGAAAAAAAAAAGTTTCAGAAAAAAAAATGTATTCGATGACTGCAGTAAGATATATAGCCCCAGCTAGGTGCTACTTTATAGGATGTCTAACGTTAGACTTTTGTTCATGGAAATGTATATATCAGCTGTGTTTGCTATGAAAATATTTAGATTAATTAAGATCTTTAGTAATTCAATAAAATGTGGGGGAAAACAGTAGAGAAAGCAAACATAGATACCAGAGACAGTGGGGAAGGAGAGTGGGAAATGGCAGAGGGTAAGAGATAGGGAATCAAGGATGGGGGGAAAAAGGCAAAACATACAGGAAACAAGAAATGGAAAATTATTTGTTGACAATAACAAGTATGTTGATGTGCTTGATTGAGAATATACAGTGTACTGTGGATGGAAAAAAAAAAAGGAGTCATGAGAGGAAAGTTCATAGGAATTAGTGCCTCGGTGGGCAGGTGCGATGGGAGATGACCTGCCCTCATCTCTAGGGACCTGAAAGGGCTGCCTTGGGGTGCAGAACCCCCTCCAACTGCCGACCCCACCTTCCACGCACAGTAGCCGCCAAAGAGACAGTCCTTGAGGAAAGCAGAATTCCCTCTCCCTCCTAAAAGCGGGGTGCACGGGCCCTGCGGCTGGGTGCAAGCTTCACTCTTCGCCTGTCCTGGACAACACCTTTCCCTCCCCAGCATAGCGGCTTCCCCTACCCTGGACAGCGCCTTCCCCCCCAGCCCCACCCGCACTCCCCGCCCTGGCGCCTTTCTGGTTGAGGGAGGAGGCAGTGGGGGGACGTTCCGCACAGCGCTGAGTGCGTGTCTGCGTGCGTGGGCGGTTCGCATGGGAAGTCTGGAGAAGCGGCGCCATTCCTCCAGCTGCGCTGCCCGAGAGCGTGGCTCCCCGTGTTCCCAGGCGAGGCCCTGGGAGCCCGAGGTGTGCAGCCCCCTTGGTGCGAGTCCCCGGGAAGACAGGGTCGCGTGTGGCCCCCACGGAGCGGAACCCGACGGACGTGGAGGACGAGGAAGGTAGGCGACGGTGTCTTTGGTATCCGGGAGTTCTCGGGGACCTCTGCGGTGGGGCTGGGCTCCTGGGCGGATCGGATGTCGGCCTGGAAGGCTTGGGCCGGCAGTCTGGGGACGACCAGGACAGCCATGTGGGTTCGTGGGGTGGGACCCTTGTGCTGCCCGGGGGGCGGTTCTGTAATGGCTGTGTCGCTGGACTCCCACATAGTCGACTGCGGTTCGCGTCCCGGACTCCGTGGCTTACAACTCTCGCCGGCTGCGTGTGCGTGCGTGCCCAAGATCCTGAGAGGAGAACAGAGGAGAAGGGATTGTGGGTGACCATCCCCCCCGGGGGGGGGGGGGGTGATTTTCTGCTTTCTGTCTCTATGTCTCCCTCTGTCTGTCTGGCGAACACACGCACCCTATAGCGGAAAAATAAAAAGAACTTTAAAAAAAAAAAAGAAAAAAAAGCAGATAGTAAGATTGGCAAGAGTAAAACATCAAGTTACCTACAAAGGACATCCCATCAGGCTAACAGCAGACCTCTCATCGGAAACAACGCGAGCGAGGAAAGGGTGGGAAAATACACTCAAAGTGTTAAGAGAAAAGCAATTTCAGCCAAGAATACTGTACTCGGCAAGATTATCTTTCATGTGGGAAGAAAAGACAAGAACATTCTCAGATAAACAAAACCTGAAAGAATTTACCAGCACCAGACCAGATCTCCAAGAAGTTCTCAAGGGTGTGCTATATCAGGAAAATTAAATACAGTCACACAGCAATAAGAGTTGAACAACTAAGAAAGTGACCTACCAGAGATAGTGTGAGATGAGAGTGGGCCTGCCGCCGGCTCTGTGGCCTGTTGCTGGGGACAGGAAAGGCTAGGGGCTGGGCTCTTGGACTGGGGGTCTGCAGGTGAGCTGAGTGGGCAGCAATGGATGTCCCTGCCTTAGAGTCGCTGGCTGTCCTGAGGCCTGCCGTTGGCTCAGTGGCCTGCTGCTTGGGACAGGAGAGGCTAGGGGCTGGGCTTTTGAACTGGGGGTCTGGAGGTGAGGGAAGTGGGCAGCGATGGATGTCCCTGCCTTAGAGTCGCTGGCTGGCCTGAGGCCTGCTGCTGGCTCTGTGGCCTGCTGCTGGGGACCCGTGGTGGATTGTCCGAGGCCAGCCATTTTCTCTTCTACATCTGAGATTCTATTTTCTGAATGATCTAGTCTGCTTTTAATACTTTCAAGGGAGATTTTGACTTCTTGTATTATAGACTTCATCTCTAACAGTTCCGTTTGAGTCTTTTGTAAAGTGTGTAATTCCTCTTTTAGATCTTGCAAGAATTTCCTCATCTCCTGGAACCCGTCAACTTCTTTCTCCTTTCTCTTTAGCAGTTCATTATCTCTCTTCTCTTCCGTCTCTGTTAGCTTCGACATTATGAATGCTCTAAATTCCTTATCAGACATTTCCATGATTTTCACCGAATTGCTTGTGGATGAAGAAGAGTTACTCTCTTCCCTTGGAGGAGAGGTATTTTCTTGTTTTCCCATATTTCTTGTGATCTGGCAGTGATTTCTTGTCATCTGATGGATGGTGTGTTTCTTTCAAATCCTTCAAGTTCAGCCTGAATGTTCAGGAGCAAGCACACAGAGGTAATCTAGAATCTCTTTGCCGTTCGGTTGTGATCGCTGGTGCAGCAGATTCAGTAGATATTGAGGAATATTTTAACCCGCTAGCTCGTTTGCTGGAGGCTGAATTATCAGTAGAAAAATCTTCATTCCCTGAAATGTCTAGTTCGCTGGAGCCATGTGGAACCTTCTTCGGAAGGCCTGGCCTCTTCTGCCGCTAGCTCGTTTGCTGGAGGCTGAATTATCAGTAGAAAATCTTCATTCCCTGAAATATCTAGTTTACTGGAGCCATGTGGAACCTTCTTCTCTCTTTTTTTTAAGATTTTGTCATAGGGCACATGAGATCTCCAGAGAGAAAGTGAGAAATCGCCCCACCCCCCTTCTGGGGCCATGCTGCAATCCCTTCTCCTCTGTTCTCCTTTTGGTATTGTGGGCATACATGCATAGATACCCAGCATGATTTTCCTTTCTTCTTCTTTTTTAAAAAAAAATTTAATAAATTTCATTTGTTGTCAGTTTTAATTTTACCAGAGAGAGACAGAGAGAGAAAAAGGGAAAGCAAGAAAGCAGGTCGCTAGGTCTGAGACTCGAACCACAGTCGGCCATGTGGGAATCCAGCGGTTCTAACCACCACGGTGTCACCTGCCAGGCCCCCCACCCAACATGATTTTCAGGCCTTCGTGGACAGGACTTGGATTTTGATTGGCTAAGTGGGAGTCCAGCGCCTTAACCACCACACCCATGAATTGCTTTTGATCAGGGTGGGCTCCTGTGATAGCCAGGGCAGCCGTGCCTGCACGGAGAGAGCCAGAGAAGCTCTCAGGGATACTCGGGTCTCTATGGGTGTTGTCATCAGTCAGACCTTGGGGCACCTGGTAGGGCTTCTGTTGGACCAGTCTGTGGGGTAACTGGTGGTGATGGCCCCAGCATTGGGCACAGGTGAGTGGGAGTCTTCTCAGGGCTGTGGTCAATGGAGTTTCCTGCATCAACTCAGCCTAGGAAGTGAGTCCTCTGGGCAGTAATGGAGATAGACGTGTCAGCGGTCATGGGCTGTGTCAGGATGGGGCATAATATCTCCACCATTTTCTTCCTCTGTCACAGCTCAGAGTCTCCCCCGCATTTTTATCCTCACGACAGTGCCACACTGTTTTGTTTACTGTAGATTTGTAGTAAGTTTACACATCAGGAAGTATGAGTCCTCCACCTTTTTTTTTTAGAAGTTTTTGCCTTAGGGTATGGGCGCTAGTCAGAGAGAGAAAGACAGAGACAGTGAAAGGGAAAGTGAGAAATCACCCCCATCCCCCATCCCCTGGCCCAGGGAATGGCCATGCTGCAATCCCTTCTCCTCCATTCTTCTCCTGGGATTTTGGGCACACACACATGCGTGCCCGGCGTGACTCGAACCACAGTTGGCCATGTGGGAGTCCCACACCTTAACTACTAAGTCATCTGCTTATAATTTGGCCAGAAAGAAAGAGAAAGGGAAATTGAGAAAGAAAGCCACCAGGTCTGGGACTTGAGTCATGTGCGAGTTCAGCACCTTAACTATCATGCTACCTGCTGGCTCCCAGGAACATGATTTTAATGATATTAAGTCTTTCAATCCATGAATACAGGATGAATTTCCGTTCATTTAGATTTTTTTAAAAACTCGCTTTCAGCAATGTTTTATAGTTTTTAGTGTATGTGTGTACAACTTCTTTGGTTAAATTTCTTCCTAAGGGGACCAGCAGTTAGCGTAATGGTTATGTCACTGGACTCCCATGTAGTCGACTGCGGTTCGCATCCCAGACCCGGTGACTGAAAACTCACGCCGGGCAGGTGTGCATGCAGGCCCAAGATTCTGAGAGGAGAATGGAGGAGAAGGGATTGTGGCGTGGCCAGCCCCCAGAGGGTGATTTCTCACTTTCTGTCTGTCTGTCTCTCTCTGTCTGTCTGGCGAGCGCAGGCACCCTATAGCAAAAGCCTCTACAAAAAAAAAATTTCTTCCTAAGTATTTTATTCTGTTTATGCTATTGTAAGTAAAATTGTTTTCTCATTATCATCTTCTGACATTCATTTCTAGAGTGTAGAAATAAACTGACTTTGGGGACCAGGAGGTAGCAGGGTAGTTAAGGCACTGGACACTCCCACATGGCCAACCGTGGTTCAAGTCCTGACCTGGTGGCTTGCTTTCTCACTTTGTCTCTCTCTCTCTCTCTTTTTCTCTCTGGTCAAATTAAAATAAATAAATGAATAAATAAAATTAAAAATAAAGAAAGAAAAAAGAAAAAAGAAATAAACTGACTTTGTATGGTGATTTGGTATTGTACAAATCTGCTGAAATTGTTCATCACCTCAATTATTTTGGTGGATTCTCTAGAATTTTCTATACATAAATCACCTGTTCTGCAAACAGAAGAGGTTTACTTCTGTCCTTCCTCTTAGATGGCTGGTCATTCCCTGGAAACTCCCTGGCTCCAGAGCTGGGGTTGGACTCCGTTGGCTCTTTGTCTCCTACCAAGCTCAGTGCATGAAAGGCATGTGTCCTGTGGTGTATTATGCAAATCTGAACCCTTTTTCACCCCGTTCCCCCACCAGGGTCCTCAGTCCTGAGAGCAGCTACACTGTGAGGGGCAGGCCCGGGTGGCCACGTGCTGTGCTGTGTCCGTGGGGGGGAAACAGCTGCTTTGACGCTGTGTACTGGCCACGGAGGAACATTGAGGGTCTAGAGACTTTGAACTGACTGAACCCCTTCAGTCATTCAGAGGATCCACAGTGTCCCCTGGTGGCTACCGTGGATTGAGCTTGTCTGTCTCCTCTTGGTCATTTAACAAACTGCTGTTGATCATTTTGACTGCCACTGTGTTTCTGAGGCCCTGTCACCCAATTTTAGGGTTCCATAGTCTTCTCTGAATGTTTTGGATGACTAACGGAATTGTTTCCAGAGCCAGCTGGCCCTTTTGGAGTTACTTGTTGTGAGCCTCACATTGGATAAAATGCTGGCTTAGGTGGGAATCATTGTAATAATTTATGTTAAAGGATTTAAAATAACGGTGTTGGACTCCCACATGGAAAATCATAGTTTAAATCCTGGACACAGCAGCTTGAAAATCATGCCGGGCACGTGTGCATGCATGCCTAAGATCCCAGGAGAATGAAGGAGAAAAGGTTGTGGCATGGTCATCCCCCCTGGGGGGCGATTTCTCACATTCTCTCTCTCTGTTTCTCTATGGTGAATGCATGCACCCTAAAACAAAAATTGAAAAAGAAAAAAATAATAATTTAAAGTAAGAAAATGACTACACCTGGCAGGTGGCATGGTGGTTAAAGGTGCTGGACTCCCACATGGCCAACCACAGTTTGAGTCCTGGACCTGGCGGCTTGCTTTCTCACTTTCCTTCTTTCTGTCTTTCTCTCTTTCTCTCTCACTCTGTCCCTCTCTGGTCAAATTAAAATAAAGAAAGAAAGAAAGTTAAATAAAATAATTTTAAAAATGACTGAAGACTTATGATTAAGGTGCCTTTTTTAAAAAAGGATTATTTAATTTTATCAATTATTATTTTTAAAATTTCCTGTAAGGCACATACTACAGAGAGAGAGGTAAAGTGAGAAGGCAAGCCATCAAGTCCAGGACTCAAACCATGACTGGCCATGTGGGAGTCTAGCAATATGACACCATGCCACCTGCCAGCCCCAAGGGCTTGAACTGCACAGTTAGCCATTTGGGATCCAGTTGCTTTAATTTCCATGCCATCTGCTGGTCCTGAAACAAATATTTTTTTATTTGAGAAGTTTTTGCCAGAGAGGGGCCGGCAGATGAGCTTCAAGCTGCTGGATCTAGGACTTGAACCACAGTCAACCGTATGGGAGTTCTGTGTCTTCATCATTAGGCCACCCCGAAACAAAATTTTAAAAGTGCTCAGTGCTGGTTACAGTTGATTGAACGGCAGTGTAAGATGCAAGCAGGCCTGAGCACCCGTCTCATGGCAGACCCTGAGCCTAGAAGGCTCCGGACTTTAGGGGACTGAGAAAATACAGTCTTGTGTTTTATAATCAAAAGAAATGTGAATCTGAGGGGTTGGCAGGTGATGTGGTGGTTAAGGGTGTTGGACTCTCACATGACTAACTGTGGGTCAGGTCCCGGACCTGTGGCTCGCTTTCTCACCCCCCCCCCCCATTCTGTCTCTCTCTGATCAAATTAAAATTAGTAAGTTAATAAAGTTAAATAAAATTAAAAGAAAAAAATAATTGAAATAAATGTGAATCTAATTCAACCTGGGTTATATATATATTTTATGCCAATGGAGCCAAACAATAAAACTCTTATAAAGAATTATTTAATTTTATTTGTTATTTTTATTGTTATTGCTTCTTACATTTGCTATAGGTCATGTGTGCTCACCACAGAGAGACAGAGAGAGAAAGAGAGAGAGTGAGAAAACAAGCTGCCAGTCCAGGACTCAAACCATGGTCAATCATATGGGAGTTCAGCACCTTAACCACCATGCCATCTGCTGTCCCCCAACAATGGAATTTTTTAAAAGAATTGTTTATTTACTTAATCTCATTTGTTGTTGTTATTAGTATTTTTTTATTTGATCAGACAGAGGCAGAGAGAAAGGGAAAGCGAGGAAGCAAGCTGCCAGGTCCAGGACTTGAACTGCGGTCAACCACGTGGGAATCCAGTGCCTACCACCACGCCACCTACCGGCCCCACCAACAATGGAATTTTAATACCCACATTTTTCTGGGGGAAGCCCCAGGATGGGAAAATATCCAGGACACAGAGTCATGACATGTCCTCCATGGGATCAAGTGACATTCCATCATGACATCAAATGCCTCAAAAGGAGTGTGCATGGGGAAGGAAGCCAGGAGAGGGGCATTTGCTGTGTGACTCCATTTATAAACCTAGGACTTCAAAAACATTCAACTGGGACCAGCAGATGGCGTAATGGTTATGTCACTGGACTCCCACTTAGCCGACCACGGTTCAAGTCCTGGACCCGGCAGCTTGAACTCACGCCGGGCTCATGTGCATGCGTGCCTAAGATCCCAAGAGGACAATGCAGGAGAGGGAGGGGGTTGCAGCATGGCCATCCCCTTTGGGGGTTGATTTCTCTCTTTCCGTCTCTCTTTCTCTCTCTGTCTTTCAGGCAAGCACACGTACCCTATAGTGAAAACCTCTTAAAAAAAACACCGATCAACCAGCACAGAGAGGGGATCAGTGGTTGACTTGAGGGTTTTGTAGGAGGGGTGGAGGGAGAATTGCAAAGGGGCCAGAGGGACTTTGGGATGGGGGTGCATTCACTGACTTGATATTTGGATGTTTTCAAGGGTGTCAAATGAGCTATGAAATCACACACATAAGGGTAGAAAATGTGAGTGGTTTACTGGAGCTCAATCACTCCTCAGTAAGAGTTATGTTCGGGGCTAGAAGATGGCAAAGTGGTTAAATCACTAGACTCTCAAATGGCTGACTGTAGTTCGAGTCCTGGACCTGGTGACTTGAAACTCACATTGGGCATGTGTGTGCATGCCTAAAATTCTGAGAGGGGAATGAAGAAGGGATTGGAGTGGCCATCCTCCCTGGGGGATGATGTCTCACTTTCCCTCTCACTTTCTGTCTCTCTCTGGTAAGCACATGCACCCTAAAGTCAAAAACCTCTTTAAAAAAAAAAAAAGAGTTATATTCAAGGCAGGCGGGAACAAAAAGCACAGGACATAACCCCATGGACCACCGAGAGGCCATCATAGGTCTGTAAACCCCCGGAAACAGGGAGGATGGATGAAAGAGTGGTGGGATTCCCCACTCAGCAGTGGGGTCTGAGATGCCCATAGCTGGACCCGCTACCGCAGCCCTGATCCCCCAGTTCTGATCCCCCTGCATCTCTCACGAACTGGACCTGGGTGGTCCCTGGTTTCCAGGACAGACATAACATCCTGTGACCAGCGACCTAACTCCCTGAGAGACAGCCCTGCCTCGCATTGCCCTGTCAGTGATCAAGGCCCAGGTGAGACTGCTCTGTGGGAGCTGAGAGGACCAACCAAACAGGGGATGGAGGAAAAAATGTCATTGTACTTATAGGTGTCTGATATTCTGTTTAAAAATTAGAAAAAAGCATTAATCTCTGATCTGAACATTTATGCAGTATGAATTATTCTGTCAAAGATATCAAGTTTAGGGGCCAGCCGTGGCATGGTGGTTAAGGGTGTTGGACTCCCACATAACTGACTGCAGTTTGAGTCCCAGACCTGGCAGCTTGCTCTCTCTCTCTCTCTCTCTCTCTCTCCCTAGACAAATTAAAATAAATAAACAAAGTTAAATAAAATAGTTCTTTTTAAAAACTCAAGTTTTTAAAAATCCAATTTACTTTTTTAATAATTTTTAAATTCTTTTTAAAAAATAATTACTTTACTTAACTTCATTTATCCATTTATTTACTTATTTATGTATTTGCTTACTTACTTAAATTTGACCAGAGAGGGATAGAATGAGAGCGAGAGGTAAAATGAGAAAGCAAGCTGCCAGGTCCGGGACTCGAACCATGGTTAGCCATATGGGAGTCCAGCACCCCTAACCATCATGCCACCTGACAGCCCACTATGTGACTTTTTATTTTTGGATTCACTTTCTCACACTTAGCAGAATTTTCTAATATTTATCCACATCATAGCTGCTGTATGGATGAAAACTATTCTATTGTATGAATATATCACATCTTGTTACTACACTAATTTATTGATGGACATTTGATTTGTTTATCTATTTTGGCTAGTATGCTGTTAAGAACATTTGTCTACACATTTTGTCTAAGTATGTGTTTCTAATTATTTTGGCTTAGGTAAAGTGAAATTTCTGGGTCCTATGATACATTGTTGGTCTTTTTTAAATAAATAATTACTTTATTTAACTTTATTTATTTCTTTGTTTTAATTTGACCAGAAAGGGACAGAGTGAGAAAGAGAGAGAGATATGGAGGAGAAGTGAAAAAGCAAGCCGCCAGGTCTAGGACTCGAACCATGGTTAGCCGTGTGGGAGTCCAGCGCCCTTAACCACCATGCCATCTGCTGGCCCCATTTTTGGTCATTTTTCAGTAATTGACATTCCTTTTCCATTTTACTTATAGCAGTTGACATTCTGACCAGCAATTTTGGTGTCAGGGTAATTCTGGTTTAATAGAATGAGTTAAGGAACATTTTCTTTCTTTCTTTCTCTCTATCTCTTCCTCCCGCTCTTTCTTTCTCTTTCTTTCTTTCTTTCTACTTTTCTTTTCTATCTATTTCCTTCCTTCCTTCCTTCCTTCCTTCCTTCCTTCCTTCCTTCCTTCCTTCCTTCCTTCCTTCTTTCTTTCTTTCTTTCTTTCTTTCTTTCTTTCTTTCTTTCTTTCTTTCTTTCAGAATTACTTTACTTAACTTTATTTAAATTTTTGTCCCTCTCTGACAGAGAGGGACAGAGAGAGTGAGGGAAAGTGTGAAACCAAGCTTCCAGGTCTGGGACTTGAACTGTAGTTGACCATGTGGGAATCCAGCGCCCCCAACCACCTTGCCACCTGCCAGCCCCATGTTAGGAAACAGTTCCACCTCTGCTATTTTATTTATTTTATTTTATTTTATTTTATTTTATTTTATTTTATTTTATTTTATTTTATTTTATTAGGAATGATAAGGAGGGGCAGGCAGGTAGCATGGTGGTTAAGGGTGCTGGACTCTCCAGATGGCCGACTGTGGTGCAGGTCCCAGACTTGGTGGCTTGCTTTTTCACTTCCTGTCTTTCTCTCTCTTTCTCTCACTCTGTCCATATCTGTCAGATTAAAAATAATAAATAAATAAGAATGATAAGGAGTAGATGTTTTACTTTTTTTTTTTTTTTTTTTTTTTTTTTACTTCTTTGGAGTGTTTGCATTTCCTACAGCACATAGCTTTTTGTCAGTGTTTACTGATTCTTTGACCTCTGAAAGAAGGTTTCTGTTATAAACAAAATTAATATTGAATTAATTTCTAATTCCTTCTACGTTATTAGTACTTGTATATACATTACTTACCTATGTTATGTTGGGGTGTTTTCTATATGTATACATAGTTACTGCAATTTGGTGATTCCATGATATAAACACATTTTAAAAATCATGTTATATACTATAAATATATACAACTTGTATTTGTCAAAACAATTTAAAAATCAGAAAAAAAATACCTTTTAGTTCTATTCCATGTTTTGGCAAGAAGTTTTCTAAAAAAATTTTTTCTGGGACCGGAAGGTAGCGTAATGGCTATGTCGCTGGACTCCCACGTAGTCGACCGTGGTTCGAGTCTCGGACCCGGTGGATTAAACTCACGCCGGGCACGTGTGTGTGCGTGCCCAAGATCCCGAGAGGAGAATGGAGGAGAAGGGATTGCGGTGTGGCCATCCCACCTGGGGGGTGATTTCTTGCTTTCTATCTTTCTGTCTGTCTCTGTCTGTCTGGCAAGCGCATGCGCCCTATAGCAAAAAAAAAAAAAAAAACCTCTCCAAAAAAAAAAAAAAAAAATTTTTTTTCCTGACCTTAACCGGCCTTAGGACCTTTCTGCTTTTGGTTAATTTCTGCAAATACCTCTTTCTAATCACAAAAAAGTACTTGGAAGAAATGACTGTTTCCAGTGAGCTTTAAGAAAATACTTCAGAGACACTTTTACTACCTTTCTTAACCTAATTAGGAGGTAGTTTCAATTCCTTGGTCCGGAGCTGGATCTTGGCTCCGTCCTATATGTTAGATGTCTGGTTATAAGACCTCTCAGGCCAAGCCCTCTCATGCTCTCCCGCTGACCTCACAGCCTGTCTAAGGCGAAGGCTCTCAAGCTCAGCACCATGGATATTTGCAAAGAATAACTCCTTCTGGGGAGGAATCCCGGAGCTCAGCAGAGAGCAGCTGGGACACTCACATGGGGTTCTGGGAAGACCCAGCTTCTGATGCTCTGGGAACTGCCTGGGAGTGGGGTTGGGGTCATCTGGAGACTAGTCCCTCCCAGCATTCCCAGCTCAACTCACTTGCCATCCCAGCAGGATTTGGGGGCTGGCTCTTTTGTTCTAGCCGCTCCCTTCAGCAGCCCCACAGGAGGGCAGGAGGACACAGAAACCTGACCTCAAAGCTGGCACCTTGGGGCTGGCAGGTGGCATGGTGGTGAAGGGTGCAGGACTCCCCGTTCATGTCCCGGATCCGGTGGCTTGCTTTCTCACTTTCCCCCTCTCTCTTTCTCTCACTCTGTCCCTCTTTACTTAAATTAAGATAAATCAATAAAGTTATGTGGAATAATTATTTCTTAAAAAGGATTTATTTATCTATTTCCATTTGTTATTATTATTTAACCTGACCAGACAGAGACAGAAAAAGAGAAAAGGGAAAGCAAGAAAGCAGATCGCCACGTCCAGGACTCATACGGCGGTTGGCTATATGGGAATCCAACACCTTTAACCATCACACCACCTGCCTGCTCCAAAAGAAATTTTTTTTTTCGTGGATTGGTTTTTGCTATAGGGTGTGTGCACTTGCCAGAGCGAGACAGAGAGACAGAAAGTGAGAAATCACTCCCCCAGGGAAATGCCCACGCCGCAATCCGTTCTCCTCCATTCTCCTCTCGGGATCCTGGGCATGCATGCACACCTGTCCCGGTGTGAGTTTAAGCCACGGGGCCCAGAACTTGAGCCACGGTCGACTACATGGGAATCCAGCGACATAGCCATTACGCCAACTGCTGGTCCCCAAATGAAATAATTCTTAAAAACAAATAAAAATAAAAATAAATAAAAATTGGCACCTGAGGAAGGAGCTGCTGAGTCAGGAAACTGCTCCCCAGCCATCTCCCCTCTGCTGGGCGGCAGCAGGTCCCTGGCCGTGCCTCTACAGCTCTGGCACCTGGCTGCCAAGGAAGTGCCCCTGCCCAGCCCTGAGCTCATCACACTCAAGACAAACCTCCTCAGCCCGCAGCAGGACATCCGCGAGGGCAAGAGGGTGCTCGGCGGATCGAGAGCCTCAGTGGGTCCTGCGTGTTTTGCGCAAGCACCTGTCTCCCTCTGCACAGTCCTGCTGAGGGCTCTTGGTGCACAGTCTCCCGCGCGCCTTGACTGATCCCAAGCCTGGAGCGATCCTTTCATCTCAAAGCGGAAATGCGCGCCCTCGTTTCCAAGTTTCCGCGTGCGCGCGACCTGCGATGCACGTTCTGGGCATGCGCGTCCATTCTTTACTGGCTTTTCAAAACCGCGCTGAGCAACTGACCCCACAGAGCGCGCCCGCACTCTGGCGGTTGTAGCAGCCCAAGAAGAGAGTTCCGATCCCGATCTCAGATCCAGTATTGAATTCACCCAGCTGTTCCCATGGGAAGTTACCAGGGCAAACTCTGCCCCTCAGCCCTGCCCCCGGCCCTGGGGAACAGGAACTTGCAGAGGGGACTCAGCCGCCTGGAGCCCACTGACAGCTCCCGCCCTGTGCCTGTGGCTGGCCGGGGTCACCCAGCTGTCTATGCCCCTAGACCCATTTATAGACCATCCCCCAGGTGGCCAGTGAGTCTGCACAGGCGGTTCCACACAGCAGCGGGGAGAGGGTGTTCCAGGATCCTGCGGACGCTGGGCTCCTGTCTGAGGGTCCTGAGCTCAGTGTGCAGGCGGGGGCTTCAGAGGAGGCCTGGGCTCTCAGCTCCCGACTTCAGGGCCTTCTGCAGAGCTCTCTGCTCGGCCCAGGGGCACAGAGTCACGCCTTTGCAGCCTGCAACACCCAGGGCTGCCCGAGACTCTTCCACCAGCATCTCATTGAGGGACCTTGGAGAGAGCAGACAAGGGGAGGCTGAGGGGGAGGGAGACCCCTCAGTGCCACAGAACCCCGAGGACCTTAGAAAGGGCCCCCATGGGGCTGGGCAAGCACAGTCAGCATTTAGGCCTCTGGAGGTCACTGAAGGTCTCTGCTCCTTCATTCCTCAGCCTGGGCCTCTACAGAGAAAGGTCCCTGCCCAGAGTTCAGGAGAGAGGGCCAGGAGGGAGGCCCCGGGCTCTGGCATCATGTCCTGCTCCGTAAGAAACCCCATCATGAGCTCCTACAGCTCCAGTCAGGGGCTCCCCCCAGCCAAGAGGAGGAGGTGTCTGGCCACTGCCCACTCTAGGGTGTCCCTCAACACCCCTAAGAAAGAGAGCGAGGAGGGGTCCCAGCCGCCCTCGGCACCCTCTGAGCTTTCCCAGAGGAAGAGCCCAGACTTAAAGGAGGCACCTGAGCCCAGGGAACGGGCAGGGCCACCCCAGGGCTCTCTACCCACACAGGACAGTTCCAGGCCCCGAAAGCGAAGGTTCCCTCTCCTGCCACGCAGGGGTGGGGACCCTCTGGTGCTGCCGCCACCCCCTGACCTTGGTTTTCAGGTCACTTCAGAAGACCTGGACCAGGAGAAGAGAGCAGCCTTCCAGAGAATCCTGAGCGCATTGACTGGTGAGGCCGAGGCCAGTGGGACCTGCAGCAGCTCCCAGCCTTCCAGTCTTGGGTCCCCACCTGCTGCCCCGCGAGCTCCCAGCCACAGTGCCCAGCTGGAGGGGGGGCAGAAAGGGCAAGACTCGCAGGGCCCAGTGTCCCTCCTGGGAGTCTCTGCAGGGGCCCACTCAGTGCACCCTGGGTCAGGAGGGCAGCACCACTCCACAGGCCAAATCTGCTCCTCCTCAGGATTTTTTCCAGGCTGCCCTCCACACTCCCTGCCCCCTGTCCCATCCTCTGTGCTGGCCCCAGCGCCCTCACCGCGATCAGGCAGGGATGGGACAGGTCTGTTTCCTGGGGTCCCTGCTCCCTGCCCCACACCAGGGATGAGCGGCCAAACCCAAGGTCCAATTCATACCTCTACTTCCGCAGTTTCTATGGGGACCCTTCCCCACTTCCTGCAGAAGCCCATGTGGGGGCCCCCTGGGAGTGGAGAAGATGGAGGCCCTGGGCCCCCCGGAACCTCAGCCAAAACTGTATCAGGTGCCAGTTCCACCTTCCTAACTGATTCCAAGTCCTTAGGAAGGAAGAGGACTGCTGCCAGGAGTGTGCACCCTCCTCTTTCCCATGCACGGAGCTTACCTGTCCCCACCCCGAGTGTGCCCCCTGCTTTTTCACACTCACAGGTCATGCCTGTCCCCACCCCGACTGTGCCCCCTGATTTTTCACACTCACAGGGCCTCCCTGTCCCCACCCCGAGTGTGCCCCCTCCTGTTTTCCCCTCCCAGGGCCTCCCTGTCTCCACCCCGAGTGTGCCCCCTCCTGTTTTCCCCTCCCAGGGCCTCCCTGTCTCCACCCCGAGTGTGCCCCCTCCTGTTTTCCCCTCCCAGGGCCTCCCTGTCTCCACCCCGAGTGTGCCCCCTCCTGTTTTCCCCTCCCAGGGCCTCCCTGTCCCGACCCCGAGTGTGCCCCCTCCTGTTTTCCCCTCCCAGGGCCTCCCTGTCTCCACCCCGAGTGTGCTCCCTCCTGTTTTCCCCTCCCAGGGCCTCCCTGTCTCCACCCCGAGTGTGCCCCCTCCTGTTTTCCCCTCCCAGGGCCTCCCTGTCTCCACCCCGAGTGTGCCCCCTCCTCTTTTCCCCTCCCAGGGCCTCCCTGTCTCCACCCCGAGTGTGCCCCCTCCTGTTTTCCCCTCCCAGGGCCTCCCTGTCCCCACCCCGAGTGTGCACCCTCCTCTTTTCCCCTCCCAGGGCCTCCCTGTCTCCACCCCGAGTGTGCCCCCTCCTGTTTTCCCCTCCCAGGGCCTCCCTGTCTCCACCCCGAGTGTGCCCCCTCCTCTTTTCCCCTCCCAGGGCCTCCCTGTCTCCACCCCGAGTGTGCCCCCTCCTCTTTTCCCCTCCCAGGGCCTCCCTGTCCCCACCCCGAGTGTGCACCCTCCTGTTTTCCCCTCCCAGGGCCTCCCTGTCCCCACCCCGAGTGTGCCCCCTCCTGTTTTCCCCTCCCAGGGCCTCCCTGTCTCCACCCCGAATGTGCTCCCTCCTGTTTTCCCCTCCCAGGGCCTCCGTGTCCCCACCCAGAGTGTGCCCCCTCCTGTTTTCCCCTCCCAGGGCCTCCCTGTCCCTACCCAGAGTGTGCCCCCTCCTGTTTTCCCCTCCCAGGGCCTCCCTGTCCCCACCCAGAGTGTGCCCCCTCCTGTTTTCCCCTCCCAGGGCCTCCCTGTCCCCACCCCGAGTGTGCACCCTCCTGCTTTCCCCTCCCAGGGCCTCCCTGTCCCCACCCAGAGTGTGCCCCCTCCTGTTTTCCCCTCCCAGGGCCTCTCTGTCCCCACCCAGAGTGTGCCCCCTCCTGTTTTCCCCTCCCAGGGCCTCCCTGTCCCCACCCCGAGTGTGCCCCCTCCTGTTTTCCCCTCCCAGGGCCTACCTGTCCCCACCCCGAGTGTGCACCCTCCTGGCTCCCTTTCACAAAGCCTCCCTGTCCCCCCTGGTCCTAGCATCTCCCACACTTCTGGCCTGCCCTTCTCTGTACCTGGGGTCAGCTCTAGCTTCTCAAGCAGCCCCTCTGCAGGCTGGGCTCCCAGGCCTGCATCTGAGTCGCAGGTGACCCCAGTGGATGTCACTCCCACTCCCCGGATGACCCCCACGGATATCAGTCCCTCTCTCCATTCTTTCCTCTTTGGGTCTCTCCCCAGCTCCAGTGGGACCTTCCCCCCACCTGCCCAGTACCTTGCGACAGCCCCCAGTGGCAGCTCAGCCTCAGGCCAGGTCACCAGCACCCTGCCTGCACCGAGCACCTCCGACTACACCCAAAATGCGAGGCTTCCCATTTCCCCTGGGGCCACCTTCCTGCACAGCATCCCTGTGGGTCATCACTCTGTGCAGACTGCAAACCTGCTGGCTCCTGCCCCGGCCCTGACCCCAGCCTCTACTCCAGGCCAGCCAGCCTTAGGTGGCACCCCAGCCTCTACTCCAGGCCAGCCAGCCTTAGGTGGCACCCCAGCCTCTACTCCAGGCCAGCCAGCCTTAGGTGGCACCCCAGCCTCTACTCCAGGCCAGCCAGCCTTAGGTGGCACCCCAGCCTCTACTCCAGGCCAGCCAGCCTTAGGTGGCACCCCAGCCTCTACTCCAGGCCAGCCAGCCTTAGGTGGCACCCCAGCCTCTACTCCAGGCCAGCCAGCCTTAGGTGGCACCCCAGCCTCTACTCCAGGCCAGCCAGCCTTAGGTGGCACCCCAGCCTCTACTCCAGGCCAGCCAGCCTTAGGTGGCACCCCAGCCTCTACTCCAGGCCAGCCAGCCTTAGGTGGCACCCCAGCCTCTACTCCAGGCCAGCCAGCCTTAGGTGGCACCCCAGCCTCTACTCCAGGCCAGCCAGCCTTAGGTGGCACCCCAGCCTCTACTCCAGGCCAGCCAGCCTTAGGTGGCATGACATTTCCCACATTTGGAGGTTCAGTACCCCCAAATACCCCTTCGGGCCACCAGGACAGCACCCAACCTGCCTTTCCTGCCACCCCACCTGTCCCGACCCCCAGCCCATCCACTGCCTCTGGTTTTGCAGGGACGCCCTTCACACCCAGCCCTGCCACCAACTCTCAGCCCAGCCCTGGGCAGGGCCACTCACCTCTTGGCAGCAGAGGCCCAGCCCCCTCCAGGCCGGCGGGTTCAGGGGGGAAAAGGCGCTGGAAAATGCGGCAGGATGTGGAGGATCTGTGCTCCAGCCTCGAGTCTCTCCACATCGCACCGAAGGAGAGAGGGACCCCGAGCCTACGCAACAATGGGGGAAGCGTGGGCCTGAACCCCTGGGCTACCCCTAACCAGAGCACCCCCACAGTGACCTCAGATCCCAGCAGCTCTGGGGACAACCCTGTGCTGGGGAGCCCTGCTGCCCCTCCCTTTCCTCACAGCACAGGGGGACAGCCCACGCAGAAACCACTCAGTTTCAGTAGGGGATCCAGCCCCCCTGCAAGCCAGGCTGCCCCTGTGCCGGCCTCGAACCTGAGCATCTCTGCTGCTCAAACAGAGTCAGCCGAGAGGTCCCTTGACCTTGGGTCTCTTTCTTCCAGAAGGAAGAGGCCCACCCCCATGAGTGTAAAGCCTCCTGTACCCCCTTCTCCGAGTGTCCCATCCCCTCCTGGTCCTACCACCTCTAACACCCCAGGCCTGCCCTTCCCTGCATCCGGGGTCAGCTCCATCTTATCAAGCTGCACCATACCCAGGCCAGTGTCTGACGTGCAGGTCACCCATAAGGGTATCACTCCCCCTCCTGAATCTCTCCCCTTGG
Organism: Tupaia tana; assembly: GCA_026018925.1. Taxonomy (NCBI): domain Eukaryota; kingdom Metazoa; phylum Chordata; class Mammalia; order Scandentia; family Tupaiidae; genus Tupaia; species Tupaia tana. The sequence goes on along the minus strand of JAKSZU010000026.1, from coordinate 30,075,106 downwards.
GACCTCCCCCGAGCTCTAGTGGGACTTTATCCCTACCTGCCCAGGACCTTGTGATAGCCCCCAGTGGCAGCTCAGCCCCAGGGAAGGTCACCAGCACCCTGCCTGCACCAAGCTCCTCCCACCAGCCCCACCCCATGATGCTTCCCGTGGCCCCTGGGCCCAGCCCCAAGCCTATACTAGGGCCCCCCCATAACCAGCAGCATGGAGCCTCCAAAGTTAGTCAGATTAGAAACCTGGCGGCTCCAGCTCCAGTCCTGCCTGGAACTTCTACCCCAGGCCAGCCAGCCTTGGGCACCACAGTACACCCAGCGTTAGGGGCTTCCTTATCCCCCAGTGCCACAATGGACAACCAGGCTAGCTCCCAGCCAGCCTCTGCTGCCTCCCCACCTGTCCAGATTCCCAGCCCGTCCCCTGCCTCTGGTTTTGTGGGAACCCCTGCCACACCCAGCCCTGCCACCAACACTCAGTCCAGTACCGGGCAGGGCCACTCAGCTGCTGACAGTAGAGGCCCAGCCCCCTCCGTGTCAGTGGGTTCAGGGGGGAAAAGGAGCTGGGAGAGCCGGCAGGCCGTGGAGGATCTGTGCTCCAGCCTCGAGGGTCTCCACATCACACCAAAAGACAGCGGGACCCCAAGCACCACAGTCCACAATGGGGGGAGCGTGGGCCAGAACCCCTAATCAGAGGACCCCAAGGTGATCGTGCACCCCGGTAGCTCTAGAGCCGACTCTGCCTGGGAGCACTGCTGCCCCTCCCTTTCCTCACAGCCCAGTGAAAAAGCCCACGCTGAAACCCTTCATTTTCAGTGGGGGGCCCAACCCCTTTGCCAACAAGGCTGCCTGTAGGTGTTCATTTGTGCCACCCTCAAACTGAGCAGCTCTGCTCCTCGCCCACACTCAGCCAAGAGGTGCCTTGCCCCTGGGTCCCCTTCCTCTCCATTTACGGGCTCTGCTGGGCCCGCAGCCGCTGGGCCTTCCACTACCTCACCCTCTGAGTCAGGCTTCATCTCTCGGGGTCTAAGAGGTGAATCCTGGACTGTGAGAACGGCTCCTACTTCCTACAGGAGCAACCAGTGTCCACGTTCCTCTGAGGCCAGACCTTGTGCAAGCCCCATGGTCATTTGAGACCTGGGTCTCCCCCTGACCATGAGATCCTGGAGGCTCAGAGCTGCAGAGCTTCCCTCCCACCCCTTCCCTGCAGTTTCGCCCTCCTTGGTGGGTGGTGTCATTTAGTCTGGGGTAGAGGGTGTTTGGAGATTGTTTAGTGAGTAGAAGAAAAGGAATTTTATAGAGAAGGGAGCTGAAATATAAGGGGGAATGGAGAACTTGTGTGTGGCTGAATTAAGTGAAGCTCTCTAACTTATCCAAAGGTACAGACAAGGAAGCCTAAAATAGTTTTTTCTCTTAGATATGTTTTTCTATTATATTACTGAAAATGAATATGTTGTTTTATTTTTCTTTTTAAAAACATTTAAAACATAAAGAAGGCGGGGGGTGGGGGACTAGTTCTGTATGCCTCTGAGGTCTTAACCAGGTCATTTAGTTAATTTACTTGAAAAGATTTGAGTCTCGTCTCTATCAAAGAGTACAGTTTTGTTGTTTTATTTTGTAGCTATGTCTTTAAGAGATAGATTTCTAAGTGTTGCTTTGTTTAAATAACTGACTAGTAGGTACTGGAAACTGTCATTCTGATTTGACCAAGTGTTTTAACCTTTCCTGTTTGACAGACTTCCCAAATCAAATTTACATTCCACATGAAGTCTTGGAGCCTCAAACTAATTTTGGGGAGTTGTCAATGGGCCGCAGGATTTTAGACTTACCTGATACATTGAAATTGTGTGGGAAACATCGTCAAACAGGAAATGGTTTTTAATCTGTAAGTTACATTGGGTACATGTGTTACTGGTGTGTGTTCCAACATGATCTGAGAATCCCAGAAGTCTGGTGTGTCTCCTGCAGTGTGAGCCATAACTGTGCTGCTCGCCAGGTCTGAGGTTCGCTGTTCTCCGTCAGAGCAATGACCACGGGCGTCGACGGCTTCAGCTCCCCTGTCCCGGATGGAGCAACCTGGAACATGACAAGTAGTCAAGTTGCTCCCTTAGGAGGGTCTGGCTGAGTTGACCCCAGGAATAATGCACTGGGTAGTGGGACCTGGTTTAGTGTCGCCACCTGGAACCTTTCAGGAAATTCAATTTGGCCCGGGAGCCACCCCCAGGACAGGGCAATCTCTGCAGCACCAATATCCCCTAGGCAGGCTTTATGCCCAAGCTCAGCACTGGTTTCTAAGGATGCATAATCTATTTCAGCCCCACATTCACTTAATTGGATAAAATAACAATCATCCTTATAGAAAGGATCCTCTACACATGACTGAACTCTTTGCATTGAGTTTTGCTTGGCATCCTCCCTCCTGGGCAGATACCAGCTCCCAGGAATATGATGCTACCTGGGGATGGGTGGAGGGTGGTTATTGACAAAGCAAGGGAGGACGCTCAGCGGCTCCATCTAGTGGATCCTACTGGAACAGCAGAAGCAAATCAGGCTGTCCCCATTGCTTAAGCAAGTTGGAACTCAAATGATGACAGGGAAATGCCTGGACTAGAACATTTTAAGACATGAATTCTTCCCCGGTCTCCAAAAAGTGCCCAGAATGAGGAGCCTAAATCAACGTCAGGAGCTGCAAGGTACTCCTAATGAAGATCCATCAGAGTTTCTAGAAAGGATTAACCAAGCTTACGGGTAATGTATTGATGTTGACCCTGAGGAACCCGAAAGCAATAAAAAATGGCAAGCATGGGGTCCAGAAGATGGTGTAATGAGTACAGCACTGGACTTCCACTTGGCCAACTGCGGTTCCAGTTCCGGACCCAGTGGCTTGAGACTCAGGCCAGGTGCGTGTGTGTGCTTGACCAAGATCCCAAGAGGAGAGTGGAGGAGAAGGGACTGGGGCATGGCTATTGCCCTGGGGGATGATCTTTCACTTTCTGTCTCTCTGTCTCTCTCTGTCTGTCTGGTGAGTGCATGTGCCTGATAGCAAAAAATCTCTCTCCCTAAAACAAAATAGATAAATATTGCTTTTATAGGACAAACTGCCCATGAGAGTAAAATGAAATTGCAAACGTCAAATGGAGCATTTGGATGAACCCCATTAGATAGTGGTTTTAAGGTATCATCAGTAGGGACAGAGTCAAGAAGGAACATGCAGAACAGAATACCGACCTTTACGGCTGCGGCCCTGGATAGGATGGGAACTCAGAAAAAAGATAACCCCTCACTGGAAAATATAACTGTGTTAATTTATAGAAGAAGATCACTGGAAGAAAGCGTGTCCCACGTTGAATAGGGTGAAGGCAAAAATTGAGAAAAAGCAGCCCCCCAGGAGGCAGAGAGTGGCAGATGCTCAGATGAGGACAGAGGGGACAGTAAGAGTTCCACCAGAACAATTCCTGACTCTTTTAGGGAAACTGGAAAAGAAATCCTTCCTCCCCCCCCCCCCAAAAAAAAAACACAACTATACAGGTAGGTAAGTGGCCAAGTGTAGGCTGATGATACCTTGAACAAGTTGAAATAGGCATGAACAAATTGGATCCCACTCAATGGGGGTGCAGAGACCCTGAATTCAAATCAGTACCTATTGAGGCAAGAAGTCCCAAAGGGCATATAAACATTTTTTTTTTCTTTTTAAGAGATTTTTTCCTTAGGGCACCTGTTATCTCTGGAGAGAGAAACAGAGACAGTGAGAAGGAAAATGAGGAATCATCCCCTGGGGGAATGGCCACCCCACAGTCTCTTCTCTTCCATTCTTCTCCCGGGATCTTGGGCAGACGTACACACACCCAGCGTGAGTTTCAAGCCATCTGATTCGGGACTCGAACCGTGTTTTGCCATTTGGGAGTTCAGCAATGTAAGTGCTATGCCATCGGTTGTCCCCATATAATCTATTCTTGAAAAACTAGACTTCACCAAATCTTGCCATTCCCTTATACACTCCTATTCTCCTGGGAAGAAGACCTAACTTGGCAGGGTTCCATTCTGTCCTGGACCTGTGGCTCTAATGAGCCGATTCAGTACTTACACCCTGTGGTGTCCAGTCTGTAGACTCCTCAACACTGTCTTGAGAGGAAACGGATGATTTTCAGTGATGGTTTGAAAAGGTGCATTCTTCTGTCTACCAGTGCCAGATGAGTCCCAGCAATGATTACTTTTCAATGGCAGAACCGAGATACCCAAATGACCCAGCAATCCATTGGCCTGCTTTAACTAATGGGTGATAAACAGAGTGGGTGAATTCTTGAATTGGCCTGTTGCATTTGGAGAAATATTGGCTGAGATTTTCAGAAGCCTTGTGTTGGATGAAGGTCTTTTACTTCAACATGGAGATCACTTGCTAATAGCCAGCCTTGCCATTACAGATGACTGTGAAATACCGTGAGGATTCTAGACTATCTGGCTGAAGGCAGGTACAAAGTCTCTCAGAAAAAGGCCCACATATGTAAGTAAAAGCTGCCACACTTAGTTTCCCCTGGGCTCATGTTCATGTCTGAGCTCTCTTAATCATCCTAGGAAGGCTCATACATCATGGTCCCAATTAGGAAGGAACAGAATTCAGAAATTTATTAAAATATATCAGGGGGCATAAGTTGCCTAAGACTTTTTTAACAGGTCCCTTAGAATTGCTGGGTCCTTGCTAAGCATAACTCAGGGTCCACTACCAATCGTCCCCACGTAGAAGTCCAACATAAAGGAGCGAGAACTACTGAAGACTGGTAAGATTTGACCAGATTCTCCACAATTCTGGAAATTTTAAGGACCTACAGGTTCTTATGGACACCTTTTCAGGATGGATGGAAGCATGTCCCATGAAGATGGAGAAAACCTCAGAAGTGGTTCATGTTCTCTTGAAAGAAATCATTCCAGAATTGAGAACATCAAACAGCCGTTAGAGGGATAATGGGCCCACAGTCATCTCTCCTGTTACTCAGCAGTGTCTAACGCATTCTTTAGCACATGGAAATCATATTCCTCACAGAGAGCACAGTCTACAGGAGCAATGAGAGCATCGAACATACTCTGAGAAGGAGCTTTGCTAAATTATGGTGAGAAACACATTTACCGTGGGGTGGATGCTGCTGATTGCCTTGTTGTGGATTACGTGGCTCCCTGAAGTAGGCTTTATTTAAGCCGTTGTGAAATTTTATGTGGAAGCCATTCCAGGTCCTCACACCAGCTGAAGAGTCAGTTGATATTTTAGGGTAGTGGTCAACCTTTTTGGCACCAAGGATTGGTTTTGTGGAAGAAAATTTTTCCATGGACTATGGATTGGGTAGTTTGATGATTTATGAGAGCATGCAACATAGATCCCTCAGCATGTACAGTTCACCTTAGGGTTCACACTCCTATGGAATATAGAGCCGCCACTGACCTGCTAGGAGACGGTGCTCGGGCAGAAACGGGAGTGATGGGCAGTGGCTGTAAACACAGATGAAGCTTGGCTTGCTTATCTGCTGCTTGCCTTGTGTTGTGCCACTTGGTTTCTAACAGGCCACAGACCAGGTATTGGGACCCCTGCCTTACAGGATATAGCAGTACCCAGATATGTCAAACCTTGAGTGCTGTACAGACTTCTGTTCAGGAATTTGCTTGTAATAGATGCACTCATTCCACTTATGGGGCTCTGCATCTGTCCACGCAGGAGACTGAGTTTCAGTCCATGAACAAAGGATACTGTCCATGGGATCAGCCCCCGTAAGCTGTTCATGTGTATTACTCAGAACCTCCCTAGTGGAATAGTAGACAGGGACAGTTATTTCTTTGGTTATTCCCTCTTCTCTCAGTGGGTATTTTGACACATCTGTGTTTCCTTAGAAATGTACCCAATATGTTTAACCTCATTTGTAGTGGAATTGCTGTGGCTCTTGTCGGGTTACAGGTATGATTAGATTTTCTTGCTAAAGCCATGCTTGACAATTGCCGTAGATTAAATGCACACCGAGCAGCATGAAGTTGGCATGGCTGCCTGTTCTATGCACATCAATTCTTCTTGCAATGTAGAAAGTCATACCGACAAAGACAACAAGCCACAGGGCTCCAATAGGCTGTAGCGTTAAAGTGATGTTGGATATTGGTTTACCAGTTTATTTCCACGAATCTCTCCCTTTTTTAAAGAATTGTTTCTTCAATTTTTCTTTATTATTTCATTTACTGTAGGGTACATATGCTCATGAGACAGAGAGAAGGAGGGAGAGAGGAAGAGAGAGAAGGTGAAAAAGCAAGCTGCTGCCATGTCCAGGACTTGAACTGCACTTGGATGTGTGGGAGTCCAGCACCTTAACCATGCCCCCTGCTTACCCCTCATGCATCTTCAATCATAGGAAAAGTGTCTCAATCAAGTACCAACATTCTACCTGTGGCTGGTAATTTAGCACCATTTAAAAGAGTTGGTAGTTCTGTCACAATAAACTGGACACCGAGACTAAAATGTCAAGGCAAAAGGCGAAATGTCCAAGATCACTCCTGAGGTTTCCCTGCCTAAGGGTGCTAAGGAATATCTTATCAATCATGTCATATGGTTTCATTCCACAATTTCCCCTCGGCGCCCCTTTTCAGCAGGAAGTAGTCAGATGACAGACGACGTCCCTGATCCCTCAAAATTGTGGGATGAACCTTTGACAGTGGGGAATTGTAGCAGCGGGACGCGATGACCCTAATGGGACTTTATCTTGTCCTTTTCAAGCTTGCCTTTCACTGTGACTTAGGGTAGTAGTGTTTACTGAACCTTCCATGTAGATATATTTGTTATTTAAGGAATTCTGCTCCCGTTGGAAATATTGCAAGAGCTCCTCTCCTGAAACTGCCTCCCCAAGGAGATTGAAGAAGCATGTGTGAAAAATAATGGTTCTTTGTTTAAGATGGACAGGAACCTCATGTTTAGATTCACAGTAACCTGAGTGAGGAAAACAAGAATGAAGATTCACAACCTTCCTGGAACTCCTTTTTTTTCTTAAGAATTCATGTATTTAACTTTATTATTATTGTTATTATATTTTATAGTTTGATTAGAGAGACACAGACGGAGGGCAATGAGGGAAAGTTAGAAAGCAAGCCATCAGGTGCAAGACTTGAACTATGGTCGGCCACCTGGGAGTCCAGCAACTTTAACCAGCACGCCACTTGCCGACCCCCTTCCTGGAAATCTTGCTGGTGCCTAGAAGTCTGTGCTCCGTAGTCATCTCCTAACGTCTGCCTCATTTTTCCTCCTTCGTCTTACATGAAAGTAGTTTGTATTCTGCTGTTTCTAGATGGTCTTTAGGACACAAGTCCGCCATCTTCTCAGTTTGTTGGATTTCTGAATAAAATAATTTTTTTGTCCTAAGAACTTCTCTCTCAAGTTATTGGTGGTCACGTGAGGGCAAGTGGAGATTGGGCTTAGCAACACTAATTGAATCAAACAATGCCTGTTCTCCCTGGACCCCTCAGCTGAGGGCAGAGAGCGACCCTTCATGCAAATCATCTCCCCTCCCCTAGGGTTCTGGGCCTGAACATGGTGAAAGCTGAGTACATGGTGGTGCTGGGGGAACTTCTTCTCCCCTGTGAGGTTCCAGCTGCTGAGCGCCAGTCAGCCAGAGCAGAGGGCACAGCGCAGGGCTGCAGGGTAGTCTTTTATTTGAGATGCCTTCATGGGCCTTCAGAGACAGCCATAGTGCTCCTTCTGTCTCAGAGGCCAATTGCATCCTGACTGGAATGAATGCTCTCTTACATGTACCATTAGCACCTAATAATACTTTTACTCATTAAAACAAACAAACAACAAAAAAACCTCTTTATTATTAGGACCTTTTGCGTTTATAGAAATACTGAACAGAAAGCACAAATAGTTCCCACATGTTTTCCCCCCTTAGCCTCCCTGCACACTCCCAATTCTATCATCTCTCGTGAGTTTTGTACATTGGTAACATTATGAACCATCATCGATGAACTACAGTCCATCATTTGCATTGGAGGTCACTACCTCTTTTGCACAATCTCATGGGTTTTTCCAAACACAGAACGTCACACGTCCACAGTTACCGTAACATATGTAATAGACATAGACTCATTGCACTAAGTCTCCCAAAGGGGAGAATCCAGCTACATCTGTTCATCTTTTCTTTCCTACCCAGGAACTCCTGGAAACCACTGATATTTTTACCATGATATTTTTAAAGATATTTTTTATACAGATTTTTTTTTTTTTTTGGAGAGATTTTCGCTATAGGGCCCGTGCGCTCGCCAGACAGACAGAGAGAGACATTAGAGACAGAAAGCGAGAAATCACCCCCCAGGGGGGATGGTCACGCTGCAATCCCTTCTCCTCCATTCTCCTCTCGGGATCCTGGGCACCCACGCACACGCGCCCGGCGTGAGTTGTAAGCCACCGGGTCCGAGACGCGAACCGCGGTCGACTACGTGGGAGTCCAGCGACATAGCCATTACGCTAACTGCTGGTTCCCTAGAGATTTTTACTGTAGATATGTACGTTTGCCAGAAAGACAGAAACAGAAAGACAGGAAGTAAGAAATCATTTCCCTTGACCAGCAGTTAGCATAATGGCTATGTCGCTGGACTCCCACGTAGTCGACAGTGGTTTGAGTCTGCGGTTTGAGTCTTGGACCCGTTGGCTTAAAACTCACGCTGGGCGCGTGTGCGTACGTGCCCAGGATCCCGAGAGGAGAATGGAGGAGAAGGGATTGTGGCGTGGCCATCCCCCTGGGGGGTGATTTCTCGCTTTCTGTCTCTCTGTCTGTCTCTGTCTGTCTGGCGAGTACACGCGCCCTATAGGAAAAACCTCTATTGAAAAAAGAAAGAAAGAAAGAAAGAAAGAAAGAAAGAAAGAAAGAAAGAAAGAAAGAAAGAAAGAGAGAAATAAATAAATCATTTCTTCGGGGCGATGGCCATGCCACAATTCCTTCTCTTCCAGAATTGTCTCAGGATTTTGGGAATGCATGCCTTTGTGCTCAGCATAAGTTTTAAGCCACCTGGTCTGGGACTCAAATAACAGTGGACTACTTCAGAGTCCACAGTGTAACCATTTCGCCATCTGCTGGTTCCTATAGCATCATTATAGTTTAGTGCTTTTAAAATGTCATGTTTGTGGAATTAGGCAGTTTGTATGCCTTTCATATCAGTATCTTTAACATAGAAATATACCTATGAGTGGCTTTCATGTTACTTTTTGGCCCAATACTTCATTTACCTTTAATCTTTAAATAATACTCCATTGTATGGAAATACTAGTTTATTCATCTCTTTTTCAATTCAAGGGTATTATGGTTGCTTCCAGGTTTTAGCAATTAGTAGTAATACTGCTCTGAGGCCAACCAGCATGGGAGTTAAGGCAAGTGGACCCCACATGGCCGACTGCATGGTTCCAATGCCAGACCTGACCACCTAAAAACACACAGTCTTGGGTGCATGTGTACCCACATCCAGGAGGAGCATGGACAAGAAGGGAATGCAGTGGGGCCATGCCTCCTGAGCAGGGCTTTCTCACGTTCCCTTTCTCTTTCTCTTTCTCTGTCTCTCCCCTGTGAGTGCGAGCACTCTGTAGCAAAAAACCTAAAATTAAATAAAAAACACTGCTCGGAGCATTTGAGTACAAGTTCTGTGTAAATGCACAATTTCAGCTGATTTGTGTGAAGACCTATTTTGACTGCTGGTTGGGGACACAAGAGGAGCTGAGCCTTGGGAGAATGTGTCTTCCGAGTTCCAGAGCAGCTGACACCACCCTGCATTCCCACCAGCCACAAAGGACACTTACTCCGTGACTAGTTTAATCCTAATCCTAGTTTGTCTTAGGGGATCAGAGGGGTCTCTCCACACTAGCAGGTTAAAAATCACATGTTCTAGAAAATGATGTGTTCAGAATTGCCAGTGGGCATATGTCCTCAGAAGAGACAGAAGACAGGTCGGGGAGCGTCCCCACATTTGGACAAAATCAGACCACGACCTTTCTCTTCCATCTCTCCATCCCGTCGGAATATGGGGCACACATGCACATGTGCCCAGTGTGACTTTCAAGTTGTGGGGCTTTGGGTCATGCCATTATCAGACATGTGAGATCCAGCTTCCCTTTACCACTAGGCTATGGGGCTAATGTGTTCTAAAACCTATTTGGATTCAATGTGTAAGGCCAAATCTAGTTACAGAGCTGAGTTCCCATGTTAGTCTAATCCACCATGATTCTCTTCTTGTCCCTCATCTGGGCAGTGACTATTAGGTGGTACACACTCTTTATTCAGCAAATTCCCACAGGCTCCAACCCCTGCAGAGAGGAGCACAGGGACCTTGAACCCTCCTGCAGACTCCTTGACGCTTCAGGACTCAACGTCCCAGCCAATCCTGAGCCCCTCTAAAAGATGCTCACATAATTTCTAGTGGTCTTTTACTAATAGTAATAAAAATGCATCACCTTTTATAACTCTCAGCAGCGAAATTATCCTACCACCCACATTTTTAATTAGTGGACATCACTAGGAGGAGTTATGTTATCTCTGACTGAATCACTGGTCCATTCTTCTGGCCCCTAGCCCTGCGGCAGGGAACAAAGAGCACTCAATCCACCCCATCCCTCTGGGTACGGATGGTCTAAGGAGCAACGGCAGAGTTGTCCTTCATTGCAGTGACTTCCTTGGCCCATCTGATGGCAGTCACTAGGAAACCCAAGCTAGTACTGGAAGCCACATGGCCGGTTATAGGCTCACATCCTTGGATCAGCCTGAAAACCTGCCTGGCCCATGTCTGTGTGGGTGTCTAAGGTCCTGATGAGCTGGAGTGTGGGATAAAGGGGATCTCTGGGTGACAAGACTCTGCCCTGGAACATATCCCTGTCACTCTATTTCATGGGCACATACAAGCAGTATCATGAATAAAATAACTTTGTAAAAATGATGGAGGTCACCCTGTGTCAAATCCAGCTGTATTCCCTAGTCCTGCTCAAGTGACTGAGGTAACGGAAGTTTCCCAGCTGACCAGGAGACTCACACACCAGGCTACACAGAGAAGTGTCCCTACTGGTGACAGTCCTAGTGGTGTGCAGAATTTCTAGTTTGCTCTAGAAAGCCCCTTCTGTGCTGGTGCATGAGCCCAGCCACCACAAAGATTCTCCCAAGCAGGACATTGCATGGTGACAGGCATCATATCAAAGGGGCCAGGATCATCCAATCATGAGGATAGTGATGAGCAGGGGCTCAAAAGGATTTCAATATGAAAGGATCAAAGAGCTCAGACCTGCTCTTGAACTCGTGATCCCAGCACAGCAAAGGGTGCAGAACTCTTATCCGGAGCCTAAGCCCATAACCATGAGGTCAGTGATGACTCCAAACAGAGAGCAGTCCTCCAGCACAGGAAGGGCATCTCCCCTAGATCAGCTGATCCACGATCTCAGAAACAGTATACGGAACACATTTTCTCCTTGGGAACACCTTCAAATGCAGACATCACAATGTCTTGTGGTGCTGGCCCCCATCAGACTTCACTGGGACAGTGGCAAGAACGGGCTTTGCTAGGTCCATGGAACCTCTATCCTCTCAGGAGCCTAATTGGCTCCTCAGCCTGCCTTGATTGAGGCTTCTTTGGATCCAGAGAAGTTGCTGGGAACTCCAGAGCCCTGGTGTTTAACTGAGTCCGAGTCATAGCTCAGGATATAGCAGGGAGGGTTCCCTGGCTTCTGGGGTACCAGTGTATCCCATAGTGACCAACTTAAGCCACTGGTCAGGGTGCAGGAGAGTCTGGCAGTTGCCCCAGGAGATGCAGAGAGGGAGTGAGGCTGATCATCACAGGCTGGAGACGGAATCTGCAGATAGAGAAAGGTGGGGTAATGGGACCAGAGTGATGTTTCTCAGGGCAATTGGCAAGAATCAGAATGGGAGTTGCCCCTGATTCCCAAAGCCTGTCCCTACCTGTGCAGTGAGAGAGGAGCATGAGGAAGAGAGGAGTCCAGGCCATGGTGGACACAACCCCTGGTCCCCACATGGCTAGGCTGCCCCAGAACCCCTTTCTTCCCACCCTCTGCCACAGGAGGGGCTCTCCATGCAAATGTGTGTCCATCCAGTGACTGCCCAGCCCCTCACTGAGCCCTGAGATGGGGCTCAGCTCACACTGCAGACTGAGCGGGCGGGATTTTGTCTCTGCCCCTTGGGGAGCCCTGGGTGGAAGCACCTGCTGGGACAGCACAGAGGCCTTGCTCAGGGTCATCTGCCTGTTGGTGAGGATATTTCCCCAAGTTTCCAAACTATTTTTCTCATTTTTGTAAGACTTCATCAGAATGAGCTTTATGACCCGTGTTTCTTCCACGGACCTCTTCGTAACCACTAAGTAATCTCTAAGAAGATTGCGGTTGTCCCTATAGCGTCCCCCATTTCCTGAGCCCTCCCCAGAATAACCATTGAGGTTTCTAGTACCAGAATGCACCTGAAATGTCTTTACATCTATCCATTACCCAGTGCAAAACCTCCTCCACACTTGTGGTGTATTATTTTTTATAGCACTACCCCCATTCCTTAGTAAGGTTCTGTCTTGGTCCTGTCATGCTCCTGGCCTTGGTGATGATTAAGTATAGAAAAGTGAAGATCGGGTGGGACCGACTTCTGAGATGGGGAGAGCCACAACCTAGATGAAAATGTTCTTTATCTACTCCCTCAAATAGTAACAGTCACTAATGACAAATAATCACTAGGTGGAGATACGTATGGAGCAGTAGAAATTCCATTAATGGGAATGAGGGAGCAAATGTTAAGTTTTGTTTAATTTTAATGAACTTAAATTGAATGTATGTAAATACCCACACATCACTAGCAGGTACTATACCGTATGGTGATACAGGGCAGTGTAGAGCCAAAATCAGAACCAGGACACGTGGTGAAAGAAAGCACATTACTGTGCAGTCAATTATCCTCATGCCCTTACCGGTTGTGTCATACCCATCTTAAAGCGTAAACTACATGGGGCTGGCAGGTAGCATGATGGTTGGGGCACAGAACTCCAATGACCAACCCGGCTTGAGTCTTGGACCTATCAGCGTGCTCGCTCTCTCTCTCTCTCTCTCTCTCTCTCTCTCTCTCTCTCTCTCTCCCTGTCTCTGTCTCCTTCTCGTCTAACTGAAGAGTAACAATAACAAATAACATTAAATAACTATTTCAAAAAATGTAAACCGTAAGAGTCCAGCACCTTGTCATATTCTTCACCTTTGCATCTCACAGTTGAAAAACTCTTTCTGAGCAATAAGCAAGGATAAATTTATTATATTTCCATGAGCTCTTGAAAATGAGGTGGTGCAGTGGTTAGGGCGCTGGATCCCACATGGAAGTCTGTAGCTCAGTGGTTAAGCATTCTGAGTGAGAAACTGGATCCTACATGGCCGACTGTGATAGGAGTAAAAGTATGCCAGGTGATAAACGTGCTTGCCCAACCTGACAGGAAAATGCGGAGAAAAGACTTGCATAGTCTGAGCCGCGCCAGAGGAGGGAGGGACATTCATGGGGAATGGGCCTGCTCCCCTTGCTCTGCTCGTGGCCCTTCCTCTCTCCTGCCCACCCGTTGGTGCATGGAAGGCAGGGGAGCAGCATCTCCAGTTCGACCTCGCTCCCTTGCTCTCTGCTGGTGGGCAGGGGTCCCCTGATGTCAGGGACGTCCCTTGTTCGACCCCGTGTGGGCTTGTTCCTTGGGGGCTGTTTCCACTCTGTGGCGGGGGGCGGGGCGGGTTGCATGCGGTCACCCTTTGCTGGTGCCCCTGCAGCGCTCTGGGTCACCTTTCAGATGCTGGGGCCAGAGGTGGCGTCGCTCTTCTCCGTGCTCCTCCCCCGAGTTCTGCCTGTTACCTTCTGTGTTTCTTGAGTAAGTCGAGGTGGCTTTGGTTTATTGGGGTGTCAAGGTGGTAAGGGAGAAAAAGTGGCCTGGCCCTCTTTTTCGTCTCTCAGAGCACGGGGTGGGTCCTCTTCAGGCTCGTCTCCTGGAGGAGGCTGAACGTGAACGTTTTTTGTGTGCTTTCTCCGAGCCTGGGAATGCTGGCCGTGTGAGCCATCGTGGTGTGTGGGTCCGGCTCTGGTGTCCATGTCGCTGCCCTTGTCCACGAGGCGGGGTTCCATGTCCCCTTGCTCCCATCTCTCCCTCAAGTGTGAGGGTTACACTTTCAGACCAGAGGATGCTGACCCCGACCAGGGCAGTGAAAGATGCCGCACGCGCTCACTCATACCGCAGACAACCCCCACTTCCTGGGCGTCCCTTGAGGCTCCCCCCTCAGTGGGCAGCTTAGATGTGAGATGACCTGCCCTCGTTCATCTCTAGGGGACCTGAGAGGCTGCCATTGGGGTGCAGAACCCCCTCCAGCTGCCGCCCAACCATTTCACGCACAGTAACTGCTAAAGGGACAGTCCTTGAGGAAGGCAGAGTTCCCTCTCCCTCCCAGAAGAGGGGTCCACGGGCCATGAGGTGGGGGCCCCGCTTCACTCTTCGCATATTCCGGACAAAGCATTCCCCTATGCAGCACAGAGCCTCCCCCTGCCCAGAACAGCACCTTTCCCTACCCAGAACAGCACCTCCCCCTATCCTGGACAGGGCCTCCCCCTACCCTGGCTAGCACCTTCCCCAACAGTGGACATCGCCTCCCCCCCCCCCCCCCCCACTGTCTTCCCCTCTCCTGGACAGCGCCTTCCCCTACCCTGGACAGCACCTTCCCCTCTCCTGGACAGCGCCTTCCCCTACCCTGGACAGCACCTTCCCCTACTCTGGACAGCGCCTCAAACCCCACCCCCAGCGCCTTCCCCTCCCAGTGGGGAGGGGGCACACACAGGCCTTGGGCTGACTTTCCGCACAGCGCTGGTTGCCTGTGAGCGTCCTGGGCGGTTTCCGGGGAAGGGACGCCATTCCGCACCTGCGCTGCCCGAGAGCGTGGCTCTCCTTGGCGTTCCCAGGCGAGGCCCTGGGAGCCCGCGGTGTGTAGCCCCCTCGGTGCGTGTCCCAGGGAAGACAGGGTCGCATGTGGCTCCCACTCAGCGGATCCAGATGGACAGGTAGACGTGGAGGACGAGGAAGGCAGGCGACGGCGTCTGCGGTTCCGGTGAGTCCCCGGGGCCTCAGCAGTGGGGCCGGGCGTGTGGGAGGCTCAGGGGGTCGGTCCCAAGGACTTTGGCCAGGCAGTCCCGGAACGCCCGAGATCGCCATGTGGGTGCGTGGCGTCGGGACCCCCGTGCTGCCCTGGGGCAAATCCGCCAGGCTGGGTCTCCTTGGGAGCCCTGCCCATTGTTCCGGTGCCTGGTCCCCAGGGATGGGCGCCAGGTCGCGCCAGGAGGCTGCTGTGGGGGGTCCTAGCGAAGGGCTGTGCGGGGGCCGCTCTGGTGCGTGTCGCAGGCACCCTGTGCCCCCTGGTCTCCATCTCCCCCGCTGCTCCCGCGCTTCGTCTGGCCTGGCCTCTGCCCTCCGCGGGTCCCGAAGCCGCTCCCTGCTCCCCGCAGACCCCAGTCGCCCAAGGCTCCAACCACCTCCCTGAGCGAATAGGCCCTAGCCACGCGGGTGTAGCTCTGGTCAGCTGCTGCAGCGGGTGGGGGGACCCCGGGATAGGGACCTTCAGACCTGGTGGGGTTTAAGGCACAGTGTGCTCGCCGGACCCTGCGAGGAGCCATGTGCACGGGAGGGCGTTTCGGGGAGGGTGTGCCTGCCCTGGCGGGGTGTGCGGTCCCGACCCCGTGGGGTGCCCAAGGCCTCCTGCCAGATTCTTGAGGCTGTGCTGTGGGAGCCTCCCTGGAGGTGTGATTCGTGAACCGTGCCCCTCGGGCTCTTGCAGTGGCCCCCGGCCCTCCTTTCCCGCCGATTTTGATGCCTTCGCCTCCACCGGCCCCTACCTTCCCGTTGCAGTCCTTTCGGCACCGCCCGGGTGAAGCAGTCCTGGGACCCATGTGTTCTGTCTCTGCCCAGGGGTGTCGCTTTCGCGGGCTCGCCCAGACCCCGTGTGTCCTATTGTCCGCCAGCCCCAGTGGTGCCTGTG
Source organism: Tupaia tana (assembly GCA_026018925.1). Classification (NCBI taxonomy): domain Eukaryota; kingdom Metazoa; phylum Chordata; class Mammalia; order Scandentia; family Tupaiidae; genus Tupaia; species Tupaia tana. The sequence goes on along the minus strand of JAKSZU010000026.1, from coordinate 30,059,095 downwards.
GGAGGTCACAGGCGCTCTTGTCCCCCACCACCACCACGCGGTGTCCCTGGCTGCCGCACTGGACTCTAGACGCGTCAGCTGCTCGCCCGGCCCGCCCTTGTTTGCAAGGCCACCTCCTCTGTCCCGGGTAGGGTCAGAACTGGGCCTTGGCCGGTTCTGCTCTATTTGCAGGGCATGGTGTGGGGCGCTTCCGGCCTCATCTGGCTCACGTGGGTTTCCCTGACCCCAGGATCTGGGTCGGCTTGTCCAGGGCGTGGTGCAGTCCTTGGCGGTTGGTGGGTGTGTGGGGAAATTGTGCTCCCTCACGGCGGCTCCATGGCTCTGTGAGGACACCATTCTGCACCCTGAAGGCTGGGGGTGGGCAGAGTAGTCAACCACAGTTAGAGGCCCGCACCAGGTGGTGTAAAAGTCACATCGGGTGTGTGTGAGTGCCCAGAATCCAGAGAGGGAATTGTGGTATGGCCAAACCTCCGCACCCCATGACCCCACCCCGTGACTTCTCACTTTCTGACTCTCTGTCTCTCGCTGGCCAGCACACACCATATAGCAAAAAATCTCTCTTACACACATACACACACACACACACACACACACACAGAGTCTTTTGCGATTTTGACTAGAGAGAGAGAACAAGCTGTAGGTCCTGGACTCAAATTGTGGTCACCTATGTGGGTGTGGCCATAGTGCCCTTAAACACAAGGCCATCTGTCAACCCCGACAAAGGCTTCTTAGGGACGAAGAGTATGCTCTTTTTTTTTTTTTTTAAAGAATTATTTATTTAATTTGAATTATTATCATTGTGTTGTAGAATATGACCAGGGACAGAGAGAAATAGAGGAAAAGTGAGAAGGCAAGCTGCCAGTCCAGGACTCAATCCACAGTTGGCCATGTGGGAATGGAGCTCCCGAACCACTATGCCACCTGCTGGTCCCAGACCATGCAATTTTAACACACTAGTATTCCACCTTGGGCTATTTGGCCCCCATTGGGATATTTTACAGTGTCTGGGGATATTTTTGGAGGTAGGTCAGGTTTGAGTATTGGGAGTGATCAGCAGTCATCTGATGCATGAGACCTAAGGATGATTCTCGGCTTCCTGCAACGCACAGAATAACAATCTCACCAAGAATGACCTGGACCTCATCATCAGGAGGGCCAAGGTTCAAAATCCCTGTTTTAAACTAAATGTTCTCCGTGAAGTAATGTATTGCAAATGGAGTCAGAATAGTTTAGTCTGGCTTCCTCTCCTCACCTCCTAACTTATGTTTGAAAACCACATAGTAACCATCTTTTTTTTTTTTTTTTTTTTTTTTTTTTTTTTTTGTAGATGTTTTTGCTGTAAGGTGTGTGTGCTCTCCAGAAAACAGAGAGAGACAGAAAGTGAGAAATCACCCCCAGGGGGATGGTCACACTGAAATCCATTCTCCTTTTTTCTCTCAGAATCTTGGACATGCACACACACGCGTCCGGCATGACTTTAAGCCACCAGGTCCAGGACTTGAACCACGGCCGACTACATAGGAGTCCAGCAACATAGCCATTATGCTAACTGCTGGTCCCCTCAACATCTTATGTTTTTTTTGTTAAAAGAATTATTTAATTTCATTTATTCATTCATTTCAGTTTGATGAGATGAGGGAGAGAGAGAGAAAGAGAGAGGAGAGAGAGAAAGAGAGAGAGAGAGAGAAAGCCATCAGGTCTGGGACTTGACCTGAGGTCAGCCATGTGATGTCTAGAGCCTTAACCACTATGCCACATGCTGGCCCCAATATCTTATGTTTTTAATTGAACTGCACTTGCATGCTTATTCGGTAGGTATGACTGTGCTATTTTACATCATTGAATATAAGGCACATGGTGTGTGCGACAGTATGGTTTTGGCAGTGAGCCGCTACTTTCTACAACCCGTTGAGAGAAAGGAGCTAGTACTGCACTGTGTCGTCTTGTCTGATCGGGGGTTGTTTCTCCCATTCCTCCTCTCTCTGTTTCTCTCTCTCTATCCAGTGAGTGCACAGGCCCTCAGGAAATTGTACGTGAACAAATAAATGATCAGTAGAAGACAGGGGATTAAGTAAATTAACAAACCATTATGGAATCACAGGATGTCTGCCAGAACCTTACTTCAGGGGCCAGCAGGTGACATGGTGCCCAAGATCCTGAGAGGAGAATGCAGGAGAAGGGATTGCGGCAGGGCCATCCACCCTGGGGGGGGGGGGGGTGATTTCTCACGTTCTGTTTCTCTGTCTCTCTCTGTCTTTTTGGCGAGCACACGCACCCTATAGCAAAAACCTCTCAAAAAAAAAAAAAGAAAGAAAGAAAGAAAGAAAAAAGAACATTCATGGTGACCAGATTTTATGAGTTGGAATGCCATGTGCCTTATACTCAATGGTGTAAAATAGCACAGTCATACCTACTGACCAAGCATGCAAGTGCAGTTCAATTAAAAACATAAGATATTGGGGCCAGCATGTGGCATAGAAAAGAGACAACCAACTGCAGGAGATTAGGAAGTCCTTCCATGATATGAAAGCAGAAATAGACAACACTAAGAAAGAATCGTATGGAACTACTAGAGATAAAGTCTGTAACACAGGAAATCAAAAACTCTCCTGAAAGAATTAAAGGTTGATTAGACCATGCTGAAGATTGAATCTCTGATGTAGAAGACAAAACCTCTGACAGAGAGAAAACCACCAAAAAGATAGAGAAAATAACAACAACAACAACAACAAAATCAGGATAATATACAATAAATACTAGATTTCATTAGATGCCCTAACATCTGAGTAATTGGTATCACAGAAGGTGACAAAACTAATAAGGAAAATCTATTCCATGAAATCCTGGAAGAAAATTTCCCAAGTCTAGAGAGGCACTCAAACATCCAGACACAAGTAATACAAAGGACCCGAAATAGAATCAACCCCAGAAGATCTTCCCCAAGGCATATGTTAGTCAGATTGGGAAAGACCACAGATAAAGACAAAATATTAAAACTGGCAAGAGAGAAATGACAAGTGACTTACAAAGGTCATCCAATCAGGCTAATAATGGACTTCTCAATGGAAACAATATAAGCAAGGAAAGAATGGGAAGATGCATTGAAAGTGTTAAGAGAGAAACAGTTTCAAGCAAGATTATTATATCCTGCAAGATTGTACTTCATATGGGGTAAAAGGATTACAATCCTCTCAGACAGACAAAACCTGAGAGAATTTGCCAACACCAGAGGAGCTCTTGAAGAAACCCTGAAGAAAGTACTGTTCCAGGAAAACTAAAGAAATAACAGCCAGAAACAAAGGAATAAAAGTCCACCAAGACAATGGCCAACATAAACGTCGGGACAGGTACGGTAACAGTAACAACACTGAATGCTAATGGATTAAATTCTCCAATCAAGAGACATGGACTGGCTGAATGGATAATAAATAAATAAATAAATAAATAAATAAACAAACAAACAAACAAACAAACAGAAATCCTCTCTTTTTTGCCCACAGGAAACCCACTTCATGGATAAAGATATACATAGACTGAAAGTGAAGGGATGGGAAAAGCTTTTCCATGCAAATGAGAACCGAAAAAGAGCTGGAGTCGTGATACTAATTTCTGACAAAATAGGCTTTAAAACAAAAACTTCAGAGAGACAAAGTAGGGCACGATATTGTAGTAAATGGGTCAGTCAATCCAGAAAATATAATGCTTACAAACATCTGTGCACCTAACACAGGGTCACCCAATGTGAAGGGAAAGACTGTTAGATCTAAAAGGGGAGCTAGACGGCAACACACTAATTGTTGGAGACCTCAACACTCCACTATCCCCTCTGGACAGATCATCTAGACAAAAAATAGATAAAGAGATAAAGGATCTAAACGATACCGTAAATCAAATAGACGTAACAGGCATCTATAGAACGTTCCATCCCAAAACCACGAAATATACTTTTTTTTCACCCTCCCATAGAACGTTTTTGAAGATTGACCACATCATTGGGCACAAAGCAAACCTCTACAGATTCAAAGGCATAGAAACTATATCCAGCATCTTCTCCAACCATGATGGAATTAAACTTGAGTTTAATTTCAAGAGAAATGCTCAAAAATACTCAAATACATGGAAACTGCATAGCCTACTCCTGAATGACTCCACAACTACTGAACAAATAGACTGGCATCAAAAGATTCATGGAATCCAAGGACAATGAGGACACGAGTTTCCATATTCTTTAGGACACTGCTTAAGCAGTCATACAAGGGAAGTTTGTAGCAATTAGTGCCTCGGTGGACAGCTTAGATGGGAGATGACCTGCCCTCGTTCATCACTAGGGACCTGAGAAGGCTTCCTTGGGGTGCAGAACCCCGTTCAGCTGCCGACCACCTCCCTTCCACACACAGGAGCCACCAAAGAGACAGTCCTTAAGGAAGGCAGAGTTCCCTCTCCCTCCCAGGAGGGTGGTCTGCGGGCCCTGCAGCGGGGGTCGAACTCTGCTCTTTGCCTATCTTGGACGACACCTTCCCCTCCCCGCACAGCGTCTTCCCATACCCGGGACAGCGCCTTCTCCCCCTCCCCCCACAGTGCCTTGCCCTCCTAGTGGGGAATTGGATCCAAGTAGGGCCTTGGGCCTACGTTCTGTACAGCGCTGTGTGTGCCGCGTGCGTGTGGGGGCGCTAAGCTGGTCAAGTCCGGAGAAGGGGTGCCATTTCCCCGCCTGCGCTGCCTGAGAGAGTGGCTCTCCTTGGCGTTCCCAGGCGAGGCCCTGGGACACCAAGGTGTGTAGCCCACTCGGTGCGTGTCCCCGGGGAGACAGAGTGGCGTGTGGCTCCCATGGAGCAGAAGCCGACGGACGGATGGACACGGAGAATGAGGAAGGGAGGCGACGGCGTCTGCGGTATCGGTGAGTCCTCCGGGGCCTCTGTGTGTGTGTGAGGGGGGGACACGCGTCGGAGGCTCGGGGTTCGGCCCCAAAGGCTTTGGTTGGGCAGTTTGGAGAGGGGACCTCCATGTGGGTGCGTGGTGTCAGGACCCCTGTGCTGCCCGGGGGGCGGTTCCACCCGGCCAGGGGCTTCCTCGGGAGCTCTCCCCTTTACTCCCGTGCCTTCTACCCACGGAGGGGCGCTGGGAGGCTGCTGTGGGGGTCCTTGCGAAGGGCCGTGCGAGAGCCGCCCTGCTGCATGGTGGAGGCACCCTGTGCTCTCCCGGGGCTCCGTCTGCCCCGCTGCTTCCCGTGCTTCGCCTACCCAGGCATCCACCCTCCTCAGGTTCCCATGTGCCTCCCAGCCAACCCAGGTTACTTAGGGTGCCAACACCTCCCCAACTGACCCGGCCCTCACCACCCGGGAGTCGCTCTGGTCGGCCACTGCAGTCGGTGGGGGGGTCCCCGGGCGACGGACCTCCAGATCTGCTGGGTTTTAAGGCGCGTTGGGCTCGCCTGACCTGTGAGGAGCAGTGGCCACGGGAGGGTGTTCCGGGGACGGTATGTGGTCCTGGAGGGGTGTACAGTCCCCGTCCCCGGCGTGCCCAAGGCCTCCATCTGGGTTCTCGAGGCTGTGCGGTGGGACCCCCTTCGTGCTTTTTGAAGAAAGCCTCCCTGAGGTGTGATGCCTCTCGCTGAGGCCCCTGGCCCTCCTGTCTGGAAGATTTCAGCACCTTAGCCCCAGCCGACCTCTTAACCTTCACAGTCCTTTTGGCTGCGCCTGGGTGAAGTCCTTCTGACGGCCAGCGCGTCTGTTTCCGCTGTGGGGTGTCGCTCTCACGGGCTCGCCCAGGCCCAGCATGTCCCGTCGTCCACCAGCCGCAGTGATGCCTGTTGGCGTTCTGAGTTGCCATCATCCCCCACCACCACCACGCGGCGTCCCTGTCCCTGCACTGGACTCTGGACCCCATCAGCTACTTGCCAGGCCCGCCGTTTTTCCTGCACCTGCCTGCTCCTTCCTGTGGAAGGTCAGGCCTGGGCCTTGGCGGGGCAGAGGCACGGGACGCTTCTGGCCTTGGTCTGGCCTGCCTGGGATTCCCTGGCCCCATGGTCTGAGTCGGCTTGTTCAGGGGTCATGCAGTCCTTGGTGGCTGGTGGCTGTGTGGGGTATTTGTGCTCCCTCAGGGTGGCTCCTCGGCTCTGCGCGTGTGCCCTTCTGCAACCTGAAGGATGAGGGTGGGTAGAGTAGTCGAACAGAGTTCGAGGCCCAGACCAGGTGGCATAAAAGTCACGTGTGGCATGTGTGTGTGCCCAGAATCCAGAGAGAAGGGATTGCGGCATGGCCAAAGCTCCCCACTCCCACCCCCACCCATGACGTCTCATTTTCTGTCTGTCTGTCTGTCTCTTGCTGGAGAGCACACCCCATATAGCAAAAAATCTCGCTTTAAAAAGAGACATATATATATATATATATATATATATATATATATATATATATATCTACACTCTTTATCAAAACAATTCTTTATCATTTTGCAAATTTGACTAGAGAGAGAGCAAACACTAGATCCGTGACTTAAACTGTGGTCACCTATGTGGGAGTAAACACAGTGCCCTTAAATACAATGTCTCTTGCCAACCGCATCAAAGACTCTTCAAAAACTAAGACTATGCACTGTTTTTAAAAGAGTTATTCATTTAATTTGAATTACTATTATTGTATTGTATAATTTGACCAGTGACAGAGAGAAAGAGAGGAAAAGTGAGAAAGCAAGCTGCCAGTCCTGGACTCGAACCACTATTGGCCATCTGGTAATCCAGCTCCCGAACCACTATGCCACCTGCTGGTCCTAGGCCATGCAATGTTGACACACTACTATTCAAACTTGGGTTATTTGGCCCCCATTGGTATATTTTATAATACCTGGAGATTTCTTTGGAGGTGCATCAGGTTTGAGCGTTGGGGTGCTGCAGTCATCTGATGTGTGGAACCTAGGATGCTTCTCAGCATCCTGCAATGCACAGAACGACGATCTCACACAGAATGACCTGGACCTCATCATCAGTAGGGCCCAGTTTCAGGAACCCTGTTTTAAACTACATGTCCTCCATGAAGTGATTGACAAGATGTATTACAAATGGAGTCAGAATAGTTTAGTCTGGGCCATTCACCTTGTTTCTTACCATGTTTGAAAGCCACAGAGTAAACTGCTGATGTTTTTTTTTAAAGAATTTTTAATTTCATTCATTCCTTCATTTTATTTTAATTTGATTAGATGGGGGAGAGAGAGAAAGAGAGAGAGAAAGTGAGAGAGCAAGGCACCAAGTCTGGGACTCAAACTGAGGTCAGCCATGTGGTGTGCAATGGCATAACCACTATGCCACCTCCTGGTCCCAACATCTTATGTTTTTCATTGTAGTGCACTTGCCTGCTGGTTGGCTAAGTATGAGTGTGCTGTTTTACACCACTGAGTGTAAGACACATGCACATGTGCTACAGTTTGGTTTTGGCGGTGAGCCGCTCTTGTGTCCAGCCCATTGAGAAAAAGGAACTAGTACTGTACTGCGTGGTCTTGGTTTGGCCCTAATGACCTTGGCGTGGCTCAGCTGAGCTGCATACTCTGTGAGCTCCAAGAGGGAGGAAAGCGCTCTGTGAGTATTCACCCTGAGCATTAATCATGCTCCAGGTAAGAGGAAGCGTTTGTGAGCACAAAGCGCTCTGTGAGTATTCACCCTGAGCATTAATCATGCTCCAGGTAAGAGGAAGTCTTTGTGAGCACAAAGCGCTCTGTGAGCCTACTAAGACCTCTGTGCGCTCCCACTAACAGCCAATAGACAGCCTGACAGGGGCCTTGCATCTTTTTCCACCTCCCTGCATCTGTTTGACCTACCCTTTTGAACAGGAAAAAAAAAAGTTAGTAAAGTTACAAAACAGCAAGGTTTTTATCCCATGTCCCCATCTGCCCAAGTCACCGTAGGAAGCAGTGCTGTGCCCAATCGTACAGTAATGGTTGGCCTTATCCTCAGGCCACAGCCCAGAGATGTGCAGAACTCCAGCACTGGTCAAGATGTCTTCAAATCCAGAGAAGTAGCTGGGGATCCTGGAGACCGGGTGCTTACTGGAGTCTGAGTAATGTCACAGGGATAGTGGGGAGGGCTACCTGGCTTCTGCTACTATTGTTTGGTTTCTTTTTTTTTTTTGGCGAGATTTTTGCTATAGGGTGCGTGCACTCACCAGACAGAGACATTAGAGACACAATGGAGAAATCACCCCCCAGGGGGGATGGTCACGCCTCAGTCCCTTCTCCTCCATTCTCCTCTCGGGATCTTGGGCACGCACGTACATGCCCCCGGCATGAGATTTAAGCCACTGGGTCCGGGACGCGAACCGCAGTTGACTACGTGGGAGTCCCACAACATAGCCATTGCGCTAACTGCTGGTTCCCGACTTCTGCTACTATTAGCATATGGTCTTGCCATGAAAACTGGTATCACTGCAAGATTGCAGATGAGTCTGGCAGATGCTTCAGGAGATGAGAGAGGGAGAGTGGGTGAGTCAGCACTTGCTGGGAGAGGGAACCTGTAGACACAGACACATACGAATAGAGAGTAGAGACAAGGGTGATGATTTTAAGGAGTCTCATCCACGAGACTGAAGTAGGGCTGGGCCTACCTTGTGTCCTTAAGGTCTGTCCTACCTGTGCAGTGAAGGAGGACGGAGGAGGAGAGGAGTGTAGGCCAGGGTGGACACAGCCTCTGGTTCCTATGTGACTGGGCTGCCTTTTCTTCGCACTCTCTGCCACAGGAGGGGCTCTTTTGTTCAAAGATGTTGCTTGTGGATGGCCATGACTGTATGTGCAGGACCAGGGAGGAGGCAGTGCTGGGATAACAGCCAGAGAGCCCCAGGAGCTGAGATTGCATCAGTGAGCTTAGCTCTCATGGTCCAGCCTTGGGAGTGTGAGGAAGACCCAGCTGTGGGCACCTGCTGTGCAGCCAGAGACAAACCCAAAGCACCCCCTATTGCCTACTGCGCAGAGCTCCCTCTCTCGGGAAGTCCTGGCAGTAGTTCAGCCTGAGAGCCTGCTCACTGTCAGTCCAGAACACCCACAGGCCATGCCCCTGCTCTGTCATGAGGACACTGATGTTAATAACTAGCCTTTTCCAGGGAGGACTTCTGATTTACCAGGAGGACACTTGGGGAATATGGTGACTATGTACTTTGAGGAGGCTGCAGGGAGGTGAGAATGCAGAGGGCTTGAGAATGAGATCTGAGCAGCTCCTTGTTCAGGGCTGAGGTGACTGTGGTCAGTGTCTGAGTGAGGTGGGTGATCCTGCCTGAGAACAAACACAGCAAGCACTGTTTGTAGATGAGGGGTGAGTTCTCAGAATGTTTCAATATGCACAAATATTCAGATATCAGAGAGCCTGGGGTGTCAGGGGATGGCCGGCCTCTCACATTTGGGTCTCACATTTTTGGAAGAACCTGTTTCAGGGCACAGGAGTGTGTCTGCATAGGTGTTTCCCAGTTCAGAAGACACGTCCTTTCTTCCTTCCCTCTTATCCTATCTTCCTTCATTCCTTTTTTTTTTTTTATTTTTCCTGTGCTTTTGATGTTGGATAAAAGAAAACTTTTCAAAATCCACTGCTGTGAAGCTTTTTCCTAATGTTCCACTAAAAGGTCTATAGTTTAGTATTTACATCTCGAATTTGCATGTTGACACCCAGTTTTCTCAACATTAGTTTTGAAAAGACCATCCTTTCCATAGTGATTGGTCTGAGCTGCCGGATTGAAAATGGTTTGAACATATGGGTTTAATCTGGGCTTTCAGTTCTTTTGCCTATATGTATGTCTGGCTGTATGGGAGAACCACTCTGTTTTTACTATTGTAGCTTTGTAGTATGATTTGAAATCAGGAATTGTGTGACCTTTCACTTTGTTCTTTTTTTTATAAAATAGTTTTAGCTGTTCAGGATCTTTAATTATTTGAATTCTATGTGAATTCTTAGGGTGTATATTTCTCATTGGTTGTCGGGATATCATGATGCATTTTTGTGTAGAAAAACAGAAAAAGGTGTCGTAATGTTCCTGTTCTAATATTTGTACCAAATAACATTTTTGGAATGTCAATAGCAATTTCAATGAATCTATAGATTACTTTGGAATGTACTGACATTTTAACCATACTGTTTGTTTTGTTTTGTTTTGCTTAATAAGCATGCACCCATTACAGAGACAGAGAGAAGAAAAGTGAGAAATAACCTACCAGAGGGGATGGCCTTGCTGCAGTCCCTTCTCTAGTCTTATCTCAGGATTTAGGGTATGCATGCCATATGCCCAGCATGGTTTTCAAGCAGCCAGGCCTAAGATTTGAACCATAGACCGAGCCATGAGTGATCCATTGTCTTAACCTCCACACTAGCTGCTGGGTCACTGATTTTTTTTTTTTTTTTTTTTTTGAGAGGTTTTTGCTGTAGGGCGCGTGCGCTCACCAGACAGCGAGAGAAAAGGCGAGAAATCACCCCCCTAGGGGATGGCCACGCCGCAATCCCTTCTCCTCCATTCTCCTCTCAAGATCTTGGGCATGCATGCACACGCGCCCGGCGTGAGTTTTAAGTCACTGGGTCCGGGACGCGAACCGTGGTCGACTACATGGGAGTCCAGAGACATGGCCATTACGCTAACTGCTGGTCCCGGGTCACCAATTTGTATTCTTGCAATCTTTGAGCATTTGTTTGACACTGAAAGTAGTCTGATTACCCTGGACCATGCCTTCCCCCCTCCTGGACAACACCTCCCCCACCCCCACCCTTCCACAGAGCGCCTTACCCTCCTAGTGGGGCTCGGGGAACCCGTACAGCATTGGGCCTATTTCCAACACAGCGCCTCGTGCATGCGTGTGTGCATGCGTGGACAGTTCACCGAGCACCTCTGGAGAAGGGGCACCATTCCTCCACCTGCGCTGCCCGAGAGCATGAAACCTAGCTCCAACTAGACCTGGCTCTCAACAAGTAGTCTAGGGAGAATCACCACGTGTCCTGACCTGTGTCCTCATCCTCATCCCGAGTAGCTTGAAGTTAGCTGATATTTAGACACAGTGCCTTTCTGGTGTGAAGTTTCCAGTGGCAAGGCAATGCCACCAGGGAGGGAGCCACACAGGCTGTGGCTCACAGGTGGCAGCTGCATCAGTCCTGCCTTGGGGAATCTCAAGGAGGCCTTTCCTTTGACCCTGAGCTCAGTCTCTAGTTTGTGGCCATTTCTCTGTCTTTCCCAGCCCTCTTCCCTTCCCTACGTTATCTCACCCCTTGTTGCCCTGAGCACAACTGGGGGCTTTCATGTGTCTTTTCTTCAATTGGGGCCTCAGGGAGTGATGAGAGGGGTTTCTGGAGCAGGTGCCCCTGCAGCTGTGTGAGGGACACAGACAGGCTTGCCTTCAGGACTGCAGCGCTTTGACCCTAAAGCTGATGTCAGCTCCCCATCTGAGGCCAGGTGGCTATGGGTCTCACCTGTGCACACCTGATTTGATGCCACTTCCAAGACCATGAGAACGAGTGTGCGAGGTATTCTCAATCAACACAGATCTCCCACTCCCTCATTCTCAGCGTGGCAGCACCGGCCTTTCAGTCTGTAGGTTCTTGTATTTCCTTTGCCTGTAAAAACACAGGCCAGGGGAGGGCAGGGGATGTCCCATGTCAGTTTCCTCCACAACTCCTGCAGCACTGGGCCTTCATGAACCAAAATACAACTGGGCCTTCACCTACCCAAAATCTTCTGTCCCTTTCTTTCTTTACTTATTTTATTTTATTTTATTTTTTTGCTTTTTGCCTTAGGCCATGTGTAGTTGTGGAACAGGAGACAGAGAGGGAAAGTGAGAAAGTGAGAAATAATCCCCCCATGGGGATGATCACCTCATTATCTGCTCTTCCCCGTTCTTCTCTTGGAATTTTGAGCACACACACATGTACTCAGCATGATTTTCAAGACACTGTGTATGAGACTCAAACCACTGTTGGCCATATGTGAATATAGCACCTTAAACACCACGCCAAATGATGGCCCAAAACTTCTGTTTTTGTTTTTTTGTTTTTATTTTGAGAGAGATTTTGCTATAGGGTGCATGTGCTCACCAGACACAGAGAGACCGATAAAAATTGAGAAATCACAACCCAAGTGGGATGGCCACACTGCAATTCCTTCTCCTCCAAATTCTTCTTGGGGTTTTGGGCATGCATGCACATGCACTTGACGTGAGATTTTAAGCCGTCAGGTTCTGTACTTGAACTGCAGTTAAGTACGAAGGAGTCCAGGAATGTAACGGTTAGGCCATCCACCAGTACCTCAGTGCTTCCGCTTTTATGATTTTGTTTCTAGAAACTGTCACGGGCAGACAGCACGGTGAAGATGCGGTGAGGTCGTGAGTGAATCTGAGGCTGCTAGGAATGGAGTTTGCAGGGCCGTAGCTTATCACATCTTCGCGGGTCCCAACATTTCAAGACACTCTGGCCACATTTCCCGTCATAGCATCCATAGCTTACCTCTGAGGGAACCTGTCACCCTTCTGAAACTGACTCTGCCTCTGTCTACAGCATGCTAGGTGCTGGGAGGGTGGTCCTCTGGAAGCACTCCCAGCCCTTGACAACGGGTGCCTCCAGTGCTGAGGATGAGTCACATGGGGATAGCCTGTCAGATGGACCCCCAGAAGATCACCTGGTTCTGCATGCATGGAGATACCCTGCTCCTCAAGGTCTAGCCCCTGATGGGTCTTACATCTCCCTCCATTTCTCTGTGGCTCCCCTTATGGCAGACCTAAATGGGATCCCAGGTGTGGACCCGCACAAGTATGCTGAGTCCAGAGCAGCTCCTGAAGCTATTCATTAGGAGCAGTGGGAAGAGGAAGGGCTGTGTTATTGGGGGATCAACTGGGCCAGGTCTCCTGTAGGTGACAGGGCAGGTGCTGGATGTGCCGACCATAGATCTGCTATGATGGAAGGGTGAGTCGGGGTCTGTGGGGGTCGCAGAGGGACAGCAAAAGGGTGGGGCCAGGTGCCAGTTGAGAGAGCACCCTACCTCAGAGTGCCCTGTGCCCTGTGTGCAATCTGAGACCCTCCAGGGATAGGGGTAATCTGAGTTTCCTTGTAGTATGGGGGGACTGGATGAATAGAGACAAGCCTGTGGAAAGGATGGTGGAGCTGATTGAGCTGGTGCTCAAGGGAAGCCTCTGTTCAGGCCCTGGTGTGTGGGATGCATGAAGGACCCTCATGCGGGTAGATGGGGCAGAGGTGTATGTATCAGAAAAGACTTGCCCAGTATCTTTGGCATGATGCTTACGGTAGACCTGAGTTGGTTTCTGTGCCTGTTGTTGTCTCTCCTGCCTGTGTGGGATGGGAAGGCCAGAACAGATGGACCCTCAAATGCAGTGAGCCCAGGACCCAGGTTTTCCAACATCCTCCCAAGGTGCCCCTTTCCTCAGTCACACTGGGGATTGGGCATTTCTACTGAATGCAGGGATGATCCAGGATGAGGAGTTGCCTGGACAGGACCAGAACAGATCACAGACTGAGCTCAGACCCCTGTGACAAGACCCACAGCAGGCCCTGGTGTCCCTGTGTGGGGACAGTGGGGACAAAGGGGATGGAACAAAAGACTGGAGGGCACAGAGGGTTTGGGACACAGGATCGCAGGCAGAGTCCCCTCTCTGTGGGGCCATGAGGATCTGCCACTCTGGGAGACTCTTCAGGTGCCCAAATGTTTAAACTCCTCAGGGCCTCCAGGATCAATCTGAGACATCTGCTGTGGGTGAGGTGGCAGGTGAGCCCCAGTGGGTTTCCTGCACAGCACTGTTCTCTGCCACACCGTGGGCTGGGGTGGCAGGGACAGGGAGCACAGGGGGGGGCTGAGGATGAATAAAGTCAGGTCACAACACAACTGACTAGCCCTGGGAGGTGAGATAGCAGGGGAGGGCACTGTGAACCATGGGCTACCCTGGGGACTCCCTAAAGTTCAGGTAAAGGCCTGGGAGGACTTTGTATGCTGGAGGTGCCAGGTATCCTTTCCATATCTGTGGGTCCCTGTCCCATCACAGCTTTCATCAGGTTGGTCTAAGACCTCAGGAAGCCCCACTTGGCAGCTTGGTGTCAGAGGGCCCCCTCCCCTGCCCTCACCATCCCCCCATCGATCTTGCAGCAAGCTGAGGGAGCAGGACTGGCCACCTGTGAAGGTCTGTGCCCACACCTGAAGCTCGACCCAGGCAGCTCCTTTATTGCCTTGTGGACTCAGTGCTGCCACTCTGAGAGGTTCTGGCCTGTGGCCAGAGCTGGGGAGAGGACAGGACCAGGAGGTTCCAGGCAGTGGGCAAGTGAGGGATCTAGAAGGACCGTGGGTGGGTGGGAGTCAGGTTCAGGGAAACTTCCTCAGGAGTGAGCTTTCCTGAGAACTTCAGCACAGTTGTCCTCCACAGTGAAACCCATGCTCAGGCTGCCACCACCAACCCATGTGTGGGAGGTCACCAATCCAGATCTGTTCTCTGCCAGGAGGACCAGGCCTCTAGTGGAGGTGAGCCCTCTCGTAGAAGGCTCTACAAGATTTTAGGCTGCCAGTGCCTCTCTTATAAGCACTCAGAGCCCAGCCTGCTCCCCAGAGCTGTGACCTGGAGGGGCTAGGGTTGCCAAAAGACTAACAAGACACAGATTTCTCCAGGCCAGGATCTCGAGTTGGACCCTCAGGCTGACGTCACTTCCTAAAACAGGGCCCCAGGCCACCGCCAACCATTACACAGTCTCGGTCCTTTCCCCGACCTGTCTAGTCTAAGCTCACATTCTTTTTTTCTCAATGGAAGGCACGTGTCCTGGGTTGCCATGTGTGATCAGACTGAGGGCAACAGTCAGGAACAGGGTCTTCAGCTCCGAGCCTGTGCTCATGGCCAGTAGCATGGCACTTGAGAGCCCGGGCAAGGTTGTGTTGCTCGTCACAGAGGACCATTTTATCCCCTGCCTGGTGGCCATGAGTACTGGGCACAGACCACACCACTCCAATTGTACATCTGGGTCAGATCCGAGAAGCAGGGAAGGGGTTTTGTTCACTCTGATGAACTCAGTGAAGCCGCCCAGAGGATGACACGTGCAGAATGCAGTCCCTGTTGGCTCACAGAGGTGCTCACTCGACTCTGGACATTATGGCAGATGTGGGAGAGCCTGGCCCCAGGACATGTGCTATGGAACGTGTGCTCTAAAAGGATGGACCTGAGGACATATCCCTGGAACCTTGGAGGGAACATCTCCACCTAAGGACAGGCAGTGTCTAGGGTTTGGAGCACCATAAGGACCTGCTGAGATGAGGCGTGTGGCGTAGCACAGAGAAGGCCTCGACCACTGGTTGCTTCTGCACCTTCCTACAGAGTGGGAGTAGGGTCGGGTCTGGCCACTGGCTGGCACAGGCCTATGCTGTGCAGCCCCTGAGCTCTGGGTCCCTGCATTGACAGAGTCTGACTTCCCAAGGACATACTGGTCAGCACATGATGCTAAAAGTTCATTAATTTCATGAAAGGAGACAGAAACATGGAGACTGTAACTGCTGAGGGCATGACACCAGGCTCCATCTCTCATCTCTCACCTCAGCCTGCCTGGGTCATGGGGCGTGAGTCCACTGCAAAGTCAGGGATGTCTCTGTCAAAAGCTGCAAACCACCCTGTGGGTGTGTTTTGCAAAGAGCCACATTTATGACGTGCCATGGACTGGCCTGCTGATCACTCTGATCTCCCCCATCAGGGAAAAAAAAAGCCTTGAACCTTCTCTTTGGAGAATAAAATGATTGAAGAGTGTCTACATGCTCTTCCTTACTACAGGGAACATGAGGTACAGTCCACTCTTTTCTCTGAGGGATGTCAGGAGGACTGAGTCCCCGTTGACCACAATGGAAACCTTCCTCAAACATACCACTCATGAGGCATTCTACCTCCCCAGCTCATTGATCTTAATCTCCCGACCTCTAGGACTATGGGGAATAACTTTCTGTGTTTGGAGCCATTGTTCTTGCTATGGCAGCCATGGAACACTACTCCAAGCCTCGATTTGTTAATCGTTGTATTCAATATCAATGTGGCAACTCAGGTGGTCCCATGCCAAGACTTTCAGGAAGCCATATCCCACATGGTTGACTGCAGTTTGAATTCAGGACAAGGCAGCTTGTGAAATAGGCCAGGCATGGATCGTGCAAGACCAAAATCCCAACCAGATGATGAAATGGAAAAGAAGGGATCACGGCATCACCACGTCCGATCAGGGGTTGTTTCTCCCATTCCTCCTCTCTCGGTTTCTCTGTCTCTCTCCAGTGAGTGCACAGGCCCTCTGGAAATTGTACATGAGCAAATAAATGATCAGTAGGAGACAGGTGATTAAGTAAATTAACAAAGTGTGATGGAATCACAGGATGTCTGCCAGAACCTTCCTTCAGGGGCCAGTAGGTGATGTGGTTGTTGAGACGCTTGACTCCCAATGGCTGAACCTGGTTCAAGTCCTGTACCTAGACTTACTTTGTTTTTCTGTCTCTCTCTCTCTCTCTCTTTCTTTCTCATTAATGAGAAAACCTGTTCTATAGCAAATTTAAAAAATAGTTATTACAGGGACCATCAGTTGGAGTTATGTGTATTTTGCTGGACTACCATATAGTCGACCACTGTTTGAGTTATACACCTGGTAGTTTAAACTCATGCTGGGCGTGTGTGTGTGTGTGTATGCCTTAGACCCATAGAGGAGATTGGAGGAGAAAGGATTGTAGTGTGGCCATCCAACTTGGAGGGTGAAATCTTGCCTTCTTTCTCTCTGTCTCTCTCTGTCTTTCTGGCGAGCACATGCGCCCTATAGCAAAAACCTCTCCAAAAAAAAAAAAAAAAGTTGAAAGTAAAGAAAACTATAATGCTTCATAATTTGTGGGAATCAGCTAAAGCAGTGCTGAAATAAAAATGTGTAGTAAGAAATTCACACATTTCAAGAACTGAATGAAGTTACTCTCTATGCTCAAAAACCTTGAAAGCCGAAACAAGATAACCCAACATATAGAAGAAAAGCCATGGTTAGGACAAGAGCAGAAATCAGTGAGACTGCAAACAGAAAATCAGTAGACAGAAATAATAAAGTAATGATCTTCCTCTTTGAAAACATCAATATATCCAGACAATTCTGAATGAATGAGAAGAAAAATAGTAATAGTACCAACATCAGAAATAATAGTAGAGGCTATGACTACAGATCTCAAAGTACAAGGCAGAACTGAAATGAATAAGGAAAAATGACAAACAGACTAAATCAGATAACGTGCTCGTAGTAAATCAGTTCATCCATTAGCACAGACTGCTACAACTCATACAGAATTAGAGAGTGTAAAGAACCCCTGACTTTTTTTTTTTCATATTTTAAAATAGGGAACGTGCACTCATCACAGAAGGAAAGGGAGAAATCCTCCTCCAGGGTTGAGGACTGCACTGCAGTCCCTTCGCCTGTGCTTGCCTCTGGGGAATTGTGGCACAACACGCCCAACGTGATTTCAAAGTCATCGTGTTCAGGACCCCAACAATAGGTGACTGCCTGAGGGTCCACTGTTTTAACCACCAGGCCACCTGCTGCTCCGTTGACCTCTTTTAAAGGGACACATCGAAAAGTGCTTTTAGAGTGACTTTCAGCTTGCTCTTCCTCGTGCCTGGACAGAGTCTCATGGTCATCAAAGACAGGCGTGTGAAGCCAGGGCAGAGAAGGGGCGTCATGTATGCCTTTCTGCGTCTTCTGAAGGGGCCCAGGACACTGTCTCGTTCCATTCCTGCTTCCAGATGTAGAAGGGGAAAGGAGGGTAGATACCCCGGTGAGGAAATAGGGCATCTGAAGTATAATAATGAATAATGAATAGAAACTAAGTTTCATCTGAACTACAGAAAATAAAAGGAATCATGGGAAATACTAAAGAAAGAAAAATAAGGGGAAAAGTAACAAAAAGACGTTTTCTGGCTCCCAGGATACAGCAGGAACAATGGAGCACAGAGATCATGGGGGTGGCTGGAGCCAGACCCTGGGCAGCATTTGAGGCCTCTGAGAGCAGCAGAGGGGGTAGGCTCTGGGGGGGAGTGGGTGGGGGCTGCCTCAGCACAGAATCTGCTGCAGAATCAACAGCACTCACTGGGGGTGGTGGAGAAGGATCCTCTGTGAAGGATTGTGGCATCAGGGTCAGTGGTCAGCATGGCCTTTGGAGCCTCATGTGAAGGCTAGGTGCAGGGGACTGTGGTTTCATCGTGGGCTGACGTCTCAGTGGCCTTGAATGAAGGCTCTGGAGTTGGTGCGGTGGTTGGGCTGGCTCACTGGTGGAGATAACTGTGCGGTACCAGATGGCCCTGTGGCTGCAGGAGGAGCAGATGACAACATACCCCATGCCTACCTGGACACAGCAGATGACATCCCCAGGCTTCAGCCCACCATGGTCCTTCCCCGACTGTAGAATGTCTTCCCATCCTGCAGCCTCTGCTCAGGTGGGCTGTCATGGCCTGGCTCCTGGGATCTCCAGCCTCTGGAGACTCCTGGAGGAAAGCTTAGTCCCCTCCTCTAGCAGTGAGAGGATTCCCAGTCCCGCTCAACCTCAGGATCGGCATCATGGAGGGCTGAACTCTCGAGGTGTGCCAGGAGACAATGGGCTTGGTGCTCTAGGTCTGAGCCAGGCAGGATGAGGGTCACGCAGGCCAACAGCTGCTTGAGGCACAGAAAATCCGGGGTTGCTTGAAATCTTCTGAAAAGTGGTCCACCCAGGTGGTCAGGATGGAGTACATGTCTCTGCACGTAGGTGCGGGCAGAAGGGTCAGACGCATGGCCTCTTTTAGGCAGGTTGGAGACTGAAACCCGCCTCTCACCACAAAGCCCAATCACTTTTTTCACTGGTCCTGGGGACCGCTGTCCTCCATTGAATAAGGAATGATGCATCCATATCTAGAGGAAGCCAGAGAGGGTCACAGCTACCGTACCTGTTGTCACTCTGTGTTAGGGACTGATTCCTAGACAGGTGGAGCCAGGAGGGAGGGAGTTTCTTCTGTTTTTAAAATTCAATTATGCTAGTGCCTAGAAAACTGCTGAACGTACAGTAGGGGCTTCATGTATGTTTGCCCAGGGATGAGTCCAACCAGCCCCTTTCCAGATGCCTGACCAGGCATGGGGAATCTCTGTTAGCCCTGGCATCCCCCCTCTGGCTGCACCAAACCTGGGGATCCCGGATGGACTCTCCTCCTCCTATTCACATGGGAACACTGCCTTGACCAAAACCACTGAGCTTGAGGCCAAGGCCAAGTGATTCCTCCAGGGAGAGGAAAACATGGGTGAGAATTCACCCACAGACAGCCCTTCCTGCATGCCAGGCCTTGGGCTCACCCTGCCTAGTCTTCAGAAAAACCACATGAGATTAGTATTTGTAGCATTCTGTATACCTCAGGAGTAAAGTGAGGTTCAGGGAGCTGAGGGGCCTCTCCATGAAGTACAGCCCTGTTGGGCGGGGCTTACTTCATGAAGAGCTGGTCGAGCGGCTGCTGGGTGCTGCCACACTTGCGGTAGTTCTGCAGGAAGGTGTAGCCTGTCTTTTCTTGGTTTGTGGTCATCTTGGTTTCATTCTGAGAAGGGACAAAGGAGGAACGAGGATTCAAATGCATGAACAGTACAAACCATAGCATATGCTAGAATACTGTGCACGGAGCATGTTTTTGGTTTCCTGCAAATATTCCAAAGTTGCGCTCTACCTGGCCAAGGCTATGCTGGATGATGGGGTGGAGGAGGGCAGGGACGCAGATATGTGGAAGCTGGACTGTGACCTCTCTAAGGACAAAGACTTGAGAGAGCCCTGGGAGTCCCCTGGTGGGGTCTGCACAGGAAGCCTCTGACAAATCTGGAACTGGTTGGGAGTCCCTTCCTCGCTGCCCTGACCCTGTTGGTCCCACCTCTAACTCAGTGAAGTGGAATGGGTCAGGCCTTCTGACTGGCTTCTTCCGGTGTCCTGCGTTCTGATTGGCAATGACAGAGATGTAGGAGGCCCAGGGCAGTAGAGCCCTGCCTTGCCCTCCCACTTCAGCCCTGTGACCTTCTGTTTCCTAGGGGACACACAGTCCTGGGTGGACCCAACTGCCACATGGATTGCACAAGGACCTGCTCCACCTCATGGCAGATATCAGGCAGAAGATGAGCCCAGCCTCCTCTATCATTTAGAAACCAATTATATTCATTGGCCGTTCTAACTATCTAAAACCCTTAACTGCCACCTGCCCAGAAGGCCCTCCCATGTTTCCCTCCTGACACTTGCACACCGGGATGGGTATATGGCATCTCAGGTGAGACCTGAGCAGGGCCCTGGCTATGCTGTGCTGACCAGTCCTGACTTTGCTGTGTCACCTTTGGCTTCTTCCAGGCAAATGTCCAGGGGTGTCAGTGATGAAGTCTGACCCAGTGCCTCCAGCA
The DNA here is from genome assembly GCA_026018925.1 of Tupaia tana. Lineage (NCBI taxonomy): Eukaryota > Metazoa > Chordata > Mammalia > Scandentia > Tupaiidae > Tupaia > Tupaia tana. The sequence continues at coordinate 30,038,715 of JAKSZU010000026.1, read as the reverse complement.
CTGCCAAATACCCTCAGCCTGTTGTGTGAGGAGGCCTGAATCTCGGGAATGGAGGACACAGTGTAGCAACATGCTGCTCCCTCCAGTATCTTTAGAGAAATGATCCTGGTAGGGCTGTTACTGGAATCTGGGTGCCAGGAAACCAGGGCTCCGGGTTCTGTTGGGGTCTGCTGGCAAGTAAGTGAGGCTTCACTTCCTGGGCTCTTCTTCCTGGTCTCCTTGCCTTGAACAACATCATCTCAAGGCCTCGTACAGTACCAACTGGTCCCCCTCCAACCTCGGCCATGTCCACACTGTGCACCCACACAGACACCCTTAGGGTCCTTAGCAGGGTCTGGCTGCAGTCAATGCCACAAGAGTGGATGGGCAGAGCTGTTGTTAGACCTGTCCTTCCTTCCAACCACTTGGACAGATCATGGTGCCTCTAGGAGGTTCTCATCCCTGTGTGCTGACAGGATCATTCTGGCATCTGCTCCCTCTGGGGAATCATGCCCTGACTGACCTGTAAATACCCATAGTCCCTGGAAAACCAAGGTCTGGTGTCATAAACATCACAAATGCATAGAGATTAAGAATTAGCAAAGGGAGAGTCAAAGAGAGAAACCCAGCTCTGACTAGATCTGGTTCTTCCTCTTGGTCCAGGGAGAATCACTTCCTGTCCTGGTCTCATGTCCTCATCCTCTCCATGAGAAACATGAGGTTAAGTGAAACTTAGACATCATCCCCCTCTTCCATGAAGCTTCCAGTCTGCTGTGTTATCTTGGGGATTGTTGGTCTGTGTGGTCAGGAGGCACGATGGTTCCCAGATCTCTGCCCCTGGTACCAAGCTGTGCAATCCCTTCCCCTTAAGGGCTGCCTTAATGTAGTTTCTCCCTTATAGGGAACAAAATATCAGCACGTATGAAAGAAAGATGTTGTATGTATCCACTTCGTATATACCGACTATCTGCACTATATTGTAGAGAGCAAAATATTGGAGGACATAAAAGCAGTGAAGATACTTAACGAGGATAAGACAGAGTGGAATCAGTATGGGGGAGAGAATAGTATAGAGAAAGCTAGCAAGAGAACAAATAGAGAAGCATGACATTAGTAGGACACATATATGGTTTATTACTTGTTGGTGATGACGTGAATAATATTCTCAACTGGATTGGTCTGAGAAGTATTTCATGTTGGGCAATAGTTTTATAAGCAAAATGAGAAATAAGTGATTGACTGTTTAAAACATAATTGGAATAATAATAATAATAATTACAAAAAACAAGGAAAAGATATTGGATGATGAAACAGGGATTTTAATGTCTCTGTATTGACTGACATGGATGGTATTCCTTCTGGAAAAAGAAATGTAATACACCGTAAGGTTATATGTGAGTCAATGTAATAATTACCAGATCATGATGATAATAAGAAAGGAAGAAAGAGAGAGAGAGAGAGAGAGAAAAAGAAAGAGAGAGAGAGAGAGAGAGAGAGAGAAAAAAAAAGGAAGGAAGGAAGGAAGGAAGGAAGGAAGGAAGGAAGGAAGGAAGGAAGGAAGGAAGGAAGGAAGCTTTAAAAAAATAATAAATACTGAGTGAGGAGCAATCTGAATTCTCTGTGGTCCTCTCTCTATGGTGTTACCCCTTCCCCTGCCTAATCCACACTACCAGGCAAGCTGAGATATCGCAGGTTACCCATGGACTGGCCTCAGGGTTAAGGGATCCCCATAGGGAACCAGGCAACAGAGAGCTCCCCCATCCATCTTCCACCCAGAACACTTTAGGGACCTCTAGTCATGAGCTGAGTGTTCCTTGTGGTCTTCACTACTGAAACGCCCTGCATAAACTCCTGGGCCACATTCACCCTGCATCAAGTCCTCAAGAAACCAGTTGCTGGGAGCAGTGCTCCAGAGAAAGCACAAGTGCACACCCTGAGAGGTGCTCTGTGGGGCGAGCCTTGAGCACCCGCTGATTCACCTCCCTGTATATCTGACTTCATCCTGACTTCAGGATGGGGAATTAAACGATGCTCATCAGCCAGTGCGGTCCGCCTGGAGCTCAGATCCCTGAACCTCCCAAATCTCAAAGCTCTGACACCAAGTGGACCAAGGACTTCTACCATGTGCTCCCAACCCAGCCTCAGCCAGCAAGAAGAGCGGTCCCTGGTGTTCGTGTCTAGTGTGGGGCTCAGCTGTGCTGGCAGAGGTGACACAGTAATTCAGTCACGTGAGGGCCTGCCTGTCCAGGACCCATTCAGACCCTGCTACCCAGACTCCCCACAGATTGGCTCCTCAGGGCGGTTGTGTGGGAGGGGAGTGTAAGTCCTGAGAGCCACGAGGAGGGCTCTCTGGGAAGCTGCCCACAGTGCATCCTTGGACAAGGCCATGTCTGCAGAGATGAGGGGAGGTTAAGATTCCATCAATAAGAGCCCAGTCTTTCCTAAGCACTGAGTCTGCAGGGGTGAAGGCCATGCTGTGGCTTCTGGGAATGGGCTGACCGTGATGAGCCCTTGGTGCCATGGTGTCCTTGGCACACACTGCCACGTTACCTCCCAAGGTCAGGGTCTCTACTGTGTCTCCAGTGGGGCCCCAGCAGGTGTCTAATGAACACCATGCCCTGAGAACCAAGCACACACAGCAGAATACAAAGCTGCAAGCCCCATTTAGCAGCCGAATGCTGTATGTCCTCTGAATTCTGCCATGTGAGACAGGCCCATCCCAGCCAGTCTGGTGCTTCCAGTGGCTCACTTGGAATGTCCAATCAAAAAATTGCCCTGAAATATGCCCATTGGAAAAGAGCCAAGTGACGGGGAGTCTTCCTACTGAGAAGAGTGTGTCTATTCAAACCTCGCAGGAAGACCTAGCAATCACAGTATCCAGGACCCAACCCAGGACTGACACAGCTGTCAGGGCACAGGGCCAGGAAAGTTATACCACTTCTGAAGAGGCTTGGTGTACCTGATGTGGGAGGATGGGTGGAACATCACAGAGAAGGGTTCAAGTACAGCACAAGGATGATCAGCTCTGTCCTGACCCTTGGCCCCCTTTAAGCTGAGTTGATGAAGGGATTGACCTGGTTTTGCTTCACCTGGCCTGGCTGAGGGTTGTCCTGAAGAGGTGCAGCACAGAGGAAGGAGGGGACAATCCAGCGTGTCAGGAGGGAGTATGTGATGAGGGAGGGGTGAGCTGCTGTCGAGTCGCCCTGTGGGGACATCCATCTTAGGTGTTTCTGTCATGGCCATGTGTGCTCAAATGCTGCTGTGCGTGGGCAGCATGACAGGGAGGTGTGGCATTCATACCTTGGTGCTGGAGGGAAGGGACATTAGGCAGACAGTGCCCTTGAATTTGCGGGTGTGGGTGCAGTGGTCACGGTCTTGGGTAGGCTCTCAGTCAGGGGTGTGAGCTGCTGATTGTGGCTTATTACAGGATGACACCCTCCCATGGTTGAGGCCACAAGTGGAGTGGAGGTCGATCCCCTGGAGGCCAGAGTCTCCTCCCACAGATGTCCTGTTCCAGGCACCTCCTGGTGAATTTCACCTTTACAAACCTGCAGACACCGACAAGGCCGGGCAGTGGGGCCCATGCGGACAACTCCATGGACCTTCCCTCATACACAGACACTTCTGGAACCCCACCCCCGTACACTCTGAGGGCTCCTGGGCCAGAGGCATAATAGGCAGCTACTCCCTCAGAGCAGAAACCCCAAGCAGGCCATGCCCCAGTCTCAGGGAGGGCTCAGTCTGTCTGACCCACCTCCTGCATTGGATCTTCACAGACCTGGCCCTCCTGAACACCAGGAGGTAGAAACCTGAGGCCAGTAGGGCATGCAGCCCAGGGCCACTTTTGTTGGTGTCCAGTCTGTGATCCTATGGACAAAATCCCCCTGGGGTTTAGCCAAGGGACCATCAGGGACATATGCACATGTGCACAATTATGTGTCCTCTGAGCCAAATGAATTTAATACCGGGGCAGGAGCTGGCCATACGTGGAAGGGAACCTTGAGGGCACAGACCCACTGCTGACCTGGGCAGAGGTACAGCAGGTAATGGCAGACGTTCCACTGCCCAGCACAGATCAGGTCATTCGTCCATATAGTGGCCCCAGTCCTCACTCCACCCACTCTTCAAATGGCTCCCAGTCGAATCTGCCTCCACCCACATCCGGCTGTGGTCCAGGCCCAGATGACCCACTCCAGAGAGGAAGCCACACCTGCTCAGTTGGCAGCTGAATCAGTGCAGCCGACAGGTGGGAGCTTCCCTGGAGATCTCAGAGGGTCTTTCATTTGACCCTGAACTCTGTAGTGTCCTGCTCATTGCTCTGTCCTTCCCATCCCTCTTCCTTTCTATACCTTATCTCACCCCCAGAACTGGGGGCTTCCACCTATCTTTTCTTCAATTGGAGCATGTTAGTGATGGGAGGGTTTCTGTTGCAGATGCCCCTGCTGCTGTGTGGGGGATACAAACAGGCTAGACTTAGGAACTACAGCACTTTCACCCCGAAAGCTGAGATTTTCTTCCTGTCTGAGGCCAGGTGGATGTGGGTACCACCTGTGCACATGTGATTTGATGCCACTTCCAGGGCCATGAGGACGAGTGTGCAAGGAATCCTAAAATGAAATGGACCCCCCACTCCCTCATTCTCAGCATGGCAGCGTCGGCCTCTCAATCTGTTGCAGGTTCTCCTGTATTCTGTGCCCGTGAGAACACAGGCCAGGGGAGGGCAGGGAATGTCCCATGTCTGTTCCCTCCACAACTTCAGTGGCAAATGGCATTCACCTACCGAACACATTTCTGTTTCTTTACTTTTTTTTTTTCTTTTGTGCAATTGGCCACATGTACTCATTACAGAGAGGAAAAATGAAATATAGTCAACCGGGGGGGATGGCCGCACCATTATCCCCTCTCCTTCATTCTTCTCTTGGAATTTTGGGTGCACATATATATACCCAGCATTATTTTCAAGCCACCATGACCGAGAGTAAATCCGTGGTTGGTCATGTGGGAATCTAGCACCTTGACCCCCATGCCAATAGCGGGCCTAATACTTCTGTATTTATGACTTTGTTTTTAGAAACTGTCACAGGCAAATATCACTGTGAGATGTGGTGAGTGCATGAGTGATTCTGAGGCTTGTAAATGTGGACGTGGCAGCTGGGTCAAAATTTGTCACACCCCATGGGTCCCTACATTTTAGGACACTCTGGCCACATTTGCAGCCACAGTATCCACAGCTTGTCGCTGATGGAACGTGTCACCATAAAAACCCCCTCTTTCCCTGTCTGTAGTAGGCAGGCTGCATTGAGGGAGATCCCATGGGAACACCCCCAGTCCATGACGAGAGCGGCTGCATCCCACCCTCTAGCTCTTCACCCCTCGAGAGGGAGATGCCTGAGCCCCAGATTGTCTCAGAACAGAGTGAGGTTGTTCCCCAGTGTAGACCTAAGGACGTTGGGCCCCACCTGGACTTTCTTTCCTGAGATGTCCCCATCCCAACACTGCAGGTATTTTTGGGATCACCTCTCAGATAAAGTGCTTGAACTTTTCTATCTCACCTGGTTTGGGACCCACACTGTAGACCCATTGCGAGATTGACAGGATCCAGTGTTGGGTTTTGCCATCCTCTGATAGATGGGAATGTTTGTTAATAACTCAGCCTCTCTTAGAGTGCAGTAGAGAATGGAGTTAAATATTCAAAAGGTATCAAAGTCACACTTAGAAAAAGGACACTTGTGACCTGTAGGTGGTGAAATGGTTGCTTCTCTGGTCTCCAACCTGACCCACCGAGATTCGAATGCAGGGGATTTCTCACTTTCCTTCTCGATTTTTCTGTCTCTCTCTTTCACTTGTGAGTGCATATGCCCTTAGGCAAAAACCTCTACAAAGAAAAGGAAAAGTGAGAGTCCATAAGAAATTAGAATGATAGTTGCTTGGAGAGCCCATTCCAATTGATTGGCAGTTTCTGGGGGTGCTTTCATGATCTGAGATGTGCTGGCTTCTCCTCTCTTGCTGTGTTCACCATCCCATCCTGCTGTGGTCCCTGTGTCAGCACAGACTGTGGGGTTTGACTCCTGTGTGGAGCAAGGGGAAGGCCAGGGTGGGAAGGATTCCTGGAGGCAGTTGTGTCTCTGTCTCATCGAGAGGGTGATGGGAGATAGTGGAGACTGTTTCTTCCACACTTCTCATTAGCCGAAGCTTCTCAAAGTGGGGTGACTAGGTGGGTTCCTCCAGTGTGTGTTGGGCAGGAGCCCTGTCATGGACCCACACACTTTCTTAAGGCATGACCCGCCTCCCATCTAGTATCTTCCAAATGCTCCTGTCAGGATCTCTCTCCTGAGCTGAGTCTTAAAGAAGGAGTTTGGATGTGCATAAGAACCCCCAGATGATCACATGGCCCTAAAGGGATGGGGACACCCTGCCCCTCAGAGTCTGGGCCCCGGTGAGCATTACTTCTCCCTCCCTTACTGTCCCCTGCTACAGACCTAAAGGGAAACCTCATGGGGACATTCACAGATAGGCTGAGTCCAGAGCAGCTGCTGATGCTCTTCATTAGGAGTCAGGGGGAGGGGAAAAGTCTATGCTGTGGGGGACCTGCTGGGCCAGGGCTTCTGGCAGATGATAGGTCAGGTGCTGGAGGTGCGTAACCAGGATCTGCCATGATGGAAGGGGAATTTGGAGTAAGTGAGGGCCGCACAGGGACAGCAGAAGAGTGGGGGCAGATGCCAGCTGAGAGAGCATCTGGTACCCCAGTGGCTTGAGTGCAATCTTGGCCGCTCCAGGGATGGAGCGAGTCTGAGTGCCTTTGTAGTATGGAGTGGACTGGATGAGTGTAGAACAGTGTGTGGGAAGGATGGTAGAGCTTACTGAGCTGGTGCTCAAGGGAAGCCTCTGTTGAAGCTCTGGTGTGTAGGATGCATGAAGAATCCTCATGTGGGTGAACATGACAGGGGTCTTGGTAGCAGAAAAGACTTCACCAGTGTTCTAGGCATGAAGTTATGGCAGATCCCTGAGTTGGTTTCTGGGCCTGGTGTGGACTCTCTTGTCAGGACAGTTGGACCCTCAAATGCAGGGAGCCCAGGACACACGTTTTTTAACATCCTCCCAAGGTGACCCTTTCCTCAATCTCACTGGAGATCATGTATTTCTATAGAAAGCAGGGAAGACCCAGGATGAGGAGATGCCTGGACAGGACCAGACCCAATTACAGTCTGAGCTCAGAACCCTGTACTAAGACTCACAGCAGGCCCTTGTATCCCTGTGAGTGGATAGAGGGTACAGAGGGGATGCAACAAAGGACTTGATAGGCACAGAGTGTTTGGGACACAGGATCTCAGGCAGAGACCCTGTCTGTGAGCCTATGAGGATGTGTTGCTCTGGGAGACTTTTAACGTACCCAAAGTTTTACGACTCATGATGGCCTTCGGGATCTCTCTGCAACACACCCTGTGGTTGCAGTGGCAGGTGAGACACAGTGGGGTTCGTGCATAGCATTGTTCCCTACTTGTTTTGGGGCAAAGGTCAGAAGGTAGGCCCCACATGGACATGGAGAACTGGGATAGCACTGAGGAATGAAGAGGTCTAGTGACCACCCAGCTGACATGTCCCATTAAAGTGAGATATCAGGGGAGCACACTGTGAACCACATTCTTCCCTGGGACTCCTGAAGGTTCAGTCAAATTCCCTGGAAGGACTTTGTGTCCTGCAGTTCCCAGGTGTCATTTACACATTGGGAGATGTCCGTTCATATTTTGCATTGCAAAATTGATTTGCCAATACAGAGCTGCTTCTTAAAATTCTGTATCTGATCATGTCCTAAGGAACAGAGAGAGCCAAAATGGCGGACTGTGTTTGGTTGTCCTGGAAGGCTGCCGAGTTCTGTAATAGCAGATGTGTCAGCCTATTCATCAGGCATCATTTTATCTGCTGCTCATTTAAAAGGAGGTGTTTGGTTTTCAAAAGGTATGGAAAGTTGGATATTATTATCTTGGGTGTTAATTTAGGAATTCTTCTCACATAGTTGCAGAAATAACTCAGTCCAAAGGTTATTTGTTTTCTGATCGCTTTCCCTGTGTACTTTTATTTTTATTTTTTTTTCAATTTATTTATTTGCATTCATTCTCTGAACATCATTACAGCATACAAAATGAGATTTTCCATCCAAATTACACTATATATTGTCTCAATCAAGCACATCAACAAACATGTTATTGTCAGCAAATGATCTTCCATTTCTTGTCTTCTGTATGTTTTGCTTTTTCCCCCCATCCTAGATTCTCTATCTCTTACCCTCTGCCATCTCCCACTCTCCTCCCACAGTCTCTGGTAACTATGTTTGCTTTCTATACTGTTTTCTCCTCACATTTTATTGTAACGCCAAAGACCCTAATCAATCCAAATACCCTCATAGCAAACACAGGTGATACCCACATTTCCATGAACACAAGTCTTACTTTACGCATCCTATAAAGTAGTACCTAGCTGTGGCTACATATCCTACTGCAGTCATTGAATAGATATATATTTTTTTTCTGAAACTTTTTTTTTGTAACTCAATTTACATTCCTTCCCTAAGCTTCATCACAGCATACAAAATGCAATCTCCCATCCAGTACACACTGCATAGTGATACAATCATGCACATTACAAAAAATTTTCCATTACTAGTTCCTAGAATTACTTCCACCCCTCTTTCTGACCGTCTGTCCCTTCCCACCCTCCTCTCACACCACCTCCGGTGTCTACAATTGTCCTTCATTCCCTTCCCACCCACGTTGCATTGATCACACAATTTCCTACATAATCTAACTACTTTCCATGGTGAGTTCACTCATTACTACTAAGAAAACCAGTTTTAACTTAACTCAAAGAAATGCCAAGGAACTTTGCTTAAAGCCAGGAAACAAGTTAGGATTCTGTTCAAATGGAAGGTGCATGAACCTATCAGTCTCATGTACTTTTATCTTCTGTTCTGGTTCAATTTTCCTGATTAAATTCTGGGATATAGTATTCAACTCCAGACTTGTCCCTCTGATTAAGTTGGCCACTTTCATAGTTTTTTGACTCTTATTTCCGTGTGTCTGTGTTTAATTTTCTTGATACAGCACACCCTTGAGAACTTCTTGGAGATCTGGTCTGGTGCTGGTAAATTCTTTCAGGTTTTGTTTATCTGAGAATGTTCTTGTCTTTTCTTCCCACCTGAAAGATAATCTTGCCGGGTACAGTATTCTTGGCTGAAATTGCTTCTCTCGTAACACTTTGAATATATTTTCCCATTCTCTCCTCGCTCGCATTGTTTCTGATGAGAGATCTGCTGTTAGCCTGATGGGATGTCCTTTGTAGGTAACTTGATGTTTCTCTCTTGCCAATCTTAGTATCTTGTCTTTGTCTGCGGTTTTGGTCAACCTGGCTATAATGTGTCTTGGAGAAGATCTCCTTGGGTTGATTCTATTTGGGGTCCTTTGTATTTCCTGGGACTGGATCTTCGAATGCCTCTCTAGGTTTGGAAAGTTTTCTTGCAGGATTTCATGGAATAGATTATCAATGCCCTTATGGGTCTCTTCACCTTCTGGAATGCCAATTATCCAGATATTTGGACGTTTGATGGTATCCAGTACTTCTCGCATATCATTCTCAAATTTTTGAGCCATTTTCTCAGTCTTCATGGTGGACTTTTCTAAGCCAGCCATTTTCTCTTCTACATCTGAGATTCTATTTTCTGAATGATCTAGTCTGCTTTTAATACTTTCAAGGGAGATTTTGACTTCTTGTATTATAGACTTCATCTCTAGCAGTTCCGTTTGAGTCTTTTGTAAAGTGTGTAATTCCTCTTTTAGATCTTGCAAGAATTTCCTCATCTCCTGGAACTCGGCAACTTCTTTCTCCTTTCTCTTTAGCAGTTCATTATCTCTCTTTTCTTCCATCTCTGTTAGCTTCGACATTACGAATGTTCTAAATTCCTTATCAGACATTTCCATGACTTTCACCGAACTGCTTGTGGATGAAGGAGAGTTACTCTTTTCCATTGGAGGAGAGGTATTTTCTCATTTTCCCATATTTCTCGTGATCCGACGGTGATTTCTTGTCATCTGATGAATGGCGTGTTTCTTTCAAATTCTTGAAGTTAAGCCTCAATGTTCAGGAGCAAGCAGACAGAGGTGTTCTAGAATCTGATTGCCGTTCTGTTGGGATCGCCATCTCAGTCAAACTCTATCCCTTGTAGAAGTTGGTCCAAACTTCTGAGCAGCATCCAGTGCTTCAGGAGAAGGTGCAATTATCCAAATTTTGTCCACTCGTCATGGACACCGTGTCCGGCAGAGCAGGGTCAGCACAGCGGCAGGTTCTCCCCAGCGACCACGTGGAAGGAACTCTGTACTTTTATTTTTAAACTTTATTGTTCCTAGTCACCTTCATTTCGCTATTTGGTGCAACCTCACCCGGCATATTAAGAGCCTTCTCGAGTAGTCCTATTGCTTTGATCTTTTTGCTTACTCTCACTTTTTCCTTGCCAGCCATCTCCTGGATTCTGTCACTCAGCCCTATTGATCTGGGCTCTGTATGTTCTATACTTGTCCCAGTGGAAACAGCCATGTACCACTATGTCAAAGTAGTCTCTGTCACCCCTGTAGTCAGGTGGTCCATTGCAGTTGGGAACAGGTGGGATCCATTTTGTATTCCTGGTGATGAGCACTGTGCAGGCTCCTTGTGAGAAGTCAGTGCTGTTTTTAATTGAATGGTTGGCTAAATGAACAGATGAGAAAAAAAATTAAAAATTTTTTTTCTCCCCAAGAGTAATAGATTACTATCCAATTAAAAAATTATTGAGGCGGACTGAGGCTGCAGGCCCGACCATTCCGAATCTCCACGCATCCCCACCGTTTCTCCTCCTTGGACCCCAGGTTGGTTGTCTGGGACTTTAAGGCGAACTCCCACCCCACCCCACCCGCAATCCGGATCGAGCCGGCCAGCAGTTCCGGGCACCAGGCGGACTGAGGCTGCAGGCCCGACCTTTCCGAATCTCCACGCATCCCCACCGTTTCTCCTCCTTGGACCCCAGGTTGGTTGTCTGGGACTTTAAGGCGAACTCCCACCCCACCCCACCCGCAATCCGGATCGAGCCGGCCAGCAGTTCCGGGCACCAGGCGGACTCAGGCTGCAGGCCCGACCTTTCCGAATCTCCACGCATCCCCACCGTTTCTCCTCCTTGGACCCCAGGTTGGTTGTCTGGGACTTTAAGGCGAACTCCCACCCCACCCCACCCGCAATCCGGATCGAGCCGGCCAGCAGTTCCGGGCACCAGGCGGACTGAGGCTGCAGGCCCGACCTTTCCGAATCTCCACGCATCCCCACCGTTTCTCCTCCTTGGACCCCAGGTTGGTTGTCTGGGACTTTAAGGCGAACTCCCACCCCACCCCACCCGCAATCCGGATCGAGCCGGCCAGCAGTTCCGGGCACCAGGCGGACTGAGGCTGCAGGCCCAACCTTTCCGAATCTCCACGCATCCCCACCGTTTCTCCTCCTTGGACCCCAGGTTGGTTGTCTGGGACTTTAAGGCGAACTCCCACCCCACCCCACCCGCAATCCGGATCGAGCCGGCCAGCAGTTCCGGGCACCAGGCGGACTGAGGCTGCAGGCCCAACCTTTCCGAATCTCCACGCATCCCCACCGTTTCTCCTCCTTGGACCCCAGGTTGGTTGTCTGGGACTTTAAGGCGAACTCCCACCCCACCCCACCCGCAATCCGGATCGAGCCGGCCAGCAGTTCCGGGCACCAGGCGGACTCAGGCTGCAGGCCCAACCTTTCCGAATCTCCACGCATCCCCACCGTTTCTCCTCCTTGGACCCCAGGTTGGTTGTCTGGGACTTTAAGGCGAACTCCCACCCCACCCCACCCGCAATCCGGATCGAGCCGGCCAGCAGTTCCGGGCACCAGGCGGACTGAGGCTGCAGGCCCGACCTTTCCGAATCTCCACGCATCCCCACCGTTTCTCCTCCTTGGACCCCAGGTTGGTTGTCTGGGACTTTAAGGCGAACTCCCACCCCACCCCACCCGCAATCCGGATCGAGCCGGCCAGCAGTTCCGGGCACCAGGCGGACTGAGGCTGCAGGCCCGACCTTTCCGAATCTCCACGCATCCCCACCGTTTCTCCTCCTTGGACCCCAGGTTGGTTGTCTGGGACTTTAAGGCGAACTCCCACCCCACCCCACCCGCAATCCGGATCGAGCCGGCCAGCAGTTCCGGGCACCAGGCGGACTGAGGCTGCAGGCCCGACCTTTCCGAATCTCCACGCATCCCCACCGTTTCTCCTCCTTGGACCCCAGGTTGGTTGTCTGGGACTTTAAGGCGAACTCCCACCCCACCCCACCCGCAATCCGGATCGAGCCGGCCAGCAGTTCCGGGCACCAGGCGGACTCAGGCTGCAGGCCCAACCTTTCCGAATCTCCACGCATCCCCACCGTTTCTCCTCCTTGGACCCCAGGTTGGTTGTCTGGGACTTTAAGGCGAACTCCCACCCCACCCCACCCGCAATCCGGATCGAGCCGGCCAGCAGTTCCGGGCACCAGGCGGACTGAGGCTGCAGGCCCAACCTTTCCGAATCTCCACGCATCCCCACCGTTTCTCCTCCTTGGACCCCAGGTTGGTTGTCTGGGACTTTAAGGCGAACTCCCACCCCACCCCACCCGCAATCCGGATCGAGCCGGCCAGCAGTTCCGGGCACCAGGCGGACTGAGGCTGCAGGCCCAACCTTTCCGAATCTCCACGCATCCCCACCGTTTCTCCTCCTTGGACCCCAGGTTGGTTGTCTGGGACTTTAAGGCGAACTCCCACCCCACCCCACCCGCAATCCGGATCGAGCCGGCCAGCAGTTCCGGGCACCAGGCGGACTGAGGCTGCAGGCCCAACCTTTCCGAATCTCCACGCATCCCCACCGTTTCTCCTCCTTGGACCCCAGGTTGGTTGTCTGGGACTTTAAGGCGAACTCCCACCCCACCCCACCCGCAATCCGGATCGAGCCGGCCAGCAGTTCCGGGCACCAGGCGGACTCAGGCTCCAGACCTGACCAACCTGGTCCTGTCACTCATCTTCTGACACTTTCCCACTAGCCTTTGGACTCTGAATTCTGGTGATTTGAATAGCGCGCGGCGCGCAAGCGCGCCGCGCGATTTCCTTTTTTCAGTTTGTTTTTCTTTGCTCTTGGGGTGTTGCTTATTCAGTCAATTGTAGGCTCACCTGTCCTTAGAGACAGTGAGGACTTTGGGCCATCCAGGGTAGTGGCAACAGTTAATGGTAATTGTGAGCAACAGGTAGGCCAACCATAAGGGAAATCATCAATTTTCTAAGCCTGTACAACTATTAACAATCAGTTAGGAAGAAACATATAGAATACCTAATGACTAAGAACAATCGCAGAGGCTCCAGAAATATGAGCAACCAACAAAAGGCCTCTCCCTCAAGGGAAATCATCAAGCCTACATCACCCACAGTCAATACAATGGACGTCGTGGACATGTCTGATAAGGAATTCAGATTATTTGTAGTGACCAAACTAACTGAGATGGAAGAGAAAAGAGACAAGGAGCTCCAGGAGATGAGGAAGTCCTTCAATGACTTGAAAGAAGAAATGGATACCTTAAACAAGAACCAGATGGAACTTCTAGGAATGAAGAATGTGATACAGGAAATCAAAACCTCCCTTGAAAGTATTAAAAGTAGGTTAGACCAGGCAGAAGATCGAATATCTAACGTAGAAGACAAAACATCTGACCTAGAAAAAAGCATCAAGAAGATTGAGAAAACAACCATGAAAAATGAGGATAATATACGAGGAATACTGGATACTATCAAGCGCCCCAACATCCGGATAATAGGTATTCCAGAAGAGGAAGAAAATAATAAGGGCCTAGATAATTTATTCCATGAGATCCTGGAAGAAAACTTTCCAAATCTAGAAAGGCACTCAAATATCCAGACCCAGGAAATACATAGGACCCCGGGTAGAATCAACCCAAGAAGATCCTCTCCAAGGCACATTATAGCCAGACTGGCAAAAACAACAGACAAAGACAAGATACTAAAGTTGGCAAGAGGGAAACGCCAGGTTACTTACAAAGGTCACCCCATCAGGCTAACATCGGATCTTTCGGCGGAAACAATGCAAGAAAGGAAAGAATGGGGAAGCATAGTAAAAGTGTTGAGTGAAAAACAATTTCAACCAAGAATATTATACCCGGCAAAATTATCTTTCATATGGGAAAAAAAGATAAAAACATTCTCGAATAAACAAAATTTGAAGGAATTTACCAACTCCAGACCAGCTCTTCAAGAGGTTCTGAAGGGAGTATTATACCAGGAAAACTAAAAAATCAGAGACAGTTATACGAGAACAAAGAGCAACCAAGAAAATGGCTCACTTAATGATAGGATCAGGTATGGAAATATCGATAATTACATTGAATGTCAATGGATTAAATTCTCCAGTAAAGAGACATAGACTGGCTGACTGGATAAGAAAACAGAAACCCTCTATCTGTTGCCTACAAGAAACTCACCTTATGGATAAAGACATACATAGACTAAAAGTCAAGGGCTGGAAAAAGATACTCCATGCAAATGGAAATCAAAAAAAGGCTGGAGTAGCGATATTGATCTCAGACAAAATAGATTTCAAGACAAAGACTGTAAGAAGAGACAAAGAAGGGCATTATATAATAGTAAATGGGGTAATCCAGCAAGAAGACATAACCCTTATAAATATCTATGCACCCAACTCAGGTGCGCCTAAATATGTGAAGGAAAGACTGTTGGAGCTAAAAGGAGAGATAGGGAGAAATACTATAATTGTTGGAGATCTCAACACCCCATTATCTCCTATAGACAGGTCTTCTAGACAGAAAATAAATAGAGAGATACAGGACTTAAATGATACTATAAATGGAATGGGCTTGACAGATATCTATAGAACTTTCCACCCTACATCCACAACATATACATTTTTCTCACCCCGACATGGAACCTTTTCAAAGATAGATCATATATTAGGACACAAATCAAGCCTTTATAGATTCAAAGGCATAGAAACTGTACCCAGCATCTTCTCTGACCATGATGGAATTAAACTCAAGATTAATTTCAAGACACAACCCCGAAAATACACGAACACATGGAAACTGAACAACCTACTTCTGAATGACTTCTTCACTACTGAAGAAATTAAGGCTGAAATAAAAAAATTTATGGAAACTAATGATAATGAGTACACAAGTGTCCAGAATCTATGGGACACAGCAAAAGCAGTCATAAGAGGAAAATTCATAGCAATTAGTGCACATAAGAAAAGGACAGAAAGATGGCAACTAGATAACTTATCATCATGCCTCAGAGAATTGGAAAAACAACAACAAACAAATCCCCAAAATGCCAGGCGAAAAGAAATAATAAAGGTTCGAGCAGAAATAAATGAAATAGAAAATAAACGAACCATACAGAAAATAAATGAAAGCAAAAGCTGGTTCTTTGAAAAGATTAACAAGATCGACACACCATTGGCTAGACTGATTAAGAAGAAGAAAGAAAGAAACCAGATTAATCAAATATGTGATGAAACAGGCAATATTACCACAGACATAGCAGAAATACAAAATATCATTAGAGGATACTATGAGCAACTTTACGCCAACAAACAAGATAACCTGGAGGAGATGGACAAATTCCTGGATGCATATAATCTACCAAGATTGGATCAGGAAGACATAGAGAACCTGAATAGACCTATAACAAGCCAGGAGATTGAATCAGTAATAAATAACCTCCCAACAAAGAAAAGCCCAGGCCCAGATGGCTTCACTTGTGAATTCTACAAAACTTTTAAGGAAGAGTTAACCCCTATCCTACTAAAATTATTTCTAAAGATTCAAAAGGAAGGAAACCTTCCAAATTCATTTTATGAAGCCTCCATCATCCTCATCCCCAAAACAGATAAGGATATGACAAAAAAGGAAAACTACAGACCAATATCATTGATGAATATAGATGCGAAAATTCTCAACAAAATACTCGCAAATCGTATCCAACAACATATAACAAAGATCATTCATCACGATCAGGTAGGCTTTATACCAGGGATGCAAGGATGGTTCAATATACGCAAGACCATAAATGTAATACACCACATTAACAGAAAGAAAGATAAAAACCATATGATCATCTCAATTGATGCGGAGAAAGCATTTGATAAAATACAGCATCCTTTTATGATTAAGACTCTCAGCAAGATTGGTATAGAAGGGTCATTTCTCAACACAATAAAAGCCATCTATGAAAAACCTACAGCTAACATTATACTGAATGGGGAAAAGCTGAAAGCTTTTCCTCTGAAAACAGGTACTAGGCAGGGCTGCCCACTTTCTCCACTGCTCTTTAATATAGTACTGGAAGTCTTAGCTATTGCAATCAGAGAAGAGAACAATATTAAAGGCATTCGAATAGGCAAAGAAGAATTGAAAATATCTTTATTTGCAGATGACATGATGGTATACTTAGAAGACCCAAAGGTATCCATGAAAAAACTGCTTGAAGTAATAAGTGAATACAGTAAAGTGGCAGGATACAAAATCAATATCCAAAAATCTATAGCATTTCTATTTATGAACAACAAGTTGAACGAAGCAGAGCTGAAGAAAGGAATCCCTTTCACCGTAGCCACAAGGTGTATAAGATACCTAGGGATAAACCTAACTAAGAAAGTCAAAGATCTTTATAAAGAAAACTACGAAAATCTTAAAAGAGACATTGAAAGTGACATAAAAAAGTGGAAGGATATCCCATGCTCCTGGATTGGAAGAATTAACATAATCAAAATGGCAATTCTACCCAAATTAATCTACATGTTTAATGCAATTCCAATCGAAATACCAGAGATATTCTTCAGAGATCTAGAAAGGGCAATCATAGAATTTGTCTGGAACCATAAAAGACCTCGTATTGCAAAAGCAATCCTGCGCAAGAAGAGTGGAGTAGGAGGCATATCACTCCCTGATCCCAAGATATACTATAAAGCTGTGGTCATCAAAACAGCATGGTATTGGCATAAAAACAGACATGTGGACCAATGGAAGAGAATAGAGACCCCAGAAATAACCCCCAAAGCTTACAGCCAACTGATCTTTGACAAAGGATATCAGTCAATCCATTGGGAAAAGGAAAACATCTTTAGTAAATGGTGCTGGAAAAACTGGGTATCCACCTGCAGAAAGATGAAACTGAACCCCCATCTTTCACCACTAACAACAGTCAACTCAAAATGGATCAAAGATCTTAACCTAAAACCTCAAACAATAAAACTACTGGTGGAAAATGCTGGGGAAACTCTGGGGGACATTGGAGTAGGCAAAGACTTCTTAAATAAGACTCCCAAGGCACAGGCAATAATCCCTAAAATAGACAAGTGGGACTATATTAGACTAAGAAGTTTCTGCACAGCAAAGGACACAGTAACAAGTGTGAACCGACAACCCTCAGAATGGGAAAATATTTTTGTTAAATATGCCTCAGACAAGGGACTGATAACCAGAATACATAGGGAACTCAAGTGCCTTATGCGAAAAAAAATGATTAACCCAATTAAAAGGTGGGAAAATGAGCTGAACAAAAGTCTCTCTAAGGAAGACATACGAATAGCCAAAAAGCATATGAGGAAATGCTCAACATCCCTCATCATAAGGGAGATGCAGATAAAAACTACAATGAGATACCACCTAACCCCTGTCAGAATGGCAAAGATTAAGAATATAAAAAGTGATAAGTGTTGGCGGGGATGTGGTGAAAAGGGAACCCTCCTACACTGTTGGTGGGAATGTAAACTAGTTCAACCACTGTGGAGAACAATATGGAGGTTCCTCAAAGATCTACAAATAGAACAACCATTCGATCCAGTAATCCCACTTCTGGGTATTTACCCAAAAGACAGGAGAACGCTCAGTCAGAAAAGTGCTTGCACATCAATGTTTATTGCAGCATTATTCACAATTGCCAAGACATGGAACCAACCTAAATGTCCACAAACTGATGAATGGATTGGAAAAGTGTGGTATATATACTCTATGGAATACTACTCAGCCATAAAAAATAACAAGGCCCTGGAATTTGATAGAAAGTGGTCAGATATGGAGGATATATTGCTGAGTGAAGTAAGCCAGGATATGAAAGAAAGATATTGTATGTATCCACTCAATATATACCGACTATCAGCATTCTATGATAGTGAAAAAAAAATTGGAGGACATAAAAGCAGTGAAGATACTTAATGAGAATAGGACAGTGTGGAATGGGGGAAGTGAAGAGAAGAGGATAGAGAAAGATAACAAATGAACAATAGAGAGGTAGGACATTAGTGAGAAACAGATATGGCTTATTAACTGTTGATGTTGACATGTATAGTATTCTCAACTGGATTTGTCTGAGAAGTATTTCATGATGGGCAAAGTATTTGTACAAGCAACATGAGAAATAGCGATGGACTGTCTTAAAAAATAATTAGAATAATAATAATGATTGGGGAAAACATAGAAAAGATATTGAATGTTGAAGCAGGGAGATTAATGTCTCTGTAATGACTGACATGCATGGCATTCCCTTTTGAAAAAGTAATGTAATACAATGTAAAGTTATATGTAATTCAATGTAATATAAAGAAGAATATGATGATAATAAAAAAAAAAAAAAAGAGTGAGCATCTGGAATAAACACGGTGCTCATTCAAAAAAAAAAAAAATTATTATTTAAGTATCTACTAAAAAAATTATTGAAGCCATAAATTCCTACAGAAAAGTGGCAGAATACAAAATTAATTCTAAAAATCTGCAGCAGAGGCCTTGCCTATGGGACAGTGAGGCAGGGCCCTCCGCCCAGCTCCAGCCCTGACATTCCCAAGTCCAGAGGCCCCCTCTCTGTCAGCCAGGTAGGCCTTTTATTTTTTTCACTTCTTCCTTCATTGGTTAATTTCACACTTCTCCTTACCACACAGTACTGCCCCCAGCTCTACAGCAGACTCCATGTCCTTCTCCAGACCCCTGGCCTAAGGGACTCTGAGGCAGGGTCCACTGCCCCAGCTCCAACCACAGCACCCCCAAGGCCAGAGGCGCCCATCTCTATCAGCCAGGTAGGCCTTTTTTTCTCTTCTTCTTTCATTTTTAAATTTCGAACTTCTCCTTACCACACAGGATTGCCCCCAGATATACAGCAACTGCACCTGCATCCAGACACCTGGCCCTAAGGTACCCTAAGGCAGGTTTCCCTGCCTTAGTTCCTGCCCAGCAGCTACCATGTCCAGAGACCCCCTATCTCTGTCAGCCAGGTAGGGCTTTTTTTTCTCTTCTTTGATTTGTTAATTTCCCACTTCTTCTTACCAAACAATATCGCCCCCAGATCAACAGCAGACCCCACTTCCATCTCCATACCCCTAGCAGAGTGCACAACTTTTTGTTTATTCTCCTTACTGTCTTCATTCTTATTTGGCCCTCTCTTCCTCTTACTCCACCCTCCCAGACATTCTAGATAGGTCTTGAATAACAGTTCTGAAACATCCTAGTATTGTAAGACTCCCTGGGTTTCTCCTTTTTACTGAACCCCCTGTAATAAATGAGATACTACCCTTTAGACAGCTGAATAGAATAGTCCTCCTTGGACCACATTGCTACACACAACAGAAGAGAGACTTCAGCACTCATGAGTCCACGTCAAAAGGGAAACACAATTACTCCTACTTGAAGAAACATTCTCCTAAGAAGTATTCCAAATTGAATACATCTCCCCATGGCTATAAGTAGATGAAGTGTCTGAGGTCCAAATAAACCAGGAAATATATCTCCATCAAAAGAACACAGTGACTCCCCTCTCTTTCTCAAAGAAACAGAGGAAGTTACCAAAATGTCAGAGAAAGAGTTTAGAACATTCATGGTGACCAAATTCTATGAGTTGGAAGAGAAAAGAGACAACAAGCTCCAGGAGATTAGGAAGTCCTTCCATGATATGAAAGCAGAAATGGACACACTAAGAAAGAATCAGATGGAACTATTAGAGATGATGTCTGTAATACAAGAAATCAAAAATTCTCTTGAAAGTATTAAAGGTCTATTAGACCATGCTGAAAATTCAATCTCTGATGTAGAATAGAAAACCTCTGACCAAGAGGAAACCACCAAAAAGATAGAGAAAATTAAAAAAAAAAAAAAACAAGGATAATATATGAGAAATACTAGATTCCATTAGATGTTGTAACATCCAAATAATTGGTATCCCAGAAGGTGAAGAAACTAATAAGGGCATGGAAAATCTATTCCACAAAATCCTGGAAGAAAATTTTCCAAGTCTAGAGAGACACTCAAACATCCAGACCCAAGAAATACAAAGGGCTCCAAATAGAATCAATCCAAGAAGATCTTCCCCAAGGCACATCTTATTCAGACTGGTAAAGGCCAAAGATAAAGACAAGATGTTAAACCTGGCAAGAGAGAAATGACAAGTGACTTACGAAGGTCACCCAATCAGGCTAACAATGGACTTCTGAACGGAAACAATGCGAGCAAGGAAAGAATGGGAAGATGTATTGATATTGTTAAGAGAGAAAGAGTTTCAACCAAGATTATTATATCCTGCAAGATTATCCTTCATATGGGATAAAAGGATTAAAATCTTCTCAAACAAAACCTGAAAGAATTTGCCAACACCAGAACAGCTATTGAAGAAACCCTGAAGAAAGTACTGTTCCAGGAAAACTAAAGAATTAACAGTCAGAAACAAAGTATAAAAGGCCACCAAGAGATTGGCCAATGTAAACGTCGGGACAGGTACGGTAATATGGAGAACAACTTTGAATGTTAGTGGATTAAATTCTTCAGTCAAGAGACACGGACTGGCTGAATGGATAAAACAAACAAACAAACAAACAAACAAAACCCAGAAACCCTCTCTTTGGTGCCATCCATCAGATGACAAGAAATCACCGCAGGACCACAAGAAATATGGGAAAGCGAAAACATACCTATCCTCCAAGGGAAAAGAATAATTCCTCTTCATCCACAAGCAGTTCAATGGAAATCATGGAAATGTCTGATAAAGAACTTAGGACATTCATAATGGCAAAGCTAACAGAGATGGAAGAGAAGAGAGACAATGAATTGCTAAAGAGAAAGGAGAAAGAAGTTGACGAATTCCAGGAGGTGAGTAAGTTCTTGCAAGATCTAAAAGAGGAATTACACACTTTAAAAAAGAATCCAACGGAACTGTTAGAGATGAAGTCTATAATACAGGAAGTCAAAATCTCCCTTGAAAGTATTAAAAGCAGACTAGATCATACAGGAAATAACAATCTCAGATGTAGGAGAGAAAATTGCTGGCCTCGAAAAAACCACCACAAAGACTGAGAAAATGGCCCCAAAATTTGAGAATAATATATGAGATGTACTAGATGACATCAAACGTCCAAACGTTCAGATAATTGGCATTCCAGAAGGTGAAGAGTCCCATAAGGGCATTGATAATTTATTTCATGAAATCCTGTAAGAAAACTTTCCAAACCTAGAGAGGCATTCAACGATCCAGTCCCAAGAAATACAAAGAACCCCAAATAGAATCAACCCAAGAAGATCTTCTCCAAGACACATTATAGCCAGGTTGACCAAAACCACAGACAAAGACAAGATACTGGGATTGGCCAGAGAAAAACATCAAGTTAGCTACAAAGGATATCCCATCAGGCTAACAGCAGACCTCTCATCGGAAACAATGCGAGCGAGAAAAGGGTGGAAAAATATACTCAAAATGTTAAGAGAAAAGCAATTTCAGCCAAGAATACTGTACCCAGCAAGATTATCTTTCATGTGAGAAGAAAAGACAAGAACATTCTCAGAGAAACAAAACCTGAAAGAATTTACCAGCACCAGACCAGATCTCCAAGAAGTTCTCAAGGGTGTGCTATGTCAGGAAAATTAAATACAGTCACACAGAAATAAAAGTTAAAAAACTAAGAAAGTGGCTTATCAGAGATAGTATGAGAAGATAGTGGGAAAAGACAGAGGGTCAGAAAGAGGGGTAAAAAATTCTAGAAACTAGAAATGGAAAATTTTTTATGATAATATGCATGATGAAGTCACTATGCAGTCTATTCTGGATGGCAAATCACATTTTGTATGCTGTGATGATGCTTAGGGAAAGAATGTAAATGAAGTTAGAAAAAAAAAGTTTCAGAAAAGTAATATATTCGATGACTGCAGTAAGATATATATCTCCAGCTAGGTGCTACTTTATAGGATGTCTAAAGTTAGACTTTTGTTCATGGAAATGTATATATCAGCTGTGTTTGCTATGAAAATATTTAGATTAATTAAGATATTTAATAATTCAATAAAATGTGTGTGGGGGGAACAGTATAGAAAGCAAACATATATACCAGAGACAGTGGGGAAGGAGAGTGGGAAATGGCAGAGGGTAAGAGATAGGGAATCAAGGATGGGGGAAAAAGGCAAAACATACAGGAAACAAGAAATGGAAAATTATTTGTTGACAATAACATGTATGTTGATGTGCTTGATTGAGAATATACAGTGTACTCTGGACCGAAAAAAAAAAAGCAGTCATGAGAGGAAAGTTCATAGCAATTAGTGTCTCGGTGGGCAGGTGCGATGGGAGATGACCTGCCCTCATCTCTAGGGACCTGAAAGGGCTGCCTTGGGGTGCAGAACCTCCTCCGACTGCCGACAGCCCCTTCCACGCACAGTAGCCGCCAAAGAGACAGCCCTTGAGGAAAGCAGAGTTCCGTCTCCCTCCTAAAAGAGGGGTGCGCGGGTCCTGCGGCTGGGTGCGAGCTTCACTCTTCGCCTGTCCTGGACAACACCTTTCCCTCCCCAGCATAGCGGCTTCCCCTACCCTGGACAGCGCCTTCCCCCCCCCCCCCCCCAGCCCCACCCGCACTCCCCGCCCTGGCGCCTTTCTGGCTCAGGGAGGAGGCAGTGGGCGGACGTTCCGCAGAGCGCTGAGTGCCCTGCGTGCGTGGGCGGTTCGCATGGGAAGTCCGGAGAAGCAGCGCCATTCCTCCAGCTGCGCTGCCCGAGAGCGTGGCTCCCCGTGTTCCCAGGCGAGGCCCTGGGAGCCCGAGGTGTGCAGCCCCCTCGGTGCGAGTCCCCGGGAAGACAGGGTCGCGTGTGGCCCCCAAGGAGCGGAACCCGACGGACGTGGAGGACGAGGAAGGTAGGCGACGGTGTCTTTGGTATCCGGGAGTTCTCGGGGACCTGTGCGGTGGGGCTGGGCTCCTGGGCAGATCGGATGTCGGCCTGGAAGGCTTGGGCCGGCAGTCTGGGGACGACCAGGACAGCCATGTGGGTTCGTGGGGTGGGACCCTTGTGCTGCCCGGGCGGTTCCACCAGGCCGGGGTCGCCTCGGGAGCCCTCCCAGTTGCTGCGGTGCCTCGTCCACACGGGTGGGTGCCGGGCAGTGCCGGGAGGCTGCTGTGGGGGTCCTGGCGAAGGGCGGTGCGCAGGCCGTCCTGGTGCGTGGCGGAGGCACCCAGTGCTCTCCCCGGGCCTCCGTCTTCCCCGCTGCTTCCCCTGCTTCGCCTCCCAGGGCCTCCGCCCTCCTCAGGTCCCCAGATGCCCCCCTGCTCCCCGCTGAGCCCGGTCGCCTGTGGCACCAACCGCCACCTCGACCGACCTGGCCCTCGCCACTTGGAAGTCGCTCTGGTCAGCGGCTGCAGCCATTGGGGGGACCCCGGGCGACGGACCTTCGGACCTGGTGGGGTTTAAGGTGCAGTGGCCTCGCCTGACCCCGCCAGGAGCCGTGGGCACGGGAGGGCGTCCTGGGGAGGGTGCGTCGGCCCTCGCGGGGTGTGCGGTGCCGGCCCCGCGGGGGAGCCCAAGGCCTCCCGCTGGCGTCTCCATGCTGTGCTGGGGGAACCCCTTCTGGCTTTCCAAAGAAAGCTTCCCCAGGTGTGATCTGTGAACTTTGCCCCGGGGGCTCTCTCAGCAGCCCGCGGCACTCCTGCCCTGCCAATTTCCGCACCTTCGCCACCCCCTCCCTCCCCCACCTCTTAACCTTCCCATCACGGTCCTTTGGGAACCACCCGGGTGCAGTCGTCCTCGTGTCCTGTCCCCGCGGTGGGGTGTCGCTCTCACGGGCTCGCCCAGGCCCCGCATGTCCTGTCCCCACCAGCCGTGGTGGTGCCTGTCAGCGTTCCAGGATGTCCTCGTGCCCCACCACCAGCACACGGCATCCCTGGCCCGGGACTGTATTGTGGACCCCATCAGCTGCTCGCCAGGCCCGCCCTTGTTCCCATTCTGCCTCCTCCATCTTGGGGAGGGTCAGAACTGGGCCTTGGCGGGGCATAGGCGTGGGTTGATTCTGGTCTCGGTCTCACTTGTGTGGATTTTCCTGGCCACAAGGTCCAGTTCGGCTTGTTCAGGGCGTCATGCAGTCCTTGGCGGTTGGTGGGTGTGGGGGGTATTTGTGCTCCCTCGGTGCGACTTGGTGCTGTGGATGCGCCCTTCTCCCTGAAGGCAGAGGGAGGGTGGAGTAATCCACCACAGTTCGAGGCCCGGACCAGGTGGCATCAAGCTCACATCTGGCATGTGTGAGTGCCCAGAATCCAGAGAGAAGGGATTGCAGCATGGCAAAACTCCCCACCCCCACCTCATGACTTCTCACTTTCTGTCTCTCTCTTGCTGGCAAGCTCACGCCATATAGCAAAAAATCTCTCTTTAAAATAAGACATATATATATGTGTGTAATATATACACACACACTCTTTTTCAAAAGAATTCTTTATTATTTTACAATTTCAACTACAGAGAGAGAGCAAGCCCTAGGTCCGTGATTCAAACTGTGGGCCTGTGGGCACTTATGTGGGAGTGACCACAGTGTCCTTAAACACAATGCCACCCGCCAACCCCATCAAAGACTTTTCAATAACTAAGACAATGCTCTTTTTTTCTTTAGAATTGTTTTTTAAGTTTGAATTGCTATTATTGTGTTGTACAATTTGACCAGTGACAGAGAGAAAGAGAGGAAAAGTGAGAAAGCAAGCTGCCAGTCCAGTACTCGAACCACAGTTTGCCTTGCGGTAATCCAACTCCCCAAACACTATGCCACCTGCTGGTCCCAGACCATGCAATTTGAACACACTACTATTCAAACTTGGATTATTTGGCTCCCACTGGGATATTTTACAATGTCTGGAGATTTTTTTTTGGAGGTGTGTCAGGTTCGAGAATTGGGGCGCTACAGTCATCTGATGAGTGGGACTGAAGGATGCTTCTCGGCAGAAATCTCACAAAGAATGACCTGGACCTCACAACCACTAGGGCCAAGGTTCAAAAACCCTGTTTCAAATAAATGTCCTCCATGAAGTGATTGACAAGATGTATTGCAATTGGTGTCAGACTAGTTTAGTCTGGGTCCTTCACCTCCTGTCTTACTATGTTTGGAAGCCACTGAGTAAACACCTTATGTTTTTGTTTAAGAGAATTATTAATGTAATTTTATTTATTCATTTATTTTATTTTAATTAGATGGGGGGGGACAAAGAGGGAGAGAAAGTGAGAGAGCAAGCCACCAGATCTGGGACTCAAACTGAGGTCAGCCATGTGTTGTCCAGTGCCATAACCACTACGCCACCTGCTGGTCCCAACATCTTATGTTTTTCACTGTGGTGCACTTGTCTGCTTGTTCAGTAAGTATGGCTTTGCTGTTTAACACCATTGAGTATAAGGCATATGTGCGTGTGCTACTGTTTGGTTTTGGCGGTGAGCCACTATTATGTACAGCCCACTGAGTGAAAGGAGCTAATTCTGCTCTGCATGGCCTTGGTTTGGCCTGCAGAGCCCTGATGGGCTTGGCTGGGCTCAGCCCAGCTGCACACTCTGTGAGCTCCAAGAGGGAGGAAGCGCTCTGTGAGAACTCACCCTGAGCTTAACGTGCTCCACAAGGGAGGAGGTGTTTTTGAGCACTGCTAAGGGCTCTGTGAGCCTACTAAGAGCTCTGTGAGATCCCACTAACAGCCAGTACACAGCCTCACACCAAAGCGTTGCATCTTTTTCCACCTCCCTGCATTTGTTTGACCCATCCTTTAGAACAGGAAAAAAAAAAATGTACAAAACGGCAAGGTTTTAGACCCATGCCTGCATCTGCCTATGTCTCTGTGGGAAGCACTGCTATGCCCAGTCGTTCAGTAATAGTTGACCTCATCCACATGCTAGAGCCCAGAGATGTGCAGAACACCAGCACTGGTGAGGTGTCTTCAAATCTAGAGAAGTAGCTTTACATCCTGGAGACGGGTTGCTTACTGCATTATGAGTGATGTCACAGGGATAGTGGGAAGGGCTCCCTGGCTTTTGCTACTTTCAGTATATGGATTGGCCACCAACACTGGTGTCACTGTAACAGTGCAGGTAAGTCTGGCAGATCCTTCAGCAGATGAGAGAGGAAGAGTGGGTGAGTCAACATAGGCTGGGAGAGGGAACCTGTAGACACAGACACATATGACTAAGGAGGAGAGACTAGCGTGATGATTTTAAGGAGTCTCATCCAAGAGACTGAAGTAGGGTGGGGCCTGCCCTGTGTCCCCAAAGTCTGTCCTACATGTGCAGTGAAGGAGGACGGAGGAGGAGTGGAGTGAAGGACAGGGTGGACCCAGCCTCTGGTTCCCACATGGCTGGGCTGCCTTTTCTTCCCACCCTCTGCCACAGGAGGGGCTCTTTGTTCAAATGTGTTGACTGGGGACAGCCATGAAGATCTGTGCAGGATCAGGAAGGAGGCAGTGCGGAGACCATGCTCAGAGAGGCCCAGGGGCTGAGCCTGCATCAGTGAGCTCAGGTCCCATGGGCAAGCCTTGGGAGTGTGGGGAGGGCCCAGCTGTGGGCACCTGCTGTGCAGCCAGAGAGAGCCCCAAAGTGCTCCCTGCTGCCCACTGCACAGAGCTCCATCTCTCAGGGGAAGTCCTGGCAGTAGTTCAGCCTGAGAGCCTGCTCACTGTCAGTCCAGGACACCCACAGGCCATGACCCTGCTCTGTCATGAGGACACTGATGTTAATAACTAGCCTTTTCCAAGGAGGACTTCTGATTTACCAGGAGGACACTTGGGGAATATGGTGACTGTCCACTTTGAGGAGGCTGCAGGGAGGTGAGAGTGCAGAGGGCTCGAGAATGAGATCTGAGCAGCTCCTTATTCAGGGGCGAGGGCTGAGGTGACTGTGGTCAGTGTCTGAGTGAGGTGGGTGATCCTGCCTGAGAACAAACACAGCAAGCACTGTTTATAGACGAGGGGTGAGTTCTCAGAATGTTTCAGTATGCACAAATGTTCAGACTTCATGTAGTGTGGGGTGTCAGGGGATGGCAGGCCTCTCACATTTGGTTCTCATATTTTTGTATGAACCTGTTGTCAGGGCACATTAGTGTGTCTACATAGGTGTTTTCCAGTCCAGAAGATATGTCCTTTCTTCCTTCCGTCTTATCTATCATTTTTCCCTCCTTATTTTTTTTTTCCTGTGTCTTTGATGTTGGATAAAAGAAAGATTGTCAAAATCCACTGTTGTGATGCTTTTTCCTAATGTTTTACTTAGAGGTCTATATTTAGTTTTAAACATCTCAAATTTATGTATTGACACCAAGTTTTCTCAACATTATTTGTAAAGAGACTATCCTTTCCATAGTGAATGGTCTTAGCCGCGAGGCTGAAAATCATTTGAACATAAGGGTTTATTCTGGGCTTTCAGTTCCGTTGCCTATATGCTCGTCTGGCTTTATGTCAGAATCACTCTGTTTTCACTACTGTAGCTTTGTAGTATGATTTGAAATCAGGAATTATGAGACCTTCCACTTTGTTCTTTCTTTATAATATAGTTTTAGCTGTTCTATGTGAATTTTAGATAGTATATTTCTAATTGGTTGTCAGGAAATCATGATGCATTCTTGTGTAGAAAAACAGAAAAATATGTCATAATGTTCCTGTCCTAATTGTACAAAAAGCATTGTTGGAATGTCAATAGCAAGTTCAATGAATCTATAGATTAGTTTGGAAAGAACTTGCATTTTAACCATACTCTTTTTTAAAAATTTTGCTTAAGACGCATACACCCACTACAGAAAAATAGAGAGAAAACTGAGAAATCACCTACCAGAGGGGATGGCCTTGCTGCAATCCCTCCTCTAGTCTTATCTCAGGATTTGGGGCATGCATGCCATATGCCCAGCATGATTTTCAAGCAGCCGAGCCTAAGATTTGAACCACAGACTCAGCCATGTGGGATACATTGTCTTAACTCAGCACCAGCTGCTGGCTCACCCATTTTTATCCTTTTCATCTTTGAGCATTTGTTTGACACTGTAAGTATTCTGATTACCCTGGACAGCGCCTTTCCCCTTCCTGAGCAAAGCCTCCTCCCCCCAACAGTGCCTTCCCCTCCCAATTGGGAGGGGGTGCCCATAGGGCATTGAGCCAATGTTCCGCAGGGCACTATGTGTGTGCATGCATGCACGGATGGTTCTCTGGACACGTCCAGAGAAGAGGCGCCCTTCCCCCACCTTTACTGCCTGAGAGCATGAAACCTAGCTCCAGCTAGACCAGGTTCCCGACAAGTAGTCCCGGGAGAATCACCACATGTCCTGATCTGTGTCCTCATCCTCATCCCGAGTAGCTTGATGTTAACTGATATTTAGACACAGTGCCTTTCTGGTGTGAAATTTCCAGTGGCAAGGTAATGCCACCCGGGAGGGAGCCACACAGGCTGTGGCTCACAGGTGTCAGCTGCATCAGTCCTGCCTTGGGGAATCTCAAGGAGGCCTTTCCTTTGACCCTGAGCTCAGTCTCTAGTTTGTGGCCATTTCTCCGTCCTTCTCACCCCTCTTCCTTTCTCTACCTTATCTTACCCCTTGTTCCCCTGAGCAGAACTGGGGGCTTTCATGTGTCTTTTCTTCAACTGGGGCCTCGGGGAGGGATGGGGGGTTTTCTGTAGCAGATGCCTCTGTGCTGTGTGGGGAACACCGATAGGCTTGCCTTCAGAACTGCAGCACTTTGACCCAAAGCTGAGATTTGCTCCCCATCTGAGGCCAGGTGGCTATGGGTCTCACCTGTGCACACCTGATTTGATGCCACTTCCAAGACCATGAGGACGAGTGTGCGAGGTATTCTCAATCAACACAGATCTCCCACTCCCTCATTCTCAGCGTGGCAGCACCGGCCTTTCAATCTGTAGGTTCTTGTGTTTCCTGTGCCTGTAAAAACACAGGCCAGGGGAGGTCAGGGGATGTCCCATGTCAGTTTCCTCCACAACTCCTGCAGCACTGGGCCTTCACAAACCCAAAATACAACTGGGTCTTCATCTTCCAAATATCTTCTGTCTGTCTGTCTGTCTGTCTTTCTTTCTTTCTTTCTTTCTTTCTTTCTTCCTCTCTCTCTCTCTCTCTCTCTCTCTCTCTCTCTCTCTTTTTCTCTCTCTCTCTCTCTTTCTCTCTCTCTCTCTCTCTCTCTCTCTCTCTCTTTCTTTCTTTCTTTTTTTGCCTTTTGCCTTGTGTACTTGTGGAAGAGGAGACAGAGAGGGAAAGTGAGAAAGTGAGAAATAGTCCCCCAATAGGAATGATCACACCATTATCCATTCTCCTATGATCTTCTCTTGGAATTTTGAGCACACACATGTGTACTCAGCATGATTTTCAAGACACTGTGTATGAGACTCAAACCACAGTTGACCATATGGAAATATAGCACCTAAACCACCATGCCAAATGCTGGCCCAATGCTTTTGTTTTGTTTTGTTTTGTTTTGTTTTGTTTTGTTTTGATTTTGAGAGAGATTTTCTATAGGGTGCATGGGCTCACCAGAGACACAGAGAGACCAATAAAATGCGAGAAATCACAACCCAAGTGGGATGGCCACACCGTAATCCCTTCTCCTCCAAATTCTTCTTGGGGTTTTGGTCATGCATGCACATGCACTTGGAGTGAATTTTTAAGCCATCAGGTTCTATACTTTAACTGCAATCAACTATAAGGGAATCCAGGAATGTACTGATTACACCATCCATTGGTACCTCAGTGCTTCTGCTTTTATGATTTTGTGTTTAGAAACTGTCACAGGCTAACAGCACTATGAAGATGTGGTGAGGGCATGAGTGATTCTGAGGCTGCTAGAAATGGAGGTTGCAGGGCCATAGCTTGTCATACCTTCTTGGGTCCCAACATTTCATGACAGTCTGGCCACATTTCCAGTCACAGCATCCATAGCTTACCTCTGAGGGGACATGTCACCCTTCCTAAACTGACTCGGCCTCTGTCTACAGCATGCTAGGTGCTGGGAGGGAGGTCCCATGGAAACAGTCCCAACCCTTGGCAATGGGTGCTGGCCCCAACCCTGCAACACCTTCCCACTGGAGAAGGAGATGCCTGAGCCCCATGTGGTTTGGGACAGAGTCCAGGTGTCCCCAGTGTTGAACTATTGATCTCGGGCCCCACCTGGGCTCCTTTCCCTGAAATGTCCCCTCCCAGTCCTGCAGGTATTTCTCGGATTGCCTCCCAGATAAACTGCCTGAGCTTGCTCTTGTTCAGGGACCCGCACTGCAGACCCATCATGAGGTTGGCCTGGTATGGAGTACTGAGATTTGCCACCATCTGGTGGGTGTGAATGCTTGTTACCTCATTCTCTTTCAAAGTAGAGGAGAAAATGGAGTTAGATGATCAAAAGGTGTCATTGTCACATTTTGACAAATGACACTCCAGCAGAAATAAGAGCATTGGCCATCGGGGAAGCCTGGTCCTGTGGATTGGCAGTTTCTGGGGTGCTTTCCTCATCTGAGATGTGATGGCTTCTCCTCTCCTGCTGTGGTCAGCATCGCCACCCCTCTGTAGTCCCAGTGTCAGCAGAGTCGGTGGGTCTGACCACTGGACAGAGCAGAGTAAGGCCAGGGTGGGGATGAGGACCTGTAGAGGGAGTTGTGGCTGTGTCTTGATTCAGGGGGTGATGGGAGGTGTTGGTGACTCTTCTTGCAACCCTTCTACTTGCTCAGGCTGCTCAGAGGGCATTGACCAGTCTTGGGTGGCAGGAGCCC
This sequence comes from Tupaia tana, assembly GCA_026018925.1. Lineage (NCBI taxonomy): Eukaryota > Metazoa > Chordata > Mammalia > Scandentia > Tupaiidae > Tupaia > Tupaia tana. The sequence goes on along the minus strand of JAKSZU010000026.1, from coordinate 30,007,660 downwards.
TGCCATGACCCCACACACCTTGTGCAACTCTGACACCATCTCCCACCCAGGGTTTCCCAAACATCACTTACAAGACTAGTCCCTCCTGAGCTGAGGCTGAGGCACATGGGGATCACCTGTCAGATGGACCCCCAGAAGGTCACCTGGCCCTGCAGGCATGGGGAAACCCTGCTCCTAAGCGTCTAGCCCCTGATGGGTCTTAGAACTCCCTCCATTTATGTATGGCTCCCTTTCTGGCAGACCTCAATTGGAGCCCATGTGAGGACCCGGACAGATAGGCTGAGTCCAGAGCAGCTCCTGAAGCTATTTATTAGGAGCAGTGGGAGGGGGAAGGGCAGTGTTATCGGGGGAACAGCTGGACCAGGTCTCCTGTAGGTGACAGGGCAGGTGCTGGATGTGCAGGCCCTCCATCTGCTATGATGGAAGAGTGAGTCGGGGTCTGTGGGGGTTTCAGAGGAACAGCAAAAGGGTGGGGCCAGATGCCAGCCGAGAGAGCACCCTACCCCAGGGTGCCCTGTGCCCTGTGAGCAATCTCAGCCCCTCCAGGGATGGGGGGATCTGAGTGTCCTTGTGGTATGGGGGGAATGGATGAGTGGGGACCAGCCTGTGGGAAGGATGGTGGAGCTGACTGAGCTGGTGCTCAAAAGAAGCCTTTGTTCAGGCCTTGGTGTGTGGGATGCATGCGGGTGGATGGGGAAGAGGTGTATGTATCAGAAAAGACTTGCCCAGTATCCTTGGCATGATGCTTACGGTAGACCTGAGTTGGTTTCTGTGTCTGTTGTTGTCTCTCCTGCCTGTGTGGGATGGGAGGGCCAGAACAGATGGACCCTCAAATGCAGTGAGCCCAGGACCCAGGTTTCCCAACATCCTCCCAAGGTGCCCCTTTCCTCAGTCACACTGGGGATTGGGCATTTCTACTGAATGCAGGGATGATCCAGGATGAGGAGATGCCTGTACAGGACCAGAGCAGATCATAGACTGAGCTCAGGCCCCTGTGACAAGACCCACAGCAGGCCCTGGTGTCCCTGTGAGGGGATAGAGGGGTCATAGGGGATGGAACAAAAGACTGGAGGGCACAGAGGGTTTGGGACACAGGATCGCAGGCAGAGTCCCCTCTCTGTGGGGCCATGAGGATCTGCCACTCTGGGAGACTCTTCAGGTGCCCAAAGGTTTAAACTCCTCAGGACCTCCAGGATCAATCTGAGAGATCCGCTGTGGGTGAGGTGGCAGGTGAGCCCCAGTGGGTTTCCTGCACAGCACTGCTCTCTGCCACACCGTGGGTTGGGGTGGCAAGGACAGGGAGCACAGGGTGGGGCTGGGGATGAAGGAAGTCAGGTCACCACCCAGCTGACTAGTCCCCGGGAGTGAGATAGCAGGGGGGTACACTGTGAACCATGGGTGACCCTGGTTTCTCCTGAAGGTTCATATCAAGGCCCTGGGAGGACGTTGTGCCCTGGAGGTGCCAGGTATCCTTCTCACACCAGTTGGTCTCTGTCCCATCAAAGCTTTCCTCAGGATGGTCTAAAACCTAAGGAGGCCCCACTTGGCAGCTTGGTGTCAGAGGGTCACGTCTCCTGCCCTGACCATCCCTCCTACGACCTTGCATCCAGCTGAGGGAGCAGGCTGGCCACCTAGGAAGGTCTTGCCCACACATGAAGCTTGGCCCAGGCAGCTCCTTTACAGCCATGTGGACTCAGTGCTGCCACTTTGAGAGGTACTGGCCTGTGGCCAGAGCAGGGCAGAGAAAAGGACCGGGAAGTTCTAGACATGGGGTGAGTGGGAGACCTAGAAGGACCGTGGGGTGGACAAGGCTCGGGTTGAGGAAAACTTCCTCAGGAGTGAGCTTTCCTGAGAGCTTCACCACAGTTCTCCTCCACAGAGAAACCCATGCTCAGGCTGCCACCACCATCCCAGGTATGGTATGTTACCAATCCAGATCTTTTCTCTGCCAGGAGGACCAGGCCTCTAGTGGAGGTGAGACCTCCTGCAGAGGGCCCTGCTAGACTTTAGGCTCCCAGTGCCTCTCTCATAAGCACTCAGAGCCCAGCCTGCTCCCCAGACCTGTGACCTGGAGGACTAGGGTTGCCAGATGACTAATAGGACACAGTTTTCTCCGGGCCAGGAGTCTCGAGTTGGACCCTGAGCCTGATGTCACTTCCTAAAACAGGGCCCCACGCCATCGCCAACCACTACACAGTCTGCACCCTTTCCCCACCTGTCTAGTCTGAGCTTACGTTCTATTTTTCCCAGGGGAAGGCAAGTTGTAGTGTGTGATCAGGCTGAGGGCAACAGTCAGGAACAGGGTCTTCAGCTCTGAGCCTGTGTTCATGGCCAGCAGCATGGCACTTGAGAGCCCGGGCAAGGTTGTGTTGCTCATCACAGAGGACCATTTTATCCCGCTGCCTGGTGGCCATGAGTACTGGGCACAGACCACACCACTCCAACTCCATATCTGGATCAGATCTAGGAAGCAGGAAAGGGGTTGTGTCCACTCTGATGAACTCAGAGAAGCTGCCCAGAGGATGACACATGCCTGATGCAGTGCCTGTTGGCTCACAGAGGTGGTCACTCAGCTCTGGAGGTTATGGCAGATGTGTGAGAGCCCGGCCCCAGGTCATGTGCTATTGAACATGTGCTCAGAAAGGATGGACCTGAGGACATACCCCCGGAATCCTGGAGGGTCCTTCTCCAGCCAGAGACAGGCAGTGTTTGTGCTTTGGAGAACCATGAGGACCTGCAACGTCATCCTGGTCAGGACCCCAACAATAGCTGTCTCCCTGGGAGTCCACTGTTTTTTTTGTTTTGTTTTGAGAGGTTTTTCGCTATAGGGCGCGTGCGCTCGCCAGACAGACAGAGAGAGACATAGAGACAGAAAGCGAGAAATCACCCCCCAGGGGGGATGGTTACGCCGCAATTCCTTCTCCTCCATTCTCTTCTCGGGATCTTGGGCACGCACGCACACACGCCCGGCGTGAGTTGTAAGCCACCGGGTCCGAGACGCGAACCGCGGTCGACTACGTGGGAGTCCAGTGACATAGCCATTACGCTAACTGCTGGTTCCCGGGAGTCCACTGTTTTAACCACCAGGCCACCTGATGGCTCCTTTGAACTCTACTAAAGGGACACATCGAAAAGCGCTTTTAGAGTGACTTTCAGCTTGTTGTTCTTCATGCCTGGACAGAGCCTCGAGGTCTTCGAAGACAGGTGTTTGAAGTCAGAGCCCAGAAGGAGCGTCATGTATGCCTTTCTCTGTATTCCTGAGGGGCCCAGGACACTGTCTCATTCCATTCATACTTTCATATTTAGAGGAGGAAGGAAGGGAAGATACCCCAGTGAGGAAATAGGGCATACGAAGCAATGAACAGAAACTAAATATTATTTGAACTACTAAAAATTAAGGGTGTGACATAAAATACTAAAGAAAGAAAAATAAGGAAATAAGTAACAAAAAGATTTTTCTGGCTCCCAGGCACAGCAGGGGCAGTGGAGCACAGAGATCATAGGGATGCTGGGGGCCAGAAACTGGGCAGTGTTTGGGGCCTCTGAGAGCAGCAGAGGGGGTTTGGCTCCAGGGTGGGTGGGGGCCGGTCCTAGCACAGAATCTTACTCACTGGGGGTGGTGGAGAAGGCTCCTCTGTGGAGGCTTGTGGCATCAAGGTCAGTGGTGAGGATGGCCTTGGGAGGATGGGACTGTTGTTGCAACGTGGGCTGACGCCTCAGTGTCCCTGAACGCAGCCTCTGGGTCGGTGTAGTATCTGGGTTGGCTTGCTGGTGGATATAGCTCTGTAGTACTAGGAGGCCCTAGGGCTGCAGGAGGAGGAGATGACAACATGCCCCATGCCTACCTGGCCACAGCCAGATGACATCCCCAAGCCTTCAGACCACCATGGCCCTTCCCCAACTGGAGGACGTCTTCCCATTCTGCAGCCTATGCCCTAGTCGGTTGCCATGGCCTGTCTCCTGGGAGCTGGCCATGGCTAAATGTGCAGGGCCGGGGAGGAGGCAGTTCTGGGACTACACCCACAGAGGTCAAGCCTGCATCAGTGAGCTCAGATCTGATGGGCCTGCCCCAGGAGTGTGGGGAGGTCCCACCTGTGAGTACCCCTTGTGCAGCCAGAGACAGACCCCCAGTACTCCCTGCTGCCCACTGTGCAGAGCTCAGTCTCTCAGGGGAAGTCCTGGCAGTAGTTCAGCCTGAGAGCCTGCCCACTGTCAGTCCAGGACACCCACAGGCCATGCCCCTGCTCTGCCCTGAGGTCACTGATTTTAATAACTAGCCTTTTCCATTGAGGACTTCTGCGTGACTAGGAGGACACATGGGAAATATGATGACTGTCCACTTTGAGGAGGATGCAGGGAGGTGAGATGCAGTGGGCTTGAAAGTGACATCTGAGCAGCTCTTTGTTTAGGGGCCAGGGCTAAGGTGACTGTGGTCAGTCTGAGTGAGGTGGGTGATCCTGCTTGAGAACAAACACATCTAGCGCTTTTTCGCTATGAGGCACGATTTTTCAGAATGTTTCACTCTGCACAAATATTCCAAGACATTGGAGTGTGTGGGATGTCAGGGGATGGCAGGACTGTCACACTCTGGGTCTCACATTTTTGGATGATCCTGTTGTCAGGCCACATATATGTCTCTACTTATATGCTTCCCACTCCAGAAGATGCATCCTTTCTTCTTTCCCTCTTATCTGTCTTCCTTCCTTCTCTCTCTCTCTCTCTCTCTCTCTCTCTCTCTCTCTCTCTCTTTTCTGTGCTTTTGATGTTGGATAAAAGAAAACTTTTCAAAACCCACTGTTGCCTTTCTTTTGGCTGGGACCGCCATCTTCCAGTAATTAACCAAAATGACGAACACAAAGGGAAAGAGGAGAGGCACCCGATATATGTTCTCTAGGCCTTTTAGAAAACATGGAGTTGTTCCTTTGGCGACATATATGCGAATCTACAAGAAAGGTGATATTGTAGACATTAAGGGAATGGGTACTGTTCAAAAAGGAATGCCCCACAAATGTTACTGTGGCAAAACTGGAAGAGTCTACAATGTTACCCAGCATGCTGTTGGCATTGTTGTGAACAAACAAGTTAAGGGCAAGATTCTTGCCAAGAGAATCAATGTGCGTATTGAGCATATTAAACATTCTAAGAGCAGAGATAGCTTCCTAAAACGTGTGAAGGAAAATGACCAGGAAAAGAAAGAAGCCAAAGAGAAAGGTACCTGGGTTCAACTAAAGTGCCAGCCTGCTCCACCCAGAGAAGCACACTTTGTGAGAACCAATGGAAAGGAGCCTGAGCTACTGGAACCTATTCCCTATGAATTCATGGCATGATGGGTGTTAAAAATAAACTAATCTGTGGTCTATTAAAAAAAAAAAACAACAACACTGTTGTGGGGACCAGCAGTTAGCGTAATGGCTATGTTGCTGGACTCCCATGTAGTCAACCACGGTTCGCGTCCCGGACCCGGTGGCTTAAAACTCATGCGGGGCGTGTGTGCGTGCGTGTCCAAGATCCCGAGAGGAGAATGGAGGAGAAGGGATTGCAGCATGGCAATCCCCCCGGGGGGTGGGTGATTTCTTGCTTTCTGTCTCTCTGTCTTTCTCTGTCTGGTGAGCGCACGTGCCCTACAGCAAAAATCTCTCCAAAAAAATATATATATATCCACTGTTGTGAAGCTTTTCCCTAATGTTCCACTAAGAGGTCTATAGTTCAGTTTGGTTTTTTTTTGTTTTTTTTTGTTGTTTTTTAACACACTGAAACATCTTTATTACATCCCTGTTCCGTATGCCATTTGGTTTCTCATCCAAGGCAAACAAATTATCAATTTCTTTCTTTTTTTTAATATTATCAATTTCTTATGAATCTTTCAGGATATTTTTTTTTTGCCCCAAAAGAATTCTTTCTTTATTTTATTTTTTTTCACATGTCTTTTACAGTATATATTTCTTTTTCCAACACAAATACTATGCCTGTCAGTCAAGACAAAGATATTACTGTATACATTATCATCAGCCAATAACTTCTCATTTTTTGTCCACTAAGCAAACTTTTATGTTTTTCCTCTTCCTCCCTCTTTCTTTCATTCTTTCTTTCTTCCTTCCTTCCTTCCTTCCTTCCTTCTTTTTTTTTTAATTTGCATACAATCATTACATTTGTACGGAATGGGTACAGAATGGTCTGTAGAAGCATGTATATACAGTGTGTATTAACCAAATAGGTATAAACATATTCACCATCTTCAACAGTTAACATTATGTTGTGAACATTCAAAACCCACTCAGATGATTCTGCAAGTAAGTGTGAATTGTCTATGATGTTTTTTTTTGCTGAGAGATACAGTTCCTTTTTGTTTTTTTTCTTTTTTCTTCTAATTTTCAGTTCATAAAGTTCCCAGCAATAGGGAATGTAGACTTCACTCAGGGCTGGACCAAGGGTGGGTCTCATGCAGCCCCGTAAATGTATGTGAGTCTCCATGGAACCCAGTTTCAGGGACGCGGCTCTGGAAAGCTGAGACGGCTATCAGCTGATGCGGCACAGCAGTCATCCCACAGTCACCTGGAATGGCACTGTGGGGATCTGCAGCGTGAATCATCCTCGGGTGTCTGGATTCCTTAAGAATGGTAGAGTAGTTCTTGTTTTTCCCTGAGGTAATGCAGAGCTGGTAACCATCATCTTCTCACTGACCATAGGCAGAGGAATTCCTCCCACACAATACACCTCTCAATTGGTCCAAGACAGCCAAATACTCCCTCTGCTGCCCATAGCTGTAAGTTCTTGATCCCTGTGCTCAGTCTCAGCCCGCCGCCCGTGGCCGGTGGCCACGCGGGGGTGCAGGCCCGGCGGCCATGCACAAGCCTAGGGACCACATGTAGGCCCAGCAGCCATGCCCGGCCCCGGCGGCCACTCGCAGGCCCGGGACCACACGCAGGCCCGGAGGCCCCATGCGGGCCCCGAGCGCATGAATACTCGAGGGATCCAGTGCCCCCCCCTCGCCCGCCCAGCCAGAGAAAGGAAGGACAGCGATCTTGGTCGGTCCGCGGTGCCCGCCCGCTGCAGCGCCGGTCACGAGACATACCCAGCGCCGGAGAGGCAGTGGGGGCTGGGCCGTCCGGGCCCTGGCACGCGGGGCAGAGCTGCGGCCATGGCACGTGGGGGCAGAGCCCCGGCCACGGCGCGCAGAGGCAGACCCCGGCCACGGCACGCAGGGCAGACCCCGGCCACGGCACACGGGGCTGAGCCACGGCCACGGCACGCGAGGCAGACCCCGGCCACGGCACACGGGGGCAGAGCCCCGGCCACGGCACGCGGGGCAGACCCCGGCCACGGCACGTGGGGGCAGAGCCCTGGCTGGGCTGGCTCTCCAGCCAAGGCACGCAGAGCAGAGCCCCAGTCGCAGAACAGAGCCCCGGCCTGGCCGGCCCTCCGGCCAAGGCACGCGGAGCAGAGCCTCGGCCACAGCACGCTGGGCAGACCCCGGCCATGGCACGCGGGGCAGATCCCCGGCCACGGCACGCGGAGCAGAGCCCCGGCCGGGCCGGCTCTCCGGTCAGGTCGCGCGGAGTAGAACCCCAGCCGCAGCACACAAAGCAGAGCCCCGGCTGGGCTGGTTCTCTGGCCAAGGTACGCGGAGCAGATCCAGGCCACGGCACGCGGAGCAGAGACCCAGCCACGGCACACGGGGCAAACCCCGGCCATGGCACACGGGGCAGAACCCGGCCACGGCACGTGGGGCAGAGCCCCGGCCGGGCCGGCTCCTCGGCCAGGGCACGCGGCTCAGAACCTCAGCCATAGCGCACAGAGCAGAGCCCCGGCTGGGCTGGCTCTCCGGCCAAGGCACACGGAGCAGACCCCGGCCACGGCACGCAGGGCAGACCCCGGCCACGGCACATGGGTCAGACCCCAGCCACGGCACGTGGGGCAGGGCCCCGGTTGGGCCGGTCCTCCGGACAGGGCATGCGGAGCAGAGCCCCCGCGCCCCATCTCCGCGCCCCGGCTCGCAGAGCTGAGCCCTCGCGCCCGGCGCCCCGCCCCCGCACCCTAGCACACAGAGTGGCGCTCCGCGCCCGCCCGCCGGTGCATGCCCCCGCGTCCCGCCCCGCGGAGCGGAGCCCCCGCGTCCGGCGCCCCACCCCCGCGCCACGGTACGCGGAGCGTAGCCGCCGGCCCCGCCGCCCGCCGGCCCGCCCTCCGGCCGGCCAGCCAGCGCACCTATAGTTCAGTTTTTACATCTCGAATTTGCCTGTTGACACCCAGTTTTCTCAATATTATTTTTTAAAAGACTGTCCTTTCCATCGTGATTGGTATTAGTTGTCAGGTTGAAAATGATTTCGCTATAATGGTTTATTTCTAGGCTTTCAGTTCCTTTGCCTACATGTATGTCTGCCTGTATGTCAGAAACACTGTTTTCACTTTGTAGAATGATTGGAAATCAGGAATTGTGAGACCTTCCACTATGTTCTTTTTTTATAAAATAGTTTTAGCTGTTCAGGATCTTTAAATATTTGCATTCTATATGAATATTATGGTATATATTTCTAATTGGTTGTCAGGAAAGTCACGATACATTTCTGTGTAGAAAAACAGAAAAATATGTCATAATGTTCCTCTCCTAACATTTGTACCAAATAACATGGTTGGAATGTCAATAGTAATTTCAATGGATCTGTAGATTACTTTGGAAAGATCTGACATTTTAAGCATAGGTTGGTTGGTTGTTTGTTTTCTTTTGTTTCGTTTTAAGAAGCATGATCCCATTATAGAGACAGAGAGGGGAAAATTGAGAAAACACCTACCAGGGGGATTGCCTTGCAACTATCCCTTCTCTGGTCCTAGGTCAAGATTTGGGACATGCATGCCACATGCCCAGTGTGATTTTCAAGCAGCTGGGCCTAAGATTTGAACCATAGACTCAGCCATGTGGGATTCATTGTCTTAACCTCCACACCAGCTGCTGGTTCACCGATTTTTTTTTTTTAAGAGGTTTTTCGCTATAGGGCGCGTGCGCTCGCCGGACAGACAGAGAGAGACAGAGAGACAGAAAGCGAGAAATCACCCCCCAGGGGGGATGGTCACGCCGCAATCCCTTCTCCTCCATTCTCCTCTCGGGATCCTGGGCACGCACGCACACGCGCCCGGCGTGAGTTGTAAGCCACCGGGTCCGAGACGCGAACCGCGGTTGACTACGTGGGAGTCCAGCGACATAGCCATTACGCCAACTGCTGGTTCCCTGGTTCACCGATTTTTATTCTTTGAGTCTTTGAACCTTTGGTTTACACTGAAAGTAGTCTGATTATAGATATGGTTAAGCAAACGTGTTGTTCTTTTTGTTTATTTTTTAACTTTGTTTTGGCAATATTTTTGTAGTATAACATAGAGGAGCGTTTCACCTTCTTGCTTATGTTTAGTCCTTAGTATTTTTGTTATTCGTGATGCTGTTATTAGTTGAATTGTTTCCCTAGTGTCATTTTCATGATCTATGGTTCATATATAGAAATGCAAAGGATGCCTTTGTGCTAATTTTGAATTTTGAACCGTTGCTCAATTCATTTGTTAGTTCTCACAGTATCTGAAGGTTTTTGTTTTTTATTTTTTGTAGTTTCTACAGTGACAGTTTACCTGAAAGCAAATATCATTTTACTTCACTTTTTTCCTATTTCTTTTTCTTTTTGTTTTTCTTTTTCTCTATTTCTTCCCTCTTTCTCTGTTAGATCTTCCAATACTTTGCTGAGAAAAAGTGATGAAAATAGGGGTCCTTGTCTTGTTCTTTCCATTAGAGTAAAACATTATGGTCTTTCACCTTTGCATATGCTCTAAGCCCTAGGTTTTGTTATATCTGTCCTTTATTATATAGAGATAGATTCCTTCTAATTTGATTCATTGAGGATATTTATTTATTTATGTTTATGGTAAAAGAGTGTCATGTTTTATTTATTTATTTTTCTTTTTTTCTTTTTTGGAGAGGTTTTGGCTTTAGGGCGCGTGCGCTCGCCAGACAGAGAGAGACAGAGAGACAGAAAGTGAGAAATCACCCCCCAGGGGGGATGGCCACGCCGCAATCCCTTCTCCTCCATTCTCCTCTTGGGATCTTGGGCACACACGCACACGCGCCCCGGCATGAGTTTAAGCCACCGGGTCCGGGAGTCGAACTGCGGTCAACTACGTGGGAGTCCAGTGACATAGCCATTACGCTAACTGCTGGTCCCGAGAGTGTCATGTTTTATTAAATGGTTTTGCTTCAGCCAGGGTCTCACTGGTTTGCATTTGAGAGTGCCATATGCACACTGTCCAGTATATAGATTCTTATTTATTAATGGTTCATGGATTGCCAAGTGGTGCTCATTTAAACAGATGGGGTCACCAACATCATCTCAGTTGGCTGCAGCTCACCCACACTCCGTGCATCCCTGAGAGCCCAGCCTGGGCTCCTCTCTCCCACCCCCTTCTTCAACCCCACAAGCCTCTGACACAGGCAGATCTTGACCACCTTCTCCACCTCACCTGCTTCGGTCCTCATCCAGGTCTCTATAGTCGACAATCATATCAAAACCGGACCTCCATCTGGCCCTGCCTGACTCTCATCCCCTCCTCATTCATTTTATGTGCAACAGCTGGCCTCATTTGGATCTTCCTGGTCAGCTACTCTGTGCCCACCATCTCCACCCCCCACAATGGCCTCTCTTCATTTTCCTGAAATATGAGTTATTCTTGTAGATATTTTTAAGTACAGCCTCTATCTCTCTTTAGATCATGCCGGCTTCCAGGACACAGGGCCTTCCCGTCTGGCATATCCTGCACAGATAAGATCTGGAACTGGGCACGTGGAAGGGGCTTATCACATGGGTGGGTGCGTCTCTGCAGAGCTGGCATCCTGGTCTGACATGGCTGAACTAACTGGCCTGCATTTCTGTCTGAGCCACCACTGTGTCTTTATTTGATGTTTGGGCCTTGTGGAGCCAATGTAGGTTGAATCAGGTCCCTAAGTGCAGGTCCCTAGGCTGAGAGGAATGACTGCTTATAGGAAATATGGGTATAAACAGCACTTGGCCCTGAGGTCACTACAAGGACAAGGTCAGAAGACAGGATTCTGCAAGCAAAGCAGAGAACCTGAGAGAAAGCAGACGGCCCCACTGTGACCTGTTCCTTCTAGCCCTGGAACCCAGAGAGACTGAGCATCTGTGGGTGAAGAGGCCAGGCCTGTGGCATTTGACTCTGGAAATCACTGCAAACTATTGCACCTCTTGAACTCTGACCCCAGGCCGCTTGTCCCTGGCGTTTGGTAATAATTGGCTGTGCTCAAGAAATTACACACTGTGTTATTGAAAATGCTGGCTGCTTTTTCAGAAAGAATTTGAGAGGGTGCCAACATATTTTCTAGAGAAATTTTTTGGAGAGGATCTCAGATCCAAAACTGAGAACAAACAGAGAAAAAAAAGCAACTTACTGGGTCCCGGGTGGGTGCTGAGCAGAGGTGCCCTGGGTTCAGCAGAAAGCAGGTTCTTGTCTCACTTCAGCTCTGGCCTGGAGCTCTGTGGGAGCTTCAAGGTTGTCATCAAAAGATTGGCAGTGATCATCAGCCTTGTCCTCAGCTTGGAGCCCTAAAATGGTCAGGGAGGCTGAGGCTCCAGACTTGGAGCCAGAGAATCAATGAGCGACCCCAGATGGTCAATCGCTGTTCCTAGAGATGAGGAATCTGGGGGCCGTCCCTATGAACAGTCAGTACCAGTGCACAGAATTGCCATCTATTTGTCACTATTTCCATTGCAGGAGATGGCGACCCTCTGATCTGGGGTCCCAAAAGCTGAGGGCGGACGAGTCAGCACTTACTGGGCCCAGGAGTCTAAAACTGGGAGAGCCACAGAGAGGGTGATTCTGAGTCTAGAGACAAGGGGAAAAAACAGGGTTCATGGTCTTCCCAGACACTTCCCTGCCTGTATCAAATCACCTGTGCCCTTTGCCTGAGGACGTCAGGAGTGGGAGGGTGGGACTGAGTGGGCCCAGGTGGGAGGTCCCAGGTGTGAGCCCTGAGCAGAAGGCAGCAGGCAGGACCTTCAGCTCTAGGTAGGAGCTCCCAGCTCTGATCCCCATAGACTTTCATAAACTGGACCTGGGTGCCCCCTGGATTCCAAGAATAAACTGAATACCCTGTGACATGGTGACCTAACTCCCTGAGAGACAGCCCTGCCTCCCCACTGCCCTGTCAGTGATCAAGGCCCAGGTGAGACTGCTCTGTGGGAGCTGAGAGGACCAACCAAACAGGGGATGGAGGAAAATATGTCATTTTACTTAAGGCTGTCTAATATTGTTCTGTCTACAAATGCCTGAAAAGCTTAAAAAAATCTAACTTGCTAGAAGTGCCAAAATGAAGAATGGTTTGTGCGTCAGTGGAAGTCTATACCCCTCACTGAAACCCTAGTTTTCCGTGTGGAGTCATAAGGGCTTAGAGAAGGACAGCAGGGTCATGCATATGGCCTCTGTATTAGAAAGTATGTGTCCATGGGACTCCATCACTTGAGATCTTAAATTTATTTAAAAGTTTTAACAGATTATTATTATATATATTAGTCACCTATTAAAAATTGGCCTATGAGTTTATATGAAAGAGAATCTGTGGTGCATTTTAATTTTTCACTTATAATCATAACCAATTTGAAATGTTCTTTAAGTCATGTTCATTTTGACTTGCAGTTGTTTTTATTTTTCTGTGTTGTACATATAGACAACAGACATTTCATGAAATTTTATTTATTTTTATTTATTATTTTTTGTAGATATTTTTGCCATAGGGCTTGTGTGCTCGCCAGACAGACAGAGAGAGACAGAGAGACAGAAAGCAAGAAATCATGCCCCAGGAGGAATGGCCATGCCATAATCCCTTCTCCTCCGTTCTCCTCTTGGAGTCTTGGGCACTCACGCACATGCGCCTAGCATGAGTTTAATCCACCGGGTCCAGGACACAAACCGCGGTTGACTACATGGGAGTCCAGTGACATAGTGATTACGCTAACTGCTGGTCCCTGAAATTTTTATTTATTATCAAGTTGAAATGAATTTTGACAAATAAACTTGCAACCTGTGTGACCTCAGTAGTCCTTGCTCTTCAGTGATGCCCTCAGTGCCCCCTGCTGCCCGGGACCCAGATTCCTCCAGATCTCTGATGCACAGCAGGGGGCTCTGGAGAGAGAGCTGGCCTGACCCCTTGCTTGTCCCCTGCTCCCTCCTCAGATAGGCAAGACCTCTTCACTGCCCAGGAGCCTCCTTTGCAGGCTGTAGAGGCTGTTTCATTGACTTTTATTTTTCTTAATGAATTGAAATTCACATAACTTTAAATGAACCATTTAGAGTGTACAACTCAGTAGTCTGTTGTGAACTACCACCTCTACCTAGTTCCAAAGACTGTTGCTGCCGTGAAGGAGACCCCACACTATCATGCCGTCATCTCGTCCTCACACCTATACCCTGGGAAACACTCGTTTTTCTGTGTCTGTGTAAATTGACCTATTCCCAATATTTCATATAGATTCACTCACACATTATGTGACATTTTATGTCTGGATTCTCTATCTCACACTTGGCAGAATGTTCTAACATTTATCCACATCATAGTTGCTGTATGAATGAATAATACTCTACTGCAATGACATATCACCTCTTGTTTATCCACTAGTTAACTGATGGACATTTGATTTGTTTATCTGTATTGGCTGTGTGCTGTTAGGAACCATATTGTCATGGGTATATAGGTAAGAGTGAAATTGCTGGGTCATACGATATGGTTTTGGTAATTTTTCAGTAATTGGCATTCCCTTGTCCATGTTAGTTTTAACAGTTTTATTTCTTACCCGTAATTTTGGTATCAGGGTAATTCTGGCTTATTAGAATGAGTTAGGGAACATTTCCACCTCTGCTAGATTTCTTTTTTTTTTAAGTCTGACAAGGAGTAGATGTTTTATTTGTTTTGACTTTCTTGGGCTGTTTGCAAATCCTCAGTACATGGCTTTTTGCCACTCCTCATTACTGATGCTTTGACCTCTAAAAGGAGGTTTCCATGATAAGCAAAATTAAAATTGGATATTCCACTTTATTACTACTTCTATATTATATTTGCATATATGTTACTTACATATGTTACATTAGGAAATTTTTATACCTATATAGATATACCTAGATTTGGGCCATTCAACAATATAAACCTATTTTAACATTATGTTATACACTGTAATATGTACAGTTTGCACTTATCAAGTAAAACACTAAAAAATCAAAACAAATACCTTTACTTTCTGGTACATATTTTGGCAAAAGTGCTATTTTTCTTTTACCTTTGTTTGTTTATCTGTTTATTTATTGAAATTTTGAGCAGAGAGGGACAGCGTGAGAGAAGGGAAGTGAGAAAGCAAGCTGCTAGGCTGGGGCCGGCAATCCACCCTGTGGAAGTTCAGCCCCCTTAACCACCACACCACCTACCATCCTGTTGACAAAAAGTTTTCTACAATATTTTTTCTAGTCTCAAGTGGTCATAGGATATTTCTACTTTGGGTTAACATATTTCTGCAAATATATCTTTACAATCAAAGGGAAAAGATGGAAGAAATGGCTGTATCCAGTGAGGATTGAGAAAACTCTTCTGAGATCGTTTTGCTACCTATATTGATCTAAGCAGGAGACGGTTTCAATTCCTTACTCTGCAACTGGGTATTGGCTCCATCCCATGTGGGGAGGTGTTAACCCCTTATTATTTGGTGAAAAGACCAGCCAGGACCCCTCATGCTCCCCTGCTGACCTCACAGCCTAAGTGGAGTCTCTCAACCTCAGCACCTCTGACATTTGGGAGGAATAATTCCTTCTGGGGTGGGATCCCGGAGCTCAGCAGAAAACATCTGGCACACTCACATGGGCTTCTGGGAGGACCCAACTTGTGCTTCTGGGAACTGTCTGGCAGCGGGGTTGGGGTCATCTGGTGACTAGTCCCTCCCAGCATTCCCAGCCCTCTGCAGCTGCCACCCCAGCAGGGTCTGGGGAGCTGGGCCCTTGTGCTCTAGCCACTCCCTCCAGCAACCCCACAGGAGGGCAGGAGGACACAGAAGCCTGACCTCAGAGCTGCCACCTGGGGAAGGAGCTTCTTGGCCGGGAACCTGCTCCCCAGCAGTCTCCCCTCTGCTGGGCTGCGACCCTCCCTGACAGTGCCCCTACAGCTCTGGGACATGGTGGCTGAGGAAGTACCCCTACCCAGCCCTGAGCTCATTACACTCAAGCCAAACCCCCTCAGCCAGCTGCAGGACCTCTGGGAGGGCAAGAGGGTGTGGTGGGCGGATCTAGAGCCTTAGCTTCCACGGTGGGTCCTGCATCTTTTGCGCGGGCTCCTCTCTCTCTCCACAGCCCTGGCGGTGCCTCTCAGTCCACGTCTTGCACGTGCCCTTACTGATCCCATGCCCCTGAAGGACCCGTTTCTCTCAAAGCGAAGTAAGTTGCCTGGGCCTTTGCAAGTTCTTCGCAAGCGGGCCTCATTTGCATGTTTTGTGCACGCGCGCACTCATTTGCATGTTCTGCGCAGGGGCGGGCGCCCTCATTTGCATGGTCTGTGGGAGCGCGCATTCTTTACTGGCTTTTCTAAAAAGCTCTGAGCAACTGACCCCGCAGAGCGCGCTGGCACTTTGGCGGTTGGGGCAGCCCAAGAAGAGCACCCCATCCGGATCGCAGATCCAGTATTGAATTCACCCAGCAGCTGCCATGGGAAGTTACCAGGGCAAGCTCTGCTGCTCTGCCCTGCTCCCAGCCCTGGGGGTCAGGAAGTACTAAAGGAACTGAGCTGCCTGGAGCCCACTGACAGCTCCAGCCCTGTGCCTGTGGCTGGCGGGGGTGGGGGGGTGGGGGGGGGGGTGGGGGGGGTGTCACCCCGTCACCCCGTTGCCTGTGCCCTTAGACCCACTTATAGGCCATCCTCCAAGTGGCCAGTGAGACTGCACACAGCAGCGGGGAGAGTGTGTTCCAGGATCCTGCAGACCCTGGACTCCTGTCTGAGGGTCCTGAGCTCAGTGTGCAGGCAGGGGCTTCAGAGGAGGCCTGGGCTCTCAGCTCCCGACTTCAGGGCCTTCTGCAGGGCTCTCTGCTCGGCCCAGGGGCACAGAGTCACACCTTTGCAGCCTGCAATACCTAGAGGTGCCCAAGACTCCTTCGCCAGCATCTCATTGAGGGACCTTGGAGAGAGCATACAAGGGGAGTCTGAGGGGGAGGAAGACCCCTTCAGTGCCACAGAACTCAGTTTCTATGGGGGCCCTTCCCCACTTTCTGCAGAAGCTCGTGTAGGGGCCCCCTGGGTGCTTTGGGGGCTTGCTTTGCTGGTTGTGTGGGGGCACTAAAATAGGCTGAGATGTGGCCCTAGGGGCAACTGGAAGCATCACAATGTGGGTGTGGTGGCAAGAGTTCGGTGCAGGCAGGGTGCTGGTGAACTTGCCTGGGGCTGAGCTGCCACTGGGGGCTGTCGCAAGGTCCTGGGCAGGTGAGGGGAAGGTCCCACTAGAGCTGGGGGAGATCCCAAGGGAGAGGCTCGGAAGGAGCAGTGGTTTCCTTAGGGGCGACCTGTACTTCAGACCCTGGCCTGGGCATGGTGCAGCTTGATAAGATGGAGCTGACCCCGGATGCAGGGAAGGGCAGGCCTGGGGTGTTAGAGGTGGTAGGACCAGGAGGGGATGGGACACTCAGAGAAGGGGATACAGGAGGCCTTACACTCACAGGGGTGAGCCTCTTCCTTCTGAAAGAAAGGGACTCAAGGGCAAGTTACCTCTCAGCTGATTGTGTGTGAGGAGCTGGGATGCTCAGGTTCGAGGCCAGCACAGCGGCAGCCTCGCTGGCAGTCGAGCTGGATCCTCCACCCAAAATGAGTGGCTTCTGCGCGGGCTGTCCCCCTGTGCTGTGAAGAAAGGGAGGGGCAGTAGGACTCTCAGGCATCGAGTTGGCCCCAGAGCTGTTGGGATTTGAGGTCATTAAGGGGGTGCTCTGTTTAGGGGTAGCCCAGGGCTCAGGCCCATGCGTTCCCCCATTGTTGTGTGTGCTTGGGGTCACTCTTTCATTTGGAGAGATGTGGAGCCACCTGAAGCTGGAGCACGGATCCTCCACTGCCTGCTGGCTTTTCAGCGCCTTTATCCCCTGAACCCGCTGACCTAGACGGGGCTGGGCCTCTGCTGCCAAGAGCTGAGTGGCCCTGCCTCGTGCTGGGCTGAGAGCTGGTGGCAGGGCTGGGTGTGAAGGGCGTCCCTGCAAAACCAGAGGCGGTGGATGGGCTGGGGTCAGGACAGGTGAGGTGGCAGGAAAGGCAGGCTGGGTGTTGGCCTGGTTGCCCAAGGGAGTATTTGGGGGTACTGAACCTCCAAACGTGGGATGTATTATGCCACCTAAGGCCGGTTGTGCTGAAGTAGAGGCCGGGGTCAGGACCAGAGCAGGAGCCAGCAGGTTTCCAGTCTGCACAGAGTGATTAACTGTGGGAATGCTGTGCTGGGGTGTGGCCCCAGGGGAAATGGGAAGCTTCACATTTTGGGTGTAGTCGGACGAACATGGTGCAGGCAGGGTGCTGGTGACCCTACCTGGGGCTGAGCTGCCAATGGGGGGTGTCACAAGGTGCTGGGCAGGTGAGGGGAAGATCCCACTGGAGCTGGACAGAGTCCCTAAGATGAGGCTGGGGAGGGTGATTGACGTCTGTGGGGGTCACCTGGGGAGGGTTAGTGACTTCCATTGGAGTCACCTGCGATTCAGATGTGGGCCTGGGAGCCCAGCCTGCAGAGGTGCTGCTTGAGAAGCTGGAGCTGACCCCAGGTACAGAGAAGGGCAGGCCAGAAGTGCGGGAGATGCTAGGGCCAGGGGGGACAGGGAGGCTCTCTGAATGGAAGACAGGAGGGTGCACACTCATGGGTGTGGTCACAGGAAGGCTCTGTGAATCAGAGACAGGAGGGTACACACTCATGGGGTTGGTGCCAGGGAGGCTCTGTGAGTGGAAACTAGGAGGGTGCACATTCATGGGCGTGGGAACAGGAAGGCACTGTGAATGGAAGACAGGAGGGTGCACACTCATGGGTGTGGCGACAGGGAGGCTCTGTGAATCAGAGACAGGAGGGTACACACTCATGGGGATGGTGACAGGGAGGCTCTGTGAGTGGAAACTAGGAGGGTACACACTTATGGGCGTGGGGACAGGAAGGCTCTGTGAATGGAAGACAGGAGGGTATACACTCATGGGTGTGGCGACATGGAGGCTCTGTGAGTGGAAACTAGGATGGTGCACACTCATGGGTGTGGTGACATGGAGGCTCTGTGAGTGGAAACTAGGAGGGTGCACACTCATGGGCGTGGGGACAGGAAGGCTCTGTGAATCAGAGACAGGGTACACACTCATGGGCGTGGGGACAGGAAGGCTCTGTGAATCAGAGAGAGGAGGGTACACACTCGTGGTGGCGACAGGGAGGCTCTGTGAGTGGAAACTAGGAGGGTGCACACTCATGGGTGTGGTGACATGGAAGCTCTGTGAGTGGAAACTAGGAGGGTACACACTCATGGGCGTGGGGACAGGAAGGCTCTGTGAATCAGAGAGAGGAGGGTACACACTCATGGGGGTGGTGACAGGGAGGCTCTGTGAGTGGAAACTAGGAGGGTGCACACTCATGGGTGTGGTGACAGGGAAGCTCTGTGAGTGGAAACTAGGAGGGTACACACTCATGGGCGTGGGGACAGGAAGGCTCTGTGAATCAGAGAGAGGAGGGTACACACTCATGGGGGTGGTGACAGGGAGGTTCTGTGAGTGGAAACTAGGAGGGTGCACACTCATGGATGTGGTGACAGGGAAGCTCTGTGAGTGGAAACTAGGAGGGTACACACTCATGGGTGTGGGGACAGGGAGGCTCTGTGATTGGAAACTAGGAGGGTATACACTCATGGGCGTGGGGACAGGAAGGCTCTGTGAATCAGAGACAGGAGGGTATACACTCATGGGTGTGGCGACAGGGAGGCTCTGTGAGTGGAAAATAGGGTGCACAGTCTCGGGGGTGGGGACAGAGAAGCTCTGTGAATGGATGACAGAAGGGTATGCACTCATCGTAGTGGGGACAGGGAAGCTCTGTGAATGGGAGGCAGAAGGGTACACACTCTTGTGGACGGGGACAGGGAGGCTCTAAATGGGAGGCAGAAGGGTACACACTCATTGGTCTGGCAACAGGAATGCTCTGTGAGTGGAAAACTGTTGGGTGCACATTCACGGGGGGTGGGAACAGGGAAGCTCTGTGAATGGAAGACAGAAGTGTACTCACTCATCGGGGTGTGACAGGAAGGCTCTGTGAATGGGAGGCAGAAGGGTAACACACTCATGGGGGTGGGGACAAGGAGGTTCTTTGAATGGGAGCCAGGAGGGCACCTACTCCTGGGGGTTGGCCTCTTCCTTCTTAAGGACTTGGAAGCAGTTGGGGGGTAGAACTGGCACCTACTCCTGGGGGTTGGCCTCTTCCTTCTTAAGGACTTGGAAGCAGTTGGGGGGTAGAACTGGCACCTAATATGCTTGTGGCTGAGGTCCAAGGAGGCTGTTCCACTGCCTGTGCTCTGGATCTCTGGCCCAGAGGTAGATAATGTTTTCTGGGCATGAGAGCTAGAGAGTGGTCATGAGTGCACCCCTTCTCTCCCCATCTCCCAAAGATGTCGGTGCACAGAGGCTGTCTGTCTGTACTATTTTCTTGGGCATAGCCAAGACTCCTTAGGAGACTAAATCTCTCTAGGAAGGAAGAACTAGTTGGGGTGTGTGCTTTGGTAAATCCTTTGGGAATGGTGGTGGTTGCTGTTTCTTTGACCTCCCCCCACTCCTGATTTGAGACTGCTCAGGGTGATATCTGCCTGGACGCTCACCTTGAGGCCCTTTCTCCTCACCCTTCAGGAATTCTGTGCCAGGGTCCCCTCCCTGAACATGGAGGAAAATAGGTCTGGCTACTGTCCCCCTCAGCAATTTCTCCTCCTCCTGAGCCTGCAGAATGGTGGAGAGCAGGGGAAGGTTCAGATGTTGATTTTCTCCCTATTTCTCTGGGATACACTGTCCTTTCTTTGACCTCCTGGACTATACTCATGTGTGAGCCTCACACCCTTTTTTTCTCTTCTACAATCTCTGTGGGTCCTCCCAGACCTTGGAGCCAGAGAGTCGAAGAGTCACAGAATAAGTAAAAACAGAGAAGGGGGGGGGGGGGAGGGAGGGAGAGGGAGAAATGGCAGGTCCGTTCTCTTTCCACTCTGCCTTTTTGAGATAATATTGCAACATACCTCCAATGGGCTCATGGGGAAGGGAAGACTGTGTACATGTGTGCATATGTGCATGTGCCTGTGTGTAAGGAATGACTGTGTGTGTGTTGTGATGGATGATAAACCTTTTGCTACTGGACTGTCTAGGTGGGGAGGCAGGGATGGGACCCCGGCAAAACATGGGGTTGAGCTAGGTGGTGCTCGTGTAGAACAGTGGTTATTATGAGATTTTGAAACTCTAGGATAGACAGAATGAGATTCCTTAACAATTCACTATAAGGTGACCTCTGAGCAAGGCTGTTTAGAAACAGGTGCTATGGTCCCATGTAAAGGCCTGGTGGTCTAGGTGGCCAGTCCCACCTGGCTGACCTGATGGTTCTAGCCCAGACACATCAGCTTGAGAAGCATGCTAGGCATGTGTGTGTGTGATTGCACGAATGCATGCCCAAAATCCTGAGAGGAGGGAGAAGCAGAGGAGAAAGGATTGCAGCATGACCATTTCCTGTGGAGTGTACTTTATCCCTACCCCCGCTCTTTCTCTTCATCTCTCTCTGATGTGTGCATGTGCCTTCTGGCAAATTGAAGAAGAGAGAGAAATAGGTGCTGTATGCACTTCTGTACTCTGTGAGAGACAACTGTGGACACCACTGCACTGGAGTGCCAGGTCTGGAACTCTAAGCACCGGTTCAGTTTGGCCCCAAGGGATCTGGCCACATTCACCTCCAAGTGAATCTGGCCCTTTTACTGTCATTGTACTTGCCTGGGGTTGTCCAGTCCCTGCACATGGGTTCTGTTAGTGCACATGTCAGGTTTGACTGCTGTCCTTCGTGGAGAGACTAAAGGTGACGCAGGGTATTATGCTAAGCTACAGGGGAGCAGGAGAACGTGGCAGAAAATTTTCTAGCTGCTCTACTTCAGCAACTGGTCCCTGAGTTTCTGCTGCACCATATGATGGAATTTGGGAAAGCAATGGTGGAAGGTGCGGGACAGAAAAAGAATCCAAAAGCCCACCAGTGTGGCAAGGGAACACCAGCAGACAAATATCCAGTTGCTCTCTTTCAGGAGCTGGTCCCTGTGTTTCTGCTGAACCAGTGAAAAGAACTTGGGAAGCCAAGGAGGAGGATGTAGGACAGGAAAATAATTCAACGTTCCACCTTTGGTGCAAGGGAACACTGGGTTCAAATTCCAGTTATTCTGAAAATTCTCGGCTTGGCCCTGTATTTCTGCTTCACCAGTAGATAAAATTTGGGAAGGCAAAGACAAGCCAGGAAAAAATCCAAAAGCCCACCTGTGGAGCTCAGGAACACTGATGGAGAATTTCTCAGCTACTCTTCTTGAATTTTTTGCCGTAGCTGGTCCTTGTATGTTTTTGCTACCCCAGGGGATTGATTTGGGAAGGCAATAGTAGAAGATATGAGAAAGTCAAAGTATCCAAAGCCCACCTGTGCAGCATAGGACATCCAGTGGAAAATATCCCAACTGCACTCTAGCAGCAGCTGGTCTCTATGTTTCTGCTGTACCAGTGGATGGAAATTATGGAGGCAATGGTAGAGGATGTGAAACAAGAAAAGAATCCAAAAGCCCATGTGTGGAGCAGGGTAACCCCATTGGTGGGTTTCCCAGAAGCTCTCCTTCAGAAGCTCTCCTTCCTTTTCTGCTGCACCAGTGGCCATATCTTGGAAAGTAAATGGTGAAGGTTGTGAGGCAAGAAAAGAATCCAAAAGTCCCATCTGTGGAGAAGTAGCACTCCAAGGAGGATCTCTGAGTCACTCTCCTTCAGCGGAGAGTGGTCTGGTCCCTGTGTTTCTGTTGCACTTGTGGAAGGCACTTGGAAGGCAATGGCATAGGGCATAGGACAGAAAAAGAATTCAAAAGCCCACCTTTGGAGCAGGGGAACACCAGCTGATAATTTCCAAGCCACTCTCCTTCAGGGACTGGACCCTGCATTTCTGCTGCACTAGTGGAAGGAACATAGGAAGACAATGGCAATGGGAGCAAGACAGGAAGATATCCAAAGACAGCATTTGAAGCAGGGCAACTTGGGTGAGAGTTTCTCAGCTACTCTTCAGCAGCTTGTGTCTACAACCCTGGTGCACCATACAAATAGAGAAAGAGGTGAAATTATTTCTATTTGCAGATGACATAATTGTATACATAGAAGACTCAAGGGGATCCAAAAAATTAATAAGAAAGAAAAAAACCTTCTGAAAGTAATAAATGAATATAGTAAATGGCAGGTTACAAAATCAACATACAAAAATCTATAGCATTTCTTTGTACCAAAACCCAGTAGACTGAAGTAAAAGTGAAAAAAGTAATATCATTCACCATAGTCACAAAAAGTGTAAGACACTTAGGAATAAATGTAACCAATGGTCAAATACCTCTTGAAAACTATGAAAATCTATAAAAAGAAATTGAAAGTGACACAAAAAAGTGAAAGGACATCCCATTTTTTGGATTGGGAGAATTAATACAATCAAAATGTCTATCTTACCCAAATTGATCTACATATTTAATGCAATCCCTATAGAACTACAATAGACATGATTCACAGAGCTAGAAAAGGCAGTCTTATAATTTGTCTGGATTACAAAAGACCCCATATTGCCAAAGCAATTCTGCACAAGAAGAATTGTCACAGTCACAGTATCCTTCTCCAACAAATTAGCCAAAAGTGAATACATTGCCAAATGACAAAACCTTGGCGAAGAGCATGAAGCATGAGAGAATCAAGTAATACATCTCCAGCAAGGGAACACTGTAACTCATTTCCAAGTAGAGAAAATTTAGAAGATATTACTGAAAAGTCAGAAGAAGAATTTTCAATATTTATAGTAACAAGACTCTATGAGATACAAGAGAAAAGAGACATTGATCTCCAAGAGATGAGGAAGTACTTCAACAATATGAAAGAACAACAGGACACCATAAAAAAGGATCAAATGGAACTTGTAGATATGAAGGCTGAAATATAGAAAACCAAAACGTCCCTCAAAAGTATTAAAAGCAGGTTAGATCATGTAGAGGATTGAATGCTGTTTTGTTTTGTTTTGGGGGGGGGGGGGTTGCTGTAAGCTGCGTGCACTCGCCAGAGAGAGAGAGACAGAGAGACAGAAAGCGAGAAATCACCCCCCCCCCCCCCCCAGGAGGATGGCTACACCGCAATCCCTTCTCCTTCAATCTCCTCTCGGGATCTTGGACATGCATGCATATGCATCTGGCGTGAGTTTAAGCCACCGGTTCCGGGAATCGAACTGCAGTCGACTACGTGGGAGTCCAAGGACATAGCCATTAGGCTAACTGATGGTCCCTGGAAGATTCAATCTTGAGAGTAGAAGACAATATTTTTGACCTAGAAAAAATAATAAAAAATACTGAGAAAACAGCCATGAAAACGGAGGATACAATACGAGAAATACTAAACACCATGGATTGGTATTCCAGAATGTGAAGAAACCAATAAGAGCATTGATAATCTCTTCCATGAAATCCTGGAAGAAAACTTTTTTTTTTTTGGAGAGGTTTTTGCTATAGGGCACGTGCACTCACTCACCTGAAAGACAGAGAGAGATAGAGAGACAGAAAGCAAGAAATCACCGCCCAGCGAGATAGCCACGCCGCAATCCCATCTGCTCCATTATCCTCTCGGGATCTTGGGCATGCACGCACATGCACCCGGCGTGAGTTTAAGCCACCGGGTTCAGGACTCGAACCGTGGTCCGCCACATGGGAGTTCAGCGACATAGCCATTATGCTAACTGCTGGTCCCCTGGAAGAAAACTTTCTAAGTCTAGAGAGGCACTCAAACATCCAGACCCAATAAATACAAAGGACCCCAAGTAGAATCAATCCAAAAAGATCCACTCCATGGCACGTCATAGCTAGATTGGCCACAACCACAGACCAAGACAAGATACTAAGATTGGCCAGAGAGAAACGTCAAATCACTTACAAAAGTGATTTCATCAGACTAACACCAGACCTCCCATTGGATACAATACAAGCAAGGAAAGAATGGGGAAATACATGAAAAGTGTTAACTGAAAAACAGTTTCTACCAAGGATACTATACTCGGCAAGATTATCTTTCATATGGGAAAAGAAGATAATAAGGTTCTCAGATAAACAAAACCTGAATGAATTTACTAATTCCGGACCAGCATTTCAAGAAATTCTAGAAGGAGTACTATACCAAGAAAACTAAAGACATACAGACAGCGGTAACAGAACAGAAACAACCAGACATATGGCCAACTTAATGGTAGGGCCAAGTCTGGAAATACTAATAATAATGTTGAATGTTATGGATTAAATTCTCTGATGAAGAGACACAGACTGGCTCAATGGATTAAAAATCAGAAACCCTCCATCTGCTGCCTACAAGAAATCCATCTCATGGATAGAGACATAAAGAGGCTAATACTGAAGGCTGGAAAAAAAGGTATTCCATGCAAATAGAAACCAAAAAAAGAGCAGGGAAGCCGGGAAGGTCCGAGCTCTTCAGTCACTCCAAACCGGGGAACAGGAGACGTGATGATTTAAGTCTCAAACGGACAAGTATTGGACAGTCAGAATCAGTCCCCACGGAGGTTATCATTGATAACAGATTTTTAAATGGGGAATAGCTGAGTTTGTAGTTTTGTTTTGCAAAACTCTGGTTCAGCAAGATGTGAAAAATAGAAGAGGCTATGGAAAGTCATCTGATCCCAGATGTGATGGCGGAAGAGGGCCACCCAGAAACCCTCCCCAAAGAATGGGTCGAATCAATCATCTGCGTGGCCCCAGTCCCCCTCCAATGGCTGGTGGATGAGGAAGGTAAACATCTGCTCCAAGAAGCAGACAACTGGATGTGCACATTCATAAGCAGGAGGAAGCCATCAGGAAGGAGAGGTCTGACCTTGCCAGACAAGTTAGATGAGTGTGCCCATCTGAACAGGATTGCTCTGTGTCCTCACAGATGAGTGAGGTCATGCTGGGAATTCCTTCTGCGGGGATCTGGCCTGACTGATATGCAGTTCTATAAATGCACATGTTTGTCTCATTATCTTTTTTGTATAGTTGCAGTCATAAGATGGAAGGTCATAGCAATTAGTGCACACAAGAAAAAGATGAAAAGGTGGTTAAAGGACAACCTAACATCATGCCTCAGAGAACTGGAAAAACAACAACAGAAAATTCAAAAAAAAATGCCAGCAGAAAAAAATAACAAAGATTAGAGTAGAAATAAATAAAATAGAAACTAAGAGAACTATACAGAAAATAAATGAGAGCAAATCTGGTTCTTTGAAAAGATAAGATTGACACACCATTAGCAAGACTAATTAAGAAGGGACGAAGGAACCAGATACATCAAATTCACGATGAATCAGACAACATTATAACAAACATAATAGCAATACCAACATCATTGGAAGATACTATTTGCAACTATATGCCATCAAAGAAGAAAACCTGGATGAGATGGACAAATTTCTGGACACATATAATCTATCAAGATTGACTCAGGAGGATATAGAAAGCCTGAATAGACCTGTAATAAGCAATTAAATTGAATCAATAATAAATTACCTCCCAACAAATCAAAGTACAGGTCCCAGTGGTTTCACTGCTGAATTTTACAGAACTTTTAAAGAAGAGGTAACTCCCATTCTACTAATACTGTCTCTAGAGATCCAAAAGAAGAAACCCTTCCAAATTCATTCTATGAAGCCTCCATTACCTTCATTCCAAAAATGTATAAGAATACAACAAAAAGGAAAACTACAGACCTATAACTGATTAATATAGATGCAATAATTCAAAACAAGATGCTTGCTAACTGTATTCAACAGCATATAAAAAAATGTTTATTCACAACTAGGTAGGCTTTATTCCAGGGATGCAAGGGTGGTTGAGCATATGCAAAACCATTAATGTAATATACCATATTAACAGAAACAAAGATAAATATATGATCATTTCAATTGATGTGGAAAAAGCATTTGACAAAGTGCAACATACATTTATAATTAGGACTTTCAGTCCTATAAGGCATAGAAGGATCATTTCTCAGCATAATAAATACCATCTATGAAAAACCTATAGCTAGCATTATACTGAACAGAAAAAAGCTGAAAGCTTTTCCACTAAAAACTGATAGAAGACAAGGCTTCCCACTTTCTCCGCTCCTAGTCAACACAGTACTGGATGTCCTAATCAATGTGATCAAACAATAGAAGAAAATACAAGGCATACCAATAGGGAAAGAAGATGAAATGATCTCTGTTTGAAGATGACATGATTGTATAAATAGAAGACCCAATAGTATCCATGAAAAAACTCATTGAAGTAATACATGCATAGAGTAAAGTGGCAGGATACAAAGCTAATTTATAAAAGTCTGCAGCATTTCTATATACAAACAAAAAGCAGACAGATATAGAACTGTATTTACCACAGCCACAAGAAGTATAAGATATGTAGAAATAACACTAACCAAAGAAGTCAAAGACCTCTATTAGCAAAACTATGAAAACCTTATAAAGGAAATCTAAAAGGACACAAAAAAGTGGAAGGACATCCCATGTTCCTGGATTGGCAGAATTAATATAATCAAAATAGCAATCCTACCCAAATTAGCCTACATATTTAGTGGAATCCTTATAAAATTACAAGAGACATTCTTCACAGATCTGAAAAGACAATCATAGAATTTGGAATAATAAAAGACTGTATTGCCAAAGTCATCCTGTGCAAGAAGAGTGGAGTGGGTGGAATCTCACTCCCTGAGCCCAAAATATATTACCAAACTGTGATGATAAAACTTATTTTTGACAAAAGGTACCAGTCGGCTTGTTTCACAGTGGTCCTTGCTCTGCAGGAGTGCTCCAGTTCCATCTCTAGACTCCTGGCCAGCAAGGGAAACTGGGGCAGATGGCACCACTGCCCCTGCCTCACTTCTAGGCTCCCAAGACCAGGAATCCACTCCCCAGAGAGGTAGGCAGGGCTTTTTTTTTTTTTTCCTTTGCTCTTCCTTTTTGTTTGGTTAATACCCTGCTCTTCCCTGTCCCACAGACTGGCCCTTGCTCTGCAGTTGACTTTCAGTTCCATCCCTAGGCTCCTAGTGAAATCGCAGGCCATGCTAATGCGCAGTGCGTGACTTTTTCTTTATTCTCCTCTATAATCCTTTCTTTCCTCTGACATTATCCTCTCTTCTTCATCTTCCACCCTGCCAGAGGGACTAGGCAGATCTAGATTCAAAGTTCTGTAATTCCCTAGTATTGTAAGGTCTCCTGGGATCCTCCCCTGTACTGAACCACCTGTGAATACGGAGATACTACTCTTCAGACACCTGAAGAGAGTGCACATCTTGAAACCACATTGCCAAAAACAACAGGAGAGAGACTTCCACATACATTAATTCACAGCAAAAGGGAAGCACATTTGCTCCTAAGAGGTATAAAACTGAATACATCTTGCAATGGTTAGAAGTTGAAGAAGAGCCTCAGGTCTGAATAAACCAGCAAATATGTCTTCATCAAAGGAACAAAGTAACTCCCCTCCATCTCTCCTAAAATCTGACGATGCTACCAAAATGTCAGGGAAAGAATTTAGGACATTCGTGCTGAACAAATTTTATGATTTTGAACAGAAAAGAGACAACGAGCTACAGGAGATTAGAAAGTCCTTCCACGATATGAAAGAAGAAATGGACGCACTGAGAAAGAATCAGATGGAGCTATTAGAGATGAAGTCTGTAATACAGGAAATCAAAAACTCTCTAGAAATTATTAAAAGTCGATTAAACCATGCTGAAGATCGAATCTCTGATGTAGAAGATAAAACCTCCGACCTAAAAGAAAAACACCAAAAAGATAGAGAAAATTTTTAAAAATGAGGGTAATATACAAGAAATACTAGATTCCATAAGATGCCCAAACATCACAATAATTGGCATCCCAGAAGGTGAAGAAACTAATAACAGCATGGAAAATTTATTCTATGAAATCCTGGAAGAAAATTTCCCATCTAGAGAGGCACTAAAGCATTCAGACCCAAGAAATACAAAGGACTCCAAATAGAATCAACCCTGGAAGATCTTCCCAAGGCACATTGTAGCCAGACAAGGGGTACCAGTCAATTGAGTGGGAAAAGGAAAACCTCTTCAGCAAATGGTGCTGGGAAAACTGGATTTCCTCCTGCAGAAAGATGAATCTGAACCCCTACCTCTCATCTTTGACAAAAATCAAGTCAAGGTGGATCAAAGATCTAAATCTAAGACCTCAAATTATAAAACTGCTACTGGAAAACACTGGGGAAACTTTGCGAGACATGGGGGTAGGGAAAGACTTCTTGCATAAGACCCTCAAAGCACAGTCGATAATCCCCAAAATAGACTAGTGGGATTACATCAGAGTAAGAAATTTCTGCATGGCCAAAGACACAGTAATTAGTGTGAATTGACAGCCCTCAGAATGGAAAAATATTTTTGTAAATTATGCATCAGATAATGGACTGATAATGAGAATACACAAGGAACTCAAGCAGCTGTTTGGAAAAAAGATGATCAACCCTACTAAAAGATAGGAGAATGAGTTGGGAAAAAAAAAAAAAAACCTGTAAAGATGACATACAAATAGCCAAAAGGCATATGAATAAAAAGCTCAACATCCCTCATTGTAAGGGAAATGCAGATCAAAACAACAAGATACCAACTAACCCCAGTTAGAAAGTCTATTAAAAAAATTAAAAAATGGTAAGTGTTGGCAGGGGTGTTGTGAAAGGGGAACTCTCTTACTCTGCTGGTGGGCATGGAAATTAGTCCAGCCATTGTGGAGAACAATTTGGAGATTCCTCAAAAATCTACAAATAGAACTACCATATGATCCAACAATCCCACTCCTTGGTATCTACCCAAAGGACAGAGGAATTCTTCATCCAAAAAGTACCTGCACATTGATGTTTATTGTGGCCCTATTCCCAATTGCTAAGACATGGAACCAACCCAAGTGCCCAAACAGATGAATGGATTGAAAAACTGTGGCACATATATTCTATGGACTACTATTCAGCCATTAAAAATAAAAACCTGGCTTTTGACAGAAAGTGAAAGAAAATGGAAGATTCACTGCGGAGTGAATGTCCCAACTTAATATATACCGTGTTTCTACACACTATGACTGAAACTGATTGACTAAAGGATATACGAACACAATAAATGGGTGTAAATATCAGATATAGTGTGTGTGGAAGAGTAGAGCCTGAAGAAATACATTTAGAAGAAAAATTCAGAGGCAAAACATTAATGGGACACAAAAATGTGGTATTATCTGTTGAAGATATTTTATAGTTTAATCAACTGGACTAGGGAGAAATGTTCACATATCAAAATATTCACTTTGTAAGCTAAATGATGTGATTGAATGTATAAAAAAGTAAAATAAAAAATTAAAATTAAAAAAGGGTACCAGTCAATTCATTGGGAAAAAGAAAACTTCTTTAACAAATAGTGCTGGAAAGATTGGGTATCCACCTGCAGAAAGATGAATCTGAATCCCCAATTTTCACCATTAACAAAAATCAGCTCAAAATGGATCAAAGATCTGAAGCTAAGACCTCAGCTATACCTACTGGTGGAAAATACTGGGGAAACACTGAGAGACTTTGGGGTAGGAAAACGCTTTTAAAGAAGACTCCCAAAGCAGAGGCAACAATCCCTAAAATAGATAAGTGGGACTATTTCAGACTAAGAAGTTTCTGCAAAGCAAAGAACACAGTAATTAGTGTGAATAGACAACCCTCAGAATGTGAGAATATTTTTGTAAAATATGCCTCAGACAAGGGACTGATAACCAGAATACACGGGGAAATCTAGCGGCTTACAAATAAAAATATATTAACCCAGTTTAAAGATAGGAAAATGAGCTTAACAAATCTCTCTCTAAGGAAGATATATGGACAGCCAAAAATCACATGAGGAAATCCTCTACATCCCTCATCATAAGGGAGATGCAGACTAAAACCACAATGAGCTATCACCTGTCAGAGTGGCGAAGATTAAAAATACAAAAATTGATGTGTTGGTGGGGATGTGGTGAAAGAACTCTCCTACACTGTTGGTTAGAATGTAAAATGGTTGGGGAACCAGCAGTTAGCGTAATGGCTATGTCGCTGGACTCCCACGTAGTCGACCGTGGTTCGCGTCTCGGACCCGGTGGCTTACAACTCACGCCGGGCGCGTGTGCGTGCGTGCCCAAGATCCCGAGAGGAGAATGGAGGAGAAGGGATTGCGGCGTGACCATCCCCCCTGGGGGGTGATTTCTCGCTTTCTGTCTCTATGTCTCTCTCTGTCTGTCTGGCGAGCGCACACGCCCTATAGCGAAAAAACTCTCCAAAAAAAAAAAAAAAAAAAAAAAAAAGAATGTAAAATGGTTCAACCATTGTGGAAAATGAAATGGTGGTTCCTCAAAGATCTACAGATAGAACTACCATTAGATCCAGCAATCCCAATTCTGGGTATCTACCCAAAGGACAGGAGAATGCTCAGCTGGAAAAGCGCTTGCACATCAATGTTTATTGCAACATTATTCATGATTGCTAAGACATGGAACCAACCATATATCCACAAAAAGATGAATGGATAGAAAAAGAGTGGCACATATACTCTGTGGAATACTACTCAGCTATGAAAAACAAGATCCTGGAGTGTGATAGAAAGTGGTTGGATATGGAGTATCTATTACTGAGTGATGCAAGCCAGGATGTGAAAGAAAGATATTGTATGTATCTACTTAATATGTACCAACAATTCACCCTTTTTTGTAGAGATTGAAATATTGGAGGGCATTAAAAGCAGTGAAAATAGTTATGGATGCTGAAAACTGTGTGGAATGGGGCAGGAGAAGGGAAGAGTATAGAGAAGGATAGCGAGAGGTCAGATAGAGAGGCATGACATTAGTGGGACACAGAAATGGTTTATAACCTGTTGATGATAATAGTATTCTCAACTGGACTGGTCTGAGATGTATTTCATGTTGGGTAAATTAGTTTTACAAGCAAAATGATACATAGTGATTGAATGTTTGAAAAAATGAGAACAACAATAATAACCTGGGAATAAAAGGATGAAAAGCTATGTAATGATGTTGATGTGGATAGTAATGTCTTTGCCTTGACTTATATGCATGGTTTTCCTTCTGGAAAAAGAAATGTAATACACCATAAAGATATATGTGATTCAATGTAATGTAAACAAGATTATGATAATAAATTTTTAAAAACTAAGCAATTCACTGTTCTCTATTAGACTACACATCTGCAGGGTTTGTTTCTGGGTAAACATGGGATTTTACATTTATGTGCCAGAGTGTTTAGATAAGCCATACACAAAAGAGCCTCCTCTTGATAACTGATCATCTCTCCATTACCTAATAAAGCAGAATTATTGGTGGACTTCCATAAAGATCTTTTGCAAAATTACTCCATTCCTATAGCAAAAGAACACATGTACAGTGTTTTGTTCTAAGGCTATTTGTCTTTTTTGGGAGGGGGTGGGGCTACAGTTTCTTAACAAATTAATTTACATTTAAACATTGCACAACTTAACAGTGTGCAACATGGCTTTTCCCAGCATAAATAAAGTGCATATTCATCCAAAGATACTACCATATACATGATTATCAGCAGATAACTTTCCATTTAGTGTGTATTAAATGTGTCCTTTTTTTGCTTTCTCCCTGATCTCTTCCCTCCCACTCCTTATTAGCTACTGCCTGTTACCCTCTCCCCCAGATTGTCTCTAGTATCTACAGTTGCCCTCCCTGCTATTATACCTTCCAATCTTTCAGTTTCTGCTATAGCGTGCAGATGTTCAGTATTTACTGAGCAGGGGCATTCAATACCTGACTTTCATAGTCTGGCTTGTTTTCCTTAGCAATAAATCTTCTATATCCATCTACTGTATCAAGTGTCAGGGTCTCATTGTTTTTTATGGCTCATATCTCATAGAGTATATGTGCCACATTTGTTCAATCCACTTGTCTGTTCTTGGACTTAAGGGTTGTTTTTATTTCCTAGCAATTGTAAACAATGCTGCAATAAACATGGATATGTAAGTGTTTTTCCTATCCTTTTGAGTAGATACTTAAGAGTAGAATTACCAGGCGGTATGGTAGTCCTATTTGTAGGTTTCTGAGGAATCGCCATATTATTCTCCACAATGGTTTTACTAATTCACATTCCCACTGACAGTATAGGAGAGTTCCCTTTCCCTACAGCCCCCTCAGCATATATATATTTTTTTCTTTTAGCCATTCTGATGGAGGTTAAGTAGTATCTCATTGTGTTTTTGATTTGCATTACCCTTACGAGAAGAGCGGTTGAACATGTTATCATATGCTTTTGGACATTCATATATCTTCCTTGGAGAGTTGTCTGTTCTGCTCATTTTCCCATTTTTTGCCTGAGCTCCTTGTATATTCTGGTTATCAGTCTATCAGAGGCATAGTTAGCAAATATATTCTCCCACTCTGAGGATTGTCTTCTCTAATTATTGTTTCCTTTGCTGCACAGAAGTTTTTAGACTAACATAGTCTCACTTGTCTATTTTTGGGGCCGTTGCCTGTTTTTTGGGGGTCTTCTTTAAGAAGTCTACCTATTCTGATGTCTCCAAGTTTCCATTGTGTTTTCTACCAGTAACTTTATATTTTGAGGCTTTATGTTTAGATCTTTGACCCATTTTGAGTTGAGTTTTATTGATAGTGACAGATAAGGGTCTAGTTTCAGTTTTCTGCATGTGGATATCCAGTTTTTCCAGCACTATTTGCTGAAGAGATTTTCTTTTCCCCACTGGGTTGTCTTTGTCCTTTGTCAGAAATCAGCTGGCTGTATGTTTTTGGTATCTATTTTTGGGTGCTAAATTCTGTTCCATTGACCCTCCTCATGTTTTTGTTCCAATACTATGTTTATAATCATGAGAGCTTTGTAATATATTTTGAGGTCAGAAGTGAGATGTCTCCTACTTTATTCTTTTTGCACAACATTGCTTTTAGTGTTGGACTCCAGACAAATTTTATGATTTTTTCTATTCCTGTGAGGAACTATCTAAATTTGGGTAGGATTAACATTTTGACTATGTTAATTCTTCCAATCCAGGAATTTGGTATGTTTTCCCACATTTTTGTATCATTTTCAATTTTTTTTTTTTTTTTTGGGAGAGGTTTTTGCTATAGGGCGTGTGCACTCGCCAGACTGGGAGAGAGAAATCACCCCCCAGGGGGGATGGCCACGGTGCAATCCCTTCTCCCCCATTCTCCTCTCGGGATCTTGGGCACGCACGCACACGCACCCGGCATGAGTTTAAGGCGCCATGCCCGGGACTCGAACCGCGGTCAACTACATGGGAGTCCAGCGACATAGCCATTACGCTAACTGCTGGTCCCTTCTCATTTTCAATTTCTTTTTAAAGAATTTCATAATTTTCCTTTAGAGATCTTTTACTTCTTTAGTAGGTTTATCCTTAGTTATCTTTCTTTGTGGCTATTGTAAATAAGATTGCTTTCTTAAATTCTGTCTCAGTTTGTACATTGCTGGTATATAAAAGTGCTATAGATTTTCATATGCTGATTTTGTATCCTCCTACTTTACTGTATTCATTCATGACTTTGAGAAGTATTTTTGTGAATGCTCTCAGATTTTCTGTATAAATAATCATATCATCTTTAAATAGAGATAATTTCACTTCTTTTCCTATTTGAATGTCATTTATTTTAGTGTCCTGTCTGATTGCATTGGCTAGGTCCTCCTGTACTAGGTTGCAAAGGAGTGAAGAAAGTGGGCAGCCTTTTCTCATGCCAGCGTGTAGTAGAAAGTCTACCTTTTCTCCATTCAGTATGATATCAGCTATGGGTTTGTCATACATGGCTTTTTTTGTGTTGCAGAATGTCCCTTCTATACCAATTTTGCTGAGAATCTTAATGTTGAAGAGATGTTTTATTTTATCTAATGCATTTTCTGCATCAATTGATATGATTGTGTGTTTTTTACCTTTCCTTTTGTTAATGTGATGTATTACATTCACTGTTTTGCGTTTACTGAACCACCCTTGCATCCCTGGGATAAAACCCAGGTTGTGGTATGCAATGTTCTTAACGTGTTGTTGGAAACAATTTGCTAGTATCTTGTTGAGAATTTTTGCACCTGTATTCCTTAGGGATATTGATCTGCATTTGTGTGTGTGTGTGTGTGTGTGTGTGTGTGTGTGTGTATTATGTCCTTGTGTGTTTTGGAAATCAAGGTGATGGAGGCTTGATAGAATGAATTTTGGAAGGTATCTTGCTTTCAGGTCTTCAGAAATAGTTTGAGGAGAATCAGGATTAGTTGTTTAAAAATCGTGTGGAATTCGGAAGTGAAGTCATCAGAATCTGGACTTTTATTTGTTTCTAAATATTTATTACTGATTCAATCTCATTATCTGTTATTAAAATATTCAGGCTATTTCTTTCTGACTCAATCTTGGTAATTTATATCTATCCAGAAATTGGCCCCCATCTCATCTAGGTTTTCTAGTTTATTGGTGTATAATTGGTCAGAGTATTTTCTCATGTGATTTCTGTTGTTATTTTATCTTTTTTTGTTGCTGATTTATCTGTTTCTTTTCTCTGTTCTTTTTGATTAACC
The DNA here is from genome assembly GCA_026018925.1 of Tupaia tana. NCBI lineage: Eukaryota > Metazoa > Chordata > Mammalia > Scandentia > Tupaiidae > Tupaia > Tupaia tana. The sequence continues at coordinate 29,972,746 of JAKSZU010000026.1, read as the reverse complement.
TAGCTAATACTGTGTCATGGAGAGTAGTGGTGGGACCAGCAGTTAGTGTAATGGCTATGTTTCTGGACTCCCACGTAGTTGACCGTGGTTCGAGTCCTGGACCCGGTGGCTTAAACTCAGGCCGGGCACGTGTGTGTGCATGTGTGCCCAAGATCCTGAGAAGAGAATGGAGGAGAAGGAATTGCGGCGTGGCCATCTGCCCTGGGGGGTGATTTCTCGCTTTCTGTCTCTCTGTCTGTCTGGTGAGCACACGGGCCCTATAGCAAAAACCTCTCCAAAAAAAGAAAAAAAAAAGTTTAAAGAAGTTGAGAATTCTGATTGAAGGCTTTCACACGTTCACTACATTTCTGTGTGTTTTTTCTCCAGTGTGGAGGCTCTGATATTGAATAAGATACCACAACTGAAGGCCTTACCACATTCATTACACTCACGAGGCTTCCCCCTGCTCCCCCACCCCCCTCCGCCTCAGGGTGGATTATCTCAAGATCAGTAAGATTTCTAGTGGAGCAGAAAGCTTTCCTGCACTCATTGTACTTGTAAGGCTTCTTACCAGCATGGAGGATCTGATGTAAGACAAGATTTTTAGTCTGAATGAATGCTTCTCCACACTCCTGGCATTTCTAAAGTTTTCCCCAGTATGGGTTCTGCAGTGGTCAATAATCTGGGAACTCTGAATGCTTTTGCACATTCACTACATTTATACGGTTTCTCCCCGTTATGGAGTTTCTGGTGTTGAATGAGCTGAGAGCTGTGCTGTCAGGTCTTCCCAGACATTGTATGCATAGGGTTTTTCCCCAGTATGGGTTTTGAGATAAATAATTAGCTGAGAGGTCTGCCAAATGATATTACCACACTTGCTACACTCAAAAGGCTTCTCCCCAGTGTAGATTCTCTACTGACCAACGAGGTGGGAACTTTGATTCAAAACTTTGCCACATTCATCACACTGACATAATTTCTTTCTGTTAAGGACTCTTTGATGTTCATTAGGACTGGAGGACAAATTTAGATACTCCTCTGCCTCCTCAGGTCCCTCACGTCTATCTTTAGTAAATCTTTTCTTTTCTTATCCTTGTTGGCTATTTCCAAGAAATCACTTCCCAATCTGCTCCTGTCTTCATCTGAGGTTTGCCTGTCTAGCTTCTCTAAAGTATCATCACAGGCCTCTGGTCCCCAGAGGCCACTCCAAAGAGTCTTCTTTGTGTCCTTTCAGGTAACTCTGACCCTTTAGAAATTACCTGCTTGAAAGTCAACTCTGAACTCTGAACTCCTGTTATCCCCTGTTGCTAAAAAATAAAAAAAAAAAAAAAAAACAAAAAAAACACTTTTTATTCATTGGTTATACTATTGAGGAGGTAGTCATCAAGGGCCTACGTACCTGAAAAAGCCACACGATCATTAAGGAATGAGATGGCACATTGAGAACAACAGTGAAATGAACAAAAGTAGCTCATTTTTTTTTTCTTCAATGACAGAAAAATGAAGAGGGAGATGGTCAGTAAAGGAGGGAGAAGAGACCAGGTGAGTGACTGCTGAGCCAGCACAGCCAAGTTGTAAGGGCAACTGGCCTGCAAGGGACCAGATGGGGAAGCACAGTTCACTCACACAGAAGGCATTCTGATGCTCTTTAGCAAAAAGATGAGCTCTAAACTCCTTTGCACCATGACATTGTATGGTTCCATGGTCCTCAGAGTAGGTGTAGGAGTGACCAGACTGGCAAATAGCTCAAGTCAAATATAAAAAACGGGGCAAAGATGGGAGGGAGTTGACGAGAGGCTATTTTTGTGAGAGTATGATTAGAAAAGAAAACAACAGTGAGTGACAAAATCTAGAGGAGCTACAGGTTAAGAAATTTTTTTTCCCCATAAGGCACATACACTCACCAGAGAGACAGAGAGAAGGAAAGTGAGAAATCACCCCCTGTGGGAATGGCCATGCCCCAGTCCCTTCTGTTCCTTTCTCCTCAGAGTTTTGGACACATAGCTCACATTTTCAGCTTGATTCTCAAGCTAGTTCTGGACCACCGGGTCCAGAACTCAAACTGCAGTTGGCTATGTGGGAATCTAGCACCTCTACCACTATACCACCTTCTGGTCTCTGGTTTCAGAAGTTCCAGGGAATAGCATTAATGGGACAATAGATCTCTAAACTACCATTCCTCTGAACACTGAAGTAACAAGGTCAGTTCGGTAATCCTATAACAATAAAAAGAGACAACAAGTTGAAATATAAATTTTAAAATGTCTTTGAGATCTTGATTTTCGAGAATAATAAGACTGAACAAGTGAATACTTATGTTGAATTCTATAATTTTTCAATACAAAATTTAGGAGAAGACAGTAATCTTGATCATAGCTCATCACCAAAATGCTGGTTCCCTTCAATCATATCTTAAACAGGACCCTAACTTCTTTAGCATATGGAAAGATAAAGATGCCTGAGTTAATGTTTCCTAAGCACACCCACTCCAGAACCAGCTACTGTCTGAAGCACTCATAGGACTTGCCCTACCAAGGAAACTGGAAACTGCCCTACCCCAGTTTTGGCAGAGGGAAGCTCAGGTAGCCATTTTTAATGCCAGTGTCCTACTCACATCAAGAGAGACCACAGAATAGTGGACCAGGTCCAGGCACTAAACCTGCATGCAGCTTATCAGTTGGTCAGTCACAAGCCGCTGCTCTGGTCTGGCCAAAAGTCTGCCCAGAGATGGTATTTCATGGCTGTACCAATAGGAGTCACTCAGTAAATTTGAAACTGGAAGTAGGGCAAAATTGAGGCAATTATGAGTAGAAGCTGATGCTAAAATGATAGTTTGCCAAGCCAAACCATTAGCAGCCAGAGTAAGCTGGAAGTCTCGATATAAGGAACAGAAATTAGAATAAAGAGGCGTTATGATGGAGAGGAAGATTCAGATAAAGAAATTGGGCATCAGGGAGGCGAGACAGAGAAAATGGTGCTCCAGGAGCTGCCAGTTATATCCACTGGATACGCGGATGAAAACCCACTGCTTTGCTGCCGAGGCTTCCAGACTGCCCTGGATCAAGGTCCTGTGACCTTGAGGTCCTGTTTTCCCATCTGCTCTAGCTGATCTGTTTGTTCTGGGTGCCTAGTCCTGTAAGTCTTATAGCACTTTACTCCTGACTTAAAATAATCTGAGTGACTCTCAATTCCTAAACAATAAAATAAAACCTAACTAAACCATTTTATTTCAGTCAATAATGGAGGAAGTAGAACATGATCAGCATTAAAGCTGAGTAATAAATACAGAGTTTCATACTATACTTATCTATGCTTGGATATATTCAGTAAAAAGATTTTTTTTTAAAAAAAAAAAAAAAACACAACAAAGAAATATACAAAATGTGGACTCCACATTCCTGGGGAGATCATTACCACAGTGCCATGTTTCGCTTCATGTTCCAGTATCAGGCTCTCTGACAGTGGGCCAGACCTTCCCACTTCTGAGAACCATGCACGTGCAGGTCGTCATATGCTGCATAATTCTGCAATAACAAGCTCCTGCTGCTCAGGAAGGGCAGAGTCATCACAGGTACAGAGGGCACAGGTTTGGACTCTGGCTGGACAAAGAGCTGGGAGAGGGTCAAGGATGATGGCTGGAAAAAGACAACTCCAGGGCAAGTGAGGGTCCCTCAACCCAGATGTAGCAACCCAGATCCAGGAAGTAGCAGGCCGGAGGACACAGGGATCATCTTGGATGGGGCAGCACCCTACAGGCGATTCCTAGCCACACCACCCTAGGCCACATACACAGGACTCAGAAACTCAGGAACCTGGGACCAGCAGTTAGTGTAATAGCTATGTTGCTGGGCTCCCGTATAGTTAACCACGGTTCTTGTCCCAGATCCGGTGGTTTAAAACTCATGCCAGGCGCGTGTGCGTGCGTGCCCAAGATCCCGAGAGGAGAATGGAGGAGAAGGGATCGCAGTGTGGCCATCCCCACCCCCTCTGGGGGGTGATTTCTCGCTTTCTGTCTCTATGTCTCTCTCTGTCTGGCGAGCATATGCACCCTATAGCAAAAACCTCTCCAAAGAACAAAAAAGAAACTCAGGAACCGCAAGAAGAACAAGCTCACTTGGGACCTGGCTACCTGAATTTTAGTTGACACTACTTGGTCTCCTGAGTGCTCAGCTTGGGGAAGGGCAGGCTGAGGGAGGAGAGAAAGCCATGAGCAGGACAAGCCCTGTGCCTGGCCCCTGGAGAGCTGTACTCCCCATGAGTGGACTCCCTGCAAACAGGCAGGTCCATGAACATTGCCTCTCACCCTCCTCACTGAATGCTTTATCCCAGGTATGCCGTGAGCTCTCCCTAGAGGCCACAGTAAAGGTCCCTGGTCCAACTGACGGTGGGATACTCCTTCATCCTCCCTCCCTTCAACCTTTCTGGACAGAGCTGCACTCAGACCATGCTTCTCTCTGTGGCTCTTTAGCACCAGCCACATGTGATCTGCTCTCAGGCCCCTTAAGCCCTGGTTTCTCTTCCTGTTCTGCTCTCTTTAAGGATGCTCTTTGGAGCTCAGCCCCAGTGCTGGACCTTCCTCTTCATCAGTGACCTTCCATTCTCATTACTTTAACGCTTCTCTCTCAGCTAGCATGTAGCTCCTAGTGCCTATCTCATGGCTCCTTTGCCTATTGGACATTTCACCTGGATGTCCTACAACATTTTAAGTTCAGTGAATAACATCCATGGTCTCACCACCTCTTTCCCTGATTTTCACATTCCATTCGTGTTTCCAATACTAGCCAAAACCCTCGAATTCTCCATCTTATCTTTTCAAACTCAAGCTTCATCTATGGATTCTTCCATCCTGATGTTTCCTATATCTGTTCTTTTCCTCTCTCCTTATCCCAGTTAAGGCACAAATCAGATGTCATTTATTCTAGTGCACTAGCCTCCTAAGGGGGCTCCTCCCAATTGCTCCACAATGCTCACCCATGCTAGAGAAATCTCCTGAAATGCTATTTTAACACAAAATCCTTTCATCCCAAATTTTTCTGGTTTCAACCTTGAAGGCCTATAAAATTGGGCCAGTTTCCCAAATAGAGCCCTCCCATAACCCCAACTCAATCTCTTCCTAAGTCCTCTCCCAATGACTCATCTACTGCTTTTGTCTACCTAGCAAAGTCCTCCCCATTTTCCACTGTCTAGTCCACTGCCTCCTCCTCGATGAAACATTCCCAGTCTGATCCAGCCCCTGACCACCCTGCTTTTTACCCAGTGAGCCCCTTTCGCAATGCCCACAGTGCTCACTGTTCAGGGCCAAATGCACACAGATGATGCATGTGTCTAAGAAGATTGCCTCTTCTTCCTGTGTGACTGAAACCTTACCACCTGGAGAACAAGCTTTCTGAAAGCAGTCCATGTACTGTACCTCTCTACCCGACACAGCAGAGAATAAGCAAGAGCAACAGAGAAAGTCACTAGAAAAGGGGACAGATGCCAGGAAAGGAGAGATTCCAACAGGTTGGGAGATGGGAAGAGGAAAGAAAAGAGACTCTACAGGACAGAAGGAGAGATTTGTACCAAATGGCCCATTCGAGAGGGGGTGTGCCCCAGGGTCACCAGTGGCCCCAGGGGCTGAACCCCCACTGAGGGATGAGAGATGTGGAGATGCCTCTGTTGTACCCAGAGCAGTCCTCTCCTCCAAATGCATTTTCGGTTTCTGTGTTGGGCCTGGAACCTGCAGACAAGGAAATAAAAGGTGATTCAAAGAGCGTCCTCAGAGGCTCTCAGCCAAAACCTCTCAGAGGGGCCCTTCAGAGAGAGAGAGACCTACCAAGAAAGCCTAGCAGAGAAAGACCATCAATTCAGAATCTGAGGCTTGAGATCCTACTTGCCATCCCTCTGCTGACCCTCCTGGTAGAAGCCTGAGGACTAGATTCTGTACCATGTCCACTGTGTCAGGTCTTCAGACATAAATTTGCTTATGAAGAACCATCTAGAAAAGGGAGTCAGGAGAGCCATTCAGTACATTCTCTGGGGTCTTAGCCTACAGAAGAGAACATCCAGACATACAGAAGAAATAAAAAAATGAAAGGTGTATGCGAACAATGCTACTGATGTTAGTGTCTGAACCGATCCCCAAGACCAGAGGATCACATGCCTTAAGGGAACTTCAATTTCTCCCAGCAAATGGCTCCTCTTCAGAGAAGACTTCCTTGACCACACTGACAAAGAGGAAAGGTAACTCCCTCTCAAAGTACCCTATTCTATTTTCTATACAACACATATTGATCTTTAAATGATCTTTTTATGTCTTCATCCTAAAAAGCAAGGTGACTCTGGCTTGCCCTGATTTTCCCTAGTGTTCTCCTGGTCAGTCACTTGTTTCTTCATTTAGCCATTCCACAAACATTTTCTGAGACCCTGGTAGGAAAGACAGCTCTGCCCTCAAGTCTTCAGTCTAAAACTTCACATGGCAGCAGCAGCCTGGTAAGGCTGCAGCCATGAGTGTTCAGCTGCCCACCTGTCAACTTTAGTTACTCTCCTGTGAGTTGGGCACCTTCTTATGAGGCTCCCTGGATAAAATGTTGACAGTTATGGAAGAAGAACTCATTTCCTCCCAAGCCAAACCAGGTGGGAAGCAGGAATGTCTTCCTTTCACTCTCCTCACTAAATCATGTCTTCAGTCACTTGTCATGGCCATGTGTGGCCTGGCTATTCTCTAATCCCTTGTGATGGTTGAGTTGTTCATGTGTGCTTACTTGTTTACCGAAAGGAAATGATAACCAACAATGACTTTAATGATGCCAAACACGCACCGGCTGGTACTCCTGAAAAAATAGCCCCAAAACTATGAGCAACTGTAACTGATTACCTAGTCACAGATACATAGTCATTTTCCAGAAAGTACTGAATAGAATGGTATGCTGGGTATTTTGGAAATTGTATATACTGGTTTTCTCTGATAAAGTACAAAGAGAGAAACTCGAAGAAACTCTAGTCCACCCTGCTCAGGCTACAAGGGAAAAATTGAGACTTTGTTTTGGCAGAACTGACCCATCCATGATGTAATGGCCTTAAAGGGTAGCAACTAGGCACTAATCAAACACTAATGCAGATGCTTCTGTGAAGTATTTTTTATGGAGTCGGTTTCGTTTCAGCAGATTACCCAAGCTAATGGAAGAATAAATGTGTCTGACTCAATCAGCTGTGAGGCCGTAAAAGCAGAGCTGGGGCCAGTAGGTGGCATGGTGGTCAAGGCGCTGGACTCTCACATGACTGACGGTGCCTCAAGTCCTCAACTTGGTGTCTTGCTTCCTTACTTTCTCTCTCTCTCTGTCTCCCTTTCTGATGAACACACGTGCCCTGCAGCAAAAATTTAAAAATAATAATAAAAAATCAAATAAATAATTCTGAAAAAAATAAAAGAACTGAATGGTTCAGAAGAAATTCCTCCTGTGCATTGTAGCTTCAGCTCACATCAGAGTGCTAGGCCACCCTTCCTGATGGCTTGTCTAATGACAATCCCCACAATCACAGAAGCCATTTTACAGTAAATCTCTTTGTGTAAACACACACACACACACGCACACACACACCGCTCTTGCAGGTTCTGCCTCTCTGGTTGCACCATGACTCACAATAATGGTCACAGAGCTCTAGCTCTGTGGTTGTAGAGGCCCGATTCCCTAATGGATCATATTGCTAACTCTGCCCAGCTTTTTTTCTAGTCTGAGTTACTTAGGCTCTAAAATTGAGAAACTCCACGAAATAGGGAAAAACTGAAAATAGAAGTGAAGAGGCAAAACGACCCCCAATGTGTTTGGAGAAGTGGCAAAAAGAACAGATGATTTTGAAGCCCAGACATGTCATCTTTCACATAGAGTCTGAGGTAGATGAGAGGGAGCTGACTCTGAGAAGTCTGGGGAAGTGAGTAATGAGAAATTCGCAGACACGCTCAGGTCAGCAGCAGACCCAAGTGCCGACCCTGGCCCTGACCGCCAGGGGTGCTGTGTGGATCCCTAGGCTGAAGCTGGGCTTCCAACACAGTATTTCACAAACTGAGTCACAGCTTACTTGGAACTGGCATTTTGGTTTATGGCTTATACCACAAAGCTATTTCTCCTCTGACTGTGGAATGGACTCAGAGACCCTAAAGACAAACTGGCCTAGAGCCTGGAGAATGGAGATTGCTTACCCCTGGGCTAACCCGAGCACTTGAGAATGGTTCCTTCCAATGCCACCCTTTACTCATGCTCACCTCTTCTGGTGCATTAAGGTGTTTCTGGAAGTTCCCCACCACGGCTACAACCTCCTCGCCATCCTTGCAGCAGTGCAGCTCCACCCAGACTCGCAGCTCCCCGGACAGGATGCTCAGGAATTGCTCCAGCACCAGCAGCTCCAGGATCTGCTCCTTGATTGCACCTCTGGCATCAGCCACCAGTGGCAGAGCTCCTGGAGCTGTCTCAGCACCTCCTGTGACTCAGACATCTCTGGTGCAAGTGCAGCCAGAAGATTTTGCAGACAAGAAGGTGGTTCTCTTGAAGACTGCAGGCCTGCTCCCAGGTCTGGCTCCCTGGCTCCTGTTTCACAGTCAGCATCCGTACTGCATCTGGAAAACAGCACTCCTTGGAATGAGGCCTAAAGCCCCCCTGCCTTCAGTGGTCATTGTAACCTCAAAATGAAGCTTGCTTCGGGTGCAGATGATCTGATGTAAATGATGCTCTGTAGTTCAGGTCTCAGGAGCTGTTTTTCAGGGTTGGCTAGGGGTGATGGGAGTGTTACCTACAGAAACGTGAAGAGAGAAGTCATGTTTGCTGGAGGATGAGGGCTCCAGAGTAAATAAATAAACAAACAAATAGTCTCTAGGAAGAAAGATCGCAACCTAGGCAGCCTCCTTAAACACGTCTTCAGGTGACTTCCTTTCTTAAACCTTCAGTGGCTCCCACTGCCCATGAGATAAAACCTAAACGTCCATGCCTAGCATTCACATCCTTTCACAACCCAGCCCTTAGACCACTGTTCAGCCACAGGCTTTCCACAGTCCACAAACGCCCAGGCTAACGTGACAGCAATGGTCTGCAGTGGGGGGTATGCAAGAAATCACAATGGGTGTTTAAGAAAACACCAAGGGGGATAAATGATGTTTTCCACAAGGGGTGGATCTCAGATTTAACAAAACCAGTGGAAGGGTCTTTGGCCAAGGAAGGTCAAAAGCTTCCGTTAACTTTGCCAGTTGAGTCTTTATAGTGGCTATTGTGCGTTCCACCAAACCAGAGGACTGAGGGTGAAAGGCACAATGGAAGTGTTGCATTATAGCCCAGATCTTCCAGATCGATTGAACCATTTGTCCTGTTAAGTGGGTTCCTCGATCACTGCGTAGCTCAGAAGGGATTCCCCAAACTGGAATAATTTTTTCTAACGAGATTTTTCCGACGGTTAAGGCAGTAGCCCTTCGACAGGGAAATGCTTCTACCCAGTGGGAGAAACATACAAACCAGAACCAATACATATTTAAAATTCTGAGATAATGGCATCTGGATGAAATCTAAATGCCATACTTCAAAGGGTCCTTTAGGTAGGGGAAAATGACCCTGGGAACCATGCAAGGGTTATGTTTTGGGCATAACGTGCACCGGGAATATACTTTTGCAGCTATTGAGGGGGATGGTTTCCAAAAATATTGTTTTCCCTATGATATCATTTTTTCAGGGGCCCAATGAGTCATTTCATGAATAAATTGAAGAAGAGGTAGCTGGGCACCTATGGGAACAATGGGTTTTCCTGTAGGTCCTACCGATAAGTCTTTGTCTGCTACAAACCTGCCCCCCCTGTGTTGCCAAATCTGTTTTTCTCTAGGAGAAGAGACCTGCTGGTATTGAAAAAGAATGTTAGTGAGAGTATTTGCAGACTCGAGGGCACATTCCTGGGCAGGACAGGCCATTTTTCCTAGTGTGGCATTTTTTGCTGCAGTATCAGCCAAATTGTTGCCTTTCATTTCATCTGTATTTAGTTTTTAATGTCCTGGGATTTTTATAATGGCTAGTTGCTTTGGCATCTGGATTGCTTCTAATAATTCTGAGACTTTTGCCCATTTCGGATGGGTTGCCCAGACGAGGTGAGAAAACCTCTTTGTTTCCATAACATGCCAAAGTCGTGGGCCACTCCAAAGGCATAGCGACTGTCTGTGTGTATATTCGCTACCTGTCCATTTGCCAACTGGCAGGCTCTAGTTAGTGCTATTCATTCAGCCACCTGGGCTGATTTCACTCCCAGGAGCTGGGCACTCTCGATGATCTCTACCGACGAAGTAATGGCATATCCTGCTCGGTAATGTCCCTGATCCTCCCTTAACTAGGAGCCCTCTGTGAACCAGACCAAGTCAGCATTTTCGATGGGGGTCTCCTGCAAATCGTTCCTAGGGGAGAGAAGGATATCAGTAAGATGCAATCATGGCCTTCTTGTTCATCTAGCATTGGAAGCGGGGTGGCAGGATTGAGAGTGTTACAACGTTTCAGAGTTATGTTTGGGGCAGAAAGTAGGAGCACTTCATAAGAGGCAAGTTGACTGACAGAACAGTGTTGAGTATGGTGGGAATTCAAAAGCGTTTCCACAGAATGGGGGGCATATATAGTAAGGGAGATCCAAGGACGAATTCCGATGCTCTTGCATAAAGTGGCTGCAGCTGATGTAGCTCTCATACAAGGGGGTGGGAGGTGTCCTTTTGCTACAGGATCTAACTGTTGGCTAAAATACCCAACTGGTCTGTGGTGGTCGTTATGTTTTTGGGTTAGCACCCCCAAGGCATTTCCATTTACTTCATGTACAAAAAGGAAAAAAGAGAATTGGTAATTTGGGTGACCCAGCACTGGTGCCCGGGTAAGATCTTGTTTTAAATTTTTGGGACCAGCAGTTAGTGTAATGGCTATGTTGCTGGACTCCCACATAGTCAACCACGGTTCGAGTCCTGGACCCGGTGGCTTAAACTCACGCCGGGGGCGTGTGCGTGCGTGCCCAAGATCCCAAGAGGAGAATGGAGGAGAAGGGATTGCGGCAAGGCCATCCCCCCTGGGGGGTGATTTCTCACTTTCTGTCTGTCTGTCTGTCTGTCTGGCGAATGCACATACCCTATAGCAAAAAAAAAAAAAAAAAAAAAAAAAAAAAAAAAAAAAAAAAAAACTCTCAAAAAAAGGAAAAAAAAAAAAAAAAAAGAAGAACTTGTTTTAAATTTTCTGTGCACAGTTTCTCCTTTTCTTCCCAGCAGATTGGATATGGCTGGGCTTGTTTCAATTTCTCATATAAAGGCTGGGCCATCAGTGAGTAATTTGGAATCCAGTTTTTACAGTAGCCAGTAAGTCCTAAAAACCCCCTTAATTGTCTTTTTGTTTTGGGTATAGGGAAAGTCATGATAGTGGAGATTCTCTCAGGATTTATTAATAGCCCCTTTGAAGAGATTGTGTGTCCCAGATACTTAACTGTAGGAAGACAGAATTGTAGCTTATCCTTAGATACTTTGTGCCCCCTATCGGCAAGTTGTTGTAACAAGTGAATAGTGTCTTCCTCACTTGAGTCAGAGATGACGAACACAATAACAGGTCACCCACATACTGAATTAAGAGGGATCCATTTGGAAATTCAATATTTTCTAAATCTGTCTTTAAAATTTGGGAAAAATATGTAGGAGACTCACAATAGCCCTGGGGCATAACTGTCCATGTGTATTGCCGTTTTTCCCACGTAAAGGCAAAAAGATATTGACCTTGTTGCTCTATGGGTATGCTGAAAAAGGCACTGCAGAAGTCAACGACAGAGAAATGACTAGCATTTGTGGGTATGCTAGATAGTAAGGTATGGGAGTTTGGAACCACGGGATGTCTAGGAATTATTATTTTGTTAACGGCCCTAAGGTCCTGAACAAACCTGCAGCCCTTACCGTTTGGCTTTTTTTTTTTTTTTTTTTTTTTTTGAGAGGTTTTCACTATAGGGCACGTGTGCTCGCCAGACAGAGAGATACATAGAGACAGAAAGTGAGAAATCACCCCCCGGAGGGATGGTCATGCCACAATCCCTTCTCCTCCATTCTCCTCTCGGGATCTTGGGCACGCACACACATGCGCCTGGCGTGAGTTTTAAGCCACCGGGTTCGGGACTCGAACCACGGTCGACTACGTGGGAGTCCAGCGACATAGCCATTACGCTAACTGCTGGTTCCCACCGTTTGGCTTTTTGACTGGAAGGATCGGTGTATTACAGGGACTAGTGCAAGGTATTAGGAGGCCCTTGTTTAAAAACTCCTAAACAATGGGTTTAATTCCTAGCAAGGCTTCTGGCCTAAGAGGATCCTGTTTAATGTTGGGCAAAGGTTTAGACTTATCTACGGCTATCTCTATGGGAGTAGCTGATCTTATCCTTCCAATATCTGAGGAAGAGTTTGCCCATAAGGAATCAGATATTTGGGATAAGAAAGTCTCTATTTCTCCTTGCCTGGGGTCTTGGTCAGCTTTTATCACCATAATATTACCTGTAGACTTTTGCAGGTCTTCGACATCTAGATTTAGGACCATCTCCCCCTTCTGTGAAAATGAGATATGGGCATTATGTGCTTCAAGGAAATCTCGTCCTAACAAGTGTATGGGAGCACTATCTACTATAAAGAATGTATGGTGGCCAGTAAGTTCTCCGTTGGAATTTTAGGCGGTTAGATTTAAAGGCCGTGATGGGGAAATATGAAACACCTACCATTTGGATTGTTTCTTTACTCCGAGAGAGAGGGTTTTTTAATCAAGGTAGGGTTTAAAACTGACAAAGTTGCCCCAGTGCCTACTAGTGCCCTGGTATCTTCCCCATGGATATCTCAATCTCCCCCAGGGCATTAGTTAAGAGCAAAGGAAAAACTCCCTTCATTCCCTCGGAGCACCCCTGTTCTGGAATCGGGCTTCCCTCAAGCTCTGTCCTTGGGGCTGTGTGTTCCCTGTGTGTGAGGGCTTGTTTGCACTTCCTACAGTGTTGCCTTCCACAATTACAGCAAACTTTCTGTGCTTGTCACAGATTTTTGGGATTCTGGCAAATTAGTGGCACTCCACTTGTTTGCTTAGCTGTTTTAATTGTAGGCTCATAATTTTGGAATTTATATCTTTTTCTCCTTTAAGAATTGTCTGAGATAATTGGTCAGCTAAGGTAATGAGTTGGCTAGTGGGTAAGGACGCCCAAGCCACATTGTTTCTTTTTACCAGGGTCACTAATTCCTCATCTAAACCCTGGATGAAACCAGAGTTTAACAAAGTGTCACTCCTACCATTTTCAAAGTTTTCAGGGGGTATCCCTGAATATTGTTTGAACGTTTTTTTTTTTTTTTTTTAATCTAGAAAAAAATCAGGTATTGATTCATTTGGGTGAATCTTGCATTGTTGCACTTTTGCCCAATCTATAACCTTAGGAAATACTTGAGGCAGAACAGTGCAGAGCTGGTCTGAAAGTTCTCTGCATTTGTTCCTCACTTCTGCACTTATTTTATCAAAATCATCCAAGGGGTTTTTCCAATCCGCTAACCTAAACCATTCTTCTGCCTTGTTTCCTGGAGCTAGAAGCTGGATTGGCTGATACAGATCTGAAAATCCTGGGGCATAGGTTTTGCGGGTTATTTCAAACTCTTTTGCGAAACCAATAGGGTCTTTAGTTGGGTCAGGAAACCCCGATATTAAAGCTTTTAGTTCAGCCTTTGTCCGAGGTGTATACATTACATTTGGCTCTCCTCGTCCAGAGGGTTTCTCCTTAAAGGGGGCAACTATGATTTTATTTCCCACGTTAGTACCGCCTTCATCTTCTTTAGTTAGGGGAGAGGCAGCAGGAGTACGAGGAAAGAGTCGTCCGGACAAGGGAGTTCAGAGAGTAAGGACAGGGAGGGGCGGGAAGAGAAATAGATCGTGGCACCTTTTATGTTTCAGAAAGTTTCTGTTATTTCTTTTAATTCTGAGACAGTCTCAAGTATTTTTTTTATTAATTTCCTGAACGGATGTAAGCTTAATCATTTCCTCTTTTTATTGATTCTAAATACCAATCAAAAACTGATTCCCATTCTTTTTCCTTAATGCAAGACTCTAGTTTTTCTAACTCAGCATGCAAGAAAACTAAGGAATATCCAAAGTTCCCCACTTAGGAAATTTCAATCCCAAATCACCTTTTGTAAGCTTTTCCCAATCTTCTAAGCGCCCGGCGTGAGTTTAAGCCACCGGGTCCGAGACTCGAACCGCGGTCGACTACGTGGGAGTCCAGCGACATAGCCATTACGCTAACTGCCGGTCCCTTTTTTTTTTTTTTTTAATAGGAGAAACTGGTCTGAAAACTAAGGATTTTTTTTTTTTTAATGTGGTAGACCAGTGTGCTGCTTTATGAGCAACCCTCCACTAGATGTCACCCTCGTGTTGAAATCGCTCGTCTTACGTGTCTCAGTTCCCTTCAAGAATCTAGCACTCAGGAAGGGGGCCCAAAACGCTTGAGTGGTCAGCTCTTATTTCGCATTTACTGGACGGGCCTGTCTAAATTATTGTGTTGTGGATTTCCTATAGGGCCGCTACTCATCCTGCAGTGGAGGAAATAACCCCCCCTTTTGGACACTCCCTAAATATGACTCTCAGTCACCTGAGATGCCTACCCAAAAGGAAGAGCAAATGCCCTCTCTCTTCTGAGCTAAGAGGCTCAGTCTCTCATTTGTCTATTTTATAGAACGGTCCAGTTTCTCCACAAAATAAATAAATAAAAATAATAAATTGTACAAAAACCGTTTTAGGATGTAACCTCAAATGTTAGATTTGTTAACCACCCCCCTCAACGGAGAGCAAACTGCTGATCCTCACTAGGAGGAGAGCAAACTTGGGTTACCCAAAACAGACAAACAAACAAGACAGACAAACAAGAAACCAGCTTAGAAATAAACCAACCATCTACCAAATTTTGGAAGGTCCGGGGCCAGAGAACTTACCAAATCTCCCCTGAGGAGACGCTCGGAGCCAGAGGGGGCTCAAAGGGCCCACTGTGCTGGTACCAGACACCGGGTTCGAAACAACCCCTCGGAAGATCTTCAGTTCCTCTCTGGTCCCATCTAGCTCACCATCTTGTCAACGGAAAAATAACCAACTGTAAAAATTAATAATTAATACTCAATGCAGTTTATTTCCAAGCCAAATATGAGTGACCTAGGCCCGGAGAAGAGACATACATGCCTTTCTCGGGGTGAGCACATACAGGGGTCCCTTTTATTTGTTTTTGAGATTGACTGACAACATTTAGTGAAGAGATTTTCCTTTGGTCTGGCCCCAAAAGGCGGGACATGTAGAAGCGCAGTGGCTTGTAGGTTATAGGTGGGTTCCACAATTCTTAGGTTGGTGATTGGAAGGGAAGATCTGTGTCTTGGGAAGAGACTAGTTAAAGAAAGGCTTAATCTACATCTCAAGGAAAAGGAAGTTCTGTGTCTTGGGAAGAGATAAGCAAAAGAATATCTGTGATAGGTTGAAATATACATCTCAAAGATACTATGCCAGGGACAAGATGTAGGAAAAATCCTGTTAGTAGAAAATAGATGGTCTGTTAATGTTTGTGGGCATGACTTCCCCAGTCCCATTAGAAGAGATTTTGAAAAATAGGAGTAGTCAGACTTTTCGTCCTCACTTTCCTCACTTCATTTAGGAAAGGTACAACCCATGCCAGGCCTACCTTCGATGGATACCATACTTTATCTGTGAAATATTGGTCTCCTTGATGAAAACTGAAAGTTATCTGCTGAGACTTCCCCCTCCAGACTCATTTCTAGTGAGTAAGGATATCTCTGTTCTCTTTCATCTGTCTCGTTCTGTCTTGCTGTGTCTCCCTCTGACTTTTAATTTTTTTAATTTTATTTTAAGGTAAAGTATTATCGTGGCGCTCTGTCTCTCCTTTGTTGTGTTAATTGGAGCCTCTCATCACTTCATTTAACAAAGGAACAACCCAAGACAGGCCTATCCTATGATGGTTAGTGAACTTCATCCGTAAAATATTGGTCTCCTTGACAAAAATGCAGATTTTCTGCTGAGACCTCCCCCTCCAGAATCATATCAGGTGGGTAGGCATAGCTCTGTGTCTCTTTCTTTCCATTTCTGTCTGTCTCTCTCTGTCTTGCTGTGTCTTCCTGTGTCTTTTAATTTTAAAAAAATTTTGGGAACCAGCAGTTAGCATAATGGCTATGTCACTGGACTCCCACGTAGTTGACCGCAGTTCGCGTCCCAGACCTGGTGGCTTAAAACTCACGCCGGGCGCGTGTGTGTGCGTGCCCAAGATCCCGAGAGGAGAATGGAGGAGAAGGGACTGCGGCGTGACCATCCCCCCGGGGGGGTGATTTCTCGCTTTCTGTCTCTATGTCTCTCTCCGTCTGTCTGGTGAGCGCACGTGCCCTATAGCGAAAACCTCTCCAAGGAAAAAAAAAATTTTTTTTTAAAGTAAAGCATTGTTTGGGCTCACAAGCCTCTCCTTTATTGTGTTACTTGCTACCTTTCCTCATTTCATTTAGGAAAGGCAAAAACCAAGCCAGGCCTATTTTTTTTATTACTATTATTTATTTAATTTTATTTATTCATTCATTTTTTTTAATTTGACCAGAGAGAGAGAGACAGATAGAGAGAGAGAGAAAGGGACAAAGGAAGCTGCCAGGTCCGGGGCTCAAACCATGGTTAGCCATGTGGGAGTGTCCAGCACCTTAACCACCATGCCACCTGCTGGTCCCATGCCAGGCCTATTTTCAGATGGATACCTTACTTCATCTGTGAATAGGTCTCCTTGACCAAAAATGAAGATTTTCCTCTGAGACATCCTCCTACAGACTCATTTTAGTGGGTTAGGATAGCTCTGTATCTCTTTCTCTCAATATCTATCTGCCTCTCTCTGTCTTGCTGTGTCTCCCTGTGACTTTTAAATTTTTTTAATTTTTTAAGGTAAACTATTCTCTGGGCTCACAAGCCTCTCCTTTATAGTGTAAATTGGCGCCATTCCTCAGTTCATTTAGGAAGAGGACAACACATGCCAGGCCTATACTGAGATTGGTACCATACTTCAGCTGTGAAATATTGATCTCCTTGATGAAAAATGAAGATTTTTGGTTGAGACTTTCCCATGCAGACTAATGTCTAGTGGGTAGGGGTAGCTCTGTGTCTCTTTCTCTCCATTTCTGTCTTTCTCTCTGTGTTGCAGTGTCTCCCTGTGACTTTTAATATTTTTAAATTTATTTTTTAAAGTATCCTCTGGGCTCTCAATCCTCTCCTTTATTGTGTCAATTGGTGCCTTTCTTCACTTCATTTAGGAAAAACATAACCCATCCAGGTCTATCCTGAGATGGATATCATACTTCAGCTGTGAAATTCTGGTCTCCTTGACCAAAAAGGAAGATTTTCTACTGAGATTTCCCCTCCAGACTTATTTCTACTGGGTATGGATAACTCTGTATCTCTTTCTGTCCATATCTGTCTGTCCCTCTCTCACTCACTGTTTTTCTCTCTTTGACTTTTAATATTTTTACTTTATCTTAAAAAAGAAAAGTATTCTCAGGGCTCTCAAGCCTCTCCTTTATTCTGATAAGTGGTGCTTTTTCTCACTTCATTTAGAAAAGGCACAAGCCAAGCCAGGCCTACCCTGAGATGGACACTGTACTTCAGCTGTGAAATATTGGTCTGCATGACCAAAAATAAAGATTTTCTGAGAGTACATCCCCCCTCCAGACTCATTTCTAGTTTGAAGGATAGCACTATGTCTCTCTATTTCTGTCTGTATCTCTCTGTTTTGCTGTGTCTTCCTGTGACTTTTAATTTTTTAAGAGGTTTTTGCTATAGGGCACGTGCACTTGCCAGACAGACAGAGAGAGACAGAGAGAAAGCGAGAAATCACCCCCCAGGGAGGATGGCCATGCCACAATCCCTTCTCCTCCATTCTCCTCTCGGGATCTTGGGCATGCATGCACACGCACCCAGCGTGAGTTTTAAGCCACCGGGTCCGGGACACGAACTGCAGTCAACACATGGGAGTCCAGCGACATAGCCATTACGCTAACTGCTGGTCCCTGACTTTTAATATTTTTAAGGTCAAATATTCTCTGGGATACCAAGCCTCTCCTTTATTGTGTTAATTGGTGCCTTTCCTAACTTCACTTAGGAAACACACAACCCAAGCCAGGCCTATTCTGAGATTGATACCGTACTTCAGCTGTGAAACATCATTCTCCTTGACCATAAATGAAGATTTTCCTCTGAGACTTCCCCCTGCAGACTCATTTCTAGTGTGTAGGGTTAGTTCTGTGTCTCTTTTTCTTCATTTCTGTTTGTCTGTCTGTCTCTCCCTCACTCTCTCTCTTGCTTTGTCTTCCTGTGATTTTTAATTTTTTTTTTTAGGTAAAGTGTTCTCTAGGCTGTCAAGCCTCTCCTTTATTGTGCTCACTGGTGCCTTTCCTCATTTCATTTAGGAAAGGCACAACTCAAGCCAGACCTACCCTGAGATGGGTACCGTACTTCAGCTGTGAAATATTGGTCTCTTTGACCTAAAATGAAGATTTTCTGCTGAGACTTTTCCATCCAAACTCGTTTCTAGTGGGAAGGGTTAGCTCTGTGTCTCTTTGTCTCCACTTCTGTCTGTATCTCTCTGTCTCACTGTGTCTCCTCATGACTCCTAAATTATTTTTATTTACTTACTATTAAAGTATGAATTTACTTTGTTACAAAAACTTTTGAAATTCATATATAGTGTTCCCATTACATGTATTTCCATGAACTTTTTTTCCTGAAACATTTTTTAGTTGATTTATTCATTCCCTAAATATCATCACAGCATACAAAATGTGAATTCCCATCCAGAATATACTGCATAGTGGCTTAATCATGCATGTTATCATCAATAATTTTCCATTTCTAGTTTCATATATATATATATACATATATGTATGTGCGTGTATATATACCTATATATGTATGTATATATCACCCCCATTTCTGACCCTCTACCCTTTCCCACCTCCTCCCACACTATTGCTGGTGTCTACAGTTGTTTTCCATTGACTTTTGCCCCACAATTTATTGTTTGTAGGTAATTTGCCATTTTCTCTTGCCAGTCTTAGTATCTTGTCTTTTTCTGTGATTTTAGTCAATCTGGCTAAAATGTGTCTTGGAGAAGATCTTCTTGAGTTGATTCTATTTGGGGTCCTGTATATTTCTTAGGATTGGATCTTTGAGTGCCTCTCTAGGTTTGGAAATTTTTCTGCAGTATTTTATGTAATAGAATATAAATGCCCTTATGAGTCTCTTTGCCTTCTGGAATACCAATTATACAGATGTTTGTACGTTTGATGATATCAAGTATTCTTGAAGTTCCCTGGAGGAAAGAATTAGGAAGAAACACACCATCAGATGACTAGAAATCACCACACAATCACAAAAAAATATGGAAAGGCAAGAAAATACCTCTCCTTCAAGAGAAGAGAAGAACCTTTCTTCATCCACAGACAGCTCAATAGAAATCATGGAAATGTCTGATAAAGAATTTATAATATTCATAATGACACATTATAGCCAGATTGACCAAAACCACAAAGACAAGATACTAAGATTGGCAAGAGAAAAATGGCAAGTTATCTACAAAGGACATCCCATCAGACTAACAGCAGACCTCCCATCGGAAGCAATGCGAGTGAGGAAAGAATTGGAAAATATATTCAAAGTGTTAAGGAAAAAGCACTTTCAACCAAGAATATTGTACCTGGCAAGATTATCCTTCATATGGGAAGAAAAGACACGAACATTCTCAGATAAACAAAACCTGAAAGAATTTACCAACACCAGACCAGATCTCCAAGAAGTTCTGCAGGGAGTGCTATACTAGGAAAAGTAAATACAGACACACAAAAATAAGAGTTCAAAAACTAAGAAAATGGCCAACTTAATCATAGGAACAAGTCTGGAGTGGAATATTTATATCTCAGAATTTAATCGAGAAGATCAGATCACAACAGAAGATTAAGTACTGAACTGGTGAAATAGCATTTTATGAGTTTTGATGAAAACGTTGCTGATTTTCTTCTAAGCTTTGTTTTCCAGTTTTAAGGATTTTTGTCCTCTCTTGAGTTGTCAATAGGTTCATATACCTACTATTTGAACAGAATTCTAACCTGTTTCCTGGCTTTAAGTTTTAAGCAAAGTTCATTAGTATTTCTTTGATTTATTAAAGTTAAAACTGCTTTTCTTGAAACTGCCAGCTGAACTTGCTATTGAAGGTAGTTAGGTTATTTAAGAAATTTTGTGATCAATAAAATGTGGGGGGAAAGGAATGGAAAACAACTGTAGACACCAGAGATAGTGTGGGAAGAGGGTGGGAAATGGCAGAGGGTCATATATATATGGTCATATATATATATATATATATATATATATATATATATACACACACACACACACATACATATACATACACACACACACACACACACACACACATATATATACACACACACACACACACATACATAACTAGAAATGGAAAATTATTGAACATAACATGAATGATTAGCCACTATGCAGTATATTCTGAATGGGAAATCACATTTTTTTTGAGAGGTTTTTGCTATAGGGTGTGTGTGCTCGCCAGAAAGAGAGATACAGGAAGCGAGAAATCATCCCCCAGGGGGGATGGCCACGCCGCAATCCCTTCTCCTCCATTCTCCTCTCAGGATCTTGGGCACGCACGCACACACGCCCGGCGTGAGTTTAAGCCACCGGGTCCGGGACTCAAACCACAGTCAGCTACGTGGCAGTCCAGCGACTTAGCCATTACACTAACTGCTTGTCCCATGGGAAATCACATTTTGTATGCTGTGACGATACTCGGGGAATTAATGTAAATTATGAAAAAAATGTTTCAGGAAAAAAAAGCTTATGGAAATACATATAATGGGAAAACTATGTATGATTTTTAGAAAGTTTTTGTACCAAAATAAATTCACACTTTAATTGTAAAAAATAAAATAAAACAAAACAAGGGGGGGGGATTGTATCTCATCAAGATTTTCAATTGAGCCTTCATTGAAATATCCCATGACAGAGCCTGCTCATCTTCCCACCTGTGGACCCTGTGCTCAGGACACAGAAGCTCCCGTGGAGGTGCAGGAGGGGCAGAGGGAGGCTGATTCCACCCAAGCTCAAATGGGGAGGTAAGAAATGAATGAATGTTCCTGTCTCAGCAGACCAAGGGTTAACAGGTTCCAGACCAGAAAGCAACATTAAGTCCCCTGAGGCCTCAGGTGCCCCCGCAGAGGCTCCTCCACTGGAAACACAGCCTCAGATTGAGGCCTCCCTGCTGCTCCATCTCCTTAAATACAGCAAGTGTGCACTAGGTATGTGTGTACATCTGTATAGTTATATGTGTGTGTATCAATACATGTATGTATATATGTATCAATACAATTGCACATAGAAACCAAAACAGAGCCTGACAAACATGTGCATGGAATTTAGATGGGACAGATTACAAACTTCAATGAAAACACAACATAATGTCTAATTCAATACAGAAACACCTGAGAGCAGACACCTCAAAGCTTTATCTAGTAATGATCCCAGGATCATCATGAGAATTCCATGAAGCCCGTGGTGTCAGAGGCCCTCTGGTCTCTAAGAGCCATGTTGGTGTGTAGTCAGAGACACAACCCGACATGGGCCCATGTGCCCAGCCTCTCCGCTGCCTCTCCCTCTGCCACGTTCTTTCCACTCTCGATGCTGTGAAGACCGTCCTTGTCTGTCCCCAACTCGCCTCCACCCACTGCACTGACGCTGATCCTCCTCCTGCACCAGCGACAACCAACCTCTCCACTGACTGGGTCCACACGCCTTCAAATCCAGAATGTCCAAAATTCATCCCGGTTTCCATGTAAAGAGCATGGCTTTTCCTTTGGCGTTCATTTACCCAGTCGTCTCTTAGCACTCTCCATCTCCTCACCCAGGACAATCTCAAGTCTTCATACACACACACACACACACACACACACACACCACTTCCCGCTGAAGCTCTGGCAGGAAGTGCTGATCCCGGGTCCTGGGTGCTGAGCCGGATCACAGTGTGCACCAGGGAAGCTCCGCTGGACTCAACAGGGAACAGGGTCAGCGGAGCAGAGCTAACTTCAGTGGTGCTGGGCAGCAGCAAGCCAGCCAGGATGGTCACAGTTTAAAAGATACACAATCAGGGGACCCGCAGTTGGCGTAATGGCTATGTTGCTGGACTCCCATGTAGTCGACCGCAGTTTGAGTCTGGGACCCAGCAGCTATGCGTTCCCAAGAGGAGAATGGAGAAAAAGGGATCGCGTCCTCCCAGGGGGTGATTACAAATCCAAAATAGTATTTTTCCCTTGTATTCTTTACCGTGCCCCTACTAGATTTGGTAAGACTTCTCAAGTAGAGTCCATCCCCATTTACGGCCCCTTGCCCAGTCAGGGAACCTGAGGCAGGGCTGAACTTCAGCCCCAGCCCCAGCCCCAGCTCTAGTCCCAGCTCCCAACCTCAGAACCCACCACCTCCTCTTAGCCAGAAAAGTCAGGAAAGCTCTCAGCTCTCAATCAGAGTCAACATTGTTATGTGTGTGGGTTTTTTTGTTTGTTTTTTTGGAGAGGTCTTTGCTATGGGGGCGTGCGCTCACCCCAAAGACAGAGACAGAAAGTGAGAAGTCACGCCCCCCCGGGGAGGGGGGGGAGGAGGCCATGCTACAGTCTCTTCCCCTTCATTCTCCTCTTGGGATCTTGGGCACGTACACACACGCGCCTGGCTTGAGTTTAAGTCACCAGGTCTAGGACTTGAACTGCGGTCGACTACATGGGAGTCTAGCAACATAGCCATTATGCCAACTGCTGGTTCTGGGTCAACATGTTTTTAACTTGAAAACAAATGTAGTAAATTACGAATCATTGTCTCACTCCTGAACCTAACAACACACACACGTACTTAGAAAAGTTTGTTTAAAAAAAAAACGAGATTGGGACCAGCAGTTAGTGTAATGGCTATGTCGCTGGACTCCCACGTAGTCTACCGCGGTTCGCATCCCGAACCCGGTGGCTTAAAACTCACGCCGGGGCTAAAAGGCATATGAAAAAATGCTCAACATCCCTCATTGTAAGAGAAATGCAGATCAAAACAACAATGAGATATCACCTAACCCCAGTCAGAATGTCTAAGATTAGAAAAACAAAAAATGATAAGTGCTGGAGGGGGTGTGGTGAAAAGGGAACTCTCTTACACTGCTGGTGGGACTGTAAATTGGTACAACCACTGTGGAGAACAATTTGGAGATTCCTCCAAAATCTACAAATAGAACTACCATATGATCCAGCAGTCCCACTCCTTGGTATCTACCCGAAGGACAGAAGAATACTTAATCGAAAAAGTGCTTGCACATCGATGTTTATTGCGGCACTTTTCACGATTGCTAAGTCATGGAAACAACCTAAATGCCCACGAACTGATGAATGGTTAGAAAAACTGTGGCACATATACTCAATGGAATACTATTCATCCATAAAAAACAACAAATCCCTGACTTTGGAAAGGAAGTGGATGAATATGGAAGACTTACTGTTGAGTGAAGCAAGCCATGCTATGAAGGAGAGACATTGTATGTCCCCACTTAATATATACCGAGTGTCTGCACTCTAAATGTGTATATATATATATACATATATATATATTTATATATATATATGTATATATATATTTTTGAAACCATTCTGCTTCTGTTGTTATAGAGTTTTAAAATTATACAAAATTATAAGACATATTTTGAACATTATCTTTAAAATTCAGTATTTTGAGATCTTGAAAGTTGTTTGTAAACTGTCAAGAATTATGGAGTATGAGCTAAAATTTTTTGCTATGTAAAGTAAATGTTTGTGGAAAAATGTAAAAATAAAAAAAATAATAAATTAAAAAAAAAAAACTCACGCCGGGTGCGTGTGCATGCGTGCCCAAGATCCCAAAAGGAGAATGGAGGAGAAGGGACTGCAGCGTGGCCATCCCCTCTGGGGGGTGATTTCTCGCTTTCTGTCTCTCTGTCTGTCTCTGTCTGTCTGGCGAGCGCACGCGCTCTATAACAAAAACAAACCTCTCCCCGAAAAAGAAAAAAAAATTAAAAAAAAAACGAGATTAAAGTACAAATTTAGTGCAAAATTTTAGGAAATGCAGTTTTCCAAAATGTTCACTTTCCATGAACTTTTTAAAAACATTTAAAAAAATATTTGTTGTAATTTAAGATTTACGTCTATTCATTACACAACTTTGTAGGGTACAAATGGTCTTTAAAAGCATGTATACAGTATGTTATAAACAAATCAAGGCTATAAGCACATTCACCACCATCGACATTTTACATTATAGTATGTCGTGTCCATGAGCTTTTTAAAGGGTCCCCTCTAAGAAGTCCTCTATTAAACTCATGGGCGAGACCAACATAAATGCAAAAGCAGCCCCCTCCAGGAACAGCTTGTGAATTTACCTTCCTCGGATCCCAGCTAGGGAAATGGTGTGAAAGCCCAAGCGGCTGCTCCAACTGTTACTTTATTTCTTTCTTTGGCAGTCTTTCCCACCAGAATGAAATGTGAAAATCAGCTTGTCTTTTTCACTTACTCCTTGGGGACCCTGTTTTGTTGCTGATGTTCGTTATGTTTTGTTTTTGCTTCCCCCCCCACCCCCCTCCAAGAGCTACAATTGTTTGACTGCAAATCTAAAACTGTCTTTGTACTTTGGGGACATACAGAAATTTGCCTGTGATAAAGTATACTTTTTTAGGAAGTTAAAGTGTTGCCTTAGAGTAAGAATATATGTATATATATATATTTGGAGAGGTTTTTGCTATAGGGCGCGCGTGCTCACCAGAAAGACAGAGACGGAGAGACAGAAAGCGAGAAATCACCCCCCAGGGGGCATAGCCATGCCACAATCCCTTCTCCTCCATTCTCTTCTTGGGATCTTGGGCACGCACGCACACGCACCCAGCGTGAGTTTAAGCCACTGGGTCCAGGACTTGAACCGCAGTCGGCTACATGGGAGTTTAGTGACATAGCCATTACGCTAACTGCTGGTTCCAGAGTAAGAATATTTTAAGAATATTTCCAACCATAAACTAACAAATTAAAAACAAAACCAGCAAGGTATATGTGGACAACCTATGGAAGTTACAATAGATGATTAATTAAAACGTCTATGAGTTTGTTTTTTCCCATTCAGGCCAGTTTAAAAAAAAAAAGAAGAAAAAAACTAACTTTTGGTGCTATTGAGCTAACAGAGGAACTGGCCAGCTTATGCTTTTGGTAACAATATGAGCTGGTCAGCTTTTTAGAAAATAGCCTGTCAGTATTTCAGAAAAATCACAAAAAAATCATTAGGATTGAATCTATGCGGAAGAATAAATTTTTAGATTTTTTTTTGCCTTAGGGGGGGGTGTGCTTGCCAGAGAGAGAGAGACAGTGAGAGGGAAAGTGAGAAATCACTCCCCAGAAGGGATGGAACCACAATCCCTTCTCCATCCTCCTCCCAGGATCAGAGGCATGCACACACACATGCCCAGCATGTTTCAGTCACCGGGGCCAAGACTTGAACCACATTTGTCCATGTGGAAGTACACCAATATAACCACTATGCCATCTGCTAGCCCCACAGAATAATTTCTTCAAAACATTTTTTGCTAGAGAGTGTATGCACTTGCCAGAGACAGACAGAGAGAAGGAAAGTGAGGAAGCAGCCGCCATAGGAGCTGGCCACACTGCAATCCCTTCTCCATTTCTCCTTTCAGGATTTTGGGCACATACATACATTGCACCCTGTGTGTTTTTTGAACCACCTGGTTCCAGACTCAAACCACACAGTTGGTCATGTAGGATGCATCTGCCATAATGCCACCACCAGGCCCTTTAGAGTAATTACTGAAAAATTAATAGTGGTAATGAGCTGAACAAAAATCTCTCTAAGGAAGACATAGAAACAGCCAAAAAGCATATGAGGAAATGCTCTACGTCCCTCATCACAAGGGAGATGCAGATAAAGACCACAATGAGATACCACCTAACCCGTCAGAATGGCAAAGATCAAGAATATAAAAAGTGATAAATGTTGGTGGGGATGTGGTGAAAAGGGAACCCTCCTACACTGTTGGTGGGAATGTAAACTGGTTCAGCAACTGTGGAGAACAATATGGATGTTTCTCAGATCTACAAATAGAGGGGTTCTAGGAAGATGGCGAAGGTCTCAGAGCTTTACGATGTCACTTGGGAAGAAATGTGAGATAAAATGAGAAAATGGAGAGAAGAAAACTCACACAATAGTGAGCAAATTGTAGAAGTGGGGGAATAATTAATTAATGAACATGCATCTAAACTTGGAGGTGCTATTTGGATCATACATGAACAGGTGATGACTGCAGCCTTACACTATGGTCGGGACGATTTGGCATTGTTTTGTCTTCAGGAGTTAAGAAGACAGTTTCCTGGAAGTCACAGAGTCAAGCGATTAACAGGCATGAGATTTGAAGCCATGGAAAGGTATGATGATGCTATACAGTTATGAGTGAATTTTACAAGAAGATCCAACTAACACTGCTGCGAGAAAGTGTAAGATTAACATTCGAAAAGCCTAGAGGGAAAACATGGAGGCCATTCGGGAACTGAATGAGTATCTGGAACAATTTGTTGGAGACCAGGAAGTCTGGCATGAACTTGTAGAACTTTGTATCAATGAACATGACTATGCAAATGCCGCCTTTTGTTTAGAGGAGCTGATGATGACTAATCCATGCAGCCATTTCTACTGTCAGCAGTAGGCTGAAGTTAAATATACTCAAGGTGGACTTGAAAACCTCAAACGTTCCCCAGTGTGGGTGAGACCGTGCCAGGAACAAAGCACCTGCTTATTAGAGAAGGAAAATGCTAGTGAAAAAGTGAGGAATGTTCCCGAGAGCAGTCCTGAGACGTGGCTGGACTGCTGTGTGGACACTGCTGGTTCTCTCCACATCCACTGGGAAATGGACGCACCTGATATAAAAGTAGTTCCATCTGGGATGCTGGTCTGCTACAAAAATAGAAAATCCGCAGCCCATTGCAACTCACCCAGAGCCCAGGACTTTTTGTGTCAGTCAAGGAACCTAGTGTTTGAAAACACACATTCCAAGTACCCTCTAGAACCAGGAGCAATGCTGTCTACAGAGTGGCTGCAGCCCTGGCGGGTGCCGAACACATGAAATGACCCCGGTCCAAACCGAGATGTGCCCTAAGTGTAAAACACACACGGGATCCTAAAGACTTCTGAGAGAAAAGTATTATAAAAGATCTCATTGATCATTTTATGTTGATTACATATCGGAATAATATTTTAAGTAAAAGACATGATTTCAATTAAAAAAAAATAAACCTCGAACTTTGAAGAAAGTATTTTGCACAGGCATTGAAACTGAATAACAGAAATATGAGAGCTTTATTTGGCCTTTACATGTAGCAAGTCATATTGCTTCTGATCCGGAAGCAAGTGCAAAAACGAAAAAGGACAACATGAAATAAAGTAGTTGGGCAGCTAGTCAAATAAACAGAGCTTATCAGTTTGCGGGTCAAAGTAAGAAGGAAACCATATACTCTCTTAAGGCAGTTGAAGACATGTTGGAAACATTGCACATCACCCAGTGTTAAGGACCCGGTGGCTTAAACTCACGCCGGGCGCGTGTGCGTGCGTGCCCAAGATCCCGAGAGGAGAATGGAGGAGAAGGGATTGCGGCGTGGCCATCCCCCCTGGGGGGTGATTTCTCGCTTTCTGTCTCTATGTCTCTCTCTGTCTGGCGAGCGCACGCGCCCTATAGTGAAAACCTCTCAAAAAAAAAAAAAGAAAAAGCAATGTAATACACTAAAGTTATATGCAATTCAATGTAATATAAACAATATTATGATAATAAATAAAAAATTAATTAATTAATTTTTAAAGAGTTATTATGAGGCAAACTAATGGTGCCTATAAAATATTTTGAGGACATAGGAAAATTAGCCCTGAGGTGGGATCCAGTGGAGAGGACTTCAGGAAGGAGATGATATCATAGCTACCTTGTTTGAAAGGCATCTTGATACAGCAGAAAGAACATAAGCATCCAAATAAAGCTACTTATATTTAAAAAGAAGTTAATAGTGGTGCCAAATTTTTTAAGGTTTTTGACATAGGGCATGTCTACTTGCCAGAGACAAACAAACAGAAAGTGAGAGGGGAAGTGAGAAATCACCCCCTCGTGGAGATGGCCATTTCCACAATCTTTTCTCGTTTATTCTCCTCTTGGGATTTTGGGCACACATGAACATGTGCCTCGTGTGATTTTTAAGCCTGCAGGTCCAGGACTTAAACCTCACAGTTGGCCATGTGAGAGCCCAACACCCTAACCACCAAGTCATCTGCTGGCCCCTTCACTGATTTTTTTAAGTATCAACTCATTCTTTATTGACACAGAGGAATAATTTTTAAATGTCTGGTTTATAGTCATGCCATTAGATAAAATTATCCACAAGCAAAAACTCAGTAAAATGCAATTTAATTTTTCTATCCTTAATAAGTACTATCTAAAGTTGGAGTTAGGATTGGGGTAAAAAGAAAGAAAGTACTCTCCATGGCTTGAAAAGGAATTCAAGCAGAATAGCCATGAATGGAGACCATCCCAGGCAGGAGGAGGATGGAGATGATGTGCCCTGAGTCTGCCGTGAGGACTTCTCGGATGTGTTCCTCAGCTTCTTCTCAGGGCTACAACCCTCCTTTGTTCATCTGGGACCTTCATTTTGCAATGGGCAGAATAAGGCATATGCCTACTTGAGACATCAATGTTCCCAGGAATATCTGAAACAAAATAAAGTAAAACAAAACATGGGAAATAGAACTACTATTTCAACTGAAAAATACAGGTGTGTGTTTTGCACAGCACAGATTACTGTAGATAACCATCACAGCTACTTCAAAGAATTAGAATAATGTACAGATAAACACTGGGTTGTTGGAAGAGTCGTGATGCATTTTTGCATAGAAAAATATGTCACAACTTTTCCAACAATCCAATATTATTATATGGAAATAGGTAGGCCAGCATCATGGCCTAGTGGTCAAGAAAGCTGGATCTCACATGGACGATAGCACAGTTCGTATCTTGGCCCCAGTGACTTAAAAACACACAGGTGTGCGTGTGTGCGTGCCCCAAAATCCTAACAAGATGGAAAAATGGACAAGAAGGGGCTGAGATGTGACCGTGCCTCACTGAGAGTGATTTCTCCCTCTTCTCTGTCTCTCTCTGGCAAGTGCACGTAACCTCTGACAAAATAAAAAAGAAAAAAGAAAAAGAAAAGTTTTTGTGACATAATGTTTAATAAACAAATATAAAAAGGATAAATGATGACTAGGAACACACCCATTAGAAATGAGCAATGACTAAATGTGAATAAGAAATCTACACACACACACAAAAATAAAATGAGCAACATGGTATTTAAACTAATGAAAAAATATTTGTCTGATGAAACAGACTGCCATTTTATTTTTCCCACAAACTGAAAGAAAATTAATTCCGTTGACATGTTGTAATTAAAATAGCATTGATCTCAGCATGGTGGATGAATTGGCAAAAAATGCAAATGTGTGTGCTTTCCTACTATAAGACTCTTAGAGGTAGAGATTATTGGGACCAGCAGTTAGTGTAATGGCTATGTCGCTGGACTGCCATGTAGTCAACCATGGTTCAAGTCCTGGTCCCGGTGGCTTAAACTCACGCCGGGCGTGTGTGTGTGAGTGCCCAAGGTCCCGAGAGGAGAATGGAGGAGAAGGGATTGCGGCGTGGCCATCCCCCCGGGGGGGTGATTTCTGGCTTTCTGTCTCTCTGCCTCTCTCTCTGCCTCTCTCTCTGCCTTTCTGGCGAGTGCATGCGCCCTACAGCAAAAATCTCTCTTAAAAAAAAAATGTATGGGACCAGCAGTTAGCATAATGGCTATGTCGCACGCAGTCGACTGTGGTTTGAGTCCCGGACCCGGTGGCTTAAACTCACGCCTGGCGCGTGTGTGTGCGTGCCCAAGATCCCAAGAGAAGAATGGAGGAGAAAGGATTGCGTCGTGGCCAACCTGCCTGGGGGGTGATTTCTGGCTTTCTGTCTCTCTGTCTCTCCCTGTCTATCTGGCAAGCGCATTCGCCCAATAGCGAAAACCTCTCAAAAAAAAAAAAAAAAAAAAAAAAAAAACAAGACAGGGGAGGGAGGAGAGAGAAAGCACCTCCCAGAAGGGGTTGGCCACACCACAATCCCATCTCCTCCATTCTCTTCTTGGGATTTGGGGCACCAAATGTGTTTTTCAAGCTACCAGGCCCTGGACTCAAACTATGCAGTTGACCATGTAGGATCCAGTCGCCTTAACCAGCATGCCACTGGCTGGTCTGCCAGCCACCTTTCTGGCTGTGTTACTTTTCACTCTCCCACTTGGTCCTCGTGTGCCTCTCACACTCACTCTGGGTTGGTCTCCAAACCCTGCACGGGTGACCAAAGGAGGAACTCCACTGTCCCTCCCCCGGGAGCCATGGGGCTCACTCCCACACTTCCTCAGGGCTCTGCTTAAATCCCACTCCTTACAGACGACCCACTGAACACCCCTGTTACTAGCCACTGTCCTCTCATCCTTACTTAATTTTCATCACAGCATTTCTTGTCACTCAATGTAGCATACATTTAAGAATGCTTTATATTCCCTACAAAGACATAAATTACATAACATAGGTAATACTAGATATTCAATGATAGGTGAAATAGCTATTGATAGAGCTTTAGTACTTACTGGGCCTCCAGATGCAGTCCAGCACTTTCTCCAGCACAGAAACACAGATGCTGGACTGTTCTCTGTCTCTTAGTGGATTTGTACAGAGCCCATATGGGGCTGATGGATTTCCCTTCCCTGGGTGTTTAATTTACTAACAAAGCACAATCTTTTTCGAAAGTGGTCAGGGCGGTGTTTGCATTTGAAAGCTTGGCGGGTGCGAGCTATGGCTGCGACCCGGGAGCCGGCTCTTCCAAACGTTTGGGGCAGCGGTTGGCCAGGGACCCGGCGACGGCCGGGCCGGGCAGCTGCGCAGTGGTTCCCGCCGCGGGACCAGGAGCGTTTGTTCGGCAGCGGCGTCCCCTCGCAGTCCGACGCTTCCGACGACCCGGACTACAGCGGCTTCACCAGCAGCCCGGCGAGTCGGCGGCGCCGGCGTCCTGGCGGCGAGTCTCCAAGGACCAGCTGAGCGTGGCCGTGACCTCTAGACGCCTGAGGTTGCGAGTTCGGCCCCCGCAGAAGTGCAGCACGCCCTGCGGTCGGCCTTGGCCGGGACCTCAGCGTCGGCAGCCAGCCCAAGGAGACGACGAGCTGGGCACCAGTGCCTCCCTGTTCAGCCTTCTGGCCTCTCCCGGCCCGGGCCCCTGGCGCCGAGGAACAGCATCTCCACCGGCCCCTCCATCTCTCTGGATGATGCCCCGACTGGCTCCCACTTGCCCGCCACTTCCCTGGACCAAGCATCTGTCCCGTTCCCCGGAGGCAGCAACAGGAGGAGGTAGGTTAGCCAGAATGGTCCACCACGCCCGAGCTGGCCTCAGTTCAGCTCCTGCTAGCCTTATGGACTCAGGGAGCCCTGGGAAGTCTGAGTTTGGGACAGATGGGAAGACAGGGAGCCCTGCTGTGAAAGGTGGTTAACACACAGGAGGGCCTGGGAAAGAGGAGGCTACAGGCGAGGACTCTGGTCAGAAGCCTGGGCCTGGAGGGGCTAACCCCGGAACATGTGAGGGGCCGATGGTTGCAATGGCTGTATTGTATCCGGGGAAATCAACAGACCTGAGAGAACTAGGCCAAGGCGCAAAAGGAGGCATCAAGAGGCCATGGAAACCTCTCTCCTGCATTACCAGCAGTTTAAAAAGGGCCAAAAGATGGTGAAAGATTCAGTCATCAACTAAGATCTGACTTGTTTACAAAATGTCCGCTCATGGACCAAAACCAGGGCCTCCTTCAGTTTCCACAAGAAGAAAATTGTGACTGATGTGTCAGAGGTGTGCAGCACTTCTCTCTCTGGGTCCTTGCTATCAGAATATTCAAACCCTTCTGTCATAAGCAGAACAAACGGTGCTCTGTCCCCTCGGCACTCCTCTTCTATGTATTTATTAAGCCCCTTAAAGACTCTGCACATTGCCGACAAAAGGGCATCTGAAGCTGAGAAGGTTTATGGAGAATGCAATCAGGAAGGCGACAGGACCACAGAAAGACTGGAACACTGTGAGATTGGGGAAGGGATGTTTGGTGAAGTCTTTCAAACGATTTCTAATCACACACCAGTAGCCCTAAAGATCATTGCTATTGAAGGACGAGACTTAGTTCATGGATCCCATCAGAAAACCTTTGAGGAAATCCTGCCAGGAATCATCATCTCCAAGGAGCTGAGCCGCTTATCTGATGAGGTGAGCCACTGCACACAAGGCTTTATCGGGCTGCTCAGTGCACTGTGTTCAAGGATCTTACCCTCCCCTGCTCCTCAAAGCCTGGGATCACTATAACTCAATCAAAG
Organism: Tupaia tana; assembly: GCA_026018925.1. Lineage (NCBI taxonomy): Eukaryota > Metazoa > Chordata > Mammalia > Scandentia > Tupaiidae > Tupaia > Tupaia tana. The sequence continues at coordinate 29,940,173 of JAKSZU010000026.1, read as the reverse complement.
GGTCTGAAAATGACCGTCCTGATTTTTTTAAGGAAGATCAGCTCTTCATTGTGCTGGAATTTGAGTTTGGAGGGGTTGACTTAGAGCAGATGAAAACAAAGTTGTCCTCCATGGCTACTGCAAAGAGCATTCTACACCAGATCACGGCATCCCTTGCAGTGGCAGAGGCATCACTGCACTTCGAACACCGAGACTTACGCTGGGGGAATGTGCTGCTAAAGAAAACCAACCTCAGAGAGCTCCACTGCACCCTCACCGGGCAGACCAGCACCATCCCCACCTGTGGGCTGCAAGTCAGCATCATTGACTACACCCTGTCACGACTGGGGCGAGATGGGATTGTGATTTTCTGTGACATTTCCATGGACGAGGACCTATTTAAAGGTGACGGTGACTACCAGTTTGGGATTTATAGGCTGATGAGGAAGGAGAACAACAACTGCTGGGGTGAATATCACCCTTATAATAATGTGCTTTGGTTACATTACCTCACTGATAAGATTCTGAAACAAATGGCATTCAAGACTAAATGTAATACCCCTGCCATGAAGCAACTGAAGAGAAAATCCAGTATTTCTATAGGACGATGCTGAATTTCAGCTCTGCCACCGACCTGCTCTGCCAGCATAGTCTATTTAAGTAAGCCAGTTGTGTATTCCAAACTGAGAGGGCAGTGCTTTTGAAGCCTCTGGTGGTGTTTTCTGATTCCATCCCCAGAGCAGAGTGGAGTTTCCATTCTTACATGTTTCCAATCAACTTTTCAAACAAGAATTTTCTTTCCAAATGGAAACTAAAATATTCATTGAAATGTTTAAACTTGCTGTGAACAAATGTTCTTTAAAAATAAACTACATATTTTTCCAAACACCTTTTTTAGTTCCTTGTGTATTCTGGTTATCAGTCCCTTATCTGATGCAACATTTACAAAAATATTTTCCCATTCTGAGGGCTGTCGATTCACACTAACTACTGTGTCTTTGGCCATGCAGAAACTTCTTAGTCTGATGTAATCCCACTTGTCTATTTTGTGGACGATGGACTCTGCTTTGAGGGTCTTCTTTAGGAAGTCTTTCCCGACACCAATGTCTCCCAGAGTTTCCCCAGCATTCTCCAGGAGCAGCTTTATAGTTTGAGGTCTTAGATTTAGATCCTTGATCCACCTTGACTTGATTCTTGTCAAAGGAGAGAGGTAGGGGTTCAGATTCATCTTTCTGCAAGTGGAAGTCCAGTTTCTCCAGCACCACTTGCTGAAGAGGCTTTCATTTTCCCACTGGATTGACTGGTACCCCTTGTCAAAGATCAGTTGACTGTATGTTTGGGAAAAAAGATGAGCAACCCTATTAAAAGATGGGAGAAGGAGATGAAGAAAACACTCTCTAAAGATGACATACGAATGGCCAAAAGGCATATGAAAAAATGTTCAACCTCCCTCATCGTAAGGGAAATGCAGATAAAAACAACAATGAGGTACCACCTAACCCCAGTCAGATTGTCTAATATTAAAAAAAAACAAAAAATGATTAAGTGTTGGCGGGGGTGTGGTGAAAGGGGAACTCTTTTACACTGCTGGTGGGAATGTAGATTGGTCCAACCACTGTGGAGAATAATTTGGAGATTCCTCAAAAATCTACAGATAGATCTGCCATATGATCCAGAGATCCCACTCCTCGGTATCTACCCAAAAGACAGAAGAATCCTTCATTGGAAAAGTGCTTGCACATCGATGTTTATTGCGGCACTATTCACAATTGCTAAGTCATGGAACCAACCCAGATGCCCCCGTATGGAGGAATGGATTGAAAAACTGTGGCACATATACTCTATGGAATACTACTCAGCCATAAAAACCAACAGAGCCCTGGCTTTTGACAGAAAGTGGAAGAATATGGAAGATGTACTGCTGAGTGAGGCAAGCCAGGCTATGAAGGAGAGACATTGTATGTCCCCACTTAACATATACCGTTTGTCTGCATTCTATGTCTGAAACTGATTGACCAACAGTTGAACAAACACAAGAGATGGGTGTGAATGTCAGATGAGGTGTATGTGGAGGAGTGGGGCCCAACGAAAGACATTTGGAGAAGGGATACAGAGGTAGAGCATTGACGGGATGGGGAGGTGTGGTGTTATCTGTTGAAGATATTTCGATCAACGGGTCTGGGGAGAAATGTTCACATATCGAAATGGTCTCATTGTAAGCCAAACAATATGATTGAAAGTATATACAAAAATAAATAAAGTAATTAATAAAAAAAAAATTAAAAAAAAAATAATAAACTACATATAAGAACAAAAAAAAAAAAAAGAAAGAAAGTGGTCGGTACCTTTGGTCATCTCATCCTACTACAGAGCCAGCCCTGCCCATCCACGATCGGTGTTCCCAGGCTCTGCACTTCTGGAAAACCTGAAGAGTGTCCCTGCCCTGGGGCCTGGGTGCCCCGGTTACCCAGTCATTAAGCAAGTCACAGCGAGAGAGGGATTCCGGGTGAAGAGGCTAAGCAGCTGAGCTCCTGTTTCCAGTCTGCACAACTGGGGAGGCTGCAAAAGAAACAGCCAATGTCATGCCATGAACGTATGACATGTTTCTTTATGAAAACACTGAGCTCATTATACTGTAAAGTTATATGTAATTCAATGTAATAAAAAAATAGATAATAAAAAAAAAGAAAAAAAAAAACAAACCTTTTAACATTAAGGATAATGCTTGCAGTAGATTTCTGGTGGCTACCTTTTATAGTGTTAAGGATCCCCCCCTTCCCCCCACTCCTAACATGCTAAGGAAGCTGATTTTTTTTTTTTTTAATAAATTATACTGGGATATAGTGCTAAAAAAAAAAAAAATTGGAACATGTAAAAACCAAAATGGTATATCCACCATCTTAGCACTCTTACTATATTTAAATAGAATATCGCTCATTGATTTGCCCACTTTTCAAGAGTAAAAATCTAATTCTTTTTCCACAAAATCTTCCAACATCTTTCTTTTTTTAAAAAATTTATTTTTTATTTTCTTGAGAGGTTTTCACTATAGGGCGTGTGCGCTCACCAGACAGACAGAGACAGAGAGACAGAAAGCTAGAAATCACCCCCCCCCCCCGGGGGGGATGGCCGCGCCACAATCCCTTCTCGATTCTCCTCTCGGCATCTTGGGCATGCACGCACACGCGCCCAGCGTGAGTTTTTTAAGCCACCGGGGTCGGGACGTGAACCACGGTCGACTACGTGGGAGTCCAGCGACATAGCCATTACACTAACTGCTGGTCCCCCAACATGTCTTTCTAACTTGAATTATGAAATTTAAAAATACCAAGAGTGAAAGACGTGCAGCAATAATTAACGACATGTCAGAAATAAAGTTTATGCCAAAGACTTGTGTTCATGGATATGTATATATCAGCTGTGCTTGCTATTGAAAAATATTTAGATTAATTTCTTTAGTGAATCAGTAAAATGGGGGGAAAGGCATAGAAAGCAACCATGGATGCCAGAGACAGTGTGGGAGGAGGGGGGGACACGGCATGGCAGAGGGTGAGAGATAGGGAATCAAGGATGGGGGGAGGGGGGCAAAATATACTGGAAACAAGAAATGGAAAATTATTTGTTGATGATAACACCTATGTTGATGTGCTTGATTGAGCCAATATACAGTGTATTCTGGATGGAAAATCTCATTTTGTATGCTGTAATGATGTACAGTGAGTGAATGTAAATAAATAAATGTTTAAAAAAAGAAAGAACTGCCCATGTGAACCAAGATCTATTAAAAACAATGTTCAAGCCAAATATGCATCACAGGAAGTGAAAAATTATATAGTGAATTAATATACAGCAAGAAATTGGATAAACTTTTTTATATGCTGTTGAATACAGTTATCAAGTATCTGGTTGAGAATTTTTGCATCTATATTCATCAGAGATATAGGTCTGTAGTTTTCCTTGTTTGTTATATCCTTATCTATTTTGGGAATGAGGGTAATGAAAGCTTCGTAGATTTAATTGAATAACACACACCATCAATGAATGTCACAAATGAATCATGCACAGCCTAAATCAGAAATTAAGGAATATATGCTGACTTGTTATAATATTCTCAAGCAGGAATAGACTCAACTCTAGCATGAGAAACTATAGTGGTGAGCTTGGGAGAGAAAGGGTCTAGGATTCTGGATGAAGATCATGGTGGATACATGGGTGCTTTTTAATAAATCACTGAGCAATACATTTATGTTCTATGTGATCTGTATATGTGCTAGCCTTTGTCTTTCAAATGCATCACAAGGTGTTATTATAACATGCTGTCTACTTGAAAAAGATAAAGGGGAAAAATGAAAATATGAGATCTATTATTTCATGTCTACTTCATGTCACCGCCTTTCGGGAAACCTTCCAGGCACTGAAGGGCCCCCGGTGGACTTAGCTCTCCAGCAGCCTTTTGAAATCAGTTTACCCAAGTCTGAGCCTTTTTCACATCACCTAATACTGTATGAATACACGCAATAAACTCACTGCTGTTCATGTGTGGAAGGCCTGACATGTGAGCATCTCCACATGGTATGCATGGAAACCTCTAGAGAAAAATGCATTCTCCTGTTAGACTAGGTGAGAATTTTATCCTCCATTAAAACACTGATGTAGGGAACCAGCAGTTAGTGTAATGGCTATGTCGCTGGACTCCCACATAGTCGACCGCGGTTCGCGTCCCGGACCCAGTGGCTTAAAACTCACGTTGGGCGCGTGTGCATGCGTGCCCAAGATCTCGAGAGGAGAATGGAGGAGAAGGGATTGCGGCGTGACCATCCCCCCTGGGGGGTGATTTCTCGCTTTCTGTCTCTGTCTCTCTCTCTGTCTGGCGAGCGCACGCGCCCTATGGCAAAAACCTCTCAAAAAATAAGAAAGAAAAAGAAAATACAATTTACATGTTCAAGGGGCCTGGTAGTGTATTGATTTTATTACAAAAATGAACATCGTGCCAACTGAAGTTCTCTTTTAATTTGTAAGTAAAAAGCTGGACAAATGATACACTAACCAGTGTGAGTTAATATTAAAAGATAAAGCCAAATGGCGGGACCAGCAGTTAGCATAATGGCTATGTCACTGGACTCGCACGTAGTCAACTGCAGTTCGAGTCCTGGACCCGGTGGCTTAAACTCACACCGGGCACGTGTGCGTGCGTGCCCAAGATCCCGAGAGGAGAATGGAGGAGAAGGGATTGCAGCGTGACCATCCCCCCGGGGGGGTGATTTCTCTCTTTCTGTCTCTCTGTCTCTGTCTGTCTGTCTGGCGAGCGCACACGCCCTATAGCAAAAAAAACTCAAAAAAAAAAAAAAGATAAATCCAAATGTCAACAAGGATTCAGAGAAATGGTTTAGCTTATAGGTTGCTAAAGAGGCATAATTGATGCCAAAAGGTTGGGACACTGCTGACCTTGTGAATGAAGGTGAAAGACCTGTGCGCGCCTAGAAAGTTACTTAATAGCACTGGGCACCCGTGAGAATCAAAACACCCAGACAAAATGCTCAAGGCTAGATAATCTGTAATACTGAAAAATCTATCACCAACAGCACCAAAAATGGATGGCCATCTACATCAGAGTATATAAATTATATCAGGTTACTACAGTGGAATGCTGTGCTTCAAGAAAATGAGTTTCAACAACATCTAACAGATGAATCTCCCAGACATGTAAGCAAAATAAGCAGACATCTAAGAAAACACACTGAGCTATTCTGTTTGTAATAGAATCAAACTGGAGGGGACTGAACCCCAGTGTAGGAAGTCATAGTCGGTATCCCTGGAAAAGAGGCACTGGAGGATGGCTGCCGGGTGCTGGTAATTTTCATTCCTAGACCCACCTGGTGCTTACATGGGTGCTTATTTTGTGAAAAATCACTGAGCTATACATTTTGTTTTACATGTTTTCTTTATATGTGTGAAACTTTTAAGATTTAAGTGCTCTACAAACTGCTATGATATTTTAGGGCTTACTTGAAAAGTATGAAGGAAAAAGCCAGAGTCATAAAGCTGTTCTGTTTGTTCCATTCCACCCCACTGCCCTCAGAACACGCTGGTCTAACATACATTTCCAATAGCCGCTCGGAACTGGTCACCTCTGAGCCCGTCCTTCTCCAATATGTCTAAATTATTAACAAATATAATTGGTGGGCTTTGCGGTAATGTGTGGATAGGCTAATCTAATACCCTTCCTAGGCTGTATATGGATATGTATGTGTTGTTCTATCAGAGTGGGTAGAAATATTTCCCTCAGAAAATGACAACAAATCATTATGGAGATGTCATTTGAACCATAGGTGATGAAAAGAGTAAGAAATAGGTAACCAGCAGTTAGCGTAATGGCTATGTCGCTGGACTCCCACATAGTCGACCGCGGTTCGCGTCCCGGACCCGGTGACTTAAAACTCACACTGGGCGCGTGTGCGTGCGTGCCCAAGATCCCGAGAGGAGAATGGAGGAGAAGGGATTGCGGCGTGGCCATCCCCCCTGGGGGGTGATTTCTCACTTTCCGTCTCTCTGTCTGGCAAGCGCACGCGCCCTATAGCGAAAATCTCTCCCCCCAAAAAAAAAAGAGTAAGGAATAGAGCAGTCAGGGGCACCTGAAACTATGAACAAGCAACTCCTGGGTCATGGGAAAAGTAATGACATATTTTTGTATGTTTTTCTATGCAAAAATGCATCATGACTTTTCTGACGACCCAATATATTTTTTTAAAAGGTATAACTTCAGTTAAAGTAGATAACGTTTAATTCAATGTACTCTATTTTCCTACGCCCTCTCTAGAACGCTATGGTCAATTTCTTTTTCTTTTTTTTTTTAAATAGGTATTTATTTTTTATTTACTTCTTTATTTCATTTTCTTTTATACATTCAATCACATTATTTAGCTTACAAAGTGAATATTTCAACATGTGAACATTTCTCCCTAGTCCAGTTGATAAAACTATAAAATATCTTCAGATAATATCACATTTCTTTGTCCCATTAATGCTCTGCCTCTCTATTTTTCTTCTAAATGTCCTTTCTCAGACCCTACTCTTGTCAGATAAGGAACTGATAACCAGAATACACAAGGAACTCAGGCAGCTGTTCCAAAAAAAGATGATCAGCCCTATTAAAAGATGGGAGAATGAGTTGAAAAAACCACTCTCTAAAGGACATACGAATAGCTAAAAGTCATATGAAAAAATGCTCAACATCCCTCATTGTAAGGGAAATGCAGGTCAAAACAATTAGATACCACCTAACCCCAGTCAAAATGACTAAGATTAAAAAAAAATGATAAGTGCTAGTGGGGGTGTGGTGAAAGGGGAACTCTTACACTGCTGGTGGGAATGTAAAGTGGTCCAGCTACTGTGGAGGACAATTTAGAGATTCCTCAAAAATCTATGGTAAATTTCATTAACACTGAACTGAGGGGAGTTCCAGTTCACTTCTTCCTCTATACTGTGCCAGAGAAATTTCTAGAAGAAACCAGGTTTATCTCACTGTACAGCTGTAATGATCTCTTTTTTTCCTTTTCTCTTTAATTCTCTCTCCCTCTCAATCTGCTTCTGGACTTTGGTGTAGATGTCCCTGGTGAATAGGGGCTGGCACTAGTAAAGACAGAGTTGGGGGGAGGGCAGGAAAATGAGGCCAAAGTTAGGTGACACCCTGTGAGTCTGAGTCACATCAGAAAGTTCCAGGTTCCCTCTGCAGACAAGGGAACACTTATTAGCAGTACTTGAATATTCGTGAGTTGGAATTGCATGTTACTTGAAAGACCTAATTAATCTAAATTTTGGTGCACAGCAGTTGTACATGTTTTCATGTTTATGTAACAAAATGCAGGAACCAGCAGTTAGCGTAATGGCTATGTCGCTGGACTCCCATGTGGTTGGCCATGGTTCGAGTCTTGGACCCTCTGGCTTAAACTCAGGCCGGGCGCGTGTGCGTGTGTGCCCAAGATCCTGAGAGGAGAATAGAGGAGAAGGGATTGCGGCGTGGCCAACCCCCGGGGGATGATTTCTCGCTTTCTGTCTCTCTGTCTCTCTCTGTCTGTCTGGCGAGCGCACGCGCCCTATAGCGAAAACCTCTCCAAAAAACAAAGAAAAAAATTGCATTGAAATGTACTAGTGTTGAAATATACATGTAAAGATAGTTGTGGAAATTGTCTATTCTGTTTTCCTTGTGTGTCTCATTTACTTAGAGCAAAACAAAAATTCTTTTTTTAAATTGTTCTAACTGAATAAGGCTAAATGAATACTGTCATTGAAAATATATTTTAAATCTTTGTCATGGGTTTTCGAAAAAAATATTGCAAATTTTATCATTCTTGATTACACAGAACTTTGTGGGTGGTTTTAAATAAATTTTATACTTCTATTTTGAAAAGAAGAAGGAGGAGGAGGAAGAAGGAAGAAGGAAGAAGAAGGTTCTAGGTTCATGTCTGGAGACCTTCCTGATATCCCAGGACCACCCATGACTGTGATCCAGGGCTGGCTGAGGCCAGGGTTGGACTGCAGCATGCAGCCTTGTTGAGGGTGCTTCTCTCTCCCCACTCTCACTCATAGAAAAAAGAAAACAAAAATTTAGGGATCTCATAAGATATGGTAAAGAAGGGACAGCATTAATTCACAGAATTCTGGGCCCAAAGAAATGCCACTGACTGGTCAGAGGCTGACCTAGTGGGTTGGTTTGGGTTTTGTCCAAATTGAGGATCCTCAAGTGATAAAAGTGCCATCTGTGATGCTAAGGGTTGTGCCTAGCTATCAAAACATTTTATCTGCTTCCTACGCAGCAGGTATAACAGGAGCCTCCTAGGAACCCTCTTCCCTTGCAGCATACCTGGAAGGTTGTTAGAAAAATTCGTCATCACTTATGCTCTCCAGGACCCACTCTGTAGATACACAAACATCAGGAAGGCTGTTAGACAGAGACAGTTCGCGCATCGCTCCCTAGACCAGCTGAGGCCAGCCTGGTCCCCAGGAGATCGCCCTCTCCTCCCTGTGGTTCACAGACTTTTCTAGAACCTTACTGGGCACAGTTCTACCCTTGCAAAATCATCTTTCACCATATCCTCAATTCTTGTCCCCCAAAAGAACCCAGAGGCAGGGCTCTAGAGGGAAAACCCAATATGTTGTCTCCGGGCACGTGAGTTGTTTCAGAATACTTACCAGCATCATTTGCTTTACATGATGCCTGCAATGAAACAAAAGAAAACACGATGAGGGTCAGACACGCACAGTGTTATGCGTTTACAGAGGTGGCTGCTCCCCTGATGACTTTGGAAAGCTAAGTGGGGAATGGGGACTGAGTCCAAGGTCTAAAGTAGAGAGACTGCCAGTGGAGAAGGCTTTTCCTACAGAACACGCCTCTCAAGTCCATTCATACTTATTCTCAACTCAGGGAAGAACACTGGTGTTAAGCAAAATACCTCTGCCATATGATTTATAATGAAAGCTGTCATTTTAAAATGTCCTAGTATGTCACATGTGAGTGGATAAAATCTCCCCTCTATACTCTCACCAGTGGAAATATATATGAGGCTATTGGGAAAGTTACAATGTATTTTTCTGTTTCTCTTTTTCTTTTTTCTTTTTTTTTTTTTTTTTTTTTTTTTTGAGAGAGAGGTTTTTTGCTTTAGGGCTGCCTGTGCTCTCCAGACAGACAGAGACAGACAGAGAGACAGAAAGCGAGAAATCACCCCCCAGGGGGCATGGTCACGCCGCAATCCCTTCTCCTCCATTCTCCTCTCGGGATCTTGGGCACACATGCACACATGCCCGGCGTGAGTTTTAAGCCACTGGGTCTGGGACGCGAACTGCGGTCGACTACATGGGAGTCCAGCAACATAGCCATTATGCTAACTACTGGTTCCCTTTTTTTTTTTTTTTTTTTTTTTCTTTGAGAGGTTTTTGCTATAGTGTGTGTGTGCTCACCAGAAAGACAGAGAGAGACAGAAAGCAAGAAGTCACCTCCCGGGGGGATGGCCACACCGCAATCCCTTATCCTCCGTTCTCCTCTCGGGACCTTGGGCATGCACGCACACACACCCAGTGTGAGTTTAAGCCACTGGGTCCAGGACTCAAACCGTGGTCTACTACATGGGAGTCCAGCGACATAGCCATTACACCAACTGCTGATCCCTCTGTTTTTCTATGCAAAAAAAAAGGTGTCATGACTTTCCCAACAACCAATTATGCCAGGCATCATGCACATGATCAGATTTTCATTTCTAAATTTGCTTAGGAAAGAAGCCATGAAAGCAATGTTTCTACTTAAGACCTCCAAGAAAGGTAACCTTACACTGGGAGTTGCTGAGGCCTCCTCCTCATCATCATCATCAATAAGCTCCTCTTCGACATCGTGGATTTGCAACTCTTCGACATCATCGATTTGCAACTCTTTGACATTACAGGTTTGCTCCTCTTCGACATCATGGACTTGCTCCTCTACTACCTTTTGAGAGGCTGCTAGAAGGACACAGAGTAACTGTCAGAAGGTGGATGTGAGGCGATTGTAAGTTACTCAGGGAGCTTTGTCTGATGTGGTCGAGGGACATTGTGTGGAGATGAGTGGCTAATAAACATGGACAGAGATGCTGCTGGGCCAGCCTCTTGGTATGCGGAGGCTAGCAATGGAACCACATAGCATAATGGATACATTGCTGGACTCCCATGTAGTCAACTGCGGTTCGAGTCCTGGACCCAGTGGTTTAAAACTGACACTGGGCACATGTGTGTGCATGCCCAAGATCCTGAGAGAAGAATAGAGGAGAAGGGCTTGCGGCGTAGCCATCCCCCTGGTGAGTGAATCCTCACTTTCTGTCTCTCTGTCTCTCTCTCTGTCTCTCCAGCAAGCAAACACACCCTATAGAAAAAAATCTCTCTCAAAAAAAAAAAGAGAGAGAGAGAGAGAGGTTAGCAGAGAAGCCAGAGAGAAATGGGACACAGAGCCCTTGACCTAGGACATCATAAAACAACATGAACTGATTCATCTAAGATACACACCATGAGCCAGTAGAAGAGTTCCATCATTCCCCCTAACTTTTCTAACTTATCTAAATCTATAGTATCTTCTTGACATTTCTAAGGCTATTTCAGCACACAAGAATCAAATGATGTGGCTAGTACATTTATCCTCTGTTTTATGGGGTTAATCCCTTGATTAAAAGCAATTTTATCAGTGAAATAGATTCAATTCAAGACCAAACATTCTATTTTATTTATCACTGATTTTTGTCATAAGGATAATCAAATGTAAAATATTTGAAGATACTAACATACTACGATAGACAGCTATTATTTACATCTTGAAGTTGCTCTCACACTGTCATGCCAAGACCAGAAAACCCACATATACTGCTACTGTGTTAATCCATTGTATAGGAGTCTCTAGATTTAAGACAAACTTTTACTGGGGAACTGGAATCAACTCTTGTCAAAACATTCATTCTATTGTACATATTTACTAATTCTGCATCAAAGTAGAGTCATCTATTGGAGAGAAATACTGGTATTCTGCAAATTAAAAATAACCACTGATCAAAAGGTGTTTTTGGGAACCAGCAGTTAGCGTAATGGCTATGTCGCTGGACTCCCACATAGTCGACCGCGGTTTGCGTCCGGAACCCGGTGGCTTAAAACATGCCGGGCGTGTGTGCATGCGTGCCCAAGATCCCGAGAGGAGAATGGAGGAGAAGGGATTGCGGCGTGGCCATCCCCCCCGGGGGGGGCTGATTTCTCACTTTCTGTCTCTCTGTCTCTCTCTGTCTGTCTGGTGAGCGCACGCGCCCTATAGCAAAAACCTCTCTCAAAATAAAAAAAAAAAAAGGTGTTTTCCTTCCAATCTTTATTCTTCATGCCGTGCGTGTGTTTCCATTGGGTTGGTGGCTGTATCAGCCACACTAGCCAGTCAATACTGGGAAGGCTGAGATAGATCAGACACGTGGGTTAAATGCAGGGTTTTTTTTGTTTTGTTTTGGAGAGGTTTTTCGCTATAGGGTGCATGCGCTCGCCAGAAAGACAGAGACAGAGACACAGAAAGCGAGAAATCACCCCCCAGGGAGGATGGCCACGCCTCAATCTCTTCTCCTCCATTCTCCTCTCGGGATCTTGGGCACGCACACACACATGCCCAGCGTGAGTTTAAGCCATAGGGTCCGGGAATCGAACCACAGTTGACTACATGGGAGTCCAGCGACATAGCCATTATGCTAACTGCTGGTCCCGATGCAGGTAATTTTTAACTCAGTGGCACTGGTACTTGGATTCTATGTTTGTCAGTGTTCCTAGTGACAAATAAGACTTTGATCATTCCTATGTATCGTGGTCATAATACTGTCAGCTATCACTAAAATCCATGTGTATATGTGTGTATGTGCATGTGTGTGGTATCTCACTGTGTGGTGATCCTCCTGCCTTAGCCGCCCAAGTTGCTGGGAATACAGATGCATGCCCCTGCACCCAGCCATTTAGGGTGGCCTCTCAGGTGGCTTCAGCCTGTTTGGTCTTTAAAAAGAATTCTAGATGGGATCAGCAGATGGCCTGATGGTTAAGGCACTGGGCACTCCCACATGGCTGACCATGGTTCAAGTCCCGGACCTGGTGACTTGCTTTCTCACTTCCGATCTCTCTCTCTCAATCTCTCTCTCTGTGTGTGTGTGTGTGTGTGTGTGTGTGTGTGTGTGTCTGGTCAAATTAAAATAAATGAATGAATAAATAAAATTAAATAAATAATTATTTTTTAAAAAGAATTTTAGATGAAGGGACAGAAGAACTGATTTGTGTATTGCATCATCAAACATAATCAAAACCATTTTTTAAAAGTTATAACTCTAAGGTCAGCAGGTGGCATGGTGGTTAAGGGTACTGGACTCCCACATGGCCAACTGTGGTTTGAGTCCCAGACCTGGCAACTTGCTTTCTCACTCACTCTCTCACTCTGTCCCTCTCTAGTCAAATTAAAGTAAATAAATAAAGTTAAATAAGATAATAAAAAGCTATAATGTTATCAGTAAATGAATATTTCATTTATGTAAATAATCATTTCTTTTCTCATTTCTACACTCTGAACAATCTATAGCTATCATTCTTTTTTTTTTTTTTTTTCTAAGAGGGATTTTTTCTATAGGGCTCATGAACTTGCCTGACTGAGACATACAGAGTGACACAGAAAGCAAGAAATCCCCCCCTGGTGGGGGGAAGGCCATGATGCGATCCCTTCTTCTCCAGTCTCCACTCAGGATTTTGGGCGCTCGCACACACACACACACGTGCCCAGCGTGAGTTTTAAGCCACCAAGTCCCGGACTCAAACTGTGGTCAACTACATGGAGTCCAGCGATGTAGCCATTACGCCATCTGCTGGTCCCTAATTATCTTCTTAAATCAGTCTAATTATTACATTTCCACCATACCTTCATTGGGCACATCATTGACTGGTACTACCCAATTGCGCCTACACATGGAAAATATCCTCTTCCAAATCCGGCGGGGCAAAGTTTCCCGAGAACGAGTTTTTATGGCAGCTGAGCCTAGGAAACATATTCACAACAAAGACAGATAGTGACATCCCACTGACATCCCACAGATAAAAAAAAATAGTAAAATGTATTCTGCATTTAATCTTTTGGTTCCATTGCTTACTGGTTTCCAAGCAGAAACATGTGAGCCAAAGCTGGGCTTCAGGAAAATCATGGAGTTCACTATGCACTTCAGTAACTGCTCAGGTAGATCAGGTGGGCAAATGCCTTTATGTAGATGAGACAGTATATGAAGTCAGGAGAGCAGACTAAGAGTCAGAGTACTGATGTCCAATGACCTGGGTTCTAATCCCAGTTATAGCCATGTAGCCTGGGAAGGTCATGCAATTTCTCCATCCTCAAGTCTCTCCATTCTCATAGGACCTTGTTAGAATCATGAGACAAGGGACTAGCAGATGGCATAATAGATACATCACTGGACTCCCAGATGGCCACCTACAATTTGAGTCCTGGACCTGTAGGTTTGAAACTCACACTAGGCACATGTGCCTGCTTGCCCCAAATCCCAAGAAGAGGATAGAGGAGAAGGGATTGTGGCATGGCCATCCCCCTAGAGGGTGATTTCTCACTTTCTGTCTCTTGGGTGAGCACCTACGCCCTATAGCAAAAATCTCTTCAAAAAAAAAAAATTATGAAACTGAAAATGACTAAATACACATACCTCTGGAGAAAGAGAAGTGATGCTTTCTAAGTGTTCTGTAAGTGTAAAGTAAATGTTGGGAGAAATAAACTAGACACTTTAGTAGAGGCTGAATATGTGGAAGGCATGCAGATGAATTGGAGCAGTGACGGGTGGAAGTCTACTGTTAATCCTTTACGTGGAGTGGTCCTTTCCATTTCATGGAGACTATCTTGCATTATCATCTCCTGTGATCCCAACATCAGCCCAGTGGAGCAGGCAGAGAAGGGGCTCAAATGCTGAACTCCCCAGGTTTCCTGTCATTTGTGGTATACAGTGGTGGGGGCATCATACGCTATTTGTTTCTCCAGTAGCTCAACACAGCTCTGCGAAATCCCATTGGCTCTCAGAGAAAGGCCAAATATCCTAAATAAAAAGCTGCATTTCTATTGGAGAGACCTCGTGGTTCCATTCTCAGAGCCTCGTCAGTGACAGAATCACAGCCCTTTGTAAAGCGTGACTCATATCACTCAGAGGAGAATTTTGTCTCTATGGTTAGGAAATCCAACAGCCTTCATAGGACCCCACACGTTCTTACATGAAGAGGAAATCCAAGACACATGATATAAACATGCTCCGAGAAAGACACAGAATTTTTTTAGCCTTCAAACCAATTGTCTTCTAAAACTCATGCCTAAGTTCAGAGTCTAAGACTTTTCAAATAAATGTTTGAATGGCTGCTTCTCCTTTTATTATCTGTGGTTTTGGATTCTGCGTATGATTTCAAGCAACCCTTTATTGAGAAGCTAGATTCAAAACCAGGCACAGCATTCTGTGCTATTAACTCATTAATCCATGCTAGGAAGATGAGCGATCATTGAAAACGTGCTACTAAGGAAGTCCAGAATTATTTTGCAGTGCTGTGTGTGAATACATGGACTGTGGGAACCATCCAGGAAAGGCCGGAGGCACTGCTGAGCACTAAGGCTGTCCAACCAGATTTGAAAGAGTGTTGCAACAAGGATGACAAACACCAGGCTAATAACCAAGTAGGACTTGGGTTTTTACTAATCACTGTCTCAAAAGTGAATAGCTCACAGGACTCATAGTGATAACAGTGTTCGCAATTTCTCTAGTCTCTCCCCAGTTTTTATTGGAATTTCAGCCATATACTAAGGACATACATCTACCAGGTTGTCCTCGTAGGGTCTGTCACCTTTCAAGGTCTGCAATGTGATGAGAAATGTGTATTGTGTTGTCTAAGGACTGGGTGGACATGTACGGAAAGATGTGTAGGCAGCTACCAGGAGTCATGGGGCCCCTGGGGCCATCTCTTTTATATGATGGACAATGTAGGATGGGGAATTCAGGTGTGGACATGGATCTGGAACTCATTACATGTGAACTAATGGCCTCTTGGTGAGTGATTATTGGAGGCTGCAGTTCAGAGCACCAACTCTGGACCACACACCTGAGTGCATGCCTTGGCTTTCTCCCTGGTAGCTTAGTGAGCTCCAGCACGTGTATCTCTGCTGGTTGGTTCCCCATCTGTGAAGTGGGTCTAATAAGCCCTCCATATATATCTCCTATGTTGAGATTTGAGCTAGATCATGTTCTGTTTGGTTTTATTTGATTTGGAAATATTCCCTTGAGAATTGTGCTGGGTAATCGCAATTTTTTTTTTTTCTTTCTGAGGGAAACACACACAGACACATATTCACAATTGCCTCATACACAAGTACACAGACAGACACCCCCTAGCTGATGCATACAAACCCACACCACCGAAAGGGAACACCGCTATTTCCATTGACTCTAGACGCCCGACTTGAGCTTGTTACCTTGAATCCAGTTCCACTGACCATGCCATCAACCTTCATTCCCAACAAGTGGCTGGGATCATGGTGACTCCCCAGACAAAAACCCAGGAAGCAAGCCCCACATCTGTTGTCTAGATTTTTTTTTTTTTTTTTTTGAGCCAGGGAGTGTTTCCAGAATACATACCATCTTTACAGCCTGATGTGCTTGATACTACCTGAAATTAGAAGGAAGGAAATACTCTTAGGATAGGTTCATGGTATGTACTGTTTGCAAAATATTTTGTCTTCTTGGTGACTCAAGGTAACCAAGATGATAAAAATGGTCGAGTCAAAGACCCCAAAATCTAGAAGTGAGGATACTCATATGTGAATCAAAGAAGCTTTCTTTTGGAGAACATACCATATTATCAAGTCAATTTTGCATTAGAAATTACAAACTCCTTAACACAAAGTGGAAAGCTTGTTGCTGAAGAAAAAGCTACCTCACGCAGCATGCATGACCTACGCCCTACCACCTCTCACTGCACGCATGACCTACGCCCTACCACCGCCCACAGGATACATGACCTACGCCCTACCACCTCCCACAGGATACATGACCTACGCCCTACCACCTCCCACAGGATACATGACCTACGCCCTACCACCTCCCACAGGATACATGACCTACGCCCTACCACCTCCCACAGGATACATGACCTACGCCCTACCACCTCCCACAGGATACATGACCTACGCCCTACCACCTCCCACAGGATACATGACCTACGCCCTACCACCTCCCACAGGATACATGACCTACGCCCTACCACCTCCCACAGGATACATGACCTACGCCCTACCACCTCCCACAGGATACATGACCTACGCCCTACCACCTCCCACAGGATACATGACCTACGCCCTACCACCTCCCACAGGATACATGACCTACGCCCTACCACCTCCCACAGGATACATGACCTACGCCCTACCACCTCCCACAGGATACATGACCTACGCCCTACCACCTCCCACAGGATACATGACCTACGCCCTACCACCTCCCACAGGATACATGACCTACGCCCTACCACCTCCCACAGGATACATGACCTATGCCCTACCACCTCCCACAGGATACATGACCTACGCCCTACCACCTCGCACAGCATGCACAAACTATGCACTACCCCCTCGCACAGCACACATGACCTACACCCTACCTGAGATGACTATGCTGCATGCCCTCTTGAATTATGTATCCACTGTTAAGATTCTCTTCCTTGACGATGTGAGGAAGCATTATCTAACTCTTACAATATATATATGACCATTCATATGTAATGTCAGTTAGAAAATAAAAGAACCAAGAAAACAACATTTTTTTTGGAGAGGTTTTTCGCTATAGGGCACGTGCGCTTGCCAGACAGAGAGAGAGAGACATAGAGACAGGAAGTGAGAAATCACCCCCCCCCCCGGGGGGGATGGCCACGCCGCAATCCCTTCGCCTCCATTCTCCTCTCGGGATCTTGGGCACGCACGCACACACTCCCGGCGTGAGTTTTAAGCCACCAGGTCCAGGACGCAAACCGCAGTCGACTACGTGGGAGTCCAGTGACATAGCCATTACGCCAACTGCTGGTTCCCAAGAAAACAACATTTGTAAGTGGCCAAGGGTGGGGAAGTGGTTAAACGCATTACTCTGGGAGGAAATCCCAGGTGGGAAGTTTTCTGGTTCATATTGAGACTTCTATGAGGACACAGGACACATGTGGTCTGGAACTGGCTGATACCAGAGGTGGATCAGAGCTGAGACCCTATTGATGTTTTCTCTCTCTCTGTATGTGTGTGTGTGTGTGTGTGTGTGTGTGTGTGCACGTGCGCGCGCAAAATCTGTCACATTCTCAATCATGGGAGAAATTTTTTTTAAATGTATTTCTGTCATAGACACAAAGGCTTATCTTACCTTTATCATTGAGGGTGCCTCCACATCTTCTTCTTCAATGGGATGAACTGTAGGACAAAGGACAGTTCATTGGTGGTGCTGTTCATGCCTTACTCAGGGAATTTTGTCTCTGTGAATGAAGGACGATGATTATGGGTATGGCTGGTTAAGAAGTATGAGCTGAGCCGATGCTGGAACACCCTTCTGGATGGAATGGGGAAAGCAAACAGGAGCAAGGAAGGGAGGTGCTGGGGAGCCATTGACTTCCAAGCAGGTTACAGTGAAACCTCCAACTTGGGTAAGCACTAGAATGTAGGCTGTTATATGAGGGGTCTTCAACAGTGCGTGGAAGGGGCAGCAGGTAGTGTGGTGGTGAAGGCACCTGGATGACTATGGATTGAGTCCTGGACCTGGTGGCTTGCTTTCTCACTTTCCTTCCTTCTCTCTCTGTCTCTGATAAGCACACATGCCCATTAGCAAACTTAAAATAATAATAACAAATAAAATAAGTTTTCAAGTGCATGGAAATATACATTATGAAAAATAGGCATGAATTTCAAAATGTTTTATATCAAAATAAATTCATGCTTCAATTCTATTTTTCTGTGACTCTCTGAGCTGTTCTCCTACAGTGACAGAGTGCTATCGCTTTTTCAGTGTATTTCCAAGTGCAGGGTAATTTCCTCTGTCTTCTTGACTTTAACCAAGTTTTTTCCCCCCCCGTACAGATCCACATATGCTGCTACCACATTCATCGCCTCTTGTGTAACATTTTTTTTTTTTGAGAGGTTTTTGCTACAGGGCGCATGCACTTGCCAGAGAGACAGACAGAAAGCAAGAAATCATCCCCCAGGGGGGATGGCCACGCCGCAATCCCTTCTCCTCCATTTTCCTCTCAGGATCTTGGGCACGCACGCACACGCGCCCGGTGTAAGTTTAAGCCACCGGATCCGGGACTCGAACTGCAGTCGACTACATGGGAGTCCAGTGACACAGCTATTGTGCTAACTGCCAGTCCCTCTTGTGTAACATTTTGACCCCTGAATATGTGTGAACTTTCATTACGCCATTGGATTCTGTTCAAGTCACAAGACATACTTGTATTTATCCAGTAATCTCTTGTTTTAAAAAATCAACTACTGAAGAGTAGAAAAGAGTTAAATTAGAAGATAGTAAATATAAGGCAGAGGAGAGAGAAAGAGATGTCACTTGATAGAAAGCTCCAGGTAAAAAGGAAGAACAATTTCCAGTGTTATAATAGAGTGATTCTAGTTAAGAGCTATTTACTGTATATTTCAGAGTAACTATGAGAATTGTGAATGTTCCCAGCATAGAATAATAATAATGAGATTGTACACATAGTAATTAGTCCGATTTAATCATCACGCATCGTATACTCATGCTGAAAAATCACATTATAACCCACAAATATTTATAATTATTATGTGTCAGTAAAAACTGATGAACACTTTAATCCCATGAGAGTTTCCCTTCCAGTCTTCCTCTCATATGCCACGTGTTGGCATTCCCTGTGTGCGGTGCTGTGTTCATTCTAGCAACCCACAGGGAGAGGGCACAGTAGGGAGCAGGCCCTGATGAGAGCTGAGGCTCCAGAGTGCAGCTCTGGGTTCTGTGTCACAATGAGGGACCTCATGAGTCTGGTATCACAATGGTCCTCCAAGGCCTCACTTGTCACTGTCCCCAATGTGTGTAGCCCAGAGATACTAAATATTCATAGGAGTCATAGCTGTAATTCCATCAATATCACTAAATGATTTCCCCATTTCTTTCCAGCTTTGGGACAGCTTTTTCCACACAGAAAAAGTTTCACCAGTTGTCCCAAATGGTGCCTCCCAAAGCTCAGAATCTGTGAACTGTCCATAAGCACTGGGGCTTTTTTTTTTTTTTTTTTTTTTTTTTTTGCTATAGGGCATGTGTTCTTGCCAGAAAGAAACAGAGTAGGAAGGAAAGTGAGACATCACCCCCACTCCAGGGGGATGGCCACACCCCAATCCCTTCTCCTCCCGTCTCCTTTTGGGATTTTGGGCATGCATATGCACCTGGCATGATTTTCAAGCCAGCAGGTCTGGGATCCGAACTGTGGTTGGCCATGTGGGAGCCCAACACCTTAAGTACTCCATCACCTGCTGGCCCAAGCCTTGGGGCTTTCTATGTGCTTTTCGCACAATGACTATAATGAAATCTGTGAGAACAATGCACAGATGCCTGCCTTGGGCTGTGTGACTACTGACACTGACTGACGTGGGCAGAGAGTAGTATTTCTTTAGACTCAGATAATTCCAGTCACATATATGGGAGGTGGATCTTCCTGACACAATGACAAATTAGCCCATCTCAGAAGTTCAGACCAGCATTTGGACTCAGCACTGGGGCCACTTGTCTAGGTTTTCATCTTGGTTCTCCTCCTCGGGAACTCATGAGCATGGGCATTCCCATCTCTGTCTTACTCTCCCCTCAGGGAATAAGGACAGTAAAAGGAGGACATATGTCTTTGTGAGTCATGACTGGTTTGAAGTATGGAAAATATACAGGTTAAATACTCAGAAAGCCAGTTGTTGGTGAGATGCCTTCCTTAGTGCTCACAACCTGTCAAGACTCAGAGATTCATTCGAGTCCAGGATTTCAAATTCTCAGCCCATTAGATAGTTGGGGGAGAAAAAATAACTACTTTGGGACCAGCAGATGTCGTGGTGGTTAAGGTGCTGGACTTTCATATGGCCAACCATGGTTCAAGTCCCAGACTTGGTGGCTTGAAAATCACACTGGGTGGGGCTGGCAGGTGGCATGGTGGTTGGGACACTGGACTCATGACTGACCACAGTTCAAGTCCTAGACCTGGATGCTTACTTTCTCACTTTCTCTCTCTCTCTCTCTCTCTCTCTCTCACTCTTGCTCTGGTCAAATTTAAAAGATAATCATGAGAAATAAAGTTGAGTGTATAATTAGTTGAAGGTAAAGAAAAGAATGAATGAATGAATGAAAATCACACCGGGTGCTTGCATGTGCACACCCAAAATCCTAGAAGGAGAATGGAGACGGGATTGTGACATGGCCATCCCCAACCCCCACTCCTCTAGAGGTGATTTCTCACTTTCTATCTCTCTGTCTCTCTCTGTCTTTCTGGCGAGCGCACACACCCTATAGCAAAAAAAAAAAAAAAAAAAAAAAAAAAAACTCTCCAAAGAAAAAGAAACAGTCAATAGTCGATGTATTTTACCATTCTTAACTTTAAGAAAGAAACAGAGCTAGGCAATGCCTATAATTGACATTTCTTTCATTTTGAATAACCCCCAAAGCATAAAAATAACTGGATATTTTAGTTTATAAACCTTATAACCCACATGGATGTTCAATGAATATATATAAATCATAAATTATAAGAGAGGATAATAAAAATAAGGATTATTTAATGAGAAAATATTTGATATTAACTTATCTATTTAAAGAAGATTAGATCAATATAAACATACCTCTGAAACACTGGCAGAATTTTTTCATCATGAACGACTGAGAGAACAAAGCCAAAAGTTTTCTACCAGCTATGTGCTTCGAAAAATGCAGCAGAGAAAATGAGTCAGGAGTGAGCACGCGCTGTACAGAGACTTACGCAACCATGGCAACAGCATGGAACTTTTAGTGACTTCACAATCCACACTGTGGAGTCACCTGCCGCTGGGTAGACAAGTGTGCTTTACATACTCATGAATGTCATTTAAGAGTGAATGTTTTTGGGGCCATCAGGTGGCGTGGTAGTTAAGGGCATTGGACTCCCACATGGCTGTGATTCGAGTCCCGGACCTGATGGCTTGCTTTCTTTTTCGCTTTCTCTCCCCCCCCCCCCCCTTTCTCTCTCTCTCTCTCCCCCTCTGGTCAAATTAAAATAAGTAAGTAAATTAATAAAGTTAAATAAAATAATTCTTAAAAATAGAGTGATTTTTTTGAACACTAAATCTGAAACCCGCACTATTATTTTTTTGTATTGGAAAACAAATTATAGATCAAAGTACACAACTTAACAAAACTCATCTTTTAATCTGTTTTGGAAAACAATTTGAATAGAGACAACGTAGCACAAATGTACTGAACTAAATACACATTTCAGGAGAGAGAAGACATCTTTGACTGGGCCAATATTCAGTGTATTCTGGATGGGAAAATTCATTTCATATGCTGTAATGATACAGCATACGAATAATGTATAATGTAATGTGAGTGAATATAACTTTTTTAAAATAATTTTAAAATAAACAAAAAAGAAGACATACTGTATTGTGTGAAATGCCTCCAACCCATATCCCTCATTTTAAACTCACTCCAAACTTCTGAAATTAATCATTGTGGTAAGTACTTAATTGGGTAAGATCTAATTAGGTCAAAAGCTGCATTGACATAGACCTGGCCAAGACAGCAGGTGGCATGGAGGTTAAGGCACTGGGTCTCACATGGCTGACTGTACAGTTTGAGTCCTGGATCATGCGGCTTGAAAATCACACTGGACACATGTGCCTTAATGCCCCACATCCCAAGACAAAATGGAGAAGAAGGGATCACAGTGTGGCTATCCCCCCGGGGGGTGATTTCTCTCTCTGTCTCTCTCCCGCCCTTCCCTCCCTCTCTCTTTTTCTCTATCAAGTGAATACACCCTGTAGAAAAAAAAAAAAACAACAACAACACCTTATTTAGCCCTAGGGGATATCTAACAACGAGTATGAGAACTAGAAGGTGTAATAAGAAGTAATATTACCTTTTTTTTTTTTTGGCTATAGGGTGCGTGTGCTCACCAGACAGACAGAGACAGAGAGACAGAAAGCGAGAAATCACCCCCCAGGGGGGATGGTCACGCCGCAATCCCTTCTCCTCCATTCTCCTCTCTGGATCTTGGGCACGCACGCACACACGCCCAGCGTGAGTTTAAGCCACCGGGTCTGGGACTCGAACCGCGGTCAACTACATGGGAGTCCAGCGACATAGCCATTACGCCAACTGCTGGTCCCAGTAATATTCCTTTTATGTAAATGAAGGGAATGTTTCCAGACAACCTGCTTAAAAGAAGAAAAATACATAGAGAAATAAAACTACAAAACACATATACAACTGTACAGGGAAAAATACAGGAGAAAACTAGTAGAACTAGTATCAAAGACGCACAACATAATGTAAAGTTCTTTGATGAGGATGATAAATATGTTCATATCATTGATTTGCTATCACACACTGTATGTATGCTTTGAAAAAAAATTATATTGTGCCCCACAAGGATATATAATGAGAATATGTAACCCGAAACTATGAGAAAAAAATCTTTTAAGAAACAGAAGATCATTATTTAATGAGAAAATATTTTAAGGAATATTAACTTACGTATTTAAGTGAAACTAGACCAATATAAACATACCTCTGATACAAAAGCAGAGATTTCTCATCATGAACGACTGAGAGAATGAAGCCATAAGTTTTCTTCCAGCTCTGTGCTTTGAAACACGCAGCAGACAAAATGGTAGTCAGGAGTGAGGGCGAGCTGTACATACCCTCGTGCAGCCAGTGGTGGGCATCACAGAACTGCAGAGTGACTGCACAGTCCACACTATGGAGTCACCTGCTGCTGTGTAGGCAAGTGTGTTTGTACATATATATGAATGTCAGTTAAGGGTGAATATTTTGGGGCCAGCAGGTGGCATGGAGGTTAAGCACTGGATCCCACATGATCAACCGTGTAGCTTGAGTCCCTGACATGGAAGTTTAAAAAAATCACATGAAGGGAACCAGCAGTTAGCGTAATGGCTATGTCGCTGGACTCCCACGTAGTCAACCGCGGTTCGCGTCTCGGACCCGGTGGCTTACAACTCACGCCGGGCGCGTGTGCGTGCGTGCCCAAGATCCCGAGAGGAGAATGGAGGAGAAGGGATTGCGGCGTGACCATCCCCCCTGGGGGGTGATTTCTCGCTTTCTGTCTCTATGTCTCTCTCTGTCTGTCTGGCGAGCGCATGCAGCCTATAGCAAAAAAACCTCTCAAAAAAAAAAAAAAATCACATGAAGTGTGTGCCCAAAAGCCTCATAGGAAAATGGAGAATAATGAATTGTGACATGGCCATCCACCCCAAGGGGTGCTTTTTTTCCCCTCTCTCTCTTTTTCTTTTTTTCTTCCTCTCTCTCTCTCTCTCATGCCCTATAGCAAAAACAAAGCAAACAAACAAGACAGGGAATGTTTTGTTTCAAAAACTGAATCCCAAACCCACACTATTATTCCCTGTATTGGAAATCATATTACAGAAGACATGAGCTGTTCTCAAATGAAATCAATAGTAAATGTCAAATTGAAGAGGAATAAGGCTGGCAATTGATAACAGAGGTTTCATTTTTTTTTTTTGCATGATAAGAAACAATGTCAAAGAGGTGTGGTATTATCTGTTGAAGATATTTCGTAGTTTTGTCAACACTACTAGGGAGAAATGTTCACCTGTTGAAATATCCATTTTGTAAGACAAATAATAATGTGATTGAATGTTTGGAAGAAAATGAAATGAAAAAAAAAAGGAAAAACAAAACATAGTGTAATTTTCTCATAACAGTTAATACTAAACACAGATTTCTAGCCTCCAAAACTGTGAGAGAATCAATTTCTGTTGTTTAAAGCCACTCATTTTGTGGTACTTTGTGTGGAAGCCTTAAGAAACTAATACAATAATCAGTAATCAATAAATCCAAGTTTCTATTTTAAAGGTAACAAAATAGAAAGATCATAAATGAATTAGGACATTTTCCTTTTTAAGGTTCTATAAAAATGTAAGGAGCAGAGGTTTCATTCCCTTTTTTTTTTTTTGGAGAGGTTTTTGCTATAGGGCACGTGTGCTCGCCAGACAGACAGAGAAAGACAGAGAGACAGAAAGTGAGAAATCACCCCCCAGGGGGGATGGCCACTCCGCAATCCCTTCTCCTCCGTTCTCCTCTTGGGATTTTGGGCACGCACGCACACGCGCCCGGCGTGAATTTTAAGCCACCAGGTCTGGGACGCTAACCGCGGTCAACTATGTGGGAGTCCAGCGACATAGCCATTACACTAAGTGTTGGTCCCAAGAGGTTTTTGCTACAGGGTGCGTGTGCTCGCCAGACAGACAGAGACAGACAGAAAGACAGAAAGTGAGAAATCATCCCCCAGGGGGGATGGCCACGCCGCAATCCCTTCTCCTCCATTCTCCTCTCGGGATCTTGGGCACACACGCACATGCGCCCGGTGTGAGTTTAAGCCACTGGGTCCGGGACTCGAACCGCGGTCGACTACGTGGGAGTCCAGTGACATAGCCATTACTCTAACTGCTGGTCCTGAGGTTTCATTCTTGATTAGAAATACTGTCCACAGGGCCAGCTAGTGACATAGTAGTTAAGGAGGCTGGATCCCACATGGCTGGCTGCACAATTTTTTTTTGGGGGGGGGAGAGGTTTTTTTTGCTATAGGGCGCATGCACTCGCCAGACAGAGAGACAGAGAGACAGAAAGTGAGAAATCACCCCCCAGGGGGGATGGCCACACCGCAATTTCTTCTCCTCCATTCTCCTCTCGGGATCTTGGGCACGCACGCACACGCGCCCGGCGTGAGTTTTAAGCCATCAGGTCTGGGACGCGAACCGCGGTCGACTACATGGGAGTCCAGCAACATAGCCATTACGCTAACTGCTGGTCCCGAGTGTGCAATTTGAGTACCAGGCATGTGTGAGAATGGAGGAGAAAGAATTACAGCATGGCTATCCCTCTGGGGGTGATGTCTCACTTTCCCTCTCTATTCCTCTCTCCATCTCTCTCTGATAAGCACATGGACCCTACAGCAAACAAAAGGAAAAAAACTGCATGTGGAAACGTAAAGGAACCTGGATAGCTAAAGCAATTCTGAAAAAGATGAAGTAGGAGACACAAAGTTACATTATTTCAACAGATATTCATATGTAGTGTCTGTGTATGATATATATATATATATATATATATATATATATATATATATACACACACACATATCATATATATGTGTGTGCATACATCTCACACACATGAACACAGGACATTTTCAGAGATGGAGGATTTGTGTAGCACCATGGGTAACAGTGGGCATCTCAAGTGTATATATATGTCCAAACTCAATCAAGATAAACACATTAATCAGGGGCCATGTTTTAGAGGCCTTGTAACTTTACAAAGCCAAAGAACAATGAGTGTGGGTGAGGCAATACTGGGAAGCTGCACCTCATTTGGACATAGAGGATGTGCCCAGGAGAGAGAGCTTCTTAATGCAGGGAGCGTGAGCAAAGGTTAAGGGAATACTCAAACTGTATTAGGCACTTGAAGGCATACTTAGGAAAGAAGCCTCTTGGGACCAGCAGTTGGCGTAATGGTTATGTCGCTGGACTCCCACGTAGTCGACCGCGGTTCGCGTCCCGGACCCGGTGGCTTAAAACTCACACCGGGCACGTGTGCGTGCATGCCCAAGATCCTGAGAGGAGAATGGAGGAGAAGGGATTGCGGCATGGCCATCCCCCCTGGGGGGTGATTTCTCACTTTCTATCTCTCTGTCTCTGTCTGTCTGGTGAGCGCACGCACCCTATAGCAAAATCCTCTCCAAAAAAAAGGAAAGAAACCTCTTGTATGTGTAGTGTGGGCAAGCCTGTAGCCATAAGCCACAAGAGAACACACTCGGGAGAGAGGCCCCGTGGATCCTGGGAATGTGAGTGGAGTTGCAGCCAAGAGTCAGGCTACAATAGGCCCTTGACAGCACAGGGGTGAGGCGTGTCTTTTGTGCAGGGAGCGTGCGTGAGGCATCAGCTTATCAGGAGTCTCACCAGAGGACCCACTCAGAACAATAACAATAACCTTGCTCCATTACAAAGTCGTAGCGAGGGCTAGGCACCTTGTTCATGGAGATATCATGAAGGCAGAAAGGATCCAGAAAAACTGAAGCTGGACCAAGTTTCCCCCAAGAGTTTGGGGGGAAAAAAAGAGAACAAGATGGGACCAGCAGTTGGCGTAATGGCTATGTTGCCAGACTCCCATGTAGTCAACCGTGGTTCAAGTCCTGGACCCAGTGGCTTAAACTCATGCTGGGTGCATGTGCGTGCATGCTCAAGATCCTTAGCGGAGAATGGAGAAGGTATTGTGGCGTGGCCATCTCCCCCGGGGGGTGATTTCTTACTTTTTGTTTCTCTGTCTCTCCTCTGTCTTTCTGGTGAGTGCATGCGCCCTATAGCAAAAACCTCTCTAAAAAAAAGAGAACAAGGTTTGGAGGGCAGCTGAGGGGAGAGAATGACCTGGGCTCCTGTGGAAATGAAGCCTCTTTCCTGCGGAGCACATCGTCCCCTTGTATTTGTGCCAGGCCATGCTTCCCAAGCCTGTTACCGAAGTTCTCATCCACCTCCTTAGAGGACACAGCAGGTTAGAATTCCTCACCAACCTCCTCCTCCCTCTTTCCCTCCCTCTTGGGGCTTTTCTAGCCTTCTTAGATGCTATGGTATAAATGTTTTTGTACCCTCCAAAATTCATGTTGAAACTTAATCACCAATGTATAGTAGTGAGGAATCAGGCCTCCGAGGAGGTGGTTGCTTCATGAAGATGAAGCCTTTCTGAATGGGATTAGGTGCCCTTATGAAAGGGATTGACAGGGACCAGGCACAAAGCCCAAGAGGATGGAGAAGGGATTGCAGTGTATCTGTGCATCCCTTTGGGGATGCTTTCTACCTCTCTGTCTCTCCCTGGCAAGCACATGCACTCTGGCAATTAAAAATAATTTAAAAGGGATAATAGATTAATATTATAAATAACTCTATACTTACAAATATGATAGCCAGCAGTTGGCCCATGGGGACCGGCAGTTGGCAACATGGTTACAACACTGGACATGGTTGACTGTGATTCAAATCCCAGACCCAGTGGCTTGAAAATCATGCTGGGTGTGTGTATGCATGCCCAAAATCCCAGGAGGATAAAGGAAGAGAAGGGACTGCAGCATGGCCATATCCCCTAAGGGGTGATTTCTCACTTTCCCTCTCTGTCTCTCTCCAGTGAGTACACATGCCCTATGGCAAAAACCTTTTAAAATATTAGTTGAAATAGACCAATTCCTTACGAGACACAACGTGCTAAAAGTACACATGATGAAATAGGTCATCTGAATAAGCTTACCCTATATTGAAGATTTGAACCCATCAAAACAGCACCGAGCACGTATTTTATCTCATGATCCAGCAGACACACTCCTTGGAAGCTGCCCAAATGGACAACTTATATCCACAGAGAAACCCGCAAACAAATGTTCATAGTGCCCATTCTTTTCTTCTCTTCTCTTGAGAAGCTTTTGCTACAGGGCGTGTGCGCTTGCCAGAGAGACAGACAGTAAGAAATCACCGTTCCTGGGGGAAATGGCCATACCACAATCCCTTCTCCTCCATTCTCTGCTTAGGATTTTGGACGTGCATGCACATGCACCTGGCATGAGTTTTGAGGTGCCAGGTCCAGAACTCGAACCGTGGTTGAGTCCAGCAATGCAATCATTATGCCACCTATTGGTTCTTATTTTTTTTTTTTAAGAATTGTTTTAGTTTTTATTTATTTATTTATTTATTTATTTATTTATTTATTTTGACCAGTGAGGAACAGAGAGACAGAGAGAAAATGATAAAGCAAGTCACCAGGTCTGGGACTTGAACCACAGTCAGTCATGAGAGAGTCTGTTGGCATCTGTCCTGGACTTAGCTTGACCTAAGAGGAAGCAGAAAGAAAGAGACAAAGAGACAGAGTAGTAATGGACACAGGCAGCCTGAGCCTCAGGATCCCAAGCAACTTGTGCCGCCCGGACAAACTGGGCGCCTTTATTTATAGGACAAAGTGACACTACATATGTGTATTTCATGACATTCTATAGATAAGTTGATATGTTACTAAGACAATAAGAAACAGGTAACAATTCTATAAGGGTTTAGACATAGTGGGCCAGGTGTATCTCTTGGCTACATCCATATCAAAGAGAAATCCCAAATACTTCTTATCTAGTGGAGAGAAGCCTAGCTGCGGGTGTGGGGAGGATACTGTCTTGAAAACATCAAAGGGGTGTTGATAAGGCTAAAGAGTCTCACAGAGGCAGAAGAGGGTTGGACTTTGCTACTTGGGGTCAGGATTTTTCCTGGATTCTATCAAATGTATCTGTTTGGAGACCCTTGGAAAATTCCACCGTTTGCTCTGCCTGCAGTAAGGGTCAAGGAAAGGACAAGCTGCAAGGTCCTGCCATAGGCAAAAGGGGCAGGTAATGTTTGCTCAGAGCATGTCCCCACACCTTCAAGGCCTCTCTCCACACATGTCCCTCCAAGAGTCCAGTACCCTAGGGACCAGCAGTTAGTGTAATGGCTATGTCGCTGGACTCCCAAGTAGTCGACCGCAGTTTGAGTCCCAGACCCGGTGGCTTCAACTCACGCCAGGCATGTGTGCGTGCGTGCCCAAGATCCCAAGAGGAGAATGGAGGGGAAGGGATTGTGGTGTGGCCGTCCCTCCTGGGGGGCGATTTCTCGCTTTCTGTCTCTCTGTCTTGTCTCTGTCTGTCTGGTGAGCGCACGCGCCCTATAGCAAAAACCTCTCCAAAAAAAAGTAAAAGAGTCCAGTGCCCTTAACCGTCATGCCACCTGCTGGCCTTGGTTTTTTTAATCACCGAAAATCATGTGCACTTGCCAGAGAGAGAGAGAAAGCATCCCCTGATGAGACATGGTCACGTTGCAATTTTTTTTTTCTCAATGTCCCCATACATCAGTATTTTGGGCAGACATACATACACACCCAGTGTGTTTTTCAAGTCACCATGGCCAGGATTCAAAATGTGACTGGCCATATGGAATCTGGCTCCTTGTGCACAGCACTTAACTACTGTGCTACGGGGCAGTTTATTCTCTTTAGCAGTTGTATCCGTCATCACCTAAACTTTATCGGTTTTTAAAATGATAATCAAGACAATACTGTTTTTAAAAAACCTCCTTGGGTTTTTTTTTTTTTTAACAGATGCTATTGAATAACTGGGTATCTGCATGCAAAAGAAGTAACACACTTATCACACAAAATAGACCATAAACCAGTAGACGAGATAGCAGTGGTGATGATAATCAAAAACAGTGATTCATTCATATAACTAATATTTACTGACTGTCCAGTACTGTTCTAGATGCAGGGGATTCAGTGAAATAAGTAAGTAAGTAAGTAAATAAATAAATAAATAAATAAATAAAATTCAAGTCATTTGGTGCCAGCCAGGTGGTATGGTGATTAAGGCAGCTGGATCCGACATGGCCAACAGTACAGTCTGAGTCCCAGGCCAAGCATGTGTGAGTATGTGCTCCAAGTCCCAAGGGGAGAATGGAGGAGAAGGAGTGGTATTATGCACATTTCCTCTGTGAGGTGTTCTCTCTCTCTCTCTCTCTCTCTCTCTCTCTCTCTCTCTCTCTCATCCTCTCTCCAAAGAGTGCATACACCCTATAGAAAAATGTGAAAGAAAAGTTTTGGAGGCTGGGAGGTGGTGTGGTGGTTAAGGCGCTGGACTTCCACATAGCTAACTGCAGTTCAAGTCCCGGACCTAGTGGCTCACTTTCTCTCTCTCTCATCAAATTGAGTAATAATGATAATAAAATTAAATAAACAATTCTTTTTTTAGAGGTTTTTGCTATAGGGCACGTGTGCTCGGCAGAGACAGAGAGACAGAAAGCAAGAAATCACCCCCCAGGGGGGATGGCCACACTGCAATCCCTTCTCCTCCATTCTCCTCTCAGGATCTTGGGCACGCATGCACATGCGCCCAGCCTGAGTTTAAGTCACCGGGTCCAGGACGCAAGCCACGGTCGACTACGTGGGAGTCCAGCAACATAGCCATTGTGCCATCTGCTGGTCCCCAACCTTTCACCTGTAATCTATGTACGTCTTTATCCATGAGATGTATTTCTTGCAGGCAGCACATAGAGGGTTTCTGATTTTCTATCCATTCAGTCAGTCTGTGTCTCTTGATTGAAGAATTTAATCTATTAACATTCAACATCATTATCAGTATTTCCAGGCTTGTCCCTACCATTAAGTTGGTCATGTTCTTGGGGTTTTTTTGTTCTCGTATTTCTGTCTGTCTTTAGTTTTCTTGGTATAGTATTCCTTCAGCATTTTTTAAAGAACTTATCTGGAGTTGGTAAATTCTTTCAGGTTTTGTTCATCTGAGAACGTTTTGATCTTTTTTTCCCATATGAGGGATAGTCTTGCCTGGTGTCATATTCTTTGTTGAAATTGTTTTCATTTAACACTTTAAATGTATTGTATATTAAATGTATTGTATCCAATGAGAGGTCCAGTGTTAGCCTGATGAAATAACCTTGTAAATGACTTGACATTTCTCTCTTGCCAATTCTAGTATGTCTTAGTCTGTGGTTTTGGTCAATCTGGCTATGATGTGCCATAGAGAAGATCTTTTTGTACTGATTCTGTTTGGGGTTCTTTGCCTTTCTTGGGTCTGAATGTTTGAGTGCTTCTTTAGATTTGGAAAGTTTTCTTCCAGGATTTTGTAGAATAGATAATCAATGCCCTTATTAGTTTCCTCACTTTCTGGGATACAAATTATTCAGATGTTTGGGTGTTTCATAGTATCTAGTATTTTTCACATATTACCCTCATTTTTCTTGTTTATTTTCTCAGTACTTTATTTTATTTTTTCATATCACAATCCTGTTTATATTACATTGAATCACGTATATCCTTACATTGTATTACATTTCTTTTTTCAGAAGGAATTTTCTCAATATTTTTGACAATTTTTTTCTAGGTTGGAGGTTTTGTCTTCTACCTTTGAAATTCAATCTTCTACATGATCTAATCTGCTTTTAATACTTTCAAGGAAGGTTTTTATTTCCTGTATTACAGTCTTCATATAAAACAGTTCCATTTTATTCTTTTTTTATGGTGTTCAATTCTTCTTTCATTTTGTGGAAGGACTTCCTCATCTCTTGGAGCTCGATGTCTCCTTTCTCTTGCATCTCATAAAGTTTTGTCACCATAGATATTCTAAATTCTTTTTCTGACATTTCGGTAATATTCTCTAATTCTTCCCTACTTGGAGACAAGTTACTGTGTTCCCTTGCTGGAGACGTATTATTTGGCTCTCTCATCCTTGAGGCTCTTCTCTGGTTTTTAGTCATTTGGTAAAGTATTCACTTTTGGCTAATTTGTTGGAGAAGGATTTTTGTAACTGTGACCTCATGTACTTCCCTTTACTGTGAAATAATTCTGTGCTATTTTCTTCCTTCTATTCGGTCTTCCAATGTGGTGACCACAGGAGGAGTTTTAAGATCAGATTTATGAAGAGGAGTTCCTCTCTGCGTCGCACAGTATCCAGACGTTTGGCTACTGTGCACCTAGACCTCTGTAGGCAGTGGGAGAGGGTCAAGTGGCAAAATGAGAAAGCAAGGTAGAAAGAAAAGAAAGTAGAAAACAGAAATAGGAAGAAAAAGGAAAGTAAAAAGAAGGAACAAAACGAAAACAACAGAAATAAGCAGAAAACACATTGCAAAAAAGAAAATTAAGTTAAAAATTAAAACTGCATTCTGCGATAGCATGCCATGCAAAAAGGGCAACAGAGGCAGAGATGGAGATGCCTTCAAGTTTTCTGTCCTATATGGAGGGAGGAGAGACAAATTAGCAAGAGCGAGGCACGGGAGGAGAAAAACTTTTTTGTTAAAGTTAGAAAAGATAGACAATAACAAGATAGAGATTTCCCCTACCTTTTCTAGCACCTAGGATCTGGAAGGGGGATGCCCCGACTGAGGGCAGCACAGCAGGTGGAGGTGCCTGCAAGTTTCCTGTTTCTAGCACCTGGGGTCTGGAAGCAGGGGTGGAGGTGGGAGCTCTGGCTGGAGGCTTCATAGCAGTGATGCTGAGCCCAGGAAAGGGCAGCACAGACAGATGGAGATGCCTGCAAGTTCTGGTTCCTTCAGTCTGGAACTTCCCTCACTTTCACATCCTGCAAGTTGAAGAGCAGAGATGACCCCAATCTGGGTCTGCCTCTCTCCTTCTGAGCTGACTCAGATCCCACATCCCAGGCAGGGACACCTCAGCCTGAAGCTGTTCCACCCTCAGAACAGCCCATGGTGGTGGTGGAGGGGGGGGACACTAGGTCCACCTGTTGTTGGATAGAGGGAGCTAAGCTGCATTGTGTGAAGTTCCCATGGGAGGGAGGTCCAGATTTCTTTCTTTCTTTCTTTCTTTTTTTTTTTTTTGAGAGGTTTTTGCTATAAGGTACGTGCGCTCACCGGCAAGACAGAGACAGAGACAGAAAGCGAGAAATCACCCCCAAGGGGGGATGGTCACACTGCAATCCCTTTTCCTCCATTATCCTCTTGGGATCTTGGGCACGCACACACACACGCCTGGCGTGAGTTTTAAGCCACCGGGTCCGGGACGTGAACCGCGGTAAACTACGTGGGAGTCCAGCGACATAGCCATTATGCTAACTGCTGGTTCCCCCCCCCCCCATTCTCCTCTTGATATCTTGGGCACGCACACACACACGCCTGACATGAGTTTAAGCCACCGGGTCGGGGACTCGAACCGCAGTCGACTACATAGGAGTCCAATGACATAGCCATTATGCCAACTGCTGGTCCCAGGGGGGAGTCCAGATTTCTAAGCTTAGAGACCTGCCCCTAAGACACAAAATAAAGTCACAACTATGAGAAAAGTAGAAAAGAATATTTAATAGAAAAGTAAGGTTTTTAGAAAAGAAGTACACCCAAAAGACCTTTGGAAGGGCAAGTTGTTAGGTACCAACTACACTTGGAATGGTTGGTGTTATTTTTATTGCAAGAGGTGATAATCTGTGACAGGCAGAGGTCTGTCATAGCATCTGTGTTCTTTGTTTGATTTTGTGGGTTTTCTCCTGCCCTTGTACATCTCCTCACAGGTGAGGAATTTGATTACCTAATCACGCTTGCCCGGTGTAAATTTTGAAGGTACAAGCTTCCACATTTGGATGCACTGCTCAATCAGATTATACCCCCAATGGGAACCAGGATGTTGACCAAATTCCTGTTGGGTTTTTGTATATTTATGAGGACTGATAAAAGGGAAGTTAACAACCTTCTCTATGTACTTTTCTCAGGTATTAAAGGAGAAACGTGAGATCTGCCTCACCTTCTCCACACCAGAAGCTGGGTGAGAGCAAGGAGTTCTCCCAGAGGGTCTGGCCTAAACTATTGATAGGCTGTGATTTATGTAGCAGATGTCCTTCTGCTATTATCCGCCCATTCATTTCTAGCCACTACACACCCACCCTCTATAACTAATCACCATCTGATAACTGGGTGACATTTCTGCCATATTTGCCTACACAGAAACTTTTCACTTCTTTAGGAGGTTTTCTTTATTTCTTTAATGAGAAAGGAGGAGAAGGAGATAAAGAAACAAGCATCCCGCATAGGACCTCATCATGCAAGTATACCCCCGCCCCCAATTTAGCTTTTTCAGTCAGCCATGATCACAGGTGTGCATGGGTCCAGTGAGTTCAGGTTGATCCTGGTCTTGAACCTGGTCCCCAATAAGGCATCTAGAAAGACAAAGCAGCACACTGCCTCCTGCACCACTCCACAGCTGAGCTAGGCTTGTGTACACTTTGTACTGAGTGAAATTACAGGAGATAATCTGAGATTATGTCAGTTTCATTTCTCATCCAACCTCTACTCACCCATCTTGATAACCCTTGATGAATCTCACCTGAATCAAGCATGAACGTTCCTCAGTAATAAAATATGCTCTCAAGAGAGTCACTAAAATGTTTCCTTGAATAGCTAAAAGAATCATAAACATCTCTCATCATATAGAACCACAGTAAAGCTCACAGCCTGAGAGAATATTGGTAAATGGACATCCTCTTAAAAATAAGATTAATCTTAGGCCAGCAGGTGGTTTGGTGGTTAAGGCGACTGGCCTCCCACATGGCTGTCCATGGCTTGAGACCTGGACCTGGAGGCTTGCTTTCTCACTTTCTCTCTCTCTCTCTCTCTCCCTCCCTCCCTCTCTGGTCAAATTAAATAAATAAATAAAGTTAAATAAGTCTTAAAAAAAAAAAAAAAAAAAAGACAAATCTGGGCCAGCCTATGGCATGGTGGTTGAGGCAGCTGGATCCCATACAACCGACAGTGGGATTTGAGTCCCAAACCCAGCACCTTGAGAAGCATGCTGGGCACATGTGCACACATGCCCAAAATCCTGAGAGGAAATGGAGGAGAAGGGATTTCAGAGTGGCTATGCACCCTGGTAGTGGATGGAGAGGAAAAGGTCCCCTCACTTTTTCTCTCTGCCTCTTTCTGGTGAGCACACGCACCCTTTGCAAATTAAAGGAAAAAAAAGTTTGAAAAATAAGACTAACCTTCCTGCAGATTCCACACAGCACTTCCCCAAAACAGGACAAAATTCCCAAAGAGTTTTTGAGGGCTCAGTGAAATCAGGAAGGTGGCTTTCAGAGGCTCTGAGAAAGTTAATGGCTGTAAAAACCACACCCTACTTTCATTCATTGTTTTCCTCTGATTAACTTACAAAGAGGGAAATTTTGTTTTTTAAAGGCACATGTACTTTGATTAGATTGCTCTTGACTGCCTTTGATTTAAATAAGGTGTGTCCTTTGGATCACGTGGTTGATGAGATTATCAACTGAATAAAAGGCAGAACACCGTCAAAGCTGTCCTTTCTCTAAGCAGAAAGAAGCTGAGAGTGACAGTATCATCGATACAAATCCACATTTCTAGCTTCCACATCTGTTGGTAAGTACTGAAGAAGAATTTTCCCAGGGATGCTTGATCTCCAGATTTTGGAACTGAATTTCTAATCTGTAGACTCGGTATGCCGAGGCCATGCTAGGTTACAGTGGCCATGTTATTTCTGTGGATTTAGAATTCATGATGAGGGCCAGGAGGTAGTGTGGTGGTTAAGGTGCTGGACTCCTACATGGCCAACTATGGTTTGAGTCCTGGACCTGGCAACTTGAAAATCATGCTGTGTGCGTGCATGTCCAAATTCCCAGGAGAAAAGTGGAGAAGTGATTGCAGCATGGACATCCTCCCTGGGGGGTAAGAACTTTCCCTCCCACTGTCTTTTTCTGTCTCTCTGTGGTGAGCCTACACACCCTATGGCAAAAACCCTTAAAAAATAGAATTGATAATGAATGTTCACAAGAATTCCTTTATGTTAGGATTCTGGGGATTATTTTTTTCATAATTGTTTCAATGTGGGAGACAGACAAAAATAAATAATTGTGTAATGTCAAACTAGATGAGTGGCCTGAAAGAACAGAACAGTTCTATTCAAGAGAATAGAATGGATTATCAACTCATAAAAAGCAGAATTAGGGAAGGTAGGGACGTTCACATAGGTTAGAGTTCAGAGGAATTGACATTTATAGGATTTGTGGTAAAACATACAAAAAGTATGAAGTAAAAAAGAGTTAGTGTGTGCCCAGCAGGTGAGATGGAAGAGGGAAATGTTTAAAAGTCAAAAGACATGGGAAAGTTCTGAAATATTTATGAGCCATAGAAAACAAATTAATTATCAAAGCATAGTATGATGGTCAGATTATCTGACAGCCATTGGGATAAGTGTGAATGCTACCAGGATTAATGTCCTCGTTAAACTCAGCCATGGGAGAACCAGGTATGTGGAGTCTGCTGGGATTGGAATCTTGGTTGGAAGATGTAATAAAAGGTCAGAAGGATATGAGAATATTTACTCCTCATAATTATATGCTGAAATTACTTAATTCAGTTAAAGATGGCATTAAGAAGAAAATAGGGGGACCAGCAGATGACATATTGGTTACATCTCATGTAGTCGGCCGCAGTTTGAGTCTCAGACCAGGTGGCTTCAAACTCACACCAGGCACGTGTGCGTGCATGCCCAAGATTCCAAGAGGGGAATAGAGGAGAAGGGACTGTGGCATGGTTATCCCCCCGGGGGGTGATTTCTCACTCTCTGTTTCTCTCTAACTCTCTGGCAAGTACGTGCACCCTAAAGCAAAAATCTCTCTCGAAGGAAAAGACAAACAGAAAATAGGTTGGTGTGGCTTTTTGAAGAATGGAGTCAATGAACTAGAGGTCCCATGTGGTAGGAGAACTTGGATAGGAAAGTCATTGTCTGGACAAGGTTAACATGGAGATTGATGATAATCCCAGGTGACATCCATGAACTCATTAAGGTGAACATGCTTAGGAACTGAGAGTTGGGAAATGCATATCTAAGTTCAAATGCCAGCAGAAGTATTTATTTTGGTTTTGGTTTTTGTGGGTTTTTTTGTTTTATTTGTTTTTTTTGTTTTTGGTTGGGGGTTTTGTTTGTTTGTTTGTTTGTTTGCAAAATGGCATGTGTGCTAGCCAGAAAAAGACAGACAGAAAGGGAGAGGAGAAAACAACCCCCATGGAGAATGGTCGTATTGTGTTGTAATCCCTTCTCTGCCATCTCTTCTTCCTTTTGGGATTTTGGGCACATGTGCACACACAACCAGATCTAGTCTTGAACCACATGATCAGCCTTCTTATACACCAGGCCGTGGACCCAACCCACTGCATCCTTTTCTAACTATGTAATCTTGCCATGGTGTTGGGTTGAGAAATATGTGAACAAAGAAACCAGCTGCTGAGCACAAGATTTACTGGGCAAGAGAGAGACGTTCCTCAGACAGAATGGGCCAGTACCAAAGGAGGCAAGTAGACCCTGTCTCCTTCCCCAGGTCACCTTTTATCCTGTTTTGGATCCTTTGCTTATTTAAAATGTGTGCCCCAAGGTCTCCAGCTTGGTACTTTTTACCTTTATTTTCCCATTTTATTTTGCAACTTAATGAGTCTCATGATGCAAGTAGTTATTTTGAGTTTGATCAGTGTTACAAAGTAAGCGGCTTTATGGGCCCTCCTTAACCCTTTGTGCTCCTCCTACTCTAATGAACACCTAAAAACACTATTAAGCTTTCTCTATCTTAATTCAAGTAACTTGAGGAAAGTATAAATTATCCACAAATAGCATAGTATTATTGCATTTGATAAGAAAATGTGAATTCTCAACCTCAGGATTAATCCTAGTAAGAGTCATCATTTGTTCATTTAACTATAAATGTTTTATGTGGACCTTTACGGTAAGTATGAGGAATGTAGGACACAACAGCATTGCTACATACCCCCCAACCCTCTACCTTCCTACACAAGAAAATATTTAGCTGCACTTGTATGATCAGAGTCACTGGATCCTCCAACACTGAGGGAGCCCTTAAATTGATGAATCTACTTGGGACCAGCAGTTACCGTAATGGCTATGTTGCTGGACTCCCATGTAGTCGATCACGGTTCGAGTCCTGGACCCAGTAGCTTAAACTCACGCCGGGCACGTGTGCGTGCGTGCCCAAGATCCCGAGAGGAGATTGGAGAAGGGATTGCAGTGGGCAGTCCCCCCGGGGGGTGATTTCTCGCTTTCTATCTCTCTGTCTCTCTCTGTCTGTCTGGTGAGCGCACATGCCCTATAGCAAAAACCTCTAAAAAAAAAAGAAATTGATGAATCTATCATGAAGTAGATTCCAAAAGTGCTTGGGCCGAAATCCAAGTCCAATAAGGACGGAACTTGGCATCAAGTTTAAAGGACTCGTGTTGCTTATCTCTACCATGCAAGGAATCAAGATTTTTGAGAGCGACAATATCAAGTGTATCAGAGTCAGGGTAGAGTGAGGTGATGTGACTCCACAGGTCAAGAAGGGATACTGAAGAACCAGCACTAGTGCACCTAAATAAAAATAATCTAATCAGTGAAATTCAGAGTCGTTTCCTTGGTCCTGGAGACAAGAATCCCATGTGACATGAATTAGGTTTTCTTAGCTCTGGGATCAAGGAAGATATTAACTTTGAACATCAAGAGTTAACTGATTATAATATTCACTGCCTTACAAGTGCATTTGGTATACTAGTAAATCCTTTATGAAGAGCAGTCACCAAAGCTGTCCCAGTTTTGACATTGCAAAATGAGTTCTCCGGGACCAGCAGTTGGCATAATGGCTATGTTGCTGGACTCCCATGTAGTCGACCATGGTTCAAGTCCCAGACTCAGTGGCTTAAACTCACACTGGGCACATGTACATGTGTGCCCAAGATCCTGAGAGGAGAAAGGATTGTGGCATGGCCATCCCCCCTAGGGGGTGATTTCTTGCTTTCTGTCTCTCTGTCTTTCTCTTCCTGGCAAGCGCACACACCTGTAAGCAAAAACCTCTCAAAAATAAAAAGAGTTCTCCGTTTCTCTTAGACTACTCTGTGTTTGCATATGGAGTGGTGGGTTTGTCCCAAGTGAAGGTTGTGAATTTATGACTGATAAGTCTGAGAATTGTAGACAAGACTCCATTCTTTGGCTTCATTGTCTTTCCTCAGGTTTTCCTGTTTAGATTCAGACTGTCTCTGAGTGATAAGACCTAAGAGAATGGACAGCACCGAGTTCTTGACAATGCTCCCATCAGTGAGTAGAACAAGTGCTTTTCCTGAAGTGACAGACTTTGTTTCCAGTGAATAAAATTTCTCTACTTAGGTTGAACCTTCTACGTGTATTTGAAAGGCAACCAAGACTCTGAGCTCCAGTCTTGGGATCCCAGATCTCTGTGGAGACTGTGGGTTCAGAGATGGATGTAGAAATCATCTTTTTCCAACATTTGCACTAATTTTTTCCAGACTCCGTTAAGAGTGTGCTTCCTAAGAGGGAATGTGAGAGGTTGTACTTCTCTCACTAGACCATGGTCATGACAGAGAAGCAACTCCCTCATTCCCAAGGCCATTGTCACCAAGAGCCTGAGCACATGCTGTACACAGGTGAAAATACGAGTGAGAGCAAAAACTCAGGGGCTTATTACGGAGGCAGGTGTGTCCCCAGTGAGTCAACCTGTCGAGGGTCACAGGTGCTGAGTGTGGACTGTGCCAATAGAGGGGCAAGAGACAGCAGAATCACTGCTGTAGGATTGGACCAGAAGGGGCAGGAAGGAGCCAAAACTTGGCTTTTTTTTTTTTTTTTTTCAAATTTTATTTGGTCTTCTTAGAAAATAAGTGAACATTTTGGAAACTCCAAAAACTATAAACAAACTATACTTCCTTCCCTTCTTATTCCAAATCATTGTATTTCCTCTTAATGAGTGACCTTTGCTCAGAAACATTTGAGCCCATTGGGAGTCTCATTACTGTATGAGCAGAGAAACGGTGAAGCTGCAGGGAAGACCTTGGTGATGCAGCTGGGAGGTCTCAAAGGACAGAAGGCAGACCTCAGCCCACAGGAAGGGTCAGGCCAGAAGCGTCCTTCAGCACATCTGTCCCAGAAGCCACAGGCTTATGAAGCCAACCCTGTCTGTCCTCATAATCTGGTCATGAAAGTCTGATTTGTGTTAAGATGAGAGAGGCAGCAGGTAGTGACTCCAACTTCTTCATAAAGGCTGGTCAGTCAAGCAGGTAGTGACATTGCAGCAGATTCTGATATTTTAGTGAATAATATACTTGAAACTCTTAGTGGGCAATTGCTGTATAATCAGCATTTTTTCCTGCTTGCTTATTTAATCATCCAACACTCTCAATAGGTTACTAAACCATTTCACCCATGAGAATTGTGAGGTTCATAATGGGGAAGAATTTGCCCATCATCACAGTTGATGGAAACACATCGTGGATATTCCTTTAGTGGTTTGAGTGTGGATTTAATTAAAGTTGGTGACTAATAAAGGCTGGTCCTGTAGCTTGGTAGTTAAGGAAGCCAGGTTCCAAATGGCCAACCATGTAGTCCCAGCCCTACGGACTTGAAAAACACACTGGGCATGGGAGTCCAAAATCCCAACAGGATGGAGAAATGGCAAAGGGTGTCCCATCGAAGAGTACTTTCTCCTTTCTGTTTCTCTCTGGTGAGCACATGGGTCCTATGGCAGTTATAAAACTAGTGAAGAATGGAATTTATTTCTGAATTCCCAAGTATAAATGTTATAAGCACCAGTCTTGAGGAGAATATTTTATTGTGAAATGAGCAGGCTGTTTCACACCACACCTGAGGGTATTATGTATTCAGAGCATGTACATCTCAGTGATGCACCTGAACGGCACATGCCAAGTCAGCCCATAAAAATACATGAGTGGACCCCAACAGGGTTTGAGCTTCAGAAACGCACATCTACCTGAGCCTGCTCTTGGCCTGCGGACATGGGGAGATGGCTGGAGTTGAACCTCAGCGTCTGCTGCATTTTCAGGAATCAGTGAGCTTTAAGGATGTGACTGTGGACTTCACCCAGGAAGAGTGGGCCCTGCTGAGCGCATCCCAGAGGAAGCTGCACAGAGACGTGATGCGGGAGAACGTCAGTCACCTGCTGTCTGTGGGTGAGTCTGTGAACGTCACACACTCCATCAGAAATCACGCAGAACAGCTTCCCCATGTTCTACTTCTCTCTGCCCTGCTTCATGTACACTCCTGGCACTTACATCTGTAACTGAAGGGAATTTACTTATTTACTTACCTTCTTCTAGTTCATCATCTCAGGAGGATGTGGACTTCCTGGCCACATATTTATATCTTCCTTAATACTCCATATGTGACTATCTGGTAAATGGAAGAACAGATGTATTAAATATATAAGAATGAGGATCAGCAGTTGGCGCAGTGGCTATGTCACTGGACTCCCATGTAGTCAACCGCGGTTTGAGTCCTGGACCCCGGTGGCTTAAACTTAGACCAGGCGTGTGTGCGTGCGTGCCCAAGATCCCGAGAGGAGAATGGAGGAGAAGGGACTGCGGCATGGCCATCCCCCCTGGGGGGTGATTTCTTACTTTCTAACTCTCTGTCTTTTTGGTGAGTGCACGCACCCTATACCAAAAACCTCTCAAAAAAAAAAAAAAAAAAAAAAAAAAAAAAAAAAAAAAAAAAAAAAACCATAAGAATGTATTAAGCATTCACTAAGCAACCATTCTGCTCTACAAACCATGGTGGAGTCTGGTGCCACTGGAGTAGACACAACAGACATCGTTCTTCTAAAATAAAACTCACAGGGGTTTCAACTGTAAATATTTTGGAAATACAGTTCAACCTACTATAGAAACCATGAATTCCATCCTGCTTGAAAGGATTGGATTCTGCAGCCTGCCTTTGACTTTGGACATGGGCATCAGCAAATAGTGTCTTGAGCAGAAGGCCAGGTGTGCTTCCTGCTCTGGTGAAGATCCTTCAGAGTTCCCAAGGTGGAAGACTCTTCCCTATGCTCTGGGTTTTATTATTATTATTACTATTTTTCTCTTTTATTTATTTATTCTTATATTCAATCACTGTGTATCATTAGAGCATATCAAATTAATTTCCCCACCAGAAATACACTGCATATTCTTCAAAGATAGTACCATACACATTATAATCAACAGATGCTTTGTTTTTAATTGTGTGCCAGTTATTCCTCCTAACCCAGACTTGGAGATCACACACAGGTCTCAGCACAGAACTCAAAATCTGTGTACATTTTCTTGGGACCAGCAGTTAGCGTAATGGCTATGTCGCTGGACTCCCACGTAGTTGACCACGGTTCGAGTCCCGGACCCGGCGACTTAAACTCACGCCGGGCGCGTGTGCGTGCGTGCCCAAGATCCCGAGAGGAGAATTGAGGAGAAGGGATTGCGGCGCAGCCATCCCCCCTGGGGGGTGATTTCCTGCTTTCTATTTCTCTGTCTCTCTCTGTCTGTCTGGCGAGCGCACGCGCCCTATAGCAAAAACCTCTCCGGAAAAAAAAAAAAATCTGTGTACATTTTCTTTTTATAAACAGGTTATAGTTTCTGCAAATCAGATGTGATTTCCAAGTTGGAGCCAAAAGAGGAAAAGTGGAGGGGAAAACGAGGATGTCCCAGGGTCCCAAGTTCAAGTGAGATCTAGGCTCATATGAGTCAGTATGAAGAGCTTATTCAGGGACCAGCAGTTAGTGTAATGGCTATGTCGCTGGACTCCCATGTAGTCGACCACAGTTCGAGTCCCGGACCCGGTGGCTTAAAACTCACACCAGGCGTGTGTGCGTGCGTGCCCAAGATCCCGAGAGGAGAAGAGAGGAGAAGGGATTGTGGTGTGGCCACCCCCCCTGAAGGGTGATTTCTCACTTTCTGTCTCTCTGTCTCTCGTCTGGTGAGCGCACACGCCCTATAGCAAAAACCTCTCCAAAAAAAAAAAAAAAAAAACCAGAAAAAAAGCTTATTCAGACAGAGACTGGAGTAAAGTGACGTCTATTGTAATTTCCTTGCAGAATGGTTTTCCTGACATCCAGATGAGACCAAGATAGAAACACCCTTTCAGTAGCATCATTATTCTTTGAATCAAAATATATCTAGGCATTTAATCTTTTGTACATTCCTTTTCCTCAGAGAGAGAAAAGGATCTCTCTGTTATAACTGGAGTTAAACTTGCATATAGGGTTCTTTGTTTTGTTTCTCTTTATGTTGGTTCTTCCTGTCATAATCTTTCCAAAATCCCATCTTTTTTCCCTCTCACTTTACTTTCTAAGGTATTTTCAAATGACCTATGTCCTATTACATGTTTCTAGTCATTGGCATATTTTTCCATGGAACACCTTTTGTTTTTATCAAAGGTCAATATTTGCAATATACCCACATGTGCCTTGCATGGTTTTGGGAAAATGTTCCTAACTGTAATGACACTCTAGCTGTTTTTTTATGCATGTTTGTCATGACTGAGAGAAAAAAAAAGAGACAGGATCTCTGTGCCATGATCCACACCCCACCTTACCCAGCCCAAATCACAGGCACACACAAACACAATTGGTGTGCTCAGGGAGGTCCAGGACATGAACACAGGATCTTTTCCATGTGGGACGAGTTGTGTTAGCACTGCGCTACCACCTGGCCCCATTTCTTTTCTTTTCCTTTTTTAGTTAATTTATTGAGAGAGTGAGAGAGACAGACAAGCATTTTCAACAGGGTCTCATACCACATATTCCCAGCCCTTCTCAGCCAACCAAGATCACAGGTATACACGCATATGCCCAGCATGCAAAGGTCACTCCAGAGACCATACCCTGATATTCTACATGGCTTCCAGCACTGCAGAATATTGTGCCACTGCTGTGCTACCATGGCTAGGCCTCTAACTGTCTCTTTTTTTTAAATATTTCCAGGCATGGGGAGTGAACATCAAAATGACAAAATGATATGCACACAGGATATCTTCAGGAAGAACCCACCTGC
Source organism: Tupaia tana (assembly GCA_026018925.1). Classification (NCBI taxonomy): domain Eukaryota; kingdom Metazoa; phylum Chordata; class Mammalia; order Scandentia; family Tupaiidae; genus Tupaia; species Tupaia tana. The sequence goes on along the minus strand of JAKSZU010000026.1, from coordinate 29,895,997 downwards.
CTTCATATCTATGGTAAGACTCATGGGGATGAACTTGCTAGAGACCTGGGAATGATAGAAGTTAGGAACCCAGCACAGATGCCTGACTGTGTAAGAGTTGTGCCTGGGACCAGCAGATGGCATAATGGTTACATTGCTGGACTCCCACATAGCTGACAGCAGTCTGAGTTCCAGACCTGGTGGCTTAAATTTCATGCCAGGCACATGTGCCTGCGTACCCAAAATCTCAAGAGGAGAAAGAAGGAAAAGGAATTTCAGCATAGCCATGCCCCTTGGAGGTGGAGGTGGGGGTGGGGGTGGTGATTTCTTGCTTTCTATCTCTCTCTGTCTCTCCAGCAAGCACACACACCCTATAGCAAAAATCTCTCTCAATTAAAAATAGAGCTGTGCCTAAATAAGGCCTTAGTAGCCAATTTTGGATCATTCAATCTTTGTAATAAAATTTGCTTAAAGTCAACATTAACCTGGGTTCCTGTAAAAGGGTAATTGCCTAAACACAGTTCACACATACGAGCTCATATGTCTGGAATATAAAGGTGACCTAAACTTAATCAGAAAGCTAAGCAGGTGAGAGGCTATAAAGTAGAAAAACTATGTGAATGCAAGAAAGTAACACTCTGTAAATACTGGGTCCTTGGAAAAGTCGCAGTGCATTTTTGCATAGAAAAATGTCACGACTTCCGACAATCCAATAACTGACATGTGAGACTTGACTTGGAGACTATCACTGAAGGAGCAACCTAGAAATGAAATGCAGAATGAATGGCTGTGAGAAATCCTGCAACAGCCTCTCTTTTCTTTGCCAACAACAGAGACTTAACACGGGAGAGGAGCCCTTCAAACGTAATGAGTGTGAAGACGATTTCACATATACCTGGACTTTGAATGGGCAACCCTACATTTGCAATCATTGTGGAAGGGCCTTCAGCCTTAATTCATCATTGAAACGACATAAGCGAATTCATACTGGAGAGAAACCATATGAATGTCATCGCTGTGGGCAAGCCTTCAGTCAGCGTGGTAACCTTACACGACATGAGCGAAGTCACACTGGAGAGAAACCCTATAAATGTTATAAATGTGGGAAGGAGTTCAGCCGCAGTGCTCACTTGTATGTGCATCAAAAAAGTCACCCTGGAGAGAAGTCTTGTAGACCCAGTGAATGTGAGAGACACTTCAGCCAGAGAACTAACTTTGATTCCTTCCCAAGAATTCACACCCAGGAGAAACTCTATGTCTGTCATTTCTGTGAAAGAGCTTTCTGTGAACATCATTCCCTTCAACAGCATATGCTTGTTCACATTGGAAAGAAACTATATAGATGTCACCAATGTGGGAAAACATTTAGTCAAAGCTATGACCTCAGGCAGCATGAGAGAATTCACACTGGAGAGAAGCCCTACAAATGCAACCAATGTGGAAAAGCCTTCCGACGCATTTCTCACGTTCATGTACACCAGAGAACTCACACAGGAGAGAAACCCTATGTCTGTAATCAATGTGGGACAGCCTTTAGCCGGAGCTATCAGCTTCGTAAACATCAGAAAACTCACGTAGAGCAGAAACTCTAAGTTTGTAATCAATGAATACCTTTAGTCAGAAATTATCCCTTTTACACAATTATAAAACTCACATGGATGGAACCCTAGCTTGGCAATCATGTTAGAAGAAGCTTCCATTGGATATGCAGCCTTAGCATGGGCAAAGAATTCAGAACGGATATTATCCCTAAAAAGAAAACAAAGACAAGACAAGCTTTACTGGAGGAGAAAGGCCCTTGAGGTATACCACATCTATGCTATAGAAAAAATACTTGTGAGATTCCATGACTCATGGAGCGACACATGCAGGACATGAGAGGATTCATCCTGAATAAAATACTCTTTATATAATGAATGAAGTCTTCAGTATCCCTTTATTTTATAGTGAACACAAAAGTCCTCAAACTGATACCAACTCTAAAGTCAAAGCGGAGTCTTTGACTTGAGTGTACCTAGCACTCACATCAGAAAACTCATACAAGGGGACCAGCAGTTAGCATAATGTCTATGTCCCTGGACTCCCATGTGGTTGACCGCAGTTCAAGTCCCGGACCCGGAGACTTAAACACACTGGGTGCGTGTGTGTGCATGCCCAAGATCCCAAGGAGAATGGAGGAGAAGGGACTGCGGTGTAGCCATCCCCGCGGGGGTGGGGGGGTGATTTCTCGCTTTCTGTCTCTCTGTCTCTCTCTTTCTGGAGAGCACACACACCCTGTAGCAAAAACCTCTCAAAATAAATACACACATACAATACATATTGGTCCAGTCAGAGACATTACCATATACATTATAATCAACAGATTTCTTTCCATTTTGAATCTCTTAAATGTTTTGCTTTTTTCTGCTTCCCCTAGATCCTTCTCATCCTCCCCCATTTCCCTTTCTATTGTTAAGTAGTTGTAAATATTCTTACAAAGACTGATATCAATTAGAAGATAGTTTTGAATGTTCTCTGAGAACAGAACACAGTATTATGTGTGTTAACTATTATATAATGATTGGAATTTGTGTGTACAGGACAAAGATGACTAGAAACAAGAATACATACAAATAATCAGTGAGGAAACTGATGTTTCACTAATATTATTTCTAAAAATTATTAGTTTCCAAATAACATAAGGAGATTAAAATTAATTTAATCTTTTAATTTTAAAAAAATTTTTCCATATGCACATATGCTCACCAGAGACAGAGAGAAAGTGAAAAAGCACTTCTTATGGGGGATAGTCACATTGCAATCCCTTCTCCATTTCTCTCTCCTTTTGGGATCTTGGGCATGTATGTACACATGACTAATATGTTATTCAAGCATCCTGGGTCCAGAACATGGACTATACAGTCAAGCATGTAGAATCCAATGCCTTTTTTATTTTTCTTTTTAAAAGTTTTTGCTATAGGGCATATGTGTTCACCAGAAAGTGAGAAACCAAGTTGCCAGGTCTGGGACTCCAATGGCCATATGGGAATTCAGCACCTTAACCACCATGCCACCTGTTGACCCAATTTAATCTTGGAGAACTTGGCTACCTATGCAGGAAAGTCCCTAGAAATTAGGTCCTATGATGGTTCATTCCTTACATCAGAGTTTTGTGGCCTAGGGGCTCCCTTTACCCCAAGAACAAATAGATACCTAAGGAACTATTGTTGCAGATGTGGAGAGAGTATCATTTTCAGTTGTTAGAATAGGCAGGGTGAGGCATACATAGACTAACTCATGTCAATATCCTGCACTGCCCCTGAGAGATCCATTTATAAATCTACCCTCTAAATATCTACTCTGCCTTGATGCTTGGTCCTAAGCAAGAAAGTGCTGGGAGGAAGAGTGGCATGATGACGATGTGTTTTCTAAGTTAACCCTTCAAGTAGGCTAGTCAGAAAGGTCGGAGCAGTATTCTAGGTCCACTGCTTTTTCTTTTCTTTTTTTTTTTTTTTTGGAGAGGTTTTTGCTATAGGGCGCGTGCGCTCGCCAGACAGCCAGAGAGAGACATAGAGACAGAAAGCAAGAAATCACCCCCCAGGGGGGATGGTCACGCCACAATCCCTTCTCCTCCATTCTCCTCTCAGGATCTTGGGCACGCACGCACACGCGCCCGGCGTGAGTTTAAGCCACCAGGTCCGGGACGCGAACTGCAGTCAACTACGTGGGAGTCCAGCGACATAGCCATTACGCTAACTGCTGGTCCCAAGTCCACTGCTTTTTCTATGTTGGCCAAAACATTCATTATGACTCAGAGGCTCTTTGATATCTAAAAGGTTGGGATGTAGTAGTCAAAGTATGTTTGAAGCACATAATGTTGGCTATAACATCTGCAAGTGAGGAATGACAGTGTTTGTACACACAGACACACTCAGGGAAAGAGTCTATTGCATCCATCTAACTTTTTATCAACTGCCAGAAGGCATGTGCAATCACCAGGAAAGACAGAAAGAGAGAGAGAAAAACCCTCAATGGGGTGAGGTCACACTGAAATCCCTTCTCCTCAGTTTCTCCATTTTGTCTGGATTTTGAGCACACATGCATACACATCTAGTGTATTTTTCAAGCCAGCCAAGACTGGGACTCAAACCATGGCCAGCCATGTGAGGCTATCGGGCTGGCCCACATTCTTCCACAAGGAAAAATTCCCAGGAATCAATAAATGTGTCATGCAGGAGATGGATCACCTAAGTCAACTTCAGTCACTTTCCAAGTTTAAACCGTTAATAAATATTTACCTGGAACTTCCAATATATCTGAACCTGAGTTGTTATAAAGATTAAGTTGCAAGTGATACAATGTCTTACCATCATAGAACTTTGTATTTTATGCAGTCAATAAAAACATGGTGCAAAATCAAATTTCTGATATTAAATGCAAACTCAGATAAATGATTAGGGATTGTGGAATTGTGTAGTAAAGAAAATTGATAGATTGATAAGGGAATACCAGGAGATTCCTAGAAAAATTACAACAAGTAGGGCAATTATGTGGCGATGCTGAGGATGAGAATTTTTTCAGAAAAAGCATTCACTCGGGAACCAGCAGGTGGTGTGGTGGTTAAGGAGCTGGACGTTCCCATATGGCCAACCATGGTTCAAGTTCTGGACCCGGTGGCTTGCTTTCTCACTTTCTCTCTCTCTGTGTCTCTCTGGTCAAAATAAAATAAGTAAATTTGGAGGAGGGATACGGAGGCAGAGCATTGACAGGATGGGGAGGTGTGGTGTTACCGGTTGAAGATATTTTTTTTCTATTTTTCTTTTTTTTTTTTCAGTTGAAGATATTTTGATCAACTGGACTGGGGAGAAATGTTCACTTTGTAAGCTAAATAATGTGATTGAATGTATAAAAATAAATTAAAAGAAAGAAAGAAAAAGAAAAAATGGAATTAAAAAAAGAAGTTAAATAAGATAATTCTTAAAAATAATAAAATAAGTAAATGAATAAATAAAATTAAAAATATTTTTTTTAAAAAAAGAAAAAGCATTCCCATTAGAAGGTGCAAAAGTTTTAACATAAAAATAATTTATGTTCCATTAACGGACTAATAGCTGTTCACAGACTCAGTGAGTGCAGAGGATCAGTGTGGTGGTGTGTGCAGGGTCAAGGCGAGCACTGGCGGCAGCGATGCTGGTGTGACTAAGGAGCAACTTTAAGATGTGTTTCCAAGGGTCCAGCAGGTGGTGTGGTAGTTAAGGCACTGGACTTCCATGTAGCTGACTATGATTCAAGTCCCAGACCTAGCAACTGGGCATGTGTACTCAAAACCTAGGGGGACAAGGGAGGAGACGGGATTGTGGCTCGGCCATCCTCCCTGGGGAGGAGGGCAGTTACTTCTCACTTTCCCTCTCTCTGTCACTCTCTGGCAAGTACACATGCTCTATGATAAAAACGCTAAAAAATTTCATCACAGACATTCAACATTACTCCTCATGCTTGTGTCTACAGCTGCTGAATTGTTTTAAAACCCTTGTTTGACAATCTTGCTGAATAAAGTTGCTGCCTCAGCAACCATTTTTAGGCTGACAGAAGTTATCTAAAACCAGTGGTACTTCTCCATCACCTTTGGCCTAGTTTGCAAAATAACCAGCTGATTTTCCTCTCGCTGACCCAAACCCAGGTCCTCCCACGGCTGCTTGTTAAGACAAAACCTAATGGTCAACACCAGAGTCATGCAAGGAACTCTCTTTCATGAGTGTTTTCTTTAAACTAGGCAACCCACAAGCCCTGAGGGCAAGCTTAAGGGACAACACCCTGGGATGTTAACAAAAAGGCATAATCCCAAAGCTTCTCTCTCTTCCTGTTTCTATCTTGTCACCCACTGGTTGAGTTCTTTGCTGCCTCTGGTTTTCACATGAGCACCCCTAAGCTTTCTGAGACCTGTAACAAATTTCTTCTGTTTCATGCATCTTTCATCTCCATATGATATGGAGAGCCCCTGAATGCATGAATAACTCAGGGCTGAGAGCTGTCTAAGGTTCTGCCCTCTGGCAAACTCACTGCCCCTCCCTGGAGCTGCAGGGTGACCTGAAAACCTTGAGTAGATTAGTCTTCCTGCTTCTCTGCCTCCTCCCTTTGACTCTGCGTAGGGCGGGTTCTGAGCCCAAGACCTCCCTTTCTCCAATTCCCCCATAAAAGACCGTGTCTAACCCCCAGTGGGGGCTGGAGATTTAAGGTGTTACCTCCTCCATGCCCACCAGTGTAACAAACAGTTCTAACCTCTCCGAGTGTTGCTCTCTATTCCTCGGTGTCTGGTTTTCTGCAACACTTACTGTTATCTCACTTGAGCAATGCACCCAAAGCTAGCTTCCGCTCTGGTCAGACCTCCACTAGAGAGGCTTCCTGGGCTTATGGCCACTCTCACATAGACCCCAAGAGCAAGTGAAAGAATAAAATCCTAACAACAGAAATCATAACAACATGGCTCTAACAAAACTACCTGGGTAGTGCAGACGCTAAGATATTCACAACCTGGATGTGGCCATCAAAAGTAAAGGCTCAGGACCAGCAGATGGCCTAACGATGACATCGCTTGACTCCCACATAGTCCACTGCAGTTCGAGTCCTGGACCAAAGAGCTTAAAACTCACACCAGGCGTGAGTGCATGGGTGTCCAAAATTCTAAGAGGAGATTGGAGGAGAAGGGATTACAGCAAGGCCAACCCCACTGGGGGGGGGGGGGTGATTTCTCCTCTTTCTCTCTCTGTGGCAAGCACACATACCCTATAGCAAAAATCTCTCTCTAAAAAAAAAAAAGTAAAACTCAAAAGTTCTACTTTAGCCATCACACTCCTGCTCATCCCAGAGTCTGCAGGATGGAGGGGAGCCATGGCCCAGGCCAAAGCCCCATCCCCCTCTGCCCTCTCACATCTCTTGATAGTGGCAGGTTGAGTCAGGCATGGGCAGCCCTTGTCCTTGGATTGCAATATCTGTCCAGCTACCTTGAAGACATTGTTCCCACTGCCAGAAAAACAAGGCTGTCGAGACACATAGCACATAAATTCCTTTTTAATGACTTCGTAGTAAACTGGAGGTAGGGTCATGAGAAGGGGCCCTGCTGGTGCCCAGAATAGTACTCCATAATTATGTTGCAACCCAGGCAGGGGTGGGCTAGCTCATGGCCTGGCAGCTAAGGTAGCTGGACCCCACATGGCCAACTTCATAGTCTGAATCCCAACCTGGACACCTGAAAGCATGCTGGGGAACCAGCAGGTGGCATAATGGTTACATCACTGGACTCTCACATAGTTGCCATGGTTTGAGTCCTGGACCCTGTGGCATAAAAAAACTCACGCCAGGCATGTTTGCATGCATGCCCAAGAGACCAAAAAGAGAATAGAGGAGAAGGGATTGTGGCCTGACCATCCCCCCAAGGGGTGATTTCTCACTTTCTCTCTCTCTGCCTCTCTGGTAAGCATATACACCTTATAGCAAAAATCTCTCAAAAAAAGGAAAGAAGAAAGAAGGAAAGGAAAGGAAAGGGAAGGGAAGGGAAGGGAAGGGAAGGGAAGGGAAGGGAAGGGAAGGGAAGAAAAAAGAGAGAGAGAAAGAAAGAATGCTAGGCATGTGTGCATGCCCAAAATCCTGAAAGGAGGAAGCAATGAATGAGAACATATTGTGGTGTGACCATGTCCTATCAGGGGAACTTCCTTGCTTTTTCTGTCTGTGTGTGTCTCCCCAGTAAGTATACACTCTGCAGCAAAATTTAAAAAACAAAACAGCAACAAAAACACCAAACATGGCATGGTGGTTAAGGTGCTGGACTCCAACATGGTATTAGTGCAGGACTTCGTGGCTTGTTTTCTCAATTTCTCTCTTTCTCACTGGTCAAATTAAATAATAATTATTATTTAATAAATTTTAAAAAGTCAATCTCCCCCAAAATTCACAGAAAGCTTAGTTCAAGTACCCAAATCCATTAACAAAAAGAGGAGAAATTTTAAAATTTCAAGGCACTTGATTATGAATCTGATTCTGGTCTACATGTGGATATTCAATAAATACTTGTTAAATTAAAAATTTAAAAAGTGATGAGTTGGGACCAGCAGTTGGTGTAATGGCTATATTGCTGGACTCCCAAGTAGTCGACTGCAGTTTGAGTCATGGACCTGGTGGCTTAAACTCACGCTGGGGGACCAGCAGTTGTGTAATGGCTATGTCGCTGGACTCCCATGTAGTTGACCACGGTTCGAGTTCCGGACCCAGTGGCTTAAACTCACACCGGGTGCATGTGCGTGCGTGCCCAATATCCGGAGAGGAGAATGGAGAAGGGATTTTGGCGTGGCCATCCCCCCTGGGGGGTGATTTCGCGGTTTCTGTCTCTCTGGCTTTCTGGTGAGCACACGCATCCTATAGTGAAAACTTCTCCAAAAAAAAAGCTCACGCTGGACGCATGTGTATATGTGCCCAAGATCCCAAGAGGAGAATGAAGGAGAAGGGATTGCAGCATGGCCATCCCCCTGGGAGGTGACTTCTCGCTTTCTGTCTCCGTCTCTGTCTTTCTGGCGAGTGCACACACCCTATAGCAAAAACCTCTCCAAAAAAAGAAAAAGAAAAAAAGGTATGAGTTTACTTTTGGTATAAAAAAATTGAAAATCATGTATATATATGTACACACACATTTAAAACGTTCTCCAATTCCATCCATATTGTTGCAAGTAACATATTTTAACATTTAAATTTTTAATTTTTGTATTTTTATTTTATACATTTGATTGCTATACATCATTTGGCTTGAGAAGAGAATTTACCCAACATGAAATACACCTCAGACCAGTCCAGTTGAGAATACTGTACACGGTATCATCAACAGGTAATAAACCATTTCTGTGTCCCACAAATGTCTTGAATAGTACCCCCTGCTTCTACTAGTCATTTTAACAAATATGAGGTGATATTTCATTGTGGTTTTAAATTGCATCTACCTAATAGGGATGCTGACCAATTTTTATATGTTAGCCATTTTTTTTATTAATTACTTTATTTATTTTTGTATATACTTTCAATCATATTGTTTGGCTTACAATGAGACCATTTCGATATGTGAACATTTCTCCCCAGACCCGTTGATCGAAATATCTTCAACAGATAACACCACACCTCCCCATCCCGTCAATGTTCTACCTCTGTATCCCTTCTCCAAATGTCTTTCGTTGGGCCCCACTCCTCCACATACACCTCATCTGACATTCACACCCATCTCTTGTGTTTGTTCAACTGTTAGTCAATCAGTTTCAGACATAGAATGCAGACAACCGGTATATGTTAAGTGGGGACATACAATGTCTCTCCTTCATAGCCTGGCTTGCCTCACTCAGCAGTACATCTTCCATATTCTTCCACTTTCTGTCAAAAGCCAGGGCTCTGTTGGTTTTTATGGCTGAGTAGTATTCCATAGAGTACATGTGCCACAGTTTTTCAATCCATTCCTCCATACGGGGGCATCTGGGTTGGTTCCATGACTTAGCAATTGTGAATAGTGCCGCAATAAACATCGATGTGCAAGCACTTTTCCAATGAAGGATTCTTCTGTCCTTTGGGTAGATACCGAGGAGTGGGATCTCTGGATCATATGGCAGATCTATCTGTAGATTTTTGAGGAATCTCCAAATTATTCTCCACAGTGGTTGGACCAATCTACATTCCCACCAGCAGTGTAAAAGAGTTCCCCTTTCACCACACCCCCGCCAACACTTATCATTTTTTGTTTTTTTAATATTAGACATTCTGACTGGGGTTAGGTGGTACCTCATTGTTGTTTTTATCTGCATTTCCCTTACGATGAGGGAGGTTGAACATTTTTTCATATGCCTTTTGGCCATTCGTATGTCCTCTTTAGAGAGTGTTTTCTTCATCTCCTTCTCCCATCTTTTAATAGGGTTGCTCATCTTTTTTCCAAACACCTTTTTTAGTTCCTTGTGTATTCTGGTTATCAGTCCCTTATCTGATGCAACATTTAGAAAAATATTTTCCCATTCTGAGGGCTGTCGATTCACACTAACTACTGTGTCTTTGGCCATGCAGAAACTTCTTAGTCTGATGTAATCCCACTTGTCTATTTTGTGGACGATGGACTCTGCTTTGAGGGTCTTCTTTAGGAAGTCTTTCCCGACACCAATGTCTCCCAGAGTTTCCCCAGCATTCTCCAGGAGCAGCTTTATAGTTTGAGGTCTTAGATTTAGATCCTTGATCCATCTTGACTTGATTCTTGTCAAAGGAGAGAGGTAGGGGTTCAGATTCATCTTTCTGCAAGTGGAAGTCCAGTTTCTCCAGCACCACTTGCTGAAGTATATGTCTCTCTTTGAGAAATGTCTATTCCAATTCCTTGCCCATTTCTTAATTAGGTTTTTTATCTAGAGTTCTTAATATATTTTGTATATTAATTCCCTACCTATCATGTATGGCCTTCAAACATTTTCTCCCAATCCACAGGTATTCTCTTCAGTCTGTCATTGTTCCCTTTGATGTGCTGAAATGTATTTTCATGTGGTCCCATTTGTCTAGTCTTGCTTGTATTGCCTGCATTTGGGAGGCCAAATCTAAAATATTAATATGGAAAACATTTGACAGGAATAGTTACAAATGAAAAAGAGAAATAAAAGGCATTAACTACAGACATGGTGATTATGCATTTATAAATACAATATACTGTTGGTAAAGATCTGACAGCTATGTGGGAATAAACAGAGACCACCCAAATGAGAACAGGGACTACTTATTTTTTTCTTTTTATTATTAATTTTAAAATTATTACTCATACATTAAATTGCTCTACATCATCAGATTGTGAAGAGATTTTACCCAGCATGATATACACCTCAGTCCAGCCCAGTTGAGACTATTATACACATCCTCATCAACAGATAAAAAAACCTTATCAGTGTCCCACAAGTGTCTTACCTCTCTGTTTTCCCCCTAAATTTCCTTTCCTATGCTCTTCCCCTCCCACTCTCTTTCTACTTTGTCTCTAGTGTCCATTATAATTTTTAATGTTTTTATGTTCTCCAGCCTTTCAGTCTCTACCACAGAGTGCAGTCGGTATAGGTCAAGTGGAGACATACAATGTCTCTTTCACAGTCTGACTTGCTTCACTCAGCAACAAATCTTCCATATTTGTCCACTTTCTATAAAATTCCAGAGCCTTGTTGTTTTTAATGGCTGAATAGTACTCCATGGAGTATATGTGCCATAGGGACTACTTATTAAGAATTTGATAGAGTCAGGGAGACTTGCTAAGCAAATTATTAAATGGTGTTTCTTCAAGCCATTTCCAAGCTGGCATGTTTGTGACAAGCCAAATGGGCACCGTGGGATATGCCTCTAATGAGAGAATCAGCAGAGAAGACTGATAGGTATTTAAGATTCAGTCGAGAGGGACCAGCAGTTAGCGTAATGGCTATGCCACTGGACTCCTGTGCAGTCGACCGCGGTTCGAGTCCGGACCCTGTGGCTTAAACTCATTCCAGGTGCGTGTGCATGTGTGCCCAAGATCCTGAGAGGAGAATGGAGAAGAGATTGCGGCGTAGCCATCTCCCCTGGGGGGTGATTTCTCGCTTTCTATCTCTCTGTCTCTCTGTCTTTCTGGCGAGCGCACGTCCCCTATAGCAAAAACCTCTCCAAAAAAAATTAAAAAAAAAAAAAGATTCAGTGGAGGAAGAGAACAAAGCTAGGTTGGGAGAGCCAGAAGGGGCCCTGCTCCCTTCTCTAGGAGCTTTCCAGTTCTGTGGGATGCCTTCCACTTAGAATCTTATTTTTCAGAGTGTGTATCTGTTTAGATTTACTTATTTAGGTCTCCGATATGGCATTGCAAGATACAGCACTCTATCTTACTTTGGAAAGCATATGCTCACATGCTCCTAAAAACGTCGAAGTAGCTGGTTCATTAACTTCGTAGAATGTGTCTCCAACACTCAGTAGTGCCTGTGTCTGAGAGTTCCAGTGGACTAGCAACTATTGTTCCCCATCTCACTGAGAGGAGGTCAAGATGGACTGATTAATGTGGTGTTCAATGAGATGCCATCTTCTTCAACTTCAAAACAATTTCTAGTTCATTCTGTGCGCCTCCTTTGCTCACATGCATGCTCCACTGTCCTACTACTTTGTTTAAAAACACTGGTTCAAATGTAACATCATTAAGTATGTTTGGATAGAGGGGCCAGCAAATGGTATAGTGGTTACATTGTTGGATTTCCACATAGTTGACCCTGGTTTGAGCCCAACCCAGCAGCTTAAAACTCATGCTGGGCATGTGTGTGTTCATGCCCCAAATCCCAAGAGGTGAATGGAAAAGGGATTGTGGCATGGCCATCCCCTCCCCAAAGGATGATTTCTTGCTTTCTGTCTCTGTCTCTCCAGTGAGCGCACATGCCCTACAGCAAAGTCTCTCTTAAAAAAAAAAAAAAAAAAAAAAAGTTCAGATGGAGACAAGTGCACAGACCAAGGAGCCAAGGGCAGCTTCTAAGGTGGTATTTCCATAAAGCTGGCTTTGCTTGTAACGAAGGCTCCACAGAAGTTTCCAACATACTAGAAGTGCTAACTATTGCTGAGGAAGGATGAGCTGGTAAACCACTGTTTACCCAGAGGATCTAGGGAAAGGACTATAGAGTCAACCCTCAGGGATCCATCAGATGTTTCTGGAGCTCTCCAACTCTCCTTCAGCTCATACATTTGTCTGCCCTTGCACATAATATGGCCCTTCTGAACTCTCACAACCTGCACAAAAGTGCTTCTCACTTAAGCAGGCTTTGACTGCTTCTCATAGAATGTTTTAACTCTAAACTTTTGGCTACATACCCAACACCAATGCAGCCTCTCTGGTGTGTGTTCTTTTTTTTTTTTTTTTTTTTTTTTTTTTTTTTGAGAGGTTTTTGCTATAGGGCGCGTGCACTCGCCAGGCAGACAGAGAGAGACAGAGAGACAGAAAGCAGGAAATCACCCCCCAGGGGGGATAGCCACGCCGCAATCCCTTCTCCTCCATTCTCCTCTCGGGATCTTGGGCACGCACGCACACGCGCCTGGCGTGAGTTTAAGCCACCGGGTCCGGGACTCGAACCGCGGTCGACTACGTGGGAGTCCAGCGACATAGCCATCACGCTAACTGCTGGTCCCTGGTGTGTGTTCTTTTGTGCACAATGAGGTTTGACTTGCTGATATAGGCTCATTTGCACTCCTTGAACATACAAGGCTTCTTCTCCCAGGGTATACCATGAGGTCAGACCTCCAGATAAATCTTTGGTCACACTCACTGCAGACAAAAGTGTCTCTATGTTTTCCAGTGGAAGGTGAGTCATGATTTCCTACTAAAGTCTCACCCACATTCCCTGCACACAAAAGGTTTCTCCCTGGACTGTCCTGAGGTTTGTGACAAGATAGGACCCTAAAGAAAAACTTTGTTCACAATACCTGCACATGATGAGCTTTTCTCCTGTGTGCTCTGGTGTCTGGTGAAATATGACTTACTGCTAAAGACTCATCCAGATTCCTTGCACAAGAAGTGCTTTTCACCTAAGTGAACTTTCAAAAGCTTACTGTAGGATGACTTATAGCTAAAACTTCACCCACATTCTTAGTATCCATAAGACTTCTTGCCTGTGTTTTCTTGTGTACCATTAGGGTTGACTTCCTGCTATAGGTTCACCCACAATCCTTGCACACAAATGGCCTCTCCTCAGTGTACACTCGAGTGTCTCAAGAGGTATTACCTCTGGATAAATCCTTGTCCACATGCATTATAGAATAAAGGGTCCTCTCCTGAGTATTTCCTCTGGTGGAAGATGACTCTGCAGTATAGCCTCGTCCACTCCCTACCGTTTTTCCTGAGTGTGCCCTCTAGTGTATGAGAAGACTTGCCTTATAGCTAAATCTCTGCTCACACTTGTCTGCAATCAAAAGATTTCTTCCCTAAGTGTTTCCTCCAGTATGTGGTAAGACTTGGCTCATAACTAAAACTTTCCTCACAAGCCTTTCATATGAAAAGCTTCCCCCCCCTTATTGTAGCCTCTAGTGTGCAAAAAGACTTTGCTTATAGCTAAAACACTACTCATAATGCTTGAACATGAAAGGCTTCACCCAAGTATGTCTTCTAGTGCTTGGTGAAATAGGAATTCTTGCTGAAGCCTTGCACACATTCCTTGCACAAATAACACTTATCGCTTAAGTGTTCATTCAAGTGCACTTTGTAGGCTGACCTATTGCTAAATCTTAACCCATACTCCTCTCATACACAAGTCTTTTCTTCTGTGTGTTTCCTCTTGTGCATAATGAGGTATTCCATACAGACAAATCCTTGCTCATACTGTACATGAAAAGCTTTTTCCCTGAGTGCATTTGCTGGTGTCTGAGGAGAGCTACCTTCCAGATGAAGCCTCACCCACACTCCATAAACACATGTGACTTCTCTCTTTTAAGTATCCTGTGTACTTCTCACAGCCAGAAAATGAGAGTTTAAGCCTCACTGGGTTTTAAACCTTACTGTAAAGGGCCACACTTTTGACCAGCAGGTGCAGCTATGACAATTGTCAATGTGTCCACAGAAGTGAGGAGGGAATTTGGATCAAACCAGATTAGCTACAAGGCAATGCACTGAAGCTGCTTGATGGTCTCTCTAAATCTGGGTTTTGCTTATGACTTTTCCATAATGACAAGATTAAATTCAGTTATTTGGATGGTCCATCCACAGCCCAAGGGACACTGAAAAAATTTGGGGCCCCAACGGTTACCACTACCTCCCCTTAACCAAAGGAATTCTAGCAATAGGGGCACAGGGCAGAGGCTGCCTGAGTTCCCAAAGCCACCCAACTACCCAGAATGCCTGCCCCATGGACAGATCCCACCTAACCCCTCACAAAAGAAACTCCTGCTAGGACACACAATCCTAGACTATCTCCCGCATATAAGGAATATTGTCCCAGGGTAAGCCTACCCCCAACCCAGAGCTAAGGATCTTACCAGAAATCTGCAGGTAAAATTTGTTCCTGACCCCATCTCACACAACAAAGTATGCAGTGAGAAATAAAAAAGTGAAACAGTAAAGTATTTTAAAATTAGAGTCAGCCTGTAGCTTCCTGGTTAAAGTGGCTGGATCCCGCATGGCCAACCCTGTGGCCTGAGACCCAGCAACTGAGAAGCCACTGGGCACATGCATGTGCATGCCCAAAATCCCCAGAGGGGTAAGTAGAGAAGGGATAGCAGTGTGGCCATCCTCTTTTGAGGGTGTTTCTCACTTCTCGCTCTCTCTTTGATGAGTGTATGTGCCCTCTGGCAAATGAAAAATTAAAATAGTCAATTAAGGTATGTAGTCATAAAATTCCAATCATTCTTATCCAAGGCCAGTGACTTCCCTAAAGTAAAAAAAAAAAAAAAAAAAAAAAAAAAAAAAAAAAAAAAAACTCTCCCAGAAAGGGGCCACAGGAGCCTCGCTCACCAGGGGCAGTGACCCAACAAAGATGTTAAATCACCAAGGCTGGACTTGCCCATAGCTGACCTTGACGACATCTCTAGGCAATGGAAACATGCTGAAAATATCAGCCAATGTGGTAAATTCTTGAAAAACAACTTTTCCAATCATCCCCTTTCTCTTCCTTCTCTAACAAAACTAACCCTCGAACGCCCCAAGACAGATCGCTGGCTACAGTCTGCACAAGCCCGACGTCGCGGCTGGCCATCCACTTGCCTTTGGCTTGAGTAAACTCGCTGGACGAGCTTGGGCCAGACCTTTTCATGACAGGTTACCAGCAGCGTCACCCCGTCCCCTCCCCACCTAGGAGGACCCAGGACGCTGAGCATCCCAAACTGAGCGCCCCTGACTCCCCGTCAGAGCGAACCTCCTGCCCTCCCTAAGGCGCCTGCAGTCCGCCCCCTCCCCAGACCCAGGAAACGCCACCCTAAGGCCGCGAGCGAGGCCGGCCCTACCGCAAGCCAGTCCTCGGACCGCCTTCCCGCAGGAGCACTCCGAAAACGGGCCGCAGGAGCCTCGCTCATCAGGAACAGTGACCCAACCAGGTCGTTAGATCTCCGCGGCTGGACCTGCCCAGCCCGGCGCCGGAAGCAGACACCGGCATCCACAGCTACACCGAGTAGACGCGCCCTCAGACCCCGGGTATAACTTCCCGCACACACCGCGCTTTCCGGAGTCCAAGATGCGCTTGGGCTTCTGGATCACACTACCCAGAATTCTAGGCGGGGCGTCCTCCCTAGACGCAGTTTTCTCTGCGTGGACTACATTACCCAGAGTCCTCTGGAATCAGCTAGACGGAAGATACGGGGCAGGTTAACGCACGGGCTTGCCGAGGATTCTGGGAAATGCAGTCCAGGGGGAGAGCCGGGCAGAAGGGCCAGGCTGCAGGCTCCTCAGCAAGGCGCAGGGGGCGCGCTTGACCCGGACTTAGGGGCGCGGATCGGGAATAAAGGCTCAGGGGTTCCAGGTGTGTCCAACGCCCTGGGTCTTCCGTTTGGTGGGGTCACAGCGTCACAGCGCCTCCTCGGAGCTCTCTGAGGTCGGTAGGCCGTTCGGCGTCTCTTCGGAGCCCGCCTTTATTTTTTTTTTTTTGGAGAGGTTTTTGTTATAGGGCGTGAGCGCTCGCCAGACAGAGACAGACAGAGAAATAGAAAGCGAGAAATCACCCCAAGCGGGGATGGCCATGCCGCAATCCCTTCTCCTCCATTCTCCTCTCGGGATGTTGGGCACGCACGCACAGGGCGTGAGTTTAAGCCACCGGGTCCGGGACTCGAACTGCAGTCGACTACGTGGGGAGTCCAGCGACATAGCCGTTAGGCTAACTGCTGGTCCCGGAGTCCGCCTTTTTCATTCTTCTCTTGGAGGGTTGTACATCCACAGTGACTTTTGACTTTGGTTATGTTATTCTTTGCTATGCAAAGCTTCTGCTTTTTATGTAGTTTAAAGTGTCTTACCATCTTCATTAGAGTGGTACTTGGGAAAAATTTTCCCTCCATGTTTTTATTAAGAAAGATAATATTAAAAAAAGAAGAAATAAAGGAAGGAAGGAAGGAAGGAAGGAAGGAAGGAAGGAAGGAAGGAAGGAAGGAAGGGGAAGGGGAAGGAAGGAAGGAAGAAAGAAAGACAATATTGGGTACCAGCAGGTAGTGTAGTCCTTAAGGTGTTGGACACTCCCACGTGGCCAACCTGGTTTGAGTCCCAAACCTGGTGACTTGCTCTCACTTTCTCTCTCTCTTTCCCTCTCTCTCTCTCTCTCTCTCTTTCTGTCTCTCTGGTCATATTAAAATAAATAAATGAATAAATAAAAATAAAATTAAAAAAAGACAATGTTACGTGCCAAGTTAAAGTTCCTGCCATATAAAACACTGTACTGCACTTACACTTGATTTTGGTCAATTTCTTCATTTTTTTCTTTTGCATTAATTTTTACACCACACTTTTAGTTATGAGGGTTTATAATATGCTAACATCTTTTTTTTTTTTTTTTTTTGGAGAGGTTTTTCGCTATAGGGCGCGTGCGCTCGCCCGACAGACAGAGAGAGACATAGAGACAGAAAGCGAGAAATCACCCCCCAGGGGGGATGGTCACGCCGCAATCCCTTCTCCTCCATTCTCTTCTCGGGATCTTGGGCACGCACGCACACGCGCCTGGCGTGAGTTGTAAGCCACCGGGTCCGAGACGCGAACCGCGGTCGACTACGTGGGAGTCCAGCGACATAGCCATTACGCTAACTGCTGGTTCCCAATATGCTGACATCTTTTGAGACTAGCCAAACCACATGGATTTTGTATTTCAGAGTTCTACTAGCTGTATTAGTTTTTCCTTCTTTTCCTTTTATTTTTTTAATTTTTGCTAGAGACCATGTTAGGTTCCCCAGAAAAAGAGAGCAAAAGAGAAAGCACCTCCCATAGGGCATGGTCACACAGAAATCACTTGTCCTCTCTCTTTCCATCTGTCAAGATTTTGAGTTTATGCCCACCTTGTTTCCTGATCCACAGGGGCTAGGATACAAACCATGGTCAGCCCTGTGGGATCTAGCTTTATTTTTTATTTTTTTTAATTATTTTTACTTAACTTTGTTTATTCATTTATTTATTTCAATTTGACCAGAGAGGGATAGAGTGAGAGAGAGCGAGAGAGAGCAAGCAAGCCACCGGGTCCGGGACTCGAACTGCAGTCGACCATGTAAGAGTTCAGCACTCTTAACCACCATGCCATCTGCCAGCCCCGAAACTAGCTTTCCTAACCACCATGTTTTCTAGGGCACATGTGCTTGACAGGGAGAGTGAGAAAGTGCCGTCCAATGGGGTGTAGTTGTGCTAAAATCTCCTCCATTTCTCCATCCTTTTTGGATTTGGGGCATGCACACACATGCATTTGGCATGTTTTCCAAGGGGTGGGATTTGAACTGAATTGAACTACATGGGCAGAGGGAACCAGCAGTTAGCCTAATGGCTATGTTGCTGGACTCCCACATAGTCGACCGCGGTTCGCGTCCCACCCAGACTCGGTGGCTTAAAACTCACACCAGGCACGTCTGCATGCGTGCCCAAGATCCTGAGAGGAGAACGGAGGAGAAGGGATTGCTGCGTGACCATCCCCCCTGGGGGGTGATTTCTCGCTTTCTGTCTCTATGTCTCTCTCTGTCTGGTGAGTGCACGCGCCCTAGAGCGAAAAAAACTCTCAAAAAAAAAACAAAAAACAAAAAACTACATGGGCTCTAACTCCCTTTACCACTAGGCTGTGGGATTGGCCTTGTTTTATAATTGGTTTGTATGGTTCCTGAACTTATTTTTTTGTTGGAATCATATTAAATAAAGTTATGGGAATCAAAATTTCGAAATTTCAAATAATGTTAATATTTTCTTTGAAACAACACTGTGTCACTTTTCATCTGATTCAATCTAATTTTGTACATGTTAATGGTGAAGAACAAGACAGTATCTAGGGACCAGGAGTTAGTGTAATGGCTATGTCGCTGGACTCCCACGTAGTCGATATGGAGGTTGCAAAGGGACCCTCCAGCCTGAACACAGTCGCCGGTTGGGCCCTGCTGCTGACTGCACCTTCCAAATTGTTGCCAAATCCCCCACGTCCAATGTCCCCAAAGTTGGGACACTGCTGGGGATACCTAGGGATGCACGTCAAGGGGCGGCCTGGCCGGCGTGGAGTGGGGCCCAGTATCAGAACCTCCCAGGTTACCCTTGCAGGTGGGGCACTGGCTGATCAGCTAGGGTGAGGGCATGAGGGTGAGTGCTGTGGCCCTGCTTATAGTCTGTCCCTGGATGCACATCACAAAAATTTTTCTTTGGGGGGGCAGGGGGGCACCAGCTAGACCAGACAGGGGTGCCTATGGAGTGGACATAAGTGTCTGGGGCATTCCTCAAAGAGTGTCCCATTTCCCCTGTAGTAGTAAGGATCAGCCTAAGCTGGACGGTGTGTCTCAGAGACGGGCATTGTGTATGGCAAATGGCCCCAAATGTTTCTCATCCCTACTCAGGCAGCCGAGCGGTGCCTTACCCTACCATAAACACCAGGCAGGGCACGCCTTGCAGGCTAATGCATAGGCCAGGAGCTGGTCACGAGACATGCCCTGCCTATATGTTTGTTTGTTTGTTTGTTTGTTTTAGAGAGGTTTTTTTCGCCATAGGGCACGTGCGCTCGCCAGACAGACAGAAACATAGAGACAGAAAGCGAGAAATCACCCCCCAGGGGGGATGGTCATGCTGCAATCCCTTCTCCTCCATTCTCCTCTCGGGATCTTGGGCATGCACGCAGACGTGCCTGGCGTGAGTTTTAAGCCACCGGGTCCGGGACGCGAACCGCAGTTGACTATGTGGGAGTCCAGCGACATAGCCATTATGTTAGCTGCTGGTTCCCTCTGCCTATATGTTTGTAAGGCCCTCTTCTGAGTCTAGGACAAAACCCAGGCAGGCCATGGAACCAGGTAGAGTCTAGATAGACCTCATAGTCTCTAAGTCTTTGGAGGTGGTGGTTGGTTAGGGCAGATTAAAAACGTGAGGCTTGGGCCAGTCTTGCAAGGGGCTGTGGAAACTCCTGGTAGAGGGGAGGAGATTGCCTCCAGAGTTCTCATAATCGCTTCAAGTGCTCAGAATTCTGATATCAGCATTCCTGGCCCAGCCATCAGGCTGACCCTACACGATGGAAAGAATGTGGTTGCCACGTGGCACAAATGTCAGTGAAGAGGATCTAGGTGGAGATGGGCAAGGGCCCCCTGATGGCTGTCCCGAAGCCTGGCCTCCCCTGACTCCCTCAGACCATGTTGCTCAGCCCACATGTCTGGATGGAGTGAACTGGGAAAATCTCTAGGGAGGCCCCTCTGATGACCAGACCCCACGAGCAACTCTGGCTAGCCCAGAACCCAGACAGTGGTCCAAGTTGGTCACGTATCCTAAATGGGGAGTTGTACACAATGACCACAGCATATGAGGCCCATGGCCACGCTGTGGCACCCACATAGTCACCCATAGTGGCGGGACTTGTGTGGGCTAGTCCACTGGCAGGTGCCCAGCAGGCCAGCTGTCCCACTCATTGCCACAGATCTCATCTGTAGATAATCGCTCCCATAGGTACCAGACCACCATGGGGTAGCAGACCATCCCTGCCCTGGCCAACAGCCTCTCAGAACTCTGCCTTAGAAACAGCAGCTAGAACCAATCTGTGACCAGAAAATAGAGTTTTATTTGCAAAATCCATGATTCTGGAAAGTGCAAAGGCATAGGCTTCTAGCACGACCAAAGGAAGTGCAAAAGGTGGACGCATGCAGAGAGGGAGTGAGCTGTGGCAGCTCTCTTATACTAGGTTGGTGCAAAAGTAATTGTGATTTTGCATTGTTGAAATTCACCGTTTGATATTGATACATTCTTAAATGTGGTTATGTTATGTATCATTTTAATGTGCATTTCTTTATGTGTTTTTTTATGTGTTTTTTTTTTTTTTTTTGCTGACTTACTACTTGCTGTTTATTTTATATGTATTTTAGACTATGGAAATGATGTTAGACAAAAAGCAAATTGGAGTGGCTTTCTTATTCAAGTTTAAAATGGATCTTAAGGGACCAGCAGTTAGTGTAATGGCTATGTCGCTGGACTCCCACGTAGTCGACCACGGTTCGAGTCCCGGACCTGGTGATTTAAACTCACGCTGGGTGCGTGTGCGTGCATGCCCAAGATCCCAAGAAGAGAGTGGAGGAGAAGGGATTGCAGCGTGGTCATCCCCCCTGGGGGGTGATTTCTCGCATTCTGTCTCTCTGTCTCTCTCTGTCTTTCTGGTGAGTGCATGCGCCCTATAGCAAAAACCTCTCTAAATAAATAAATAATAGAAAATAAAATGGATCTTAAAGCATCAGCGACAACTCACAACACCAACAACGCATTTGCCCAGGAACTGCTAACAGATGTACAGTGTAATGTGGGTCAAGAAGTTCTGCAAGGGGGACCAGCAGTTAGCGTAATGGCTATGTCGCTGGACTCCCACGTAGTCGACCGCGGTTCGAGTCCCGGACCCGGCGGCTTAAACTCACGCCGGGCGCGTGTGCGTGCGTGCCCAGGATCCCGAGAGGAGAATGGAGGAGAAGGGATTGCGGCGTGGCCATCCCCCCTGGGGGGTGATTTCCTGCTTTCTATCTCTCTGTCTCTGTCTGTCTGGCGAGCGCACGCGCCCTATAGCAAAAACCTCTCCAAAAAAAGAAAAAGGAAAAAAAAAAAAAAAAAAGAAGTTCTGCAAGGGAGATGAGAGTCTTGAAGATGAAGAGCTCAGTGGCCGGCCCTCAGATGTTGACGACTGATTGAGAGCAGTTACTGGAACTGAGCCTCTTAGACCTGCATGAGAAGTGCTGAAGAACTCGGCGTCAACCATTCTGTGGTCATTTGGCATTTGAAGCAAGCTGTAAAGGTGAAAGGTCTCAATAACTGGGTGCCTCATGAGCTGACCGAAAATAAAATCATCATTCTGAAGTGTTGTCGTCTTTTATTCTACACAACAATGGACCATTTCTCTATAGGATTGTGACATGTGACAAAAGGATTTTTACATGACAACTGATGATGACCAGCTCAGTGGTTAGACTGAAAAGACGCTCCAAAGCACACATGCAAAACAAGGTCATGGTCACTGTGTGGCGGGTTCTGATGCATTGCCCCTTTCTGAATCCTGGCGAAACCATTACATCTGAGAAGTGTGCTCAGTGAGATGCACTGAAAACTGCAAAGCCTAGAACCAGCATTAGTTGACAGAAAGGTCCCAATTCTTCTCAAAAGACAATGCCTAACTACACATCACACAACCAACACTCCAAAAGTTGAACAAATTGGGCCATGAAGTTTCTCTTCATCTGAAGGGCCAGAGTGACTCCATTTTGTTAAAACCCACCTTGCTGAGAATCGGCACAATTTCAAGGAGGCAAGCCAATCACGTAGGAGAAGGCCTTAAGACCATCACCCCACTGGCCAATGATAAGAAACAAACTAAATACCAGAGACCTGAAGTAACTTTCTTGCCAATCAGTAAAAGATAACTGTTTCCTGAAATCTACAGCCAATGTGTAGCCGCCTGAGTGCATTCCTCAGCACCCCTCGACCTCCCCCACACACACACAAAGCCAAATAAAAACCCAGCCCAACTAACACTGGGGCTCTCAACTCTGACCCACTGTGCTGGCAAGATTGGGAGTCCTGGCTCGAGCCCGAATAAAAGTGACCCTTGTGTGTTTACATCGGAATCAGCTCCTTGGTGGTCTCTTGGGAATTTCGTGACCAGGGTACAACACATCCACCATATTAACCTGACCTCTCCCCAACTGACTACCACTTCTTCAAGCATCTCAACGACTTTTTTGCAAGGAAAACAGTTCCACAACCAGTAGGATGTAGAAGATGCTTTCTGATAACTTGTCAAATCCCGAAGCATGAATTTTTTTACTACGGGAATAAACATTTCTCATCAGCAAAAAATGTGTTGATTTTAATGGTTCCTATTTTGAGTAATAAAGTTGTGTTTGA
Source organism: Tupaia tana (assembly GCA_026018925.1). Taxonomy (NCBI): domain Eukaryota; kingdom Metazoa; phylum Chordata; class Mammalia; order Scandentia; family Tupaiidae; genus Tupaia; species Tupaia tana. Next base: position 29,873,004 of record JAKSZU010000026.1, on the reverse strand, counting down.
GCCTAGTTGTGATGATTTAAAATTCACAGTCCAAAGCCATAATTACTTTTGTACCAACCTCTCAGGGGAACTAACCCCTTCTCATGAGAGTCAGAACTCACTGGTTCTTTACAGACATCATTAACTGATTTGCCTACATAATGCAATCACCATGATCAATCACTGTCCATGAGCTTTCACCAAACCCCAAAACAAGAAACTTAGGGGGACACACCATTATCCAAACCATGATACCTAGTCCAAAACATCACCAAACCTATAGGTGTGAAAACTAAGATTCTCATTCGTTGCAGGACCACTCCTTCCGGTCATCATTCATTTAGTCATTGATTCAGAGTGCGCCAACTTGTGCCAGATACCAGGCAGGGACCAATGAACAGGACACAGTCCCTACCTGCAGGATAAGGGACTGTGGTGTGGCCATCCACCCTGAAGGGTGACCCGCCCCTCTCTCTCTCTCTCTCCGAGAGCACATATGTCCCATTGCAAAACTAGAATTCACTCCCTCAACCTCAGCCCCAGTTTCTCCCAGAAGCCTCTCTGGACCCCACTCCTAGGGAGACCATGGTATTCCTCTTCTGGGCTTCTTTTTGTTTCTTCAGAGATTTTTGCTATAGGCCACGTGGACATGCTGGAGATACAGAGAAACAGGAAGCAAGAAATCACCCCCTGGGGGAATGGCCATGCACAATCCCTTCTCCTCCATCCCCTTTCTGGATTTTGGGCACAGATGCACACAAGTGAGTTTTAAGCTGCTGGGTCTGAGACTTGAACTGCAGTCGACTACATGAGAGTCAGTGATGTAAACATTACGGCATCTGCTGGTCCCAAGCCTACCACATCATGTACACACCATTAGCTCAGCATTTCTCACAGCCTTGAAATCGTTTATGTATCTGTCGGTCTCCCCAGCCAGTCCCTAATCTGCTAAGGTAAAGCACATTAATTAGGAAATTACATTTATTTACAATATGACATTTATTAAATATACTTGTATATTAAATATGCTTATAACAAAAGTGCATACATATATTTAGTAAGTAGGAAAAACTAACACTCCAGGATGAGCAGAAGGCATAATGGTTGCATCACTGGACTCCCATGTAGTCAATCGTGGTTCGAGGCCCAGCCCTGGTGGCTTAAAACTCACACCACACACACGTGCATATGTGCCCAAAATCCCAATAGAAGAATGGAGGAGAAGGGATTGCACCATGGCCATCCCCTATAGGGGGTTATTTCTCACTTTCTCCCTCTCTCTCTCTCTCTCTCTCTCTCTCTCTCTCTCTCTCTCTCTCTCTTCCTCTCTCCCTCTCTCTCCGGTGCAACATCCTATAGCAAAAATCTCTCTAATAAAAGAAAAAGGGGGACCAGCAGTTAGTGTAATGGCTATGTCGCTGGACTCCCACGTAGTCGACTGCGGTTCGCGTCCCAGACCCGGTGGCTTAAAACTCACGCCGGGCACGTATGCGTGCGTGCCCAAGATCCCGAGAGGAGAATGGAGGAGAAGAGATTGCGGCGTGACCATCCCCCCTGGGGGGTGATTTCTCCCTTTCTGTCTCTATGTCTGTCTCTGTCTGTCTGGCGAGTGCACGCACCCTATGGCAAAAACCAATCCAAAAAAAAAAAAAAAAAAGGAAAATTAATGCTCCATGATGTTTCTTACATTGCAGTTTTTGTTTTTGTTTCTTGTTTTTTGTTTTTTCAAATTAACATGCAGCACCAGGCCATGTTTGATTGATTCTGTTTCTGTGTTCTGGTACTTAGCACAGTGACTGGTCCATAGTGAGATTCAGTAAATATCTGTTTAAAAAAAAAAAAAAAAAAAAAAAAAAAAAAAAAAAAAAACCTTTCTCCATCCTGTTTCTGGGATTGTGGACATGCATACACATGCACCCATGTGTTTCTTCAAGCTCCCTGTCTGGCATTCAAACTGCAGTTTGCCATGGGGATCCAGCCACCTTACCGACCTTGCCACCTGTTAACCCGAATTAGATGCTTTTGCTACAAGGTAAATGGCAAAGCAAGGCCATTGAGCAAAATGGAAACACACCATCTGTAAGGGCCAGTCCATTCCTCACTGTAATGTTACTTTGGCTCCTGCCTGTAGGTTCCTTGGCCAACACACATCCTTGTAAACAAGCCAGTCTCCCTCGTGCTGGAAACCTGCTGTCCCATGACCTCTGTCCTGTGTGACACTCGCAGTGTTCCTGTCATTCTCCTGCAGCCTCCTGACCGGCAGCATCTGCCTCTCCTGCGATTTAACGTGCTTTCCACGCCATGTCACCTTCTAGACGGGCAACCAGGCCATGCTAGCCAGAAGGGGTTCCACATTCCCTGACCCCGGGTGACATGGCCACAAATTCCTTAGTTTCCCTCACAGCCACGCTGCACCCCACACTTTTTTACGGGTCATAAAGGTCCTCATAAGTCCTCACACCTTGCCAGTTTTTCATCTTTTCTGTAGTTTCATCATAGTAAAGATTTTAGTTTAGAGGGCCAGCAGGTGGCATGGTGGTTCAGGTGCTGGACTCCCACATGGTCGACCACAGTTCCAGTCCGGACCTAGCAGCTTGAAAATCACACTGGGCACGTGTGCATGCATGCCAAAAAACCCAGGAAGAGAATGGAGGAGAAGGGATTGCAGTGTGGCCACCTGCCAGAAGGTTATTTCTCACTTTCCCTCTATCTGTCACTCTGTCTCCCACAATCACCCACACCCTATGACAAAGATGTTAGTTTAGTACTTTCCTGAGCAGGTGAGTGGACTTCCTGAATCTCTCACTCCCTTCCTTTCTCTCTCTCTCTCTCTTTTTTTTTTAAAGAGGTTTTCGCTATAGGGTGTGTGCGCTCGCCAGACAGACAGAGAGAGACAGAGAGACAGAAAGCGAGAAATCACCCCCCAGGGGGGATGGCCACGCCGCAATCCCTTCTCCTCCATTCTCCTCTCGGGATCTTGGGCACGCACGCACACGCACCCGGCGTGAGTTTTAAGCCACCAGGACTGGGACGTGAACCGCGTTCGACTACGTGGGAGTCTAGCACATAGTCATTACGCTAACTGCTGGTTCCCTCCCTCTCTCTCTTTCAATAAATAAATAAATAAATAAATAACCTTGAAGACTGAAGATTGAAACCGTCTATAGATGGTAAAGTCCACACCTAGACTTTGAGTTCTTTCCATTTTTATCAACGTAATTTGCTGATTTCAGATATCATTGTAATCATATACTGAATTATTGGGTCTGCTTTTAACATTTCTGTCTTGAAACAAAATATGGGCTTTAAATCACTCATTTACTGATAATGTACTTGTTTTGGGGAGAGGTTTTTGCTATAGGGCGTGTCCCCTCACCAGAGAAAAAGAGAGAGACAGAGAGACAGAAGAGGAGAAATCACCCCCCAGGGGGGATGGCCACACTGCAATCCCTTCTCCTCCATTCTCCTCTTGGGATCTTGGGCACGCACGCACACGCGCCTGGCGTGAGTTTAAGCCACTGGGTCATAATACACTTTTAAAAAAAAATATCTGGAGCATTTTCAGGTTTATAGCAAAACTCAGGAAAAGTACAGAATTCCCTGTATTTTGCCCACCCACTGCCCCCATCTCTGTCTCTGTCTCTGTCTCTCTCACTCCTCTCTCCTCCACTATGGACCCCCTGCATCTGGGCGCACCTGAGCCAAATCCTTCCACAGTCCAGGTGTATGCTCGCCCACCTGCAGGCCTGCCTTGTTCCGCTGAGGTCCGCGCGGCTTTCGGTTGCCACCTGGTGGCCGTTGTCTGTACCGAGTCTCGCTCTCGGATCGGATGACGCTTTCCAGGGATGGGATTTTGGCCGGTTCCCAAGCAGAGTTCCAGGGAGCTCCGGGTGACAGCAGGGTCGCCTGAGGGCAGTACCAGGGCATCTGTGCGCCCTTGGTTCTGCGGAGACTGGACCTCACACTCCCGGGCCGGGTCGGGTAGTGCTGGGCGGGGCGACACACGCGGGGACTAACCAGGGCCTCCCCCGAGGAACGCAGGAGCCCTCGGGCTTCTTTCCTGAGTCCCGACCCCCAGACCGCCGGCCCAGACCGTCGGGGCAGCCCGCGCGCTTCCACGTGGGTCCCAGTGTACCGGGCCTCGGCCTCTCCCCCGGACTGGCCTTTTCTTTCCCCTCCTCTTTCCCCTCCTCCGCCCGCCCTCGGGTCCCCACCAAGCACAGGTGGGGCGGGGGCCTTGCAGCGGAGGGAGTCGGAACACGTGTGTCCTGTGTGTCCGCATTTGACCTCTGCCTTCACCTCTAAGATGGTTAGTGCTGTGGGACCCCAATAAAGCCCTCAGAATAATAGTGTTCCCCATGGTAACACTTTTTAAGACTATACACAGTGGTCCAGCAGGTGGCGATGTGGCTAAGGACGCTGGATTGACTAGTTCAAGTCCTGGACCTGGTAACTTGCTTTCTCCCTCTCTCTGTCTCTCTCTCTCTGTCTCTCGTCAAATTAAGTAATAATAAGTGGAATTAGGATAAATAAATGATTCTTTTTTTTTCTTTTTTTGGAGAGGTTTTTGCTATAGGGCACGTGCGCTCGCCAGACAGAGAGAGACAGAGAGACAGAAAGTGAGAAATCACCCCCCAGGGGGGATGGCCACACTGCAGTCCCTTCTCCTCCATTCTCCTCTCTGGATCTTGGGCACGCACGCACACGCAGCCGGCGTGAGTCCAAGCCACCGGGTCCGGGACCCGAACTGCGGTCGACTACGTGGGAGTCCAGCGACATAGCCATTACGCTAACTGCTGGTTCCAATAAATGATTCTTTAAAAAAAAAAAAACTGTATATGTACTTATTGGTATATTTGTCACACAATTTTAAAAGTTGACATGTGGGGCCGGCCAGTGACATGGGATTAAGGTGCTGGACTCCCCCTGGTCTACCACAGTTCAAGTCCTGGACCCAGGGGCTGGAACATCACACCGGGCGTGTGTGCATCAGGCCCAAACTCCAGAGAAGAGAATGGAGAGGGAGGGACTGTAGCCCAGCCATCCTCCCCGGGAGATTTCTCACTCCCTTTCCCCGTATGTCTCTGGCAAGGTCATGTGCCTCAGGGGGGAAAAGTTGACATGTAATGTACGAATCGTAAAATGGGTCATGTGGGGGCCAGCCAGGGGTGTGGTTAGACAGCTGCATCCACACGGCTGACTGCAGTTTGAGTCCCAGACCCCGTGGCTTGAAAAACATGCAGACACAGGCCTTCAGCAGGGGAAATAAAGTCTGTCCTCGTAAGGGGAACATCCGTGACTCTGCCCCTCCCCACAAAGTCATGTGGCCATGGCCATGCCCTAATCCCAGAACAGTGTCAACACTCCAGAAAGGAACTGCTCCTGGGCCAGCAGGTGGCGTGGTGGTTAAAGGTGCTGGATTCCCACATGGCCAACTGCGGTTTGAGTCCTGGTCCAGGAGGCTTGCTTTCTCTCTTTCCCTTTCTCTCTCAGTCTCTGACTGGTCAAATTTAAAAAATAATAACAATAACAACAAATAGAATTAAATAAATAAGTAAATAATTTTTTAAAAAAGAAATAAAGAAAGAAACTGCTCCCATTGAAGTCACTTCTTATTCTCTTTCCTTTTTTTGTGAGATATTTTTGCTAAAGGACACGTGCACTCACCAGAGAGACAGAGAGACAGAGAGTGAGAAATCACCCTCCAGGGGGAAGGCCCCACCGCAATCCTTTCTCCATTCTCCTCTCGGGATTTTAGGCACGCATGCACATACACCTGGTACGAGTTTCAAGCCGCCAGGTCCAGGACTCAAACCATAGTCGACTACGTGGGAGTCCAGCGATGTAACCATTATGCCATCTACTGGTCCCTGAAGTCACTTTCTATTTTGTCCTGTCCTTAGCCCCTGGTAACCATCACTATGCTTTGTTTTTGTTTTTGCTATAGGGTGCAAGTGCTCACTGGAGAGATACAGAGAAGGAGAGAGAGCGAGAGAGAGAGAGAGAGAGAGAGAGAGAGAGAGAGAGAGAGAGAGGGAAAGTGAGAAATAACCCCCAGAGAGGATGGATATGCCGCCATCCCTTTTCCTCCATCTCCCCTCTGGGGACTATAGGCACACTCTCTCACACACACATGCACACACACTTACCTAGTCAGCCTTTTTCTGTTTTGTTTTGTCTTGTTTTGTTTTGTTTTCCTGTCTCTAGGGATCTGTCTATTCTGGATATTTTGTGTCGATTAAATTACACAATGTGTGGCCTTGTCTGTCTGGCTCCTTAGACTTACAATCACATTTCTAAGATTTATCTGGGTCTTAGCACATTTTATATCTTTATTCCTTTGCTTTATAATGTCACATTGTGAGTGGTTAAGATATTTACTTTTTCCACATGCTACCTAGTCTCTTTTAAAAATTGTGGTAAAATATACCTATCACATAACATTCACTTTTTATCACTTCCTTAAGGTTCCCCCAAGTATTTTCATAAGTTGAAAGCTCCTTTCTTTTCAGTGCTGAATAATATCTCATCTGCCTGTGCTACAGTTTGCTTATCCATTCATTCATTAATGGATGCAAGGGTTGCCTCTATGGTTTGGCTTTTGTGAATAATGCAGTTATGAATGTGGGTACAATGAAAATCTCTTTGAACATGGAACCAATCCAAATGTCCACAGATGAATGGATTGAAGAAGTGTGGCACATATACTCCACGGAATACTCTTCAGCCGTAAAAAACAACAAGGCCCTGGCATTTGATAGAAAGTGGACAAACATGGAAGATATATTGCTGAGTGAAGCAAGTCAGGCTATGAAAGAGAGACATTGTATGTCCCCACTTAACATATACCGACTGGGACCAGCATTTAGCATGATATCTACGTTGCTGGACTCCCATGTAGTCGACCACAGTTCGAGGCCCAGACCTGGAGGCATAAAATTCATGTCACACACATGTGCATATGTGCCCCAAATCCCTATAGAATGGAGGAAAAGTGATTGCAGCATGGCCATCCCCCCTAGGAGGGTGAGTTCTCATTTTCTGTCTCTCCTCCCCTCCCCCCGGCTGAGCGCACACACCATATAGCAACAAATTCTCCCTAATAAAAGAAAAATTAACACACCACGATGTTTCTTACACTGCAGTTTATTTTTCAAATTATCATACAGTACCAGGTCATATTTGATTTGGTTTCTGTGTTCTGGTACTTAGCACAGTGACTGGTCCATAAAGAGATTCAGTAAATATCTTTTGGGAGAAAAAAAAAAAACTTTCTCTATGCTGTTTCTGGTATTGTGGACATGCATACACATGCACCCATGTGTTTCTTCGAGCTCCCTGTCTGGGACTGAAACTGCAGTTTGCCATGGGGATCCAGCCACCTTACCGACCTTGCCCCCTGTTGGCCTGAATTACATTTTTTTGCTACAAGGTAAACAGCAAAGCAAGGCCATTGAGCAAAATGGAAACACACCACCTGTAAGGGCCAGTCCGTTCCTCACTGTAATATGTTACTTTGGCTCCTGCCTGTAGGTTCCTTGGCCAACACGCATCCTTGTAAACAAGCCAGTCTCCCTCGTGCTGGAAACCTGCTGTCCCATGACCTCTGTTCTGCGTGACAATCGCAGTGTTCCTGTCATCCTCCTGCAGCCTCCTGACCGGCAGCGTCTGCCTCTCCTGCAATTTAATGTGCTTTCCACGCCATGTCACCTTCTAGACGGGCAACCAGGCCATGCTAGCCAGAAGGGGTTCCACATTCCCTGACCCCGGGTGACATGGCCACAAATTCCTTAGTTTCCCTCACAGCCACGCTGCACCCCACCCTTTTTTACGGGTCTTAAAGGTCCTCATAAGTCCTCACACTGTGCCAATTTTTCATCTTTTCTATAGTTTCATCGTAGTAAGGATTTTAGTTTAGAGGGCCAGCAGGTGGCATGGTGGTTCAGGTGCTGGACTCCCACATGGTCGACCGCAGTTCCAGTTCAGACCGGACGACTTGAAAATACACTGGGCACGTGTGCATGCCCACAATCCCAGGAAGAGAATGGAGGAGGAGGGATTGCAGTGTGGCCGTCCATCCAGAAGGTTATTTCTCACTTTCCCTCTATCTGTCACTCTCTTTCTCCTTACAATCACACACATCCTATGGCAAAGCCCTATAAGAAATATATAAAGATTTTAGTTTAGTACTTTCCTGAGCAGGTGAGTGAACTTCCTGGCTCTCTTGCTCCCTCCCTTTCTGTTTCTCAATAAATAAATAAATAAACTTAAAGACTGGAGATTGAAACAGTCTACAGATTGGTAATGTCCACACCTAGACCTACTTTGCGTTCTTTCCATATTTATCAGCGTCATTTGCTGATTTAAGATATCACAAACACAAGAGATGGGTGTGTGGGACCAGCAGTTAGCGTAATGGCTATGTCACTGGACTCCCACGTAGTTGACTGCGGTTCGAGTCCCGGACCTGGTGGCTTAAACTAACGCCGGGCGCGTGTGCATGTGTGCCCAAGATCCCGAGAGGAGAATGGAGGAGAAGGGATTGCGGCGTGGCCATCCCCCCTGGGGTGATTTCTCACTTTCTGTCTCTCTGTCTCTCTCTGTCTGTCTGGCGAGCGCACCCGCCCTATAGCAAAAACCTCTCCAAAAAAAGAAAAAGAAAAGAAATGGGTGTGAATGCCAGATGTGGTGTGTGTGGAGGAGTGGGGCCTAAGGAAGGACATTTGGAGGAGGGATACGGAAGCAGAGCACTGACGGGATGGGGGGGTGTGATATTATTGGTTGAAGATATTTTGATCAACGGGACTGGGGAGAAATGTTCACATATTGAAATGTTCACATTGCAAGCTAAACGATGTGATTGAATGTATATAAACAATTTTAATAAAAAATTAATTAATAAAAAAAGATATTGTAATCATGTACTGAATTATTGGGTCTGGTTTTAAACTTTCTGTCTTGAAACAAACTATGGGCTTTAAATCACTCATTCACTGGTAATGCACTTTTTTAAAAAATGGTTGCTTATCTGGAGCATTTTCAGGTTTATAGCAAAACTCAGGAAAAGTACAGAATTCCCTGTACCCTTTCCAGCCAACTTCCCCCATCTCTCTCCCTCTCCCTCTCTCCCTACCCCTCCACTACCGACCCCCTGCACCTGAGCGCACCTGCACTGAATCTTCCCATAGTGGAGGTGGTACAAGCTCCCAGGCCTGAGAGCCGGTTCCGTTCAGCTGAGATCTGCGCCGGTTTTCGGTCGCCACCTGGTGGCCGTTGTCTGTACCGTCGCTCGCTCTCGGATCGGGTAACGCTTTCCAGGGACGGGATTTAGGCCGGTTTCCACACAGTTCCGGTCCTGACCTGGCGGCTTGAAAATCACACTGGGCACGTGTGCATGCGTGCCCACAGTCCCAGGAAGAGAATGGAGGAGAAGGGATTGCAGTGTGGCCACCCCCCAGAAGGTTATTTCTCACTTTCCCTCTATCTGTCACTCTCTCTGTCTCCCATAATCACCCACACCCTATGGAAGTCCTTTAAAAATATATATAAAGATTTTAGTTTAGCACTTTCCTGAGCAGGTGACTGAACTTACTGGATCTCTCATTCCCTCCCTTTCTCTCTCTCTCTCTCGCTCAATAAATAAATAAACTTGAAGACTGAAGATTGAAACAGTCTATAGATGGTAAAGTCCTCACCTCGACCTACTTCGTGTTCTTTCCATTTTTGTCAACGTTATTTGCTGATTTACGATATCATTGTAATCATATACTGAATTTTTGGGTCTGCTTTTAAATTTTCTGCCTTGAAACAAAATGTGGGCTTTAATTCACTCATTCACTGATAATGCACTTTAAAAAAAAATTTGCTTATCTGGAGCATTTTCAGGTTTACAGCAAAACTCAGGAAAAGGACAGAATTCCCGGTACCCTTGCCCACCCACTTCCTCCGTTCCCTCCCCAACCCCCCCATCCTCCACTGTCGACCCCCTGCACCTGAGCCCGATCCTCCCATAGTCCAGGTACACGGTGGCGGCCTGCGAATCTGCTCCGTTCTACTGAGGTCTGCGCCGGTTTCGGTCGCCACCTGGTAGCCTTTGTCTCTACCGTCTCTAGGTCTCTGACCCTGTGATGGTTTCCACGGATGGGATTTAGGCCGGTTCCCACGCAGACCTCCAGGGAGCTCCGGGTGACAGCAGGGTCGTCTGAGGGCAGTACCAGGGCATCTGCGAGCCCTTGGTTCTGCGGAGACTGGACCTCACACTCCCGGGCCGGGTGGGGAGTGCCGGGCGGGGCGACCCACGCGGGGACTAACCAGGGCCTCCCCCATGAACGCAGGAGCCCTCGGGCTTCTCTCCCGAGTCCCGACCCCCAGACCGCCGGCCAAGACCGTCGGGGCAGCCCGCGCTTCCTCGTGTGTCCCAGTGTACCGGGCCTCGGCTTCTCCCCCGACAGGCCTTCGCTTTCCCCTCCTCCGCCGGCCCTGGGGTCCCCGCCAAGCACTGGTGGGGGCAGGGGCTTTGCAGCGCGGAGGGCGTCGGAACACGTGTGTCGTGTGTGTTCGCATTTATCCTCTGCCTTCACCTGTAAAATGGTTAAAGCACTCAGAATAATACCTGTTCCCCATGGTAACTCTTTTTAAGACTATTTACATTGGACTGGCAGGTGGCATGGTGGCTAAGGCTGCTGGATTTCCGTATGGCTAATTGTGGTTCAAATCCTGGACGACTTGCTTTCCCCTTCTCTTTGTCTCTCTCTCTCTGTCTTGTCAGATTAAATCATGGTAAGTCAATTAAGATAAATAATTCTTTTCAAAGACTATGTATGGACTTTTTGGTATATCTGCCACAGAATTTTAAAAGTTGACATGTGGGGCCAGCAGGTGACATGGGGTTAAAGTGCTGGACTCCCCCTGGTCTACCGTAGTTCAAGTCCTGGACCCAGGGGCTGGAGCATCACAGTGGGCGTGTGTGCATCAGGTCCAAACTCCAGAGGAGAGAATGGAGAGGGAGGGACTGCAGGACAACCATCCCTCCCCGGGAGATTTCTCACTTTCTCTTTCCCTATATGTCTCTGGCAAGTGGAAAAGAAACCTTTCTCCATCCTTTTCCTGGGATTGTGGACATGCATACACACACACCCATGTGTTTCTTCAAGCTCCCTGTCTGGCATTCAAACTGCAGTTTGCCATGGGGATCCAGTCGCCTTACCCACCATGCCACCTGTTCGCCTGAATAAGATTTTTTTTGCTACAAAGTAAACGGCAAAGCAAGGCCATTGAGCAAAATGGAAACACACCACCTGTAAGGGCCAGTTCGTTCCTCACTGTAATATGATACTTTGGCTCCTGCCTGTAGGTTCCTTGGCCAACACACATCCTTGTCAACAAGCCAGTCTCCCTCGTGCTGGAAACCTGCTGTCCCATGACCTCTGTCCTGTGTGACACTCGCAGTGTTCCTGTCATTCTCCTGCAGCCTCCTGACCGGCAGCGTCTGCCTCTCCTGCGATTTAACGTGCTTTCCACGCCATGTCACCTTCTAGACGGGCAACCAGGCCATGCTAGCCAGAAGGGGTTCCACATTCCCTGACCCCAGGTGACATGGCCACAAATTCCTTAGTTTCCCTCACAGCTATGCTGCACCCCACCCTTTTTTACAGGTCTTAAAGGTCCTCACAAGTCCTCACACTGTGCCAAATTTTCATCTTTTCTATAGTTTCATCGTACTAAGGATTTTAGTTTAGAGGGCCAGCAGGTGGCATGGTGGTTCAGGTGCTGGACTCCCACATGGTCGACCGCAGTTCCAGTTCAGACCGGACGACTTGAAAATCACACTGGGCACGTGTGCATGCCCAAAATCTCAGGAAGAGAATGGAGGAGGAGGGATTGCAGTGTGGCCGTCCATCCAGAAGGTTATTTCTCACTTTCCCTCTATTTGTCACTCTCTTTCTCCTTACAATCACACACACCCTATGGCAAAGCCCTATAAGAAATATATAAAGATTTTAGTTTAGTACTTTCCTGAGCAGGTGAGTGAACTTCCTGGCTCTCTTGTTCCCTCCCTTTCTGTCTCTTTCTGTTTCTCAATAAATAAATAAATAAACTTAAAGACTGAAGATTGAAACAGTCTACAAATTGGTAATGTCCACACCTAGACCTAGTTCGTGTTCTTCCCGTATTTATGAGCATTATTTGCTGATTTAAGATATCACAAACACAAGAGATGGGTGTGAATGCCAGACGTGCTGTGTGTGGAGGAGTGGGGCCTAAGGAAGGACGTTTGGAGGAGGGATACGGAAGCAGAGCACTGCCGGGATGGGGAGGTGTGGTGTTATCGGTTGAAGATATTTTGATCAACAGGACTGGGGAGAAATGTTCACATATTGAAATGTTCACATTGTAAGCTAAACGATGTGATTGAATGTACATAAACAATTTTAATAAAAAATTAATTAATAAAAAATATTGTAATCATGTACTGAATTATTGGGTCTGGTTTTAAACTTTCTGTCTTGAAACAAACTATGGGCTTTAAATCACTCATTCACTGGTAATGCACTTTTTTAAAAAATGGTTGCTTATCTGGAGCATTTTCAGGTTTATAGCAAAACTCAGGAAAAGGACAGAATTCCCTGTACCCTTTCCAGCCAACTTCCTCCATCTCTCTCCCTCTCCCTCTCTCCCTACCCCTCCACTACCGACCCCCTGCACCTGAGCGCACCTGCACTGAATCTTCCCATAGTGGAGGTACAAGCTCCCAGGCCTGAGAGCCGGTTCCGTTCAGCTGAGGTCTGCGCCGGTTTTCGGTCGCCACCTGGTGGCCGTTGTCTGTACCGTCGCTCGCTCTCGGATCGGGTAACGCTTTCCAGGGACGGGATTTAGGCCGGTTTCCACGCAGTTCCGGTCCTGACCTGGCGGCTTGAAAATCACACTGGGCACGTGTGCATGCGTGCCCACAGTCCCAGGAAGAGAATGGGGGAGAAGGGACGGCAGTGTGGCCACCCCCCAGAAGGTTATTTCTCACTTTCCTTCTATCTGTCACTCTCTCTGTCTCCCATAATCACCCACACCCTATGGAAGTCCTTTAAAAATATATATAAAGATTTTAGTTCAGTACTTTCCTGAGCAGGTGAGTGAACTTCCTGGATCTCTCACTCCCTCCCTTTTTTTTTCTCTCTCTCTCACAATAAATAAATAAATAACCTTGAAGGTTGAAGATTGAAACAGTCTATAGATGGTAAAGTCCACACCTAGACTTTGAGTTCTTTCCATTTTTATCAACGTTATGTGCTGATTTATGATATCATTGTAATCATATACTGAATTATTGGGTCTGCTTTTAAAATTTCTGTCTTGAAACAAAATATGTGCTTTAATTCACTCATTCACTGATAATGCACTTTTTTTGGGAGGAAAAGGTTTTTGCTATAGGGCGCGTGCCCTCCCCAGAGAGAAAGAGAGAGACAGAGAGACAGAAAGGGAGAAATCACTCCCCTAGGAGGTTGGGCGTGCTGCAATCCCTTCTCCTGCGTTCTCCTCTCCAGATCTTGGGCACGCGCGCACACGTGCCGGGGGTGAGTTTAAGCCACCAGGACATAATGCACTTTTTAAAAAAATAGTTGCTTATCTGGAGCATTTTTAGGTTTATAACAAAACTCAGGAAAAGTACAGAATTCCCTGTATCCTTGCCCACCCACTTCCCCGTCTCTGTCTCTGTCTCTCTCACTCCTCTCTCCTCCACTATGACCCCCTGCACCTGAACGCACCTGAGCCAAGTCCTTCCACAGTCCAGGTGTATGCTCGCCCACCTGCAGGCCTGCTCCGTTCCGCTGAGGTCCGCGCGGGTTTTTGTCGCCACCTGGTGGCCGTCGTCTGTACCGTCTCTCGCTCTCGGACCCGGTGCTTTCCAGGGATGGGATTTAGGCCGGTTCCCACGCAGACCTCCAGGGAGCTCCGGGTGACAGCAGGGTCGCCTGAGGGCAGTACCAGGGCATCTTCGAGCCCTTGGTTCTGCGGAGACTGGACCTCACACTCCCGGGCCGGGTTGGGAGTGCCGGGCGGGGCGACACACGCGGGGACTAACCAGGGCCTCCCCCATGAACGCAGGAGCCCTCGGGCTTCTTTCCTGAGTCCCGACCCCCAGACCGTCGGCCCAGACGGTCGGGGCAGCCCGCGCGCTTCCGCGGGTCCCAGTTGGCCTCTCCCCCGGACTGGCCTCCGCTTTCCCCTCCTCCGCCCGCCCTCGGGTCTCCGCCAAGCACAGGTGGGGGCGGGGGCCTTGCAGCGCGGCGTCTGAACAGGTGTGTCCTGTGTGTCCTCGTTTGTCCTCTGCCTTCACCTCTCAAATGGTTAATGCTGAGGGACCCCAATAAAGCCCTCAGAATAATACCTGTTCCCCATGGTAACACTTTTTAAAACCATATGCACTGGGCCAGCAGGTGGTATGGTAGTTAAGGACGCTGGATTTCCAAATAGCTAATGGCAGTTCAAGTCCTGGACCTGGAGGCTTGCTTTCTTTCTCTCTGTCTCTGGATAAATTTAATAATAAGTGGATATAACATACATAAATGATTCTTTTTAGAAAAGACTATATACATTCTTTTTGGTATATTTGTCACACAATTTTAAAAGTCGACATGTGGGGCCAGCAGGTGGCATGGGGTTAAGGTGCTGGACTCCCCCTGGTCTACCGTAGTTCAAGTCCTGGACCCAGGGGCTGGAACATCACACGGGGCGTGTGTGTATCAGGCCCAAACTCCAGAGAAGAGAATGGAGAGGGAGGGACTGCAGCAGGGCCATCCTCCCTGGGAGATTTCTCACTCCCTTTCCCCGTATGTCTCTGGCAAGGTCATGTGCCTCAGGGGGGAAAAATTGACATGTAATGTACGAATCGTAAAATGGGTCATGTGGGGGCCAGCCAGGGGTGTGGTTAGACAGCTGCATGCACACGGCTGACTGCAGTTTGAGTCCCAGACCCCGTGTCTTGAAAAACGTGCAGACACAGGCCTTCAGCGGGAGAAAAATAAAATCTGTCACCTTAAGGGGAACATCCATGACTCTGCCCCTCCCCACAAAGTTGTGTGACCACAGCCCTGACGTAATTCCAGAACATTCTTAACACTTCAGAAAGAAACTTCTCCCATTAAAATCACTTCTTATTCCCCTTTTTTTAAGAGAGATTTTTGCTAAAGGGTGGATGTACTCACCAGAGAGACAGTGAGAAATGACCCAACATGGGGGATGGCTCCACTACATTCTTTTCTCCATATTCCTCTCAGGATTTTAGGCACACATTCACATGCGCCTGGCACGAGTTTCAAGCCGCCAGGTCCAGGACTCAAACCATAGTCACCACTAAGATCGAGACATTGTTCATATCCCTGTGGTTGGAAGCCAGTGGCCAGAAATACTTGCCAGTATTGTCAGAGCGCTGCTATGAAATGTGAACTACTTGTTTCTTTAATGACTTTCTCTTTGTTGTTATTTTTTTCTGTTCCTTTATGATTACTTCCTAGTATCTTTCAGCATCAGAAGCTGTCACCTTATGATATTGTTTGTAGGTTGAAATAAAGCAGTGTGGTGCAAAACAAACAAACAAAAAAACCATAGTCACCAACGTGGGAGCCCAGCGATGTAACCATTATGCCATGTACTGGTCCCCGAAGTCGCTTCCTATTCTGTCCTGGCCCCAGCCCCTGGTGACCACCAGTATGCTTTGTTTCTGCTTTTGTCTTCATTTTTGTTTTTGCTATAGGGTGCAAGTGCTCACTGGAGAGAGACAGAGAGGGAGAGAGAGGGAAAGTGAGAAATATCCCCCAGAGGGGATGGCCATGTCCCCATCCTTTTGCCTCCATCTCCTCTCTGGGGATTATAGTACACACACACACACACACAGTCAGCTTTTTTTTTTTTTTTTTTTTTTTTTTTTTTTCTGTCTCTAGGGAATCGCCAGTTCTGGATATTTTGTGTCCATTAAATTACACAATGTGTGGCCTTTTCTGTCTGGCTCCTTAGACTTAGAATCTCATTTCTAAGATTTATCCATGTCTTCGCACATTTTATATATTTATTTGTTTGCATTATAATGTCACATTATAAGCCACTAAGATTTACTTTTTCTACATGCTATCTAGTCTCTTTAAAGATTGTGGTAAAATACACATCACTTAAAATTTACTTGTTATCCCTTCCTTAAGGTTCCCCCAAGTCTTTTCATAAATTGAAAGCTCCTTTCTTTTCAGTGCTGAATAATATCTCGTCTGCATACGCTACAGTTTTCTTCTCCATTCGTTCATTAATGGACATCCAGGTTGCTTTTTTGGTTTAACTTTTGTGACTAATGCTGTTATGAATGTGGGTACAATGAAAATCTCCTGGAACATGGAACCAATCCAAATGTCCACAAACAGATGAATGATTCGAAAAAGTGTGGCACATATACTCCATGGAATACTCTTCAGCCATTAAAAAAAAATTAAAAAAAAAAAAAGACACTGGCGTTTGATAGAAAGTGGACAGGCATGGAAGATGTATTGCTGAGTGAAGCAAGTCAGGCTATGAAAGAGAGACATTGTATGTCCCCACTTAACATATACCGACTGGGGCCAGCTGTTGGCGTGATGGCTATGTTGCTGGACTCCCATGTAGTAGACCGCAGTTCGAGACCCAGACCTGGCAGCTTAAAGCTCACGCAACACATATGTACATATGTGCCCAAAATCCCAATAGGAGAATGGAGGAGAAAGGATTGCAGCATGGCCATCCCCCCTGGGGGTGATTTCTCATTTTCTCTCTGTCTCTCTCTCTCTCCCATGAGTGCATGCACCCTATAGCAAAAATCTTTCTAATAAAAGAAAAAAAAATAACACTCCACAGTGTTTCTTACACTGCACTTTATTTTTCAAATTAACATACAGTATCAGGCCATATTTGATTGATTCTGTTACTGTGTTCTGCTACTTAGCACAATGACTGATCCATAGAGAGATTCAGTAAATATCTCCTGGAAAAAAAAAGAAAAAAAATTAAAAAAACCTTCCTCTATCCTGTTCCTGGGATTGTGGACATGCATACACACGCACCCATGTGTTTCTTCGAGCTCCCTGTCTGGGACTCAAACTGCAGTTTGCCATGGGGATCCAGCCACCTCACCCACCACGCCACCTGTTGGCCCGAATTAGATTTTTTATTTGTTTGTTTTAAAATGTGCTCCTTTATTATGAACAAAGACAATAAACATAGCATCATTTTTCTAAAGAATAATAATCAGGAAGAAAATGTAGTATACTTTTTCTTGGCTATATTCTCTGAGTTTGGGGCACAGTAGTTCAGCACACAGAAACAACCTTTTGCCTTTTATTCTTTTCTCTTACTATGTGACCATGATAGAACAGGTGAAGTCAAACGAATTAAATAAGTATATTATGGGGGGGGGGCATGAATTAGATGTTTCTGCTACAAGGTAAACGGTAAAACAAGGCCATTGAGCAAAATGGAAACACACCATCCTTTTCTTTTCTTTTCTTTTTTTTTTTTTTTTTTTGGAGAGGTTTTTCGCTATAGGGCGCGTGCGCTCGCCAGACAGACAGAGAGAGACATAGAGACAGAAAGCGAGAAATCACCCCCCAGGGGGGATGGTCACGCCGCAATCCCTTCTCCTCCATTCTCCTCTCGGGATCTTGGGCACGCACGCACACACGCCCGGCGTGAGTTGTAAGCCACCGGGTCCGGGACGCGAACCACGGTTGACTACGTGGGAGTCCAGCGACATAGCCATTACGCTAACTGCTGGTCCCAGGAAACACACCATCTGTAAGGCCCAGTCCGTTCCTCACTGTAATGTTACTTTGGCTCCTGCCTGTAGGTTCCTTGGCCAACACACATCCTTGTAAACAAGCCAGTCTCCCTCGTGCTGGAAACCTGCTGTCCCATGACCTCTGTCCTGTGTGACACTCGCAGTGTTCCTGTCATCCTCCTGCAGCCTCCTGACCGGCAGCATCTGCCTCTCCTGCAATTTAACGTGCTTTCCACGCCATGTCACCTTCTAGACGGGCAACCAGGCCATGCTAGCCAGAAGGGGTTCCACATTCCCTGACCCCGGGTGACATGGCCACAAATTCCTTAGGTTTCCCTCATAGCCATGCTGCCCCCCACACATTTTTTTTTCTTTTTTTTTTTGGAGAGGTTTTTGCTATAGGGCGCGTGCGCTCTCCAGACAGAGAGAGACAGAGAGACAGAAAGCGAGAAATCACCCCCCAGGGGGGATGGCCACACCACAATCCCTTCTCCATTCTCCTCTCAGGATCTTGGGCACGTACGCACACATGCCCGGCGTGAGTTTAAGCCACCGGGTCCAGGACTCGAACCGCGGTCGACTACATGGGAGTCCAGCAACATAGCCATTACGCTAACTGCTGGTCCCCACACACACTTTTTTACGGGTCATAAAAGTCCTCATAAGTCCTCACATCTTGCCAATTTTTCATCTTTTCTATAGTTTCATCATAGGAAAGATTTTAGTTTAGAGGGCCAGCAGGTGGTATTGTGGTTAAGGTGCTGGACTCCCACATGGTCGACTGCAGTTCCAGTCTGGACCTAGAGACTTGAAAATCACACTGGGCACACGTGTATGCATGCCCACAATCCCAGGAAGAGAATGGAGGAGAAGGGACTGCAGTGTGGCCACCCCCCAGAAGGTTATTTCTCACTTTCCCTCTATCTGTCACTCTGTCTCCCACAATCACCCACACCCTATGACAAAACCCTTTAAAAACTATATAAAGATTTTAGTTTAGTACTTTCCTGAGCAGGTGAGTGAACATCCTGAACCTCTCACTCCCTCCCTTTCTCTCTCTCTCTCTCTCTCTCTCTCTCTTTCTCACTTGCTCAATAAATAAATAAATAAACTTGAAGACTGATGATTGAAACAGTCTATAGATGGTAAAGTCCTCACCTAGACCTACTTCGTATTCTTTCCATTTTTATCAACGTTATTTGCTGATTTACGATATCATTTTTAAAATTTCTGTCTTGAAACAAAATATGGGCTTTAATTCACTCATTCACTGATAATGCACTTAAAAAAAAAATAGTCTGGAGCATTTTCATGTTTATAGCAAAACTCAGGAAAAGTACTGAATTCCCTGTACCCTTGCCCACCCACTTCCCCCGTCTCTCTCTCTGTCTCTCTCTCTCTCTCTCACTCTCTGGGCCCCCTGCACCTGTACACACCTGAGCCAAATCCTTCCGTGTACAGGCTCGCCCGCCTGCAGGCCTGCGCTGTTCCGCTGAGGTCTGCGCGGGTTTCGGTCGCCACCTGGTGGCCGTCGTCTGTACCGTCTCTCGCTCTCGGACTGGGTGACGCTTTCCAGGGATGGGACTGAGGCCGGTTCCCACGCAGAGTTCCAGGGAAATCGCGGTGACAGCAGGGTCCCCTGAGGGCGGTGCCAGGGCACCGGCGTGTCCTTGGTCCTGCGGAGACTGGACCTCACACACCCGGGCCGGGTGGGGAGTGCCGGGCGGGGCGACACACGCGGGGACTAACCAGGGCCTCCCCCATGAACGCAGGAGCCCTCGGGCTTCTCTCCCGAGTCCCGACCCCCAGACCGTCGGGGCAGCAAGGCCTTGGCCTCTCTGGACTGGCCTTCGCTTTCCCCTCCTCCGCCGGCCCTGGGGTCCCCGCCAAGCACAGGTGGGGCGGGGGCCTTCAGCGCGAAGGGAGTCGGAACACGTGTGTGGTGTGTGTCCGTCCGCATTTGTCCTCTGCCTTCACTTCTAAAATGCTTAATGTTGTGGGACGCAGATAAAGCACTCCGAATAATACCTGTTCCCCACGGTAACACTTTTTAAGACTATGTACTTTGGGCTGGCAGGTGGCGTGTTGGCTAAGGACATTGGATTGCCATATCACTGGCTGCAGTTCAAGTCCCAGACCTGGTGGTTTGCTTTCTCCCTCTCTCTGTCTCTCTTGTCAAATTAAATCATAATAAGTAGAATTAAGATGAACAAATAATTCTTTTTAAAAAAGACTATATACGGATTTTTTGGTATATTTGTCACACAATTTTAAAAATCGACATGTGGGGCCAGCAGGTGGCATGGGGTTAAGGTGCTGGACTCCCCCTGGTCTACCATAGTTCAAGTCCTGGACCCAGGGGCTGGAACATCACACCGGGCGTGTGTGCATCAGGCCCAAACTCCAGAGAAGAGAATGGAGAGGGAGGGACTGCAGCAGGGCCATCCTCCCCGGGAGATTTCTCACTCTCTTTCCCTGTATGTCTCTGGCAAGGTCATGTGCCTCAGGGGAAAAATTGACATGTAATGTACGAATCGTAAAATGGGTCATGTGGGGGCCAGCCAGGGGTGTGGTTAGACAGCTGCATGCACACGGCTGACTGCAGTTTGAGTCCCAGACCCCGTGGCTTGAAAAACGTGCAGACACAGGCCTTCAGCGGGAGAAAAAATAAAATCTGTCACCTTAAGGGGAACATCCGTGACTCTGCCCCTCCCCACTAAGTTGTGTGGCCACGGCCCTGACCTAATCCCAGAACAGTGTCAACACTCCAGAAAGAAACTGCTCCCATCAAAGTCACTTCTTAATTCTCTCTCTTTTTTTTTTTTTTTTTTTTTTAGGAGGGATTTTTTGCTAAAGGACACGTGCACTCGCCAGAGAGACAGAGAGACATAGAGAGTGAGAAATCACCCACCCGGGAGAAGGCCCCACTACAATCCTTTCTCCATTCTCCTCTTGGGATTTTAGGCACGCACGCACATGCACCTGGTACGAGTTTCAAGGTGCCAGGTCCAGGACTCAAACCATAGCCGACTACGTGGGAGTCCAGCGATGTAACCATTATGCCATCTACTGGTCCCTGAAGTCACTTTCTATTCTGTCCTATCCCAGCTCCTGGTAAACATCAGTATGCTTTGTTTTTTGTTTTTATTTTCCTTTTTGTTTTTGCTATAGGGTACAAATGCTCACTGGAGACAGAGAGAGAGGGAAAGTGAGAACCCCCAGAGAGGATGGCCATGCTGCCATCCCTTTTCCTCCATCTCCCCTCTGGGGATTATATGCACACTCTCTGCCTCTCTCACTCTCTCTCTGTCTCACACACACACACACACAGCCTTTCTTTTCATTTTTCTGTCTCTAGGGATCTGTCCATTCCGGATATTTTGTGTCAATTAAATTATACAATGTTTCTGGCTCCTTAGACTTAGAATCACATTTCTAAGATTTATCTGTATTTTAGCACATTTTATATCTTTATTTCGTTTGCTTTATAATATCACACTGAAAGCCATTAAGATATCTCCTTTTTTCCACATGCTACCTAGTCTCTTTTTAAAATTGTGGTAAAATACACATCACATAACATTTACTTTGTATCCCTTCCTTGAGGTTCCCCCATGTCTTTTCATAAGTTTTCATAAGCTCCTTTCTTGGGACCAGCAGTTAGTGTAACGGCTATGTCGCTGGATTCCCATGTAGTCAACCACGGTTCGCGGCCCGGACCCGGCACTTAAACTCACGCTGGGCGCGTGTGTGTGCGTGCCCAAGATCCTGAGAGGAGAATGGAGGAGAAGGGATTGTGGCATGACCATCCCCCCCTGGGGGGTGATTTCTTGCTTTCTGTCTCTCTCTCTGTCTGTCTGACGAGCGCACGCGCCCTATAGCAAAAAAAAAAAAAAAAAAAAAAAAAAAACTCTCCAGAAAAAAAAAAAAAAAGAAAAGAAAGAAAGGTCCTTTCTTTTCAGTGCTGAACAATATCTCATCTGCATATGCTACAGTTTGCTTATCCATTCATTCATTAATGGATGCTCAGGTTGCCTCTATGGTTCAGCTTTTGTGACTAATACGGGCATGAATGTGGGTGCAATGATAATCTCTTTGAACATGGAACCAATCCAAATGTCCACAAACAGATGAATGGATTGAAAAAGTGTGGCACATATACTCCATGGAATACTCTTCAGCCGGAAAAAAAAAAAAAAAAAAAAAAAAAAAAAAAGACCCTGGCATTTGATATAAAGTGGACAAACATGGAAAATGTATTGCTGAGTGAAGCAAGTCAGGCTACGAAAGAGAGTCTTTGTATGTCCTCACTTACTTAACATATACCAACCAGGACCAGCAGTTTGTGTAATGGCTATGTTGCTGGACTCCCAGGTAGTCGACAACAGTTTGAGACCCTGACCTGGTGGCTTAAAACTCACACCACGCACATGTGCATAGGTGTCAAAAATCCCAATAAAATGGAGGAGAAGGATTGCAGCATGGCCATCCCTCCTGGGGGTTGATTTCTTACTGTTTGTCTCTCTCTCTCTCTCTCTCTCTCTCTCTCTCTCTCTCTCTCTCTGTTGAGTGCATGCACCCTATAGCAAAAATCTCCCTAATAAAAGAAAAAGAAAAACTAACACTCCACGATGTTTCTTACACTGCAGTTTATTTTTCCTGTTAACATACAGTACCAAGCCCTTTGATTGATTCCGTTACTGTGTTCTGGTACTTAGCACAGTGACTGGTCCATAGAGAGATTCAGTAAATATCTGTTGGAAAAAAAAAAAAAAAAACCTTTCTCCATCCTGTTTCTGGGATTGTGGACATGCATACACACGCACCCATGTGTTTCTTCGAGCTCCCTGTCTGGGACTCAAACTGCAGTTTGCCATGGGGATCCAGCCACCTTACCGACCTTGCCACCTGTTGGCCCAAATTAGATGTTTTTGCTACAAGGTAAATGGCAAAGCAAGGCCATTGAGCAAAATGGAAACACACCTCTGTAAGGGCCAGTCCGTTCCTCACTGTAATGTTACTTTGTCTCCTGCCTGTAGGTTCCTTGGCCAACACACATCCTTGTAAACAAGCCAGTCTCCCTCGTGCTGGAAACCTGCTGTCCCATGACCTCTGTTCTGCGTGACAATCGCAGTGTTCCTGTCATCCTCCTGCAGCCTCCTGACCGGCAGCATCTGCCTCTCCTGCAATTTAACGTGCTTTCTAGGCCATGTCACCTTCTAGACGGGCAACCAGGCCATGCTAGCCAGAAGGGGTTCCACATTCCCTGACCCCGGGTGACATGGCCACAAATTCCTTAGGCTTTCCTCACAGCCATGCTGCCCCCCCCCCCACTTTCTTTTAATTATATTTTATTTTTAATTTTATTTATTCATTTATTTTTTAATTTGACCAGAGAGTCAAAGAGAGAGCGAGAGAGAGAAAATGAGAAAGCAATCCACCAGGTCCGGGACTCGAACCGTGGTCAGCCATGTGGAGTGTCCAGCGCCTTAACCACCATGCCACCTGCTGGTCCCGTATTTTTATTATATTTTATTTTTAATTTTATTTATTCGTTTATTTTTAAATTCCTGCCCCACTTTTTAACGGGTCATAAAGGTCCTCATAAGTCCTCACATCTTGCCAATTTTTCATCTTTTCTGTAGTTTCATCATAGTAAAGATTTTAGTTTAGAGGGCCAGCAGGTGGCATGGTGGTTAAGGTTTTGGACTCCCACATGGTCGACCGCAGTTCCAGTCTGGACCTAGCAGCTTGAAAATCACACTGGGCACGTGTGCATGCATGCCAAAAAACCCAGGAAGGGAATGGAGGAGAAGGGACTGCAGTGTGGCCACCCCCCAGAAGGTTATTTCTCACTTTCCCTCTATCTGTCACTCTCTATCTCCCACAATCACCCACACCCTATGACAAAACCCTTTAAAAACTATATAAAGATTTTAGTTTAGCACTTTCCTGAGCATGTGACTGAACTTCCTGGCTCTCTCATTCCCTCCCTTTCTCTCTCTCTCTCTCCCTCCCTCCCTCTCTCTCAAGAAATAAATAAACCTAAAGACTGAAGATTGAAACAGTCTATAGATGGTAAAGTCCACACACCTAGACCTACTTCGTGTTCTTTCCATTTTTGTCAACGTTATTTGCTGATTTACGATATCATTGTAATCATATACTGAATTATTGGATCTGCTTTTAAAATTTCTGTCTCGAAACAAAATATGGGCTTTAATTCACTCATTCACTGGTAATGCACTTTTAAAAAAAAAATAGTTGCTTATCTGGAGCATTTTCAGGTTTATAGGAAAACTCAGGAAAAGGACAGAATTCCCAGGACCCTTGCCCACCCACTTCCCCCGTTTCTCTCTGTCTCTCTCCTCCACTGTCGACCCCCTGCACCTGAGCACACCTTAGCCTAATCCTCCCATAGTCAAGACACAAGCTCTGGGCCTGCAGGCCTGCTCCGTTCCGCTGAGGTCCGCGCGGGTTTCGGTCGCCACCTGGTGGTCGTCGTCTGTACCGTCTCTCGCTCTCGGACCGGGTGACGCTTTCCAGGGATGGGATTTAGGCCGGTTCCCACGCAGACCTCCAGGAAGCTCCGGGTGACAGCAGGGTCGCCAGAGGGCGGTGCCAGGGCATCTATGCGTCCTTGGTTCTGCGGAAACTGGACCCAACACTCCTGGGCCGGGTGGGGAGTGCCGGGCGGGACGACACACGCGGGGGACTAACCAGGGCCTCCCCGCAGGAACACAGGAGCCTTCGAGATTTTTCCCCCAAGTCCCGACCCCCAGACCGCCGGCCCAGATCGTCGGGGGCAGCCCGCGCGCTTCCGCGGTCCCAGTTGGCCTCTCCCCCGGACTGGCCTCCGCTTTCCCCTCCTCCGCCCGCCCTCGGGTCCCGCCAAGCACAGGTGGGGGCGGGGGCCTTGCAGCGGAGGGAGTGGGAACACGTGTGTCCTGTGTGTCCTCGTTTGTCCTCTGCCTTCACCTCTGAGATGGTTAGTGCTGTGGGACCCCAATAAAGCCCTCAGAATAATAGTGTTCCCCATGGTAACACTTTTTAGGACTATATAAGGACTTCTGGTATATTTGTCACACAATTTTAAAGTTGACATGTGGGGCCAGCAGGTGGCATGGGGTTAAGGTGCTGGACTCCCCCTGGTCTACCATAGTTCAAGTCCTGGACCCAGGGGCTGGAACATCACACCGGGCGTGTGTGCATCAGGCCCAAACTCCAGAGAAGAGAATGGAGAGGGAGGGACTGCAGCAGGGCCATCCTCCCTGGGAGATTTCTCACTCCCTTTTCCCTGTTTCTCTGGCAAGGTCATGTGCCTCAGGGGGGAAAAGTTGACATGTAATGTACGAATCGTAAAATGGGTCATGTGGGGGCCAGCCAGGGGTGTGGTTAGACAGCTGCATGCACACGGCTGACTGCAGTTTGAGTCCCAGACCCCGCGGCTTGAAAAACGTGCAGACACAGGCCTTCACCAGGAGAAAAATAAAATCTGTCACCTTAAGGGGAACATCCGTGACTCTGCCCCTCCCCACAAAGTCGTGTGGCCACAGGCCCTGACCTAATTCCAGAACAGTGTCAACACTCCAGAAAGAAACTGCTCCCAGTGAAGTCACTTCTTATTCTTTCTTTTTTTTAAGAGAGATTTTTGCTAAAGGGCGCATGCACTCGCCAGTGAGACAGAGACAAAGAATGAGAAATCACCCACCAAGGGGGAAGGCCCCACCGCAATCCTTTCTCTATTCTCCTCTCGGGATTTTAGGCACACATGCACATGCACCTGGCACGAATTTCAAGCTGCCAGATCCAGGACTCAAACCATAGTCGGCTACGTGGGAGTCCAGTGATGTAACCATTATGCCATCTACTGGTCCCTGAAGTTACTTTCTGTTCTGTCCTATCCCAGCCCCTGGTAACCATCAGTATGCTTTGT
This sequence comes from Tupaia tana, assembly GCA_026018925.1. Taxonomy (NCBI): domain Eukaryota; kingdom Metazoa; phylum Chordata; class Mammalia; order Scandentia; family Tupaiidae; genus Tupaia; species Tupaia tana. Next base: position 29,847,301 of record JAKSZU010000026.1, on the reverse strand, counting down.
TTTGTTTTCATTTTTGTTTTTGCTATAGGGTGCAAGTGCTCACTGGAGAGAGAGACAGAGAGGGAGAGAGAGGGAAAGTGAGAAATATCCCCCAGACGGGATCGCCATGGCGCCATCCCCTTTTCCCCCCATCTCCCCACGGAGGATTATAGGCGCAAGTGTGTATGCACCCAAGTCAGCTTTTTTTTTCTGTCTCTAGGAATTCACCTATTCTGAATATTTTTGTGTCCATTAAACTACACAATGTGTGTTTTCTGTTGGGCTCCTTACACTTAGAATCACATTTCTAAGATTTATCTGTGTCTTAGCACATTTTACATCTTTATTCATTTGCTTTATAATGTTACATTGTAAGCCATTAAGATATTTACTTTTGGGACCAGCAGGTGGCGTGGTGGTTAAGGCGCTGGACACTCCCACATGGCCGACCAGGGTTCAAGCCCTAGACCTGCTGGCTTGCTTACTCACTTCCTCTCTCTCACTCTCACCCTCTGTCTCTCTCTGGTCAAATTAAAAAAAAATCAATGAATGAATAAATAATAAAATAAATAATTATTTAAAAAAAAAGATATTTACTTTTTCCACATGCTACCTAGTCCCTTTAAAAATTGTGGTAAAATATACATCACATAACATTTACTTTTTATCCCTTCCTTAAGGTTCCCCCAAGTATTTTCATAAGTTGAAAGCTCCTTTCTTTTCAGTGCTGAATAATATCTCATCTGCCTGTGCTACAGTTTGCTTATCCATTCATTCATTAACGGACGCTCGGGTTGCCTCTATGGTTTACCTTTTATGACTAATGCAGTTATGAATGTGGGTACAATGAAAATCTCTTTGAACATGGAACCAATCCAAATGTCCACAGATGAATGGATTGAAGAAGTGTGGCACATATACTCCACGGAATACTCTTCAGCCGTAAAAAACAAGGCTCTGGCATTTGATAGAAAGTGGACAAACATGGAAGATGTATTGCTGAGTGAAGCAAGTCAGGCTATGAAAGAGAGACATTGTATGTCTCCACTTAACATATTCCGACTGGGACCAGCATTTGGCATGATATCTATGTTGCTGGACTCCCATGTAGTCGACCCACAGTTCGAGGCCCAGACCTGGAAGCATAAAACTCACACTATGCACATGTGCATATGTACCCCAAATCCCAATAGAATGGAGGAAAAGGGATTGCAGCATGGCCATTCCCCCTGGGGGGAGGTGAGTTCTCACTTTCTGTCTCTCTCTCTCTCTCTCTCTCTCTCTCTATCCCCCCAGCTGAGCACATGCACCCTATAGCAAAAAATCTCCCTAATAAAAGAAAAACTAATACTCAACGATGTTTCTTACATTGCACTTTATTTTTCAAATTATCATACAGTGCCAGGCAATATTTGATTGATTCTGTTTCTGTGTTCTGGTACTTTGCACAGTGACTGGTCCATAAAGAGATTCAGTACATATCTGTTGGGAGGAAAAAACAAAACAAAACAAAACAAAAAAAACAACCTTTCTCTATGCTGCTTCTGGGATTTTGGACATGCACCCATGTGTTTCTTCGAGCTCCCTGTCTGGGACTGAAACTGCAGTTTGTCATGGGGATCCAGCCACCCTTACCAACCTTGCCACCTGTTGGCCTGAATTACATTTTTTTTGCTACAAGGTAAACAGTAAAGCAAGGCCATTGAGCAAAATGGAAACACACCATCTGTAAGGGCCAGTCCATTCCTCACTGTAATGTTACTTTGTCTCCTGCCTGTAGGTTCCTTGGCCAACACACATCCTTGTAAACAAGCCAGTCTCCCTCGTGCTGGAAACCTGCTGTCCCATGACCTCTGTTCTGCGTGACACTCTTAGTGTTCCTGTCATCCTCCTGCAGCCTCCTGACCGGCAGCGTCTGCCTCTCCTGCGATTTAACGTGCTTTCCATGCCATGTCACCTTCTAGACGGGCAACCAGGCCATGCTAGCCAGAAGGGGTTCCACATTCCCTGACCCCAGGTGACATGGCCACAAATTCCTTAGTTTCCCTCATAGCCATGCTGCCCCCCACACTTTTTTTATGGGTCATAAAAGTCCTCATAAGTCCTCACATCTTGCCAGCTTTTCATCTTTTCTGTAGTTTCATTGTAATAAAGATTTTAGTTTAGAGGGCCAGCAGGTGACATGGTGGTTAAGGTGTTGGACTCCCACATGGTCGATCGCAGTTCCAATTCTGGACCTAGCAGCTTGAAAATCACACTGACCACATGTGCATGCATGCCCAAAACCCCAGGAAGAGAATGGAAGAGAAGGGATTGCAGTGTGGCCACCTGCCAGAAGGTTATTTCTCACTTTCCCTCTATCTGTCACTCTCTGTCTCCCACAATTGCCCACACCCTATGGCAAAGCCCTTTAAAAAAATATATGAAGATGTTAGTTTAGTACTTTCCTCAACAGGTGTGTAAACTTCCTGGCTCTCTCATTTCCCTCCCCCCTCTCTCAATAAAGAAATAAATAAACTTAAAGACTGAAGATTGAAATAGTCTATAGATTGCTAATGTCCACACCTAGACCTACTTCGTGTTCTTTTCATTTTTGTCAACGTTATTTGCTGATTTCAGATATCATTGTAATCATATACTGGATTATTGGATCTGCTTTTAAAATTTCTGTCTTGAAACAAAATATGGGCTTTAATTCACTCATTCACTGGTAATGCACGTTTTAAAAAAAAATAGTTGCTTATCTGGAGCATTATCAGGTTTATAGCAAAACTCAGGAAAAGGACAGAATTCTCTGTACCCTTGCCCACTCACTTCCCCGTCTCTCTCTCTCTATCTCCCCCCCACCCCCATCCTCCACTGTCGACCCCCTGCACCTGAGCGCACCTGAGCCCCATCCTCCCATAGTCCAGGTACAGGCTCCGGGCCTGCAAGCCTGCTCCGTTCCGCTGAGGTCGCCACCTGGTGGCCGTTGTCTGTACCGAGTCTCGCTCTCGGATCAGTTGACGCTTTCAGGGATGGGATTTAAGCCGGTTCCCACGCAGTGCTCCAGGGAGCTCCGGGTGATAGCAGGGTCGCCTGAGGCCGGTGCCAGGGCATCGGCGCGTCCTTGGTTCTGCGGAGACTGGACCTCACACTCCCGGACGGGTGGGGAGTGCCGGGCGGGGGCGACACACGCGCGGACTAACCAGGGCCTCCCCCGAGGAACGCAGGAGCCCTCGGGCTTCTTTCCTGAGTCCCGACCCCCAGACCGCCGGCCCAGACCGTCGGGGCAGCCCGCGCTTCCGCGGTCCCAGTTTACCCAGACCTCGGCCTCTCCTCCTGACCTTCGCTTTCCCCCTCCTCCGCCCGCCCTCGGGTCCCCACCAAGCACAGGTGGGGGCGGGGGCCTTGCAGCGGAGGGAGTCGGAACACGTGTGTCCTGTGTGTCCACATTTGACCTCTGCCTTCACCTCTAAGATGGTTAGTGCTGTGGGACCCCAATAAAACCCTCAGAATAATAGTGTTCCCCATGGTAACACTTTTTAAGACTTATAGCTTGGGCCGGCAGGTGGCGTCGTGTCTAAGGACTTTGGATTCCTGTAGGGTCGACTGTGGTCCAAGTCCTGGACCTGGTGGCTGGCTCGCTCTCTCTCTCTCTCTCTCTCTCTCTCTCTCTCTCTCTCTCTCTCTCTTCAAATTAAATCATAATAAGTGGAATTAAGATAAATAATTGCTTTTTTAAAAAAGACTATATTCAGACTTTTTGGTATATTTGTCACACAATTTTAAAAGTCCACATGTGGGGCCAGCAGGTGACATGGGGTTAAGGTGCTGGACTCCCCCTGGTCTACCGTAGTTCAAGTCCTGGACCCAGGGGCTGGAACATCACACGGGGCGTGTGTGCATCAGGCCCAAACTCCAGAGAAGAGAATGGAGAGGGAGGGACTGCAGCAGGGCCATCCTCCCCCGGGGAGATTTCTCACTCCCTTTCCCCGTATGTCTCTGGCAAGGTCATGTGCCTCAGGGGGGAAAAATTGACATGTAATGTACGAATCGTAAAATGGGTCATGTGGGGGCCAGCCAGGGGTGTGGTTAGACAGCTGCATCCACACGGCTGACTGCAGTTTGAGTCCCAGACCCCGTGGCTTGAAAAATGTGCAGACACAGGCCCTTCAGCAGGGGGAAAAAAAAAAGTCTGTCATCTTAAGGGGAACATCCATGACTCTGCCCCTCCTCACAAAGTTATGTGGCCACAGCCATGCCCTAATTCCAGAACATTGTCAACACTTCAGAAACTGCTCCCTTTAAAGTCACTTCTTATTCCCTTTTTTTTTTTTTTAAGAGATTTTTGCAAAAGGGTGCGTGCACTCGCCAGAGAGACAGACAGTGAGAAATCACCCACCAGGAGACATGGCCCCACCACAATCCTTTCTCCATTCCCCTCTCGGGATTTTAGGCACGCGTGAACATGCACCTGGCACGAGTGTCCAGCCACCAGGTCCAGGACTCAAACCATAGTTGACTACGTGGGAGCCCAGCGATGTAACCGTTATGCCATGTACTGGTCCCTGAAGTCACTTTCTATTCTGTCCTATCCCAGCCCCTGGTGACCATCACTATGCTTTGTTTTGTTTTCATTTTTGCTTCTTCTATAGGGTGCAAGTGCTCACTGGAGAGAGAGACAGAGAGGGAGAGAGAGGGAAAGTGAGAAATATCCCCCAGACGGGATCGCCATGGCGCCATCCCTTTTCCTCCATCTCCCCTCTGGGGATTATAGGCACGCGTGCAGATACTCAATCAGCTTTTTTTTTTTTTCTTTCTTTCTTTCTTTCTTTCTTTCTTTCTTTCTTTCTTTCTTTCTTTTTTTTTTTTGTTCCTGTCTCTAGGAATTCATCTATTTTGCATATTTTGTGTCAATGAAATTATACAATGTATGGCCTTTTCTGCCTGGCTCCTTTGACTTAGAATCACATTTCTAAGATTTATCTTAGAATCACATTTTCTAAGTTTTATCTAAAATGTGTCTTAGCACATTTTATATCTTTATTCATTTGCTTTATAATGTCACATCATAAGCCATTAAGATATTTACTTTTTCCACATGCTACATAGTCTCTTTTAAAAATTGTGGTAAAATACACAGAACATTTGCTTTTTATCCATTCCTTAATGTTCCCCCAAGTCTTTTCATAAGTTGAAAGCTCCTTTCTTTTCAGTGCTGAATAATATCTCGTCTGCCTGTGCTACAGTTTGCTTCTCCGTTCATTCATTAATGGACGCTCAGGTTGCTTCTATGGTTCAGCTTTTGTGACTAATGCGGTTATGAATGTGGGTACAATGAAAATCTCCTGGAACATGGAACCAATCCAAATGGCCACAAACAGATGAATGGATTGAAGAAGTGTGGCACATATACTCCATGGAATACTCTTCAGCCATTAAAAAAAAACAATAAGACCCTGGCATTTTCTAGAAAGTGGACAGACATGGAAGATGTATTGCTTAGTGAAGCAAGTCAGGCTATGAAAGAGAAACATTGTATGTCCCCACTTAACATATACCTGCTGGGACCAGCAGTTGGCGTGATGGCTACGTTGCTGGACTCCCATGTAGTAGACCACAGTTCGAGTCCCAGACCCAGCAGCTTAAACTTAACGCAGGGTGCATGTGCGTGTGAGCTCAAGATCCCGAGAGGAGAACGGAGGAGAAGGGATTGCGCTGTGGCCATCCCCCCTGGGGTGTGATTACTTGCTTTCTGTTTCTCTGTCTCTCTCTGTCTTTCTGGCGAGTGCATGCGCCCTCTAGCAAAACCTCTCCGGAAAAAATTTAAAAAAAAAATATTCCGACCGTATACTCTATGGTAGAGACTGAAATACTGGATGTCATAAAGGCATTGATAATGGTTATGGATACTGGGGACAAAGTGTGAGGAGAGGGGGAGAGGAGAAGTGTGCAGGCAGGGAAATTTGGGGGAAAATGGGGAAGTCAGACATTTGTGGGGCACAGATATGGTTTGTTGCCTGTTGGTGATGTCGTGTATAGTATTCTCAACTCCCCTGCTGTGTGGTGTATATCATGTTGGGTAAAATCTCTTTACAAACTAAATGATGTATAACAATTGAATGTATAAATAGTAATAATTTTTTAAAAATCTCTTTGAGACCCTGATTTCTTTTTTTAAAATTATTTATTTAATTTTATATAGTCATTAATTTATTTTAATTTGACCAGAGAGATACACAGAGAAAAAGAGAGAGAAAGTGAGAAAGCAAGCCACCAGGTTCAGTATTCGAACCGCAGTTGGCCATGTGGGAGTGTCCAGTACCTTAACCACCACACCACCTGCTGGTCCCTGAGACCCTGATTTCAATTTTGGGGTTATCTGCCCAGAAGTAGGCTTTCCCCCTCTCGTTACAGACATGGTCCACACAGCGTGATTTTCCTGTCCTTACCAAGCTTTCAGTGTGAGTTGTTCCATCGATGAATGGGGTAGGATGTGAGCTCAGGTTCTCTATAGGACTCAGGTCAACCAAGACATGTTTTCTCTCTTTCCTACTAAAACTGCAAAGTGTCCCCTCTACTGGACGTTTTGTCTGCCAACGCCACATCCAGCATTGAAATGGCAGGGAGGGGGACCAGGTTGTGGCTCAGTGATAATACAAACAGACCCACATGGAAAAGCCCTGAGTTCATGTCCCAGACCTCCCTATGCATGCTGCGTACATGTGAGTTCCCGTGATCTGGACTGGCTGAGGCTGGTTCACAACATGAAGACATTGCTGGGAGTGCTTACTATGAAGATTCCATTTTAATTTTTTATAGGATCATCACCCATACTGTTTTTCACATCGGTTGTGCTACTATACATTTCCACCAAAATATACATGATTTCTTCATGTCCTCAGGAACATTTATTATTTTCTTTTCTTTCTTTTTTTTTGGAGAGGTTTTCACTATAGGTCGCATGCGCTCGCCAGACAGACAGAGAGAGACAGAGAGACAGAAAGCGAGAAATCACCCCCCAGGGGGTATGGCCACGCCGCAATCCCTTCTCCTCCATTCTCCTCTCGGGTTCTTGGGCACACACGCACACGCGCCTGGCATGAGTTTTAAGTCACCGGGTCCAGGACGTGAACTGCAGTTGACTACATGGGAGTCCAGCGACATAGCCATTATGCTAACTGCTGGTCCCGCATTTGTTATTTTCTGACTATACATGTAGTATCTGTCCTAGTGCGTGTGAAGAGGTATCTCGTAGTTTGGGTTTGCGTTCTCCTAATCATTAGTGATATTGAGTATCCTTTCATGGGCTTATTGGCTATTCATAGTATCTCCTTTGGAGAAATGTCTATTCAAGTCCTTTGCCCAGTTTTGAATTGGGTTGTTGATTTTGTTACTGTTTTTGAGTTCTGGGCGTTCTCTATACAGTTGACCCTTGAATGACACAGGAGTTGGGAGGGCCCACCTCCTGCAGTCAAAACTCCACATATAAATTTAACTACCCCAAGATTTAACTAAGGCCCTACTGCTGACCAGAAGCTTTACTGAGAGCATAACTAGTCAATTTGCCATATATTGTGTCTATTTTTAGGTACTGTATTCTTACAGTGGAAGCGTGAGCACCTCCATTTTGAATATGGCTCCACTGCCGTTTCCCTTTCCCTGTTAACCTGACTCGTATGTGTCGCCTGAAAATTCCTCACTGACTGCTCATCACCAGCAGATGAACACTGCCGTCCACCCCTGTCCTGCTAACCGAATACTTACCACCAGTGGATGCAGCCAACTCTAACTACCCAGCCAATTATAACTGTTCTCCCTGAAAACTTGCTTTTCTGGCTTTTGTAAACTGCTCTTGCATAACTCATGGCCTGTTCTTTCTTAGACGTGTAGTTTTTTTCCTTTATGCTTTTTGCCTTTATAATAAATCTTCCTCCCCCTGCGTCAGGGCTGCAAGGTTTGGGAGTGACTTGAGTTCTCTTGTAGCTGCCAGCTAATGAAAAGGATCCTTTAATTGGCTAAAACTGGAGGTTTTATTTTCTTACTGATTTGAATATAACACAATAAAGTATTTCTTTGTAGAGAAAAGATTAAGAACATCATTAATAAGAAAAGAATTTCGGGACCAGCAGTTAGCGTAATGGCTATGTCCCTGAGCTCCTATGTAGTCGACCGCGGTTCGAGTCTCAGATCCAGTGGCTTAAACTCACGCCGGGTGCGTGTGCGTGCGTGCCCAAGATCCCGAGAGGAGAATGGAGGAGAAGGGATTGCGGTGTGGCCATCCCTCTGGGGGGTTATTTTTTGCTCTCTGTCTCTCTCTGTCTTTCTGGCGAGCACACACACCCTGTAGTGAAAAACCTCTCCAAAAAAAAAGAAAAGAAGTTTAAAATGTACCAACAATACGGTACTATACAGTATTTATCAATACTGTAATATTTTTAATATTTATTTTTTATTTTTTAATATTGTAAAAATCACATTGGCATCAATAGGTGTGCCTTTCTTATAGCAACCCTGCATCCACATAAAAGCCACATTTTTCTCTTTTTTTTAGAGAGATTTTTGCTACAGGGCGTGTGCACTTGCCAGAGAGACAGAGAGACAGAAAGTGAGAAATCACCCCCCAGGGGAGATGGCCATGCCACAATCCCTTCTCTTCCATTCTCCTCTTGGGATCTTGGGGACGCATGAACACGTGCCCGGCATGAATTTTAAGCCGCTGAGTCCAGGACTTGAACTATGGTTGACTACGTGGCAGTCCAGCAACATAACCATTACGCCATCTGCTGGCCCCAAAAGCCACATTTTTCAATACCAGATAAAAATATATTTCCCCCAAAATACAAGGATTTTACACCTCTTGGTGTAGCTACAGTGACAACTTCACAAATTGCCATTTCTTCTTTTCACAGTGGTCCTTACACTGAATTCATTTATCTCAAAATGGCAGCCAACTGCAGCTGCGGGCCTCAATCTACGGTACATATCAAACATCTAACTTTTTCTTTCCTCTGCTTCTTGAGAGCACACCTAGCATTACTAGTGGCATGCAGAGTAGATCTCATGATGTTATTCAAGGTTTACGGTATTGCGCTAAACAAGAAAAATACGCGAGATCCATAAGCCATCACTTTCCACTTTGATACACAGTTTACTGAAGAAACAACTGCTCATCCCCATCACGCTGGATTTTAAGTGAATATTTGCAACACTCCAGCTCCCCACAAAAGCGACAGGAAGTGGCTACCAAATTAATAATTAGGAAGATACCCACTACAGCTAATTGTATGCAGCCATGTAATATTGCATATTTATGCTTACATTTCTCTCAGCTGCAGAGGGCACCATGTATAGTCTGCAAATGTTTCTGTAAGGTTTGATCAACTTCAACTTCTTATAATAGGTTTGGATATATTTGATGGTAGTGATAAAATAGACTAGTAGCTATATATATGGATTCACTTATTTTATATTCCCAGGCTATACAGTTCTTCTGTGAATTTTTTCAAATTGTCACCAATCTAAAAAAGAATACATGTCTTGGGACCAGCAGTTAGCGTAATGGCTATGTTGCTGGACTCCCATGTAGTCGACCACGGTTCGTGTCCTGGACCCGGTGGCTTAAAACATGCCAGGCGGGAACCAGCAGTTAGCGTAATGGCTATGTCGCTGGACTCCCACGTAGTCGACCGCGGTTCGCGTCTCGGACCCGGTGGCTTACAACTCACGCTGGGCGCGTGTGCGTGCGTGCCCAAGATCCCGAGAGGAGAATGGAGGAGAAGGGATTGCGGCGTGACCATCCCCCCTGGGGGGTGATTTCTCGCTTTCTGTCTCTATGTCTCTCTCTGTCTGTCTGGCAAGCGCACGCGCCCTATAGCAAAAAACCTCTCCAAAAAAAAAAAAAAAAGAAAAGAAAAAAGAAAAAAACATGCCGGGCGCATGTGCGTGCGTGCCCAAGATCCTGAGAGGAGGATGGAGGAGAAGGGATTGCGGTGTGGCCATCCCCCCTAGGGGGTGATTTCTTGCTTTCTGTTTCTCTGTATCTTTCTGTCTGTCTGGCGAGCGCACGCGCCCTATAGCAAAAACCTCTAAAAAAAAAAAAAAAAGAATACATGTCTAAGTACATGTACTGTTTAAACCCACATTGTTCAAGGGTCTACTGTATAGTCAAAATATTAATTCCTTATCAGAGATATGATATACAAATATGCTCTCCCATTCTATGAATTGCCTTTTTATTCCACTTGATAATACTTTCTCATGAACAGAAATTTGCAATTTGGGGGGCCAGCAGGTGGCGTGGTGGCTAAGGGCAATGGACTCCCACATGGCTGACTGTGGTTCAAGTCCCGGACCTAGCAGCTTGTTTTCTCACTTTTTCTCTCTCTGGTCAAATTAAAATAAATAAGTAAAGTTAAATTTTAAAACTCTTTTAAAAAAAAAAAGACTTTGCAATTTTCCTTAAGTCCAGTTTGTCTACTTTTTCTTCTGTTACTAGTGACTTGGGTGTCAGATACAAGAAATTATTGACAAACCCAATGTAATTAAGCTTAGCCCATGTTTTTCTCTAAGACTTTTATAGTTTTAGGTATTACATCTAGGTTTCTGTCCATTTTGAGTTGATTTTGTATGTGGTGTTAGGTAAGGGTCTAGATTCATTCTTTTGAATGTGCATATTCAGTTTTTCTGCACAAGTTATTAAAAAGACTTGTGTCTTTAATAACTTGTGTCTTTAATAACTTGTGTCTTTAATAACTTGTGTCTTTTCATCCCCATTGAATGATCTTGGAGTCCTTGCCACAATTAATTTGAATATACATGCAAGACTTTATTTCTGGACTTTCTACCCTACCTCACTGGTCTGTCTTTATGCCAGTACCACACCATTTTCATTACTGTAGCTTTGAAGTAAGATTTCAAACTTAACTACTGTAGTTTGGTGGTAAGCTTTGATATCAGAAAGTGTGAGTCTTTCGGGTTTGTTTTTATTTTTCAAGACTACTTTGGCTACTTGGGATTCCTTGCTGTTCCATGTGCATTTAGGATAGGTTTTTTTTGTTTTGTTTTGTTTTGTTTTTTTTTCTATTTCTGTTAAAAAAAAAAAAAAAAAATCACTGGTTGGCCAGCAGATGGTGCAGAGATTAAGGCAGCTGGATCCCATATGGCCAACCGTGTGGTCCAAGTCCCAGACCTAGTGCCCTGAAACTCATGCTGGGTGTGCATGCACGTATGCCTTAACTCCCAGGAGGAGAATGACAGAGAAGTGATTGCAGCATGGCATCCCCCTGGTGACTTCTCACTTTCCCTCTCTCTTTCTCTCTGGTGAGAGCGTGCACCCTATGGCAAAAAAAAAAAAAAAAAAAAAAAAAAAAAAAAAAAAAAAAAAAATCTAAAATTATAAAAATAAATAATCCACTGGGATTTTGATAGCGATTGCATTGAATCTACAGATTGCTTTGGATAGTAATGATATCTTAATATGAAGTCTTCTAATTCATGAACATGGATATTTCCATTTCTTTATATCTTCTTATTTTCACTTACCAGGGTTTTGTAGTTTGCATTGTAACAAGTCTTTCAATTCCTTGGTTAATTTCTAAGTTGTTGCCTTTGTTTGTTTGTTTAGATAGTTGATGTAGGGTGCACTTGCCAGAGAGAGAAAGTGAGAACTCACCCCCCAGGGGGGATGGCCATGCTGCAATTCCTTCTCCTCCATTTTCCTCTTGGAATGTTGGGCATGAATGCACACATGCCCAGTGATTTTCAAGCCACTGGGACCTGGACTCAAACTACGGTCGGCCATGTGGGAGTCCAGTTTCTTAATCACCATGCCATCTGCTGGCCCGGCTATTGTTTTAATATTATTATAAATAAAATTGTTTTCATAATTTCCTTTTCAGATTATTAGTATATAGAAATGAAACAAGTTTTTGTGTGTTGACGTCATATCCTGCTAATTTCTAAATTAATCAATTAGTTCATTAGTTTTGTGTGTAATCCTTAGAATTATATATATATATATATACACATGTACATATATGTATACGTACACACAGATGTGTGTGTGTGTGTGTATAACACACACACACATCACCTGTGAACAGAGATAATTTTACTTCTCTTGTCAATTTGGATGCTTTTATTTCCCTTTCTTGCCTAACTGCTGTGGATAGACCTTACAGTACTATGTTGAATAGAAGTAGTACAAGCAGTCACTCTTGCCTTGTTTCTGATCTTAGAGAAAAAACTCTCAGTCTTTCACCATTGTATATGATGTTTCCTGTGTGTTTTTCATATATGGCTTTTATTATGTTGAGGTCGTTTCCTTCTATTTCTAGAGTGTTTCTCTTTTTTAGTTTTTGTTTAAAGAATTATTTATTTAATTTTATTTATTCATTCATTTATTTTAATTTGACCAGACAGAGACACGGAGAGAGAGAGGGAAAGTGAGAAAGCAAACCACCCAGCCTGGGACTCGTACCATGGTCAGCCATGTGGAAGTGTCCAGCTCCTTAACCGCCATGCCACCTGCTGGCCCCTTGAGTGTTTCTATCATGAGTTTTAAATTTTGCTTAATGCATTTTTATTCATCAATTGAGATGATCATGTAGGGTTTTTTTTTTTTCATGATTCTATTACTGTGAGTTATTATGCTAATCAATTTTCATATGTTGAACCATTCTTGGATTCCAGGAATAAATCCCCTTTGTCATGCTCTGAATAAATGAATAAATCCCCTTTTAACATGCTCTTAATTTGGTTTGCTAGGATTTTTTCTTGAGTATTGTTCTATCGATGATCATAGACATATTGACTGGTGATTGATTTTATTTTCTTGTAGTGTCTTTGTCTGGCATCAGTATCAGGGTAATCCTGGCTTCCTAGAAAGAGTTTATTCTTCTTCAACTTTTTGGAACATTTTGGAAAGGATTGGAGATACTCCTTTAAATGTTCAGTAGAATTTACTAGTAAAGTCATCAGGTCCAAGACTTTTATTTATTGAGACATTTTTGATTACTGATTCAATTCTCTTATGGGTTTAGGTTTATTCAGATTTTAAATTTATTTGTGATTCAGTCTTAGTAGGTTTTGTGTTTTTAGTATTCCATCAAGTTATTCAATCTGTTGACATACAATTGTTCATAGTATTCTTTGGGGATTATTTTTTATTCCTATAGAATTGGTAATAATGTCCTCACATTCATTTGTGTTAAGTAATTTAGGTCTTCTCTCTTTTTTCTTTTCTTTTTTTTCTTTTGAGAGATTTTTGCTATTGGGTGCATGTGTTTGCCAGAGAGACAGAGAGAGACAGAAAGTAAGAAATCGCCCCCCAGGGAAATGGCCACGCCACAGTCCCTTCTCCTTCATTCTTCTCTTGGGGTATTGGGACATATGCACACACTTCTGGTGTGAGTTTCAAGCCACAGGGTCTGGGCCTCAAATCACGGCTGGTCATGTGGGAGTCCAGTGCCTTAACATGCCATGCTGGCCCCTTCTCTCGTCTTCTTAGTCTTGACAATTTTATTAGTCTTTTCAGAGAACAGAATTTGATGTTTATTGATTTCTTCTATTATTTGTCTATCTTCTTTTTCATTTGTACTGTAATCTTCATACTTTTCCTTCCTCCTCTTAAATCTGGGTTAGTTTTCCTGCCTAGACAGAGTCCCTGCCTTGGAGGAGAGAACCCTCCCTGACAGAAATTCAGGTATGGGTCACCTCCTCCAACTGCCACGGGATCCCTCCACATGTTCCTTCCCTGAGCCTCCTCTTCCATTTGGACAGGCTCTGCACAGAGGCAAGCCCAGCCTCTCAAGCGTCAGCAGAGGAGAAGGGGTGCAGCGCTGGTGAAGAGAGGAAGACGCCTGGATGGGCTGCTCCCTGGTTGTGTTGTAGGATCCCACCCCCACCCCTCTCCTACCTGGACTCGGGTCAGCTGCCAGCAGTGAGGGTGGAGAGAGGCAAGCTCCAAGGAAGCAATGCCCCCCAGCCATGGCGGCGGGGTCACTCCCGCGCTCCCCTACCACCCCTCTTGGCAGGACGCAGCTCTGCAGTCAGCAGATAACTCTCCCACCCCCCCCCGCCCTTAAATGTTGACAGAGTATGAGAAATTCAGGGCTTGAAGGTAGGGTGTTGTGAAGGATTGAGAAAAGAGATGAGGAAAAGGTTAAAGCAGGGGGCTAAAGCTCTCTTGGAGCAGAAAGCAAAACCGCGCCAGAGCAGAAGACATTTACTCTAAATTAAATCGGACAAGCAGTGGGTGAGTATTGCTATAAAAAATAATGTATAATATACATGACATGTTTTTGGGGGGAGAGGTTTTAGCTATAGGGCACGTGCGCTAGCCAGAAAGACAGAGCGAGACAGAGAGACAGAAAGTGAGAAATCACCCCCCAAGGGGGATGGCCACACCGCAATCCCTTCTCCTCCTTTCTCCTCTCGGGATCTTGGGCACGCACGCACACACACACGCACCCAGCGTGAGTTTAAGCCATCGAGTCCGGGACCCGAACCACGGTCGACTACATGGGAGTCCAGCGACATAGCCATTGCACCAACTGCTGGTCCCCATAAAATTCTTTGTAGGCTATATTCCTGGTACGAGGTCAGTACCTATCATTAACTTAGTATTTAGAGAACAGCTTGGCTTGCAGAATGTCGTCCAGCATCTTGAGACACAGCCCCCGCCTGGAGCTCCATCGGTTATCCATGCAGTCCCTGCGGCACTCCGTCCAGGAACGGGGTTGCCTTCAACTCTCTCCTGAATTCTTCCCTGCTGGCTCTCTCTCGGGCCTGGGCTCGTTTCTGTCTCCAACATTTCCCCCTTTTTGTTTATGCTGAATCTTATGTATCATTACTGTGTAGAGGGCGTCTCATTGGGCTACACGAGCAGTGGTTTGTCATCCATGTTGCCAGACTATATATAAAAGAATAAAAAACAAAGTACCAGGATTAATCAAATTAAAGAAGAGGACCTAAAAATTCTGAACTGTTTTAAAGGATTTAACTGACTCAGTCCATCGGCAATACTTTTCAAGAATTTGAGAGCCAGAAAGTTGTTGTAAATTGTCTTCAAAGGTATTATAAATTTCACTTTGTAATGCTTGAATATCTAAGGCTCAGTTACTCTGGCCTAATAGGTGTTTTTGGATATTAATCCAAGGAAAATGAGTGCAATTGTAATGTAAAGGAGTTATACAAAAGAAGAAACATTCCAATCACATTTTAAAGCTAATTGTTTTCATAAGCTAACAAGTTGGTCTCCTAATGAAACTACTGCTTGCTGAAGACCTGCAACTTCAGAGGCAAGATGGCTGTCAATCACTCGCTGAGTGATCCACAACTGGTTGGAGTTCTCATGTAATTTCTGAACAAATTCGGAGGTCTAGGTTGTTTGATGCAATGCGATGCCAGCTGTAGCAGCGGTAGAAGTAACAGCAATCAGTCCCATAATGGTAGGGATTAAAAATTCAATAAATCATTTAGTCTGTTTAAGTATTCAACCTAAAGTGCCATTTGTGATGTACATCTCAGGGGAATGTTGCCATGGGCGATATCTGCATTGGAAGCCAAATTCCAGTTGGAGCTTTTAAATCACACATGCTTGGGACCAGCAGTTAGTGTAATGGCTATGTCGCTGAACTCCCATGTAGTCGACCACAGTTCGAGTCCCGGATCCGGTGGCTTAAACTCATGCCGGGCACGTGTGCGTGCGTGCCCAAGATCCCGAGAGGAGAATGGAGGAGAAGGGATTGCAGCGTGGCCATCCCCCCCGGGGGTGATTTCTTTCTGTCTCACTGTCTATCTCTGTCTTTCTGGAGAGCACATGTACCCTATAGCAAAAACCTCTCCAAAAAAAAAAAAAAAAAAATACATGCTTTCATATGATCGGTTAAATGGAATTGAAGAATTAAGACATGTATAATGAGTGCAGTTAGAACAAGATACTAGAGATTCAAATTCATTCCAAATAATAGGACCTTTTAAAAAAAAGATATGGCAGGGAACCAGCAGTTAGCGTAATGGCTATGTCGCTGGACTCCCACGTAGTCGACCGCGGTTCGTGTCTCGGACCCGGTGGCTTACAACTCACGCCGGGCGCGTGTGCGTGCGTGCCCAAGATCCCGAGAGGAGAATGGAGGAGAAGGGATTGCGGCGTGACCATCCCCCCTGGGGGGTGATTTCTCGCTTTCTGTCTCTATGTCTCTCTCTGTCTGTCTGGCGAGCGCACGCGCCCTATAGCGAAAAACCTCTCCAAAAAAAAAAAAAAAAAAAAGATATGGCAGTATAACACAAGCTTGAACAAAACGAGTATCATTAACCATAATTTTTTTTTTTTTTTTGGAGAGGTTTTTGCTACAGGGTGCATGCGTTTACCAGAAAGACAGAGAGAGACAGAAAGCGAGAAATCAACCCCCGGGGGGATGGCCACGCCACAATCCCTTCTCCTCCATTGTCCTCTTGGGATCTTGGGGATACACGCACACCCGCCCGGCATAAGTTTAAGCCACCGGGTCTGGGACTTGAGCCACGGTTCACTACATGAGAGTCCAGTGACATAGCCATTACATGAACTGCTGGTCCCTTAACGGTAAATTTAAGATCAGAGTGATTGCCTGTGGAACTTTTATGATATGTGCCTGTCCAAACACAAAGAGGGTAGAGGGCAACAACAAGGTTCTAAATTTGGTCCAAAAGGTAACCGAGGGCTTGGGGAGGCATTCCTCCACCATGCCGAACAGTAGTGCCATTAGCTGAGGTACTAACAGACTGTGAGGAAACACTCCATCTCAGATCTTTCAGTGAAGTTTTCAGACCAGCTGAACCTATAGGCCCTAGTCTATGAACTCCCATAGGAAGTATTAGCTGATACTGATGCTGATTCACTTCGGCGAGTTTCTCGTTACCCAATTTTGTAATTCAGAAACGGCCATGAGCATGTATTTTATAAACAGCAAAAACAATTTAATTGTCCCAATGTAGAACAGAACAATCTTATTAAAAGACTTAACCCAGGGACCAGCAGTTAGCGTAATGGCTATGTTGCTGGACTCCCACGTAGTCGACTGAGGTTCGAGTCCCGGACCCGGTGGCTTAAAACTCACGCTGGGCACGTGTGTGTGTGTGTGCCCAAGATCCCGAGAGGAGAATGGAGGAGAAGGGATTGCGGTGTGGCCATCTCCCCTGGGGGGTGATTTCTCGCTTTCTGTCTCTCTGTCTCTCTCAGTCTGTCTGGTGAGTGCACGCGCCCTATAGCAAAAACCTCTCAAAAAAAAAAAAAAAAGATTTAACCTAGTATTTTCCTTTTTGTAAAAGTTAAAGGCTGACAGTAGAAATATTTAAACTTCATGCTAATCAAGCATATTAACTTATTTAAAGATGACTTGGATATTTTATAAACCCTTATTATTTTTATTAGGCACAACGTTAAGATCGCAGATTATCTGAAAACTTTACTTGTAACATTTGTAATGATTTAAATTTCCATTATGTATTGATTACCTGCAAAAATCAAAAAGAAGTCTAGTCATTAATCCATTTTTCCTACTAGTGAGATATCCATTATGTCACATCCACCACATAACATGTAAATACCAGATGTTTTATTAAACCAACCCTATTAAGACAAATGTGATGGTGCCTGACCAGTAGAATCTTGGACAAAATATATGTTGTAAATCATGGAGATCTTCACTTATTAACCCTTTTTATTTATTTATTTATTTTTATTAGGGGTTTTTAAAAAGTTTATTTTATTTAATTTTATTTATTAATTTATTTATTTTAATTTGACCAGAGAGAGACACAGACAGAGAGAAAAAGTGAGAAAGCAAGCTAACAGGTCCAGGACTTGAACCATGGTCAGCCATGTGGGAGTGTCCAGCACCTTAACCACCACTCCACCTGCTGGCCCCTTATTATTAGTTTTTAAAATCATATTTGAAGCTGGCTATCTGTCTTTATTTATTTTTTTCTTTCTGGAGAGGTTTTTTGCTATAGGGCGCATGCACTCACCAGAAAGATGGAGAGAAACAGAGAGTAAGAAAGCGAGAAATCACCCCCCAGGGGGGATGGCCACGCCACAATCCCTTCTCCTCCATTCTCCTCTCGGGATCTTGGGCACGCACACGTACGCACCCAGCATGAGTTTAAGCCACCGGGTCGGACTCGAACCACGGTTGACTACATGGGCATTACGCTAACTGCTGGTCGGTCCCAAAGCTAGTTATTTGTCAAAGATTTAGTCACATAAACTTGAAAAGCTTTTAGATTAATTTGTATGAGTGCTCTTATTTATTAGTCAAATCGAATGGAATTCCTTAAGGCCTTTTATTACATAGACACGTGACAATATAACACATAACATATATGTATATACACACTCTTACCAACAACGTGTCTCATAATCTTTTGGAAAGTTCTTCATATCTTTTTTTTTTTTTTCTTTAAAAGAAGTTTAGAACTTAACCCTTAAGTTTACTTCTTACTTCAGACTTTGTTAGAAAGAAGCCTATTTTGGGGCCAGCAGGTGGTGGTTAAGGGTGTTGGACTCCCACATGGCCCACCACGGTTTGAGTCCTGGACCTGGCAGCTTGCTTGCTTGCTTGCTTGCTTTCTTTCTTTCTTTCTTTCTCTCTCTCTCTCTCTCTCTCTTTCTTTCTTTCTTTCTTTCTTTCTTTCTTTCTTTCTCTCTCTCTCTCTGTTTGATTCCAGCTTATTAGGTGCAGTTTCTTCCCCAGATTCTGATCTAAGCGACTCTAAAGCTAAAAAGATGAGATTACATAGGGACCATACAGATAAAGGAACAATTTCACCTTGCTCATAAGCCCGCCTTAATGCTCGGATAACTAGTTTCCACTGTTTATAATTGAGAGCATTTTTTTTCAGATGGAATAATCCAATAGCAATGTTTGCGAACCAAGTAAAAATGTTCTTCAAAAGTAGTATTTTTTACCTTAACCCCAGAGCTCGTATGTAGAGACCGTAAGAGTTGTACATAAGATTCATTCTTAGAAGTATTTCCCGTACTTACCCTGTGCTGAATCCTGAAGGTCAAGTTACTCCGACCAGAAATCCCTTTGGTCCTTCTGACACTTGAAAATTTTTCTTTACTTCTTAGAGTCCTTCTACCTTCATGTCCCTTTTAGGGCACCAAATCTGAGAAATTCATGGCTTGAAAGTAGGGTCCTTCTCATCAAGGACTGAGAAAAGAGACGAGGAAAAGGTTAAAGCAGGGAACTAAGGCCCTCTTGGAGCAGAAGCAAGACTGCACCAGAGCAGAGACCATTTATTCCAAATTAAATCAGATAAGCAGTGGGTGAGTTTTGCTATAGAGAACAGTGTACAATACACATGACTTTCTTGGTAGGTAATATTCCTGCTACAAGGTCAGTAGCTATCATTAACTTAGTACTTAGACAACATCTCGGCTTACGGAATGTCCAGCATTCTGAGACACAGCCCATGCCTGGAGCTCCATCCAGCGGGCTGACCATGCAGTCCCTGCGGCTTTCTGTCTGGGAATGGAGTTACTTTCAACTCCCTCCTGCATTCCTCCCTTCTGGCTCTCTCTCAGGCCTGGGCTGGTTTCTGTCTCCAGCAGAGGAGAGGGGTGCAGTGGCAGCAGACAAAGGCAGGTTGTTTTTTTTTGTTTGTTTGTTTGTTTTGAGAGGATTTTTGCCATAGGGCGCATGCGCTCGCCAGACAGAGAGAGACAGAGAGACAGAAAGCGAGAAATCACCTCCCAGAGGGGATGGCCACGCCACAATCCCTTCTCCTCCATTCTCCTCTTGGGATCTTGGGCACGCACGCACACGCGCTCGGCGTGAGTTTAAGCCACTGGGTCCAGGACTCAAACCATGGTGGACAACATGGGAGTCCAGCCACATAGCCATTATGCTAATTGCTGGTCCCTTTCTTTTTCTTTCTTTTTTTTTTAGAAACACTGAAAAATTTTTAAAAGAAATGTTTAAATTTCTTGAAACAAATAAAAATAAAAATATGCTATATTAGGGCCAGCATATGGTGGTTGGTGCCGAATTCCCACACTGTTGACCACAGTTTGAGTCCCAGACCTGATGACGTAAAAATCACACTGGGTGCGTGTACACAAGTGCTCAAAATCCCAGAAGGAGCAAGGAGAAGAAAGGATTGCAGCGTGGCCACCCCCCTCTGGAGGGTGATTTCTCACTTTCCTTCTTTCTGTCTCTCTCTGGAAAGTGCATGCAACCTATAGCAAAAGCCTACACCTCCCCCCCTCCAAAAAAAGACATATCAAAACCTCTGGGACAGAGAAAAGGCAAACTAGGAGGGAAATTTACAACACTAAAGGCCCATACCATCAAAATATTTTAGAAGGATGACAAACTACCTAACAATGCATCTCAGAGAGCTAGGAAAGCAAGAACAAGGTAACCCCAAAAGTAATAGAAGGAAAGAAATAATAAAGATCAGAATAAAAATAAATGAAATAAAGACCAAAACAAAAGATCAACAAAAAGACTGGGTTTTTTGTTTGTTTCTTTGTTTGAGAGGATAAACGAAATGAGTGAACCATTAGCTAGACTAAGAAAGATAGGGAGAAGACTCACATAAATAAAATCAGAAATGAAAAAGGTGATATTACAATAGATACCACAGGAATACAAAAGATCATTAGAGATTACCATGAAAAATTATATACTAACAAGCTAGAAAACCTAGAAGAGAATTTGCAGACACAAATACCTAGACGGAACCAGAAATAAACAGAAACCCTCAACAGACCAATAATAAGTAACAAGACTATATCAGTAATAGTTTCCCATCCATTTCTTGGGGCCAGCAGATTGTGTAATGGTTATATCGTGGGACTCCCACATGGCCGACTGTGGTTCGAGTCCCATACTTGGCAGCTTAAACTTCACACCAGGTGCATGTGTGTGCATACCCAAGATCCCGGGAGGAGAATGGATGAGAAGGGACTGCAGCATGGCCATCCCTCCCAGGGAGTGATTTCTCACTTTCTATCTCTCTGTCTTTCTCTCTCTCTCTGTGTCTCTGGTGAATGTACATGCCCAATAGCAAAAATCTCTCTCAAAAAAAGAAATCACAATAACAAAATGTGTTTGGAATCACAAAGAACCACATATTGCCAAAACAATACTGTGCAAAAAGAATACAGTTGGGGCCATCTCATATATTTCAAAATATATTGCAAAATCATAGTAACTGAATAGCAGGTACTAGCACAAAAACAGACACATAAACCGATAGCACAGGCAGAGAATTCAGAAATAAATCCAAAATCATACAGTCGACTGCTTTTTGTCAAGGCTCCCAAGAGAATCCACTGGAAGAAAGGTGGTCTTTCCAATAAATCGTGCTGGAATACCACGTAGCCACCTGTAGAAAAATGGAATTAGGCCTCTACCTCTTGCCACTTGTAAAACTTAACTTGAAATGGAATAAAGACCTAAATATAGAGGCTGGCAGGTGGCGTGGTAATTAAAGGTGCTAGACTCCAACATGGCCAACCGCAGTTTGAGTCCTGGACCTGGGGCTTTCTTTCTCACTCTCTCATGCTCTCTCTCTCTCTCTCTCTCTCTCTATTGCTCTCTGGTCAAATTAAAACAAATAAATAAATGGATAAATAAATTTAAATAAAATATTTTTATAATTAACTTTAAATGGAATAAAGACCTAAATATAAAGCCAAAACTATAAAACTACTTGAGGAAAGCATGTTGAAGTAGGCCAAGATTTCTTAAATAAGACCCCTTAAAGCACCGTAACAATATCAAAAACAGACAAGTAGGATTACATCAAGCTAAAAATCTTGCACAGCAAAGAAATAATAAAAAGACAACCAATAGAATGAGAGGAAATATCAGCAAACTATACTGCTGGTAAGGAATTGATAACCAGAATACATAAGGAACCCAGTCTACCCACTCCTAAATACTAAGAACCCAAGGAAAAAATGGGCAAGCTCTCAGAAGAAGACATAAAATGACTCAAAGGACATCTTTTAACATAAAGGAAACACAAATCAAACTATTTCAAAAACTCCAAAATTTTGATACCACAATAAGAAATCACCTAGCCTTAGTCAGAGTGGCTATTATCTAAAACTTTTAAAAGTTAAAAAAGTACAGCAAGTGCTGGCAAGATTACTAAGAAAAGGTGACCCCCTACACTGTTGGTGTGAATGTAAACTAGTATAGCCATTGTGGAAAACAGTACAGAGGACCCTCAAATATCTAAAAAGTTTCCATATAACATTACTCACCTCTCATATGATCCAGCAATTCTATTCTTGGTACTTACCCAGAGAGCAGGAAATCATCTGTCAGAGACCCCTCACACATCCATGTTCACTGCAGCATTTTTCACAATAGCTAAAACATAAAATCAACCTAAGTGTCCAACAAACGATGACTGGATTAAGAAAATGTGGCGGGAACCAGCAGTTAGCGTAATGGCTATGTCGCTGGACTCCCACGTAGTCGACCGCGGTTCGCGTCCCAGACCCGGTGGCTTAAAACTCACGCTGGGTGCGTGTGCGTGCGTGCCCAAGATCCCGAGAGGAGAATGGAGGAGAAGGGATTGCAGCGTGACCATCCCCCCTGGGGGGTGATTTCTCACTTTCTGTCTCTAATGCCTCTCTCTGTCTGTCTGGCGAGCGCATGCGCCCTATAACGAAAAATCTCTCTCTCAAAAAAAAAAAAAAAAAAAAAAAAAAGAAAAGAAAAGAAAATGTGGCACATATACACAATGGAATACTACTCAGTCATAAAGAACAATGATATCATAGGACACAAAGTGGATGAATCTAGAAGATATAATGCTAATATAAAATAAATAAATCAGCTATGAAAGATAAAAGCTGTATGTCCCCACTTAACATATATCAAATATCTGCACTGTGTAGTGGAAACTGATGGATGGTCTTGATGGCATAGAAGTAGAGAGAGTGATGGTAGATACTAGAAACTGCATGGGGTGGGTTGGTGGGGAGTTCAGGAGAGATTATTAACAGACACAACAATGCATGTAGAAGGACCAGCAGATGGCGTAATGGCTACATTGCTGGACTCACACATAGTCAACCTCAGTTCAAGTCTCAGACCTGGAGGCTTAAAACTCACACCAGATACATGTGCGTGCATGCTAAAGATCTTGAGAGGAGAATGGAGGAGAAGGGATTGCAGCATGACCATTTCCCTGGGGGGTGATTTCTCACTTGCTCTCTCTCTCTCTCTCTCTGTCTTTCTGGCAAGCACGTGACCCCTATCGCAAGAAACTTCTCATTCTAAAAAAAAAAGATTACACGTAGACAGATGAAATAGGTATGGAATGGTGTACCACAACAGAGTAAAAACAATAGTTGCCACTTTAATACATACCAAAAAAAGCCTAGAATGAATGAAACGTCTACACTATAATGTAATGTTCAATGTTGATGATGAATATCCTTCATTTATTTGAGAATCCTTCACTTATTTATTATACACTATATACATGTTTTTAAAAACATACTGTACCCCCACGAAGATGTACAATGATCATATGTAAATCAGAAGCCAAAAATTTTTTTAAAAGATATAAAAAATTTTTTTTTTCCTTTGGAGAGGTTTTGCTATAGGGCACGTGTGCTCGCCAGAAAGACAGAGAGAGACAGAGAGACAGAAAGCGAGAAATCACCCCCCAGAGGGGATGGCCACACCGCAATCCCTTCTCCTCCATTCTCCTCTCGGGATCTTGGGCACGCACGCACACGCGCCCGGCGTGAGTTTAAGCCACCGGGTCCAGGACGCGAACCGCGGTCGACTATGTGGGAGTCCAGCGACATAGCCATTACGCTAACTGCTGGTCCCAACCCCCAAAATTTTTTTAAAGTGAAGGAGAGGTCAAACAAAATCTGGGAGTTCATCACTACTAGGCCTGCCTTATGAGACATGCCTATAAGGGAAATTTTCAGGTTGAAATGAAAAGATACTGATGGGAACCAGCAGTTAGCGTAATGGCTATGTGGCTGGACTCCCACGTAGTCGACCGCAGTTCGTGTCCCGGACCCGGTGGCTTAAAACTCACGCCGGGCACATGTGCGTGCGTGTCCAAGATCCCGAGAGGAGAATGGAGGAGAAGGGATTGTGGCGTGGCCATCCCCCCCGGGGGGTGATTTCTCGCTTTCTGTCTCTATGTCTCTCTGTCTGTCTGGCGAGCACACGCGCCCTATAGCGAAAACCTCTCCAAAAAAAAAAAAAAAAAGAAAGAAAGAATAAAGAAAAAAGATACTGATTAGCAACATAAAAACATATGAAGATGGTAAACATACATACTAGTAAAGGTAAATATGTAACCAAACTTATAATATCGTGGTATAAAGTTAAATGACAAAAGGATTAAAAATAAATGTAGTGGGGTCAGCAGGTAGCCCAGCAGGTAGCCTAGTGGTTACAGCATTGGACTCCCACGTGGCCGACCATGGTTCAAGTCCTTGACCTGGAGGTTTGAAAATCACACCAGGTGCCCAAGAATTCAAGAGGAGAATGCGGAAGAAGGGACTGCAGCCTGGCCATCTCCCCCTGGTGGGTGATTTCTCACTTTCCCTCTCACTGTCTTGCTTTGTCTCTTTCAAGCAAGCATATATTCCCTATGGCAAAAAAAAAAAAACCTTAAAAAATAAAAATAGTAATAACCATAACTTTTGTTATCTGGGAATGAATATCGATTTTTCTCACTTTTGATGAACAATTTTGCTAGATATAGAGTTCTTGGTTGACGTGTTTTCCTTTTCTTTCTTTTTAAGAAGAGAACTTTTTATAGAAAAGTGAAGTTTTTTAACAGAAAAGGAATACACTCCACGCCACAAAGGCATGCATGGGCAGCTGCCTGAAGAGGATAACTGTGCTGGGAACGGGATTAAATGTTACTTTTATTTTGGGATCTTGTCATGAATATTTAGGAGAGGGGTCTGTCGCTGTAGCCAGGTTCTTTGAATTCACAGGCTTTTATCTGTGCTTGCATTTTCTTTTTCTTTTTTTTAGGTTTTTGCCATAGGCTACGTGCACTTAGCAGAGAGAGACAATGAGAAGAAAAGTGAGAAATCACCCCACAGGGGAGATGGTCATGCTGCAACCTCTTTTTTTTTTTTTTTTTTTGAAAGATTTTTGCTATAGGGCGCGTGCGCTTGCCAGACAGACAGAGACAGAGAGACAGAAAGCGAGAAATCACCCCCCAGGGGGATGGCCACGCCGCAATCCCTTCTCCTTCATTCTCCTCTCGGGATCTTGGGCACGCACGCACACACACGCCCGGCGTGAGTTTTAAGCCATCGGGTCCGGGACGTGAACTGCGGTCGACTACGTGGGAGTCCAGCAACATAGCCATTACACTAACTGCTGGTTTCCCATGCTGCAACCTCTTTTCCTCCATTGTCCTTTCAGGATTTGGGGCATACATGTACACATACCTGGTGTGATTTTCAAGCCACCAGGTCTGGGATTCGAACCATGGTCAGCCATGTGAGAATCCAACACCTTACCCACTATGCCACTTGCTGACCTCGCATACTTCTCTTTCGGTAAGGAGTTCAGTGACCTGATTACACTTCCCCAGGGTGGACTTTGAAGGTATAAACATCTGCCTGGGGGATAGTTCTGTCCATATCAAGTGGAAAGTAGGTTGACCAAGCATCCCGATGAATTCCTGTGCATATACACAGAATGGCACGAAGGAAGAAGAACAATAGTTAACCTCTCCTCTCCTGGGGCCCGGGAGTCTAGCTGAAATCCCTGGTAACGTGATTGATGTGTCACATGTCCCCTTTGTTGGCATTTTTGGACTTCCTGTTCATAATACCTACCTGATGGTGTTTTGCCTTTTAGTTTATACGTTCTCCATATTGTCTATGTAAGTTGAGCAGCTCTTTTTTTTTTTTTTTTTTTTTTTTGAGAGGTTTTCGCTATAGGGCACATGCACTTGCCAGACAGACAGACAGAGAGACAGAAAGCGAGAAATCACCCCCCAGGGGGGATGGCCACACCGCAATCCCTTCTCCTCCATTCTCCTCTCGGGATCTTGGGCATGCACGCACATGCGCCCAGCGCGAGTTTAAGCCACCGGGCCCGGGCCTCGAACCGTGGTCGACTACGTGGGAGTCCAGCGACATAGCCATTACGCTAACTGCTGGTCCCGAGCAGCTCTTACTTTACAAAAATCCAATAGTGCTAAGAAACAGCCAGTGGGTGGGGCGGTGGTTAAAGCTTGATTCCCACATGTCCAAGAGCAGTTTGAGTCTTCTGGACCTGGCGCTTGAAATTCATGCCAGGTGCATGTGCATTTGTGCCCCAAATCCCAAGAGGAGAGGAGAGGAGAGGAAAAGGGACTGCAGTTTGACTATCCCCTGGGGTGGGTGATTTCTCACTTTTCCTCTCTTTTTTTTTTTTTTTTTTTTTGAGAGGTTTTTGCTATAGGACCTGTGCGCTCACCAGACAGACAGAGACAGAGAGATAGAAAGCGAGAAATGACTCCCCAGGGCAGATGGCCACACCACAATCCCTTCTCCTCCATTCTCCTCTCAGGATCTTGGGCACGCACGCACATGTGCCCAGCATGAGTTTTAAGCCACCGGGTCCGGGACGCGAACCGCACTTGACTACATGGGAGTCCAGCGACATAGCCATTACGCTAACTGCTGGTCCCCTCACTTTTCCTCTCTCTGTTTCTCCTGTTTTTCTCCTGTGAACACACAGCCCTATGACAAAAACCTTAAAGAAAAAAAAAGAGAGAGAGAAATGGTAAATAGGTAATAACCACCTTTTCACCTGGAATTGTATTTGGCATATTAGAATGATGAATCATAGGGATCAGCAGTTAGCATAATGGCTATGTCGCTGGACTCCCATGTAGTCGACCACGGTTTGCGTCCCGGACCCAGCAGCTTAAAACTCACACCGGGTGCGTGCCCAAGATCCCGAGAGGAGCATGGAGGAGAAGGGATTGTGGTGTGGCCATACCCCCTGGGGGGTGATTTCTCGCTTTCTGTCTCTCTGTCTCTCTCTGTCTGTCTGGCCAGCGCACGCGCCCTACAGCAAAAACCTCTCAAAAAAAGGAAAAAAAATTTAAAAAAAAGAGAGAGAGAGACAGAAAATAAGAAACCAGCCCTGGGGGGGGGGGGGGATGGCCACGCTGCATCCCTTCTCTGTTCTCCTCCTGGGATCTTACGCATGCACACACACACACACACACATACACACTCAGCGTGAGTTTGAAGCCACCAGGTCCAAGACTTGAACCGCGGTCAACCACGTGGAAGTCCAGCGATGTGACCACTGTGCCATCTGCTGGTCCCCAACTGTAGAACTTTTTATCATAGCAGCATCGCAATAACATGACACTGCACTGTTCCTTTATACTTGTGTTTTAGACGATTTCTTCTTTTAATCTAAATTAAGGGAAATATCCACCTTTCCTTATTCAGATTTGTATCTCCCAATATGTGAGAAATCTGGTTTGCGAACACGTCAATATATTCTCTTTTTTTTGGAGAGATTTCTGCTATTGGGCGCGTGTGCTCGCCAGAAGGACAGAGAGGCAGAAAGCAAGAAATCACCCCCAGGGGGGATCGCCACGCCGCAATCCCTTCTCCTCCATTCTCTCAGGATCTTGGGCACGCACGCACATGTGCCTGGCGTGAGTTTAAGCCACTGGATCCGAGACCTGAACCGCAGTCGGCTACGTGGGAGTTCAGCGACATAGCCATTACGCTAACTGCTGATCCCTCATTCATTTTGTTTTTATCTGAAAATGTATTCATTATCTTGGTCTTGGACACATATAGAGGTTTCCAGAATTTTACCTTCAGGGACACAGAGTCCTACCCCCCGCTTGGGGAGCCCCATCAGCACGGCTGCAGAGCTCCGTGGTGACACAGCCCAGTGAGCGGAGCGCCACGGGTGCCAGCATTTTTTTCTTTTAGCCCTTTAAATACATTATCCCAATGCCTCTGTCCTCCTGAGGTTTCTTTCTTTTTTTTTTTGGAGAGATTTTCACTATAGGGCGCGTGCGCTCGCCAGACAGACAAAGAGAGACATTAGAGACAGAGAGTGAGAAATCACCCCCCAGGGGAGTGGCCACGCCATAATCCCTTCTCCTCCATTCTCCTCTCGGGATCTTGGGCACGCACGCACACGCGCCCGGCGTGTTTTAAGCCACTGGGTCCAGGACGCGAACCACGGTCTACTACGTGGGAGTCCAGCGACATAGCCATTACGCTGACTGCTGGTTCCCCCTCCTGAGGTTTCTGATAAGAAATCTGCTTAGAATCTCATTGAGGACCCTCTTCATGGGAAAAGTCATTTCTCTCTTGCTATGTTCAAGATCCTCTTTGTCTCGGGACCAGCAGTTGGCGTAATGTCTATGTCGCTGGACTCCCACATAGTCGACCGCTGTTCACGTCCCGGACCCGGTGGCTTACAACTCACGCCGGGCGCGTGTGTGTGCGTGCCCAAGAGCACACGCGCCCTATAGCGAAAACCTCTCCAAAAAAAAAAAAAAAAAAAAGATCCTCTTTGTGTTTCAACAGTTTAATGCCTCAGTGTGGGTCTATTTTAGTTTATCCTACCAGGGATTTGTTGAGCTTTTCTGATGCTTACATTCCTGTCTTTCATCAAATTTATGAAGTTTTTAGACATTATTTTTTCAAATAGTCTCTCAGAGGCCAGCAAGTGGCATGGTGGTTAAGACACATGGCCTACCACAGATCAAGTCTGGGACCTGGCAGCTTGAAACTCATGCCAGGAGCGTGTGTGTGCATGCCCAAGATCACAGGAGAAGAGTGGAGGAGAAGGGATTGTGGTGTGACCAACCCCCTGGGGGTGATTTCTCACTTTCCCTCTCACTATCTCTGTCTCTCTCCAGTGCATGCACATACCCCATGGTGAAAAAACAAACAAATAAAACCCAACTAAATAAATAAATAAATAAGGATTGGGACTAGCAGCTGGCATAATGGCTATGTGGCTGGACTCCCATGTAGTTGACCACAGTTCGAGTCCCAGACCTGGTGGCTTAAACTCACACCGGGCGCGTGTGCGTGCATGCCCAAGATCCCAAGAGGAGAATGGAGGAGAAGGGATTACGGCGTGGCCACTCCCCTGGGGGGTGATTTCTCGCTTTCTGTCTCTCTGACTCTCTCTTTCTGGCGAGCGCACGCGCCCTATAGCAAAAACCTCTCCAAAAAAATAAATAAATAAGGCTAACCCTCTGGGATAGTCTCCATCTGGGACTTCCACATGTGTATGTTGGGTCGTTTGATGGTGTCCCACAGGAACCATAGCTCTGTTCACTACTTAAAGACACTTGCTCCACAATGACTCAGAACCCAGCATGTTGCCACCTTCAGCCCCTTCTCACTTTTTTTTTCTTTTTTCAAATTATTTTGTGTTTTATTTAGCCTCTTTTTTTTTTGGGGGGGGGGAGGTTTTTGGTATAGGGCATGTGCACTTGCCAGAGAGACAGAAAGCTAGAAATCACCCCCCAGAGGGGATAGCCACGCTGCAATCCCTTCTCCTGCATTCTCCTCTCAGGATCTTGGGCACGCACGCACACGCACCCGGCGTGAGTTTAAGCCACTGGGTCCGAGACTTGAACCACGGTTGACTACATGGGAGTCCAGCGACATAGCCATTATGCCAACTGCTGGTCCCCACTGCTCACTACTCTTACCTCAGCTCCATCCATGGAACTGCAGGAGCCTTTTGCTCGGGATTGCTTTGACCTTTGACATGTGCAGTTCAGCTCTCCCTCCAGCTTAGCTGAGCCCTTGAAAATAATGTGACTGAGGCCTGAATCCCCTCTCTGAGCTGTCACGTGGGGTGTGGGGGTGACAGAGTTCTGCCTCCCACTTCTCAGCTGTCCCATGACATTGTCAAATACATATTGACAATTGAGACTCAGATGTGTGTCCCTAATCTCAACGGTCTCATGACACTCTATGTGACATGGTGTCCCAATGTGGCCCGGGTGTGGGTACCATCTTTGGGCTGACATGTGATATGTTGTATGATGACATGACCTCAGGCCTGCATTTCCTCTTTCAGTTATTGTACGATATCATTTCTACATAGTGACATAATGGGACTCAGGTTGGCATCCCCTTGCTCAGTCATTGTATGGTACCATGTAAGACACAGTGACTCACGTGAGTCAAGTCTGTGAACACTTCCTCAGCTGATATATGACATTGTATGCTGCCAACTGCGGTGCTGCGTCTCAGGTCTGCATCCCCCTCCTAGTATATGATACCGTGTGTGACCACAGTAATGATTCCATCCTACAACCGGTCTTGTTCCCAATAATGTCAGCCCCAAGCTTGTCACATCCCCTCATGACCTCACCTGATACTGGTCTCTTTCCCTATGATGACTTCACCCAACAATGACATCAGCACCAAGCTTGAATCATCCACAGATCATTTTGGACCTGCACCTGGACTCACCCGCAGTGCGGTCATGAGCTCAGTCTAGCAGCCGGACTGTTCCACAGCCTCAAGCTGGACTCATCCCTTCCACTCCTCAGACTCAACAGCAGTCATGATGTGGGGCTTGCAGCTGTGCTCCTCACAGTGCTGACCCCAAACACTAAGGCACTGTCCCTTTAATATACACGCCAATTCCACCTGATACAGAGAGGGACCAGCAGTTAGCATACTGGATATGTCGCTGAACTCCCACGTAGCCAACTGCGGTTTGAGTCCTGGACCCGGTGGCTTAAACTCACGCTGGGCACGTGTGTGTGCATGCCCAAGATCCCGAGAGGAGAATGGAGGAGAACGGATTGCGGCGTGGCCATCCCCCTTGGGGGGTGATTTCTCACTTTCTGTCTCTCTCTGTCTTTCTGGCAAGCGCATGCACCCTATAGCAAAAACCTCTAAAAAAAAAAAGATAAAAAGAAACACACCACCTCTACCAGGCCTACAGGTGCATCTGGGAACGGGTTTCCAGGCAAACAGTGCACTCTACCATTTGTGCTATTAGCTCTACGGGCAGCTGTAAACCATCTAGGGGTGAGAGAGACACTCCAGCAGCAGCAGTAGACCAACACACATCAGCCTTTGAGCCAACTCATCCATAAATCAAGCCTAGACATCCTCAGGAACCTCAGTATTGACAACCCCAAGAAGCTGAAGTTGTCTCTGGGTCTAAAAAGTGACTAGCCACTTATTCCATCGACACATGGTTACTGCCCAGTCTACTCCACTGTAGTATTTTACAACACATGTATTTGATATGTTGGTGTGTGTTAGATGATACCCATCTCATTGGCTCCCTCATGTATGGCTTGTCCCATGATAAAGACACTAGAGCAAAACAACTTCCAGGGTCAGCCTTGTAGCCTAATGGTTAAGGGAGCTGGACCCCACACAGCTGACTGAAGTTCAGATCCCAGCCCCAACTTGATAAACACTCTGGGTACGTATAGGGTGCAGGTCCAAAATCCCAACAGGATGAAGAAATGGAGAAGGGATTGCAGTGAACAGGCCCCATGAGTGGGTGGTCTTTCTCTCTTGCTAGCACACACTCTGGTAATTAAGAAAATCTGCCAGGACCAGCAGTTAGCGTAATGGCTATGTTGCTGGACTCCCATGTAGTCGACCGCGGTTCGTGTCCTGGACCCAGTGGCTTAAAACTCACGCTGGGCGCATGTGCGTGTGTGCCCAAGATTCCGAGAGGAGAATGGAGAAGGGATTGTGGCATGGCCATTCTCCCTGGGGGGGGGTGATTTCTCGCTTTCTATCTCTCTGTCTCTCTCTGTCTGTCTGGTGAGCGCATGCGCCCTATAGCAAAAACCTCTCCAAAAAAAAAAGGAAAAGAAAATCTGCCCTTGAGACCAGCAGAAAGCATAGTGGTTACATCACTGGATTCCCACATGGGCGACTGCGGTTAAAGTCCTGGACCCGGAGGCTTGAAACTCATACTGGGTGCATGTGTGTGCATGCCCAAAATCCAGAGAGGAGAATGGAGAAGGGACTGCAGCGTGGCTATCCCCCCTATGGGTCATTTCTCCCTGTCTCTGTCTGTCTGGCGAGCTTGGGCACCCTATAGCAAAACTCAAAAAAAGAAAAAAAAAAGTGCTGCTCATTAGTCTTGGTATCCATGGTATCCATCAGTATCCACTAACAGCCTATTAATTATATCTGATGAGTCAGTGATGTCTGGCTAGTGCCATACCCAAAACCCCAGGAGGTGCTTTACCTAGTGATCGCCTCTTTTTGCCACAGGTTATAGTCTGTCAGACATTGTTACCCGTAGTTCAAAGGCTCCTCAGGGCTGACTGGCCCAAGTGCAAAAGCCATATATATACCTTATTGAGTGATTTCTAGGTTTTGTCGGCTGGGTCCCCACTTGAATTCCTTTTAAGAGATTGTATATAATGAGCTAAGCAAGATCCCCCTGAGGCATGAGCTGCATTCAATACTGTGGCAAACATATTGGATGCTTTTTGTTTGCTGGAAGCTTAAAAGCTAACAGTCTTCCTTTAGCAAGCTCAGAGGTTGTTCTCTGAGCATCAGCCCACAGGGCTCCTGTGATGGTTCATTTCATGTGTCAGCCTAATTGGTCCACAAGGGGCCAGGGTTAAACATTATTCCAGAGTGTGTCTGTGCGGGTGTTTCCAAATGGTTTTAGCATTTGCATCAGTGGACTCAGTAAAGCAGAGTGCCCTGCCTGATGTGAGCGGACACTGAGGGCCTGGATAGAATAAAAGGTGGAGTGCAGGAATCAAACACCCCTTCCCTTCTGCCTCAAGCTTGAGCCGGGGCATCTCACCTCCTGCCCACCTTGATCGTGGACTTCCAGCGTCCAGTACTGTGAGGAAATAAACATCGGGTGTATAAGCTGTGGTGGTCCTGCCGCAGCCCAAGCCAACAAATACAGTGAGCACCCAGCACGGCAGCCAGAGTGCTTTGTAAAAGGCAAATTTGACCTCGTCTGTACACCCAGACCCCTCAGAGACCCCTGCTGCTGTAAGGACAAGCCCCTGGGGCTTCTGCAACTTCCCGGCCCAGACCCCACCCCAGCCCCTTGGCTTCTGCAGCTGGGTCAGTCTTGCAGCCCACCTCCTGGATTCTGGCGCATGTCTCTGAACGCGCTGTTCATTCCAACCAGAAAGGCTGTTCCAGCCCTCCCAGGTGGTGGCTGGTTCCGCAACATCCAGCCAGAAGGCCTCGAGGCCTCACATCAGGGGCACTGGCACCTGGCCCGTGGCGAGGGGCCTTGGGTACAAGGGAGCTGCGGACGTGAGGCTCGAACTTGGGGACGGTCCTGGCCAGGAAGCTCCGGTATGGTCCTCTGCCCCAGCGTGGGGTCGAGGAAGCGGCCTGGGGGTCCCCGGGACCACCCTACGCTTGGCCATAGATAGCGCAGGAGGCCGACGTCCTGCGAGCACCCCGCATTACGTCCTCCCGTCCCTCCCACAGAGGCCGCCGCGCTCGATAGTGTCGCAAAAGGGGGTGGAGTGCGTCGCGCTTGGAGTGACGTAAGGGGGCGTGACTCCCGTATGTAGGCCGACGTAAAGGGGGCGGAACGCGCCGCGCTCTGGTCGGACGTAAAAGGCCGACGTTAAAGGGGTAGGCCGCGCCGTGGGGCCGCGTCTTAGGGACGCCGGCGCCATGGAGCGCTACGCGGGCGCCTTGGAAGAGGCGGCGGACGGGGCCCGGCAGCAGGAGCGGCACTACCAGCTGCTGTCGGCGCTGCAGAGCCTGGTCAAAGAGCTGCCCAGGTGCGCGTCTGCCTGCGGGCGGGGCGGGGCGGCCTCCCAGGCCACCCGGCGCCGCCGCGCTCACCGCCCCGCTCCGCTCCGCCCGCAGCTCCTTCCAGCAGCGCCTGTCC
This sequence comes from Tupaia tana, assembly GCA_026018925.1. NCBI lineage: Eukaryota > Metazoa > Chordata > Mammalia > Scandentia > Tupaiidae > Tupaia > Tupaia tana. The sequence goes on along the minus strand of JAKSZU010000026.1, from coordinate 29,813,468 downwards.
TACACCACGCTCAGCGACCTGGCCCTGGCGCTCCTCGACGGCACCGTGTTCGAGATCGTGCAGGGGCTGCTGGAGATCCAGCACCTCACCGAGAAGAGCCTGTACAACCAGCGCCTGCGGCTGCAGAACGAGCACCGAGGTGCGCGGGGGCGGCGGGGCGGCGCACACTCCTGGAGACGGCCCCGCTTGGGAAGCGCTCAGCCCCTGTGCAGGTCGGGCCTTTCCCGGGGTGCCTGGCGTTCCTCGGCAGAGGTCTTTGAGATTGGCCGCCTCAAGTGCACGGAGCTTTCGAGTGGCTCGTTTCGGTGGCCAGGGAGTCAAACCATTGTTGTCAGTTGCACAATCCCATTCTTAGCATGACATCCAGAAACTTCCTCCTTGGCTTCCCTGTGCCGCCAGCCCCTTCTAGACAGGATGCTCAAGGCCTTGGTGCTAGACTGGCCCATGTGCCCGACACTCAAGTCGCTTGACAGCTCTGCGGCGTCCTTTAGCAGTTCTCTCTCTGGTTTCGCACAGCACCACACAGACTGCTCATCAAATTCTTGAGCACTGTTCCCAGTGGCTCCTTCAGGGACCCCCCCCCTTTTTTTTTAAGAGTTTTTTTGCTATAGGGGGCGCGAGCTCGCCAGAGAGACAGAAAGCAAGAAATCACCCCCCAGGAGGGATGGCCACGCCACAATCCCTTCTCCATTTTCCTCTTGGGATCTTGGGCACGCACGCACACGCCCCGGTGTGAGTTTAAGCCACCGGATCCGGACTTGAACCGGTACATGGGAGTCCAGCGACAGCCATTACACCAGCTGACTCTTTAGAGCTTCCTGCTTGAGCCACTCACTGCTCAGCCACACCAGAGCCCTTTCCTTTTTTTTTTTTTTCCTGGAGAGATTTTTGCTATAGGGTGCTTGCGCTCGCCAGACAGACAGAGAGAGACAGAGAGACAGAAAGCAAGAAATCACCCCCCAGGGGGGATGGCCACGCCGCAATCCCTTCTTCTTCATTCTCCTCTTGGGATTTTGAGCACGGACGCGCCTGGCGTGAGTTTAAGCCACCGGGTCCGGGACTCGAACCATGGTCGACTACATGAGAGTCCAGCAACATAGCCATTACACTAAACTGCTGGTCCCTCAGCCCCACCAGAGCCCTTTCCTGCAAAGTATACTGGGCAGCTCCCGGTGCACTTTCAGGTGTCCACCTCTGCTATTTTATTTTTCCCCAAACTTCTGAAAACAAAAATTCAAATCTTTTAAAGAATTGACATAATAATATAACCAGTATCCTGCCTGCTCCACCTAGATTCCTTATTTAACATGAGATTCTTTTTTATTTTGTTTTGTTTTGGAGAGGTTTTTGCTATAGGGTGCGTGCGCTCACCAGACAGACAGAGAAAGACAGAGACAGAGAGATAGAAAGCGAGAAATCAACCCCCCCCCCCCAGGGGATGGCCATGCTGCAATCCCTTCTCCTCCATTCTCCTCTCGGGATCTTGGGCACACACGCACACGCGCCCAGCGTGAGTTTAAGCCACTGGGTCTGGGACTCGAACCGCGGTCGACTACGTGGGAGTTCAGTGACATAGCCATTACGCCAACTGCTGGTCCCGAGGTTCTTTATACCCCTAAATAATGTGACACCGTTATCGCTTCACCAAGATTTTCGACACAGCCCTTGGTATCTGTGGCCGGAATGTGGTGAAACATCCTGTGCATTGCAGGGGCAGGGAGGCACCCTCCCCAAGTCGTGACAATGCAAAAAGGGCTCCAGACCACAGTGAGGGCCTGTGTTGGCCTGGGATTGGGAACAAGTGTTCTAGAATAAGAGTACTGCCTACACCATCGCGGTGGTAGCCTCCGGAGAGGTTAACTGTTCGGGTGTCTCTGGCTTTTTGTCCGTTATCACGTTACCTAACTTGGGTCAAATTGTCACTTTATAAGGATCTAGTCCCGTCATGATCCAGTTCAAGCCATTGTTCTCTGCTTCTGGAACATTCATCGTGGGGCTGATTTTTGAAGTGTTGGGCATTCTTCCTGCAGGATATCCTCCCTCTAGATGTACTGGCCTGCTTTCCCCTGCTGTCATTTAACCTGTTTCTCCATCCTCCGTGTTTCCTGTGAAGTGGGCAGGAGGTAGGCCTGATTAGATGCAGTGGCGGTAGCAAAAAAAAAAAAAAAAAAAAACCTCCTCCTGATGCAGGGCCCCCTCCCCGTGAGGACACGTGATTATCCTCTGCCCCAGAATTAGTGCATTTTTTTCCCAGAAGGGGATGTTAGGTTTTGTCCAATCCTGTTTTAGCACCTAGTGACATGATCAGGTGGTTTTTCTGTTACTATGGTAGATTACATTGATATTTGAGTTCCTGGGATCAGCTGCCTTGCTGGGATCAATCCTTTGGGGTTATATATTTATTGGGTCGAGAAAGCCATGACACATTTTTGCAGAGCTATGTCGTGACTTTCCCAGCGACCTCATGTATTTATTTACATATTGGATCGGATTTACCAAAACCTCGTTAAGAACTTTTGCCTCTGTATCCACAATGGGCATTGGTTGCAGTTTCGATGTTTTTGTCTGGTTTGGGTGTCAGGGTAAGGCTGTCCTCACAGGGTGAGTTTTCATTTCATTTCATGTTTCCAAGAAGAGTTTGCACAGAACAAACTATGACTTCTTCCCAAAAGGTTTGGGCAATTGTCTTTTTGAGCATTTGTGTCAAGGTATAAGATACCTATAGGATATGGGTCAGCATTCTTTGAATACTCGTTTCTCTTTTTAATACTCAAACTGTGCCAGGTCATTCTTCTTTCTCAGTGCTCAGACTGCAGGTCTGGCCAGTGGGGGAGCTTCAGGCTGGCTCCCTTTTGATGCATTCCACCAATCCCTTGCTTTCTGGTACAGGAAAGTATTCAGTTCAACATTTCTTGTTCTTTCTTTCTTTTTTTTTTAAGAGGTTTTTGCTATAGGACATGTGCGCTTGCCCGGAAGAACAGAGAGAGACAGAGAGACAGAAAGCGAGAAATCACCCCCCGCCGGGGGGGATGGCCACGCTGCAATCCCTTTTTCTCCATTCTCCTCTCGGGATCTTCTTGGGCATGCACACGTGCACATGCGCCCGGTGTGAATTTAAGCCACCGGGTCCAGGACTCGAACCGCGGTTGACTACATGGGAGTCCAGCGACATAGCCATTACGCTAACTGCTGGTCCTTCGTTTCTCATTCTTTCCCTGCCTCCATCCTGGGACCAGCCATTTCTCCATGGAGCCTGGTTTATTTTATTTTTCAGTTTTGCTATAGGGCACGTGTGCTTGCCAGAGAAAGACAAAGGGAAAGAGAGAGAGAGGGAGAAATCCGTCCCTGGGGGGATGGACACACTACAGTTCCTTCTCAGTTCTCGTCTTGGGATGTTGGCTACACGCACACGCACACGCACCCAGCATGTTTTTCAGGCCACCAGGTCCGAGACTCGAACCGTTCAGTTAGCCACGTGAGATCCAGCTGTCTAACCACCACACCATCAGCTGGTCCTATTTTGACATTTCATTTTTAAAAGCCGATTTGGGGGGACCAGTAGTTGGCATAATAGCTGTGTCACTGGACTCCCATGTAGTCAACCATGGTTCGAGTCCCAGACCTGGTGGCTTAAACTCACGTAGGCAAGTGTGTGTGTGTGCCCAAGATCCAGAGAGGAGAATGGAGGAGAAGGGATTGAGGCGTGGCCATCCCCCCCCCCGGGGGGGGGTGATTTCTTGCTTTCTGTCTGTCTCTGTCTGGCGAGCGCATGTACCCTATAGCAAAAAAAAAAAAAAAAGATTTTGGGCCAGCTTGATTACCTAGTGGTTAAGGGAGCCAGATCACCTGGCTGACCACAGCTCAGATCTCCCTGGGGGTGGAAAAAACATGCTGTGCTGCGTGGGGCCGGCAGTCCTCTGGGGGTCTTCCCCCAAATCCCAGCAGGATGGAGAATAGAGGATTGCAGTGTGACCACATCCCATCGGAGGGGGTTCTCTCTCTCTCTCTGGCTAGCACATGTGCCCTCTGGCGATTTAAAAAAAATTATGTTAACATCTTTTTAAAGAATTATTTAATTTCTTTTCATCTTATTTATTCATTCATTTATTTTGACCAGAGAGAGACAGAGAGGGGAAGTGAGAAAGCAAGCCACCAGGTCCCACAGTCGGCCCTGTGGGAGTGTCCAGTGCCTTAACCACCACGCCACCTGCTGGTCCCCTTATTACCCATTATTTAAAGGTGATTTTTTAAAAAAAGAATTATTTTATTTATCTTTATTATTATTTTCCAGTTTGATCAGAGACACAGAGAGGGAAAGTGAGAAAGCAAGCCACCAGGTCTGGGACTTGAACTACAGTCGGTCATGTGAAAGTCCAGTGCCTTTAACAACCACATCACCTGCCGGCCCCTTATTACCCGTTTTTAAAAGGTTTCTTTCATGAGAGGAGAAGGAAGAACCCTCAACAGGGTCTTACCACCCTGCGAGGGGCCCCGCCTGGGCAGGGTCACCCAGTTTCCCAGGGCAGAGCTTCAGGACAGGGTGGCGCCAGGAGGCAGTGGGTGAGCTGCCTTCACTTTCCACTGCTCCTCCTGCTCCCGGCTGGTGCAGGGATGGCTGGTCGCCTTTGCTTCCTTAGCCTGGTGAGGTGGGGCCCCTTCTACCCGGGCAGCTGTCCAGCTGTCCGCTTTCCTCTTTGCTCTCAGTTGCTCACCCAGTGGGGTCCGGGCGCCAGCCTGGGACTCCTAGCGACGTTTGATAAAAGGAGTAAAGGAGGTGACATTCCCTGCATTTGTTTCCTGGCAGCCTGCCTGCACCTCGTGTAGCCGGAACCAGATCATTAGGGAGGCTCTTGCTTGTTCCTTCATTTATGGAGCTGTCCGGAGGGTGGCTCTTGGTTTCAGACACGTTTAGTGTGATGAGCCATTTTGGCAGGCTGCACAAAGCCGAGGACTGGAGATGGGGGAGGCTGTGGGCACAGTGGGGGCCTGGCACCCTGCGGGGACCCTCCTGCGGGGACCCTCAGGGACTCTCCCAAGAAACACTGTAGTTGAGGTCTCGGGCACAGAGCACTGGGTCTGGTGTTCCCTCCCCTCCTTCCCAGTGAGATGGAGCTGCTGGATGCTCGCCGGCCTGGCCCGGGCTGCACGGAGTGGTGGGTTCGTCCCCTTCCTGTCAGACTAGTCAGTTCGCACAGGTGTGTTTGTGGCAGCTTCTCGGGGACCTGGGGCTCTGCTCAGTGACCGAGGGCGAGCCCATCTCAGACCTGCAGGCTCCACAGCACAGAGCCTCTGCAGGCTCATCCCAGCCTGGGCCTGCCTGGTCTGTGCCCACCCCGCTTCCTCCAGCTGCTGAGGGCGGACAGTGGCCCACGCCGAAGGGCAGAGCACCAAGGATTAGAGGCCCAGCCACACCCCTGCAGAAGAGGCCCCGACTGCCGCGTGGGGGCCCTCTCCTCCTCCCCTCCTCCTCCAGGCGTTTGCCTGGGTGGCCTGCTGGATGCTAATGTCCCATGGGTGCTAGGGCAGGCCACACCCAGGACTGCTGCCCATGGTCACAGCCAAGAAGCCCACCCACCTCCTCCACCTCCTGCCCTGCTGCAGCTCCGATCCCACCCGATGCCAGCCTTCCCCGCCCCCCTCCTTCGGCATCCTGTATCTTCTGGGGTCCCTCTGACAAAGGGAGACCCTGCCCGGGAGGACTGAGGGGCCCTGGCATGGGCCGGAGGTCTGCCCAGCTCCCAGTGCAGAACTTCAGGATGGGGTGGGATCAGGGGGCCAGGCTTCCCATCGCCCCCTTTGGACTGGCTGCTGTGGGGTGGGTTGGCAGTTCAGGCGCCAAGATAGGAGCTGGGCCCTGGGCCCTCTCCCCGCCTGCTGACAGGTTCTCACCCCTCCCAGTGCTCAGGCAGGCGCTGCGGCAGAAGCACCAGGAGGCCCAGCAGGCCTGCCGCCCCCACAACCTGCCTGTGCTCCAGGCAGCTCAGCAGCGGGAGCTGGAGGTACGGGGGCACGGGTGGGGGGCGCGGGCTCAGCGCCTCCTTTTGGGCACTGCCTGGCTCTGCCGATGAGGGCAGGGTGGGCCTCTGAGGCCTGGTGGGTCCCAGCAGGTGGCTGCCCCATCTCCTTCCCCCCGCCCCCGGGCTCTGCACAGAGCAGGTGCTGAGTGGGGAGTTTGGTGGCCTCCAGGGTGCAAGGACGTTGGCAGGGTGACAGGGCCAGCAGGGGAGAGGCCCTAATCCTCCCAGGAGCTCAGAGATAGGTGGAGACAGGCCCTTAACCAACGAGCCCAGGCAGGGCAGCCACAGATGTGCTGGAGCGCCCAGCAGGGCATGTGGGGACCTCCCTGAGCCCTGCAGGCTTCAGGACGGTGGGAAGAAGGCGGAGGCTTGGGTGTGGCTGGACACAGCGGTGGTTCCCGCCTGGGGCTGGGCTGCTGGGAATGGATGCAGAGTGCAGAGAGTGCAGGCCACAGCAGAGTTAGAGGCAGGGACCATGGAGGGGCAGGGCTGAGCCCGGGTTGTCTCTGCTCGGGTTGTCTCTGCTCGTCGCGGCAGGCCGTGGAGCACCGGATCCGTGAGGAGCAGAGGGCGATGGACCGGAAGATCGTCCTGGAGCTGGACCGGAAGGTGGCCGACCAGCAGAGCACACTCGAGAAGGCAGGGGTGGCCGGCTTCTACGTGACCACGAACCCTCAGGTCAGCACTGGTCCCTAAAGGCCCAGTTCTATCTGCGGAGCCAGGCCTGGGGTGAGGGTGGGGGACCGAGGGAGGTGGGGATTAAGATGGAGCTGAGACTCCAGGAAGGGTTTCTGCCCACAGGAAAGGGCGTGACTGACCGTGGGGACATGCCCCTCCCCTGCCAACTGTACCCCAGCTAAGGGGGTGCACGGGAAGGCCTGTCTCCTCTCCCCTCCCCTGCATGCCCCACCGAGTACCCAGCAGGGAACTGTTGGCCCTACTGGGGGTGGGGGCCCAGTTCCATTCCTCCTGGCCGGCTGCAGCCCTGTGACTCCCTCTGGGTGGGGCAGGGGGCACAGAGAGTCGTTCTGGCCCCTCTGCATCCCAGGAGCTGACGCTGCAGATGAACCTGCTAGAGCTGATCCGGAAGCTGCAGCAGAGGGGCTGTCAGGCAGCCCTGTGACCAGATGGGGTCCCCGCTGTCCACGTCCTGCCCAGCCCACCGTCACCACAGGCGGCAGGAAGCCGAGCGGCGCTCACCCCCCTGAGGTTTGGCCACTGTCTTCCAGCTGCCTGCAGGGGTGGCCTTCTGAGGAGGGCCCAGTGGGCCCTCGCTGCCCTGTCTCCCACCCGTCTGGGTTTTCTGTCAAAGCACTAGATGTGTCACAGAGGAGGAGTAGCCTGCCTGCTGCTCGCCTGGGATGGGCCGAGTGGGGCTGGACATTCCAGCACCTTCTCACTCCACGGGCAGGCCCAGGCTCAGTGCTTGCTCCCAGCTCGGCCCCTCCCTCGGCTGCAGCCCGCGGGCAGGAGGCTGAGGCCCAAGCTCCGTGTGACCCAGAGAAATAAAGACGCCTCAGGACAGCTCCCTGTGGTCTCTGTGGCAGGTGTTTCCTGCACCTGGGCTCAGGTCTGGCCCTCACCTGGTCTGAACACAGCCCCAGGTGCGGCCCCGCTTCACAGAGGCCTCTGCCGGGCTCCCCTCCCCTGCTGTGCCTCCTGCCATCTCTAGTCCCCTAGGACTGACTTGGAGCCTCCTGGTCCCATGACACTGTGACAGCTGTTTCCCTGTGTCCCCACCCAACCCGCTGTGTTGCAGGGCTGGGGCCGTGAGCAGCCTGGTCAAGGGCCTCTGCGGGCCAGAGGCTGCCGGGCAGAGCCAGAAGGCAGGCCCAGGGCCTGAGGGGAGTACAGCTGCCCCTGGGGCATAGCCCAGCAGCCCTGCATCCTCTCTGTGCTGACTGAGCCCATGCGCCCTGGGCTGCAAAATCAGGGTGAGGGGTATCTGCCCCCCAGGTGGCTGGTTTGGCATGGCAGCCACACAGGTGTTGCCTGCCCCACCCATGGCGGGCCTGGCCCCCAGGGGCAGGCAGAGGCCAGAGCCTGAATCTGAGGCTTCCATCCAAGTGCCCCTCTGCTGCCTAGAGCTGACCCCGCCCCGCAATGACACCGACGAAGTCGAGGGCTCTGGGCCGTGAACAGTGATTTACTGACCAGGTGGCTTCCTGGCCTGGCTGCTCCCCACACGCAGGGCTTGGAGAGTGTAGGTCAGACCGGGCAGGAGGCAGTCCTTTGGTCCCGGGATATGGGGGATGGCAGAGGTGGGGCCCATGCCCTCACTGAAGGGCAGCTCAGCAGGGATCAGGCCCGGCCCACAGCTAAGCGCCCACAGCCTGGGCAGAGCTGGTGGGAGAGACGCGGACGCAGCTGCCCCCCGCCCTGCAGGACTTGATCCTGGTGAGGTTGCGGTGGGGGCTGGGCTGCAGCTGCACTGAGGGCCCCAGGGTCACCCAGACCCCCCTCCGAATCCCTGCCCTGGACTAAGGGCCCAAACGCGGCAGTAGTGGCGAAGCTGCCTCTAGGCCGGGCGGTAGAAGAGGTCGCCGGTGCAGAGCCGCCGCTTGAGCTCCTTCCAGAGCAGCTGCCGCTCCCGCCGGGCGCCCTTCATGATGCCGCTGTTCTCCATGGCGCGGCGGGACAGGTAGGGCAGCACCTCCATCACCGGGCCGTAGGGCACGTACTTGTACACAGGGAAGCCCGCCTGGCCTGCACGCACGGCACATGCTGAGTCCCAGCCCCCGGCACCGGGTACCCTGCCCCAGCCCAGCCCAGCCCAGGGGGCCCAGCTCACCCAGCGGGAAGCTGATCTGGTCGCACATGCCCAGTAGCTGTCCGAAGTATACCTGGCGGTCGGCAGGATGCAGGCCCAGCTCTTCCATCCTGTGAGTGAGGGCGGCCCGGCAGGTGAGCAGGCGGCCCCTCCTGCCACCCCAGGTCCCCAGCATGCATGCACACACACTCCAGCCCGTAGCCCCTGCAGGACTCCGCTGCTCCCAGGCCACAGCTCTCTGGAGGCCCCTGGTCCTGGTCAGCAGGTTCCCTCCGTCCCCTCCCAGCCTCCCCTACTACTCCCAGTGCCCTGGCCCCACAAGGCAGACCACACATCCTGGGGCCCAGGGAAGCTCCCCTCTACTCCCATGGCTCACCTGGAGCCCTCTGAGTTTCCTTTTATGACTGGTCCCTGGCCCCACCCCAGGCTCCCCGTGCAGGCTGCCCCACTGCACTGTCTCCACAGCTGCTCTGCCCACACCCAGCCACTTGCCACTTGTGGCCCGAGTCCTTGGAAAGTGGCCATGTGTCAGATGCATGTGGGGTTTGGGATATCCCATAGCTTTCCTGAAGGTCTGAGTGTACACAGAAACTGTAAATACTGTACTTTGGATGCACTGGGTCAAATAAAGTTTTCTTGGCATTATCACCGTTTTCTTTTGATGTGGCTATTAGGAAATTAAAAATGACAGGTACGGCTCACATCACACACGTCTCTTGGCCTTTTGGCTAAGATCAAGTGTAGTTTGTATTGGACAGAGCTGCTCAGATGTTGGGGAGCCCCGACTCTTCACACCACCCCTTAGAGGATCTTAGACAATTCCGGGGGTCCACGGTGTCAGTGGCCAGTGACTCCATGTCCCCCTGGCTTCCTAGGTGTCCGTGTCCAGGCTCAGCACACTCTGGAGCCCCCACCGTGGGGCATGACCAGCCGGGCCCTCCCCACAGCCATGCAGGCCTGGCTCCCCCTACACAGCCCGGCCACCCCTGTGATGGTCACTGTCTCAGGGCTCCCACCCCTGGTGCCCCAGCATTCCTGGGACCTCTGTGGGCAGCTGGCCCGCAGCCCCTTCCCTGAGCTGGGCTCCAGCGTTTGCGCTCCCCGTCTGAGGGCCTCAGTGCCCACCATGTCACCTGGCCTCCAGTCTTCCCCCTCGCTAGAGCATGGGCCCGTGGCCACCTCGGGCTGCCTGCCCGAGTCTCAGGCTGTGGTGGACGTACACGGCAGCTGCAAGGACAGCGATGGCCCCTCCCTTGCCAGTGTGGACGGCCTCTGCTGTGTGACTGGTGTCTCCCCCTAACACCTGGACTTGGCCTTGTGACAGACTCTGGCCAACGGTATAGTGGCCAACGTGACATGGCAAGCCTTGTCCTTCCAGGGCTTCTGGCAGCCCGAACCCACCACACAACAACGCCGAGGCCGGCCTCCGGGGCACTGGACGGATAGTACTGCCCCAGCCACAAGTGAGGTCCTGAAGGGCCAGCCAGCCCCCAGCTGATGGGCCAGCCACCCGCCGACCCACAGAACCAGCTGCTGCTCCAGACTCTGCGTTCTGGGCTGTTAGGTGCCTGGATGTGTGGCGAGGTGACCCATGCCAGGCAGAGACAGCGCAGCTGCCCCTGGAGAGGCGACCCAGCTGCCCAGAGCAGGAGCACAGAACCACGGCCTGTAGGGTCTGAGCCTTCCTGGGCACAGTTGGAAGCATGGCACTCGGGGAGCCCAGCACAAGGTCCTGGGGGTGCTAGAAAGGAAGGGAGCTTGGCTGCTGCTCTGGAGAATGGAGAGCGAGGAGAGCCAGCAGGCCACTGTGGCGCCACGTGGTGAGGACAGGTTCTCAGTGGGGAGGTTCAGGGGCCGCATGATGGGGGCAGGCTAGCCCTTTAAGAGTAGGCTGTGGACTCGTGTTTCTGGCCAGGGTCCGAGTCAAACGACTTTCTGGCCCGACTGCCCAGCTTCACTGGGAGCACTGTCCATTGGGGCCTCCCGCTGTGGGTGGAGTCACCAGCCAGGCTCCGGGGGAGGTGAGGGTCCCTGTGCAGGTGTTGCTCAGATCAGGGTGTGAGATGTGACCATGGTGATAGCCAGGAATATTTAAGAATTCATTTGGGGGCCTTGATGCACTGGACTCCCACATAGCCGACCATGGTTCAAATCCTGGACCTGGCAGCTTATTTTCTCACTTTCCCTCTCTATCTGTGTGTCTCTGGTGAATTAAAATAGTAAGCAAAAATAAATAATTCTAAAAAAAAAACAAAAAAAGAATTCATCTCACCTTAGTTTTGTATTTGACTCATTAGAATTCTACTCAAGTCTGGCTTCATGGGACACATGACCTGGCAAGCCTTGTCCTTCCAGGGCTTCTGGCAGCCCGAACCCACGACACAACGCCGAGGCTGGCCTCCGGGGCACTGGACACATAGTACTGCCCCAGTGTTGCCCCAGCCACAAGTGAGGTCCTAAAGGGCCAGCCAGCCCCCAGTGGTGCGGCGTTACTACAGCACTCTATAATGCTGGACCCGCGTGGGGCAGGCCACGGGTTCACACCTGGCACGGGTGACCCAGGCTGGCTGAGGCCGGGGTGAGCTGTGGTGTGAAGGCCCTGCTGTAGGTGCCTTCTCTTCTAGTCTGTGGTCTGTGTTTGTCTCCCCCCTCCTCTCTCACGACGGAAATAAGCGTTGAAAAATATATAGAGGCCCAGCCAGTGGCACGGTGGTTAAGGCAGCTGGATCCCACAGGGCTAACTACCCGGTTCAAGTCTCGAACCCAGGCCTTGAGAAACACACCAGGTATATGTGCATGCATGCCCAAAATCCAGAAAGGAGAGAAGGGAAAGGGAGCGTGGTGTGGCCATCCCCTGCGGAGGGTGCTTCTCTCTTTCCCTCTCTCTGGTGAGTACACTCGCCCTCTAGCAAGATTTTTTAAAATATTAATAAAGAGACTCCATTCAATTCCAAATGCAGTTTAGCAGCTGGGGGAAGCTGTCTGTAAATGAGGCAGTGCAGGCCAGGCCCCCTGTGGGGCTCCAAGATTTAACACCGTGTTTGTACATTTCAACAAGCTATTTAAATCACCTAATGAAATCTAGTTGTTGAATTCGAAGCTTTACTACAAAGTCAAGTATTAATTAAAAAAAAAAAAAGAAAAAGGCAAAATAACTGCAGACAGCCTTCCCGCTCCCACGGTGCAGGGTCTAGAACATTTGCCCCTGGACCCGGGGCCCGCGGGGCACGAAAGCTGTCATGCCAACTCGTTCCACAGACCGCCCCGAGCACCCCAGCAGGCCTGGCAATCACCTACACGCCCCGGCCCTGGGCCACGCTCCCTCCCCAGCCAGGGCGAGAGCTCCGGTGAGGCAGCACCTACCTGCGCAGCGTGAAGCACACCGTGTCCTCGTTGTGGGACGCCACCATCACCTTGGCCTTGGCATTCTGCTTCAGCTCCTCCAGCACGTAATCGAGGCACCTGGGGAGAGTGCCAGGTGAGCCTGGGCTGGCAGCCGGCACGGCCCACGGTAGGGGAGGCCTCAGGCAGGCCCAGGGCCGTCCAGTGGGCTGGCTCCACCTACAGGTGCCCCCAGCGTCAGACGGAATGGGCACAGCACCTGTCCCTCTCCAGCTGTCATGGAAGAGACCCACGACCAACAATGAGCAAGCAACAGCTGGGTCCAGAGGGGTCGTGGAGAAGAGCCAGCTGGGGCGCAGCCTCCCCACCAAACAGCCATCCCTCCACAGTGGTGGGGACGCGCCACACCTGCCCGTGTGCTTGACTTCTGGGAAGGGACCCTACAGTGCGCTGGCAGCCCTGTGAGGAGATAAGAGAAGCAGGTCCCTGGAGGCGGCGGGCAGGGTGGGCACCTCTGCCCCCGGGGCAGTGACGACCACACTGTGCTGTGCAGAGGACAGTCAGCGGGCTTATGGTCCCCGACCCGTGGTTCCCTTTCCAGAAACACGCAATAGCCATGGCCTCAGACACACAGAACTCCGGCCAGCACGTGTGCATGGCACGGGGACGGGACACTCAGCGAGTCCCTGTCATAACAACCAGGTGGAACCCAAAAACAAGATAAACAGAGACCGGGGCACGCTGGTGGGAGGACGCCACTGTGTGCTGACACAGGCCGGTGCAGATGGAGCGTTAAATGAAAAACGCAAGGGGCAAAGGACAGTGTGCAATGTAAACACGACAGGGCGGGGCAGACGTGCGTGGTGCGGACAGATGGGCACCCTGGGCCCCAGGGAGCAGGCGCTACCAGGAAGGGAGCTGGGGCCCGCAAGGAGACTCTGCACTGCGGTGGGCGAACACACCCTCCAGGAGAGGGGAAGCGCAGGGCGGTCTCTGGGTCCCGTGAAAGGACCACCCAGATTAACAGAGGAAAGAAAACAGGAGCAGGACAGCCACTGCCCTGCAGAGGGAGCTAGAGAGCACATAGGCTGGACGCCCCGGGGCAGCCAGGGCTGGCTGCCGGGGACGCAGCCACTTTTGTTCGGTAGGCTGAACCAAAGAAAAACCTTCGATGTTTTTGAAAAAGGGACACAAAGCTGAAGAAATACCAGTTCTGACCTCAGAACACACCGCTCACGCTCCTGTGGGGGGATTCCGGTCCTAGCCCAAGCCCGTCCCTCGGCCGCCCCAGAAAGCAGGAGCAGGCTGGCGCACCTGTGGTACATGGCGTTGGTGGCCTCGTACGTAGGGTTGATGGGGTCCTCATAGCCGATCTCTGCAGCCCGGGCACGTTCCTGGGCCATGTACGCCCCCCGCACCAGCTTGGCTCCGAAACACCAGCCCTCGCGGCGAGCCAGCTCCACGTCCAGGGTCACATTGTCATAGGCATCCTGCGAGGTCAGGGACACCAAGGTCAGGGAGCTTGGCCCAGACTTGACAAAGGCAGGATGGGGACCTCCCGGGGCCTGGGAGCACCCACGCTGGGCAGCACCTACTAAGAGAAGTGCAGCTCAGGGGATCTGGGAGCCAGGTGGGGTGGGGCTGCCCTGTGACCTCTGTCCCTACCTGCCAGCAGGCACCATGCACTGGGAGCACAGGCTGGGGTGCCTACCTGCACCCCACACCACCCAGGTGCTCCAGGAGCCTGGCTGCTTCTGTAAGCTCTGGACTTGCACCCGGCGTGTGGGCACGGTTTAGCACCCTCGGGCTGAACCAGGGCTGGGCTTGGGGTCCTGCCCTGAAGCACCCCTGGGCTCCCCAAATACACAACTCTAGGAGATCTGGGGAGGGGCTCAGAGCTTTCACCAGATTCTCAAAGGGCCCTGGACTAAAAGCAGGGGGAAGGAAATGATTATCACGAGGCCTTCTAAATCTGGGGCTGAAGGCACATGAAGGGGACTCTGAAAAGCGCCTTTGTCTTCCTCCTGCCCCCAGAACAGTCGCATCTGGGTCCGGAGGCCCAGAGGGGAGGCTGGCACGAAGGGGATGAGGAGGCCTGGGAGCCCTTTCTCTGCTGGGAGGCTGTCACCCTTGGCCTCAGCCTCCCCTGAAGAGCCAAGCATGGCTGCTTGGCAGGGGCCTCATCCCTCGAGCCCAAGTGCCAGCCCGGGTTGGATCGGTGCAGAGGACCCACAGCCATTGAGAGCCCCGCCCACGTCCTCCTCGGGCAGTTCCATAAGCCCTTGGCCGCACTCAGAGCAGGGCCAGACAGACACCACAGGACTCGGATGAGGGGTGCCCCGGCTGTGGAAAGCCAGTCACGCCACACACAAGAGGGACTAGGATGCGCCCTGGGGGGCCCGGACCTTGAGGTAGCACTGGTAGGTGTTGAAGATGAGCGGCTTCTCCACATTGAACTTGCGCTGCATCTCCAGCGTCAGGCGGCTGATGGCCGGCTGGAAGTAGGTCTGCTCGGCGTCCACCATCAGCCGCACGCCCACCTCCGTGGCCTTCTGAGGGGTGGGAGAGGGCGTGTGCGGGGCTCAGCGGGCACCACCCACTGCGCGCGCCCCAGGTCCACAGAGCCCAGCCTGCTGGCTCATACCTGGGCCAGGACGTCCATCCTCTGCAGCATCCTCGTCATCTGCATCTCCTCTTCCTCGGTGAACCGAGACAGCAGGGGCTCCAGCTGGCCTGTCTGGGGGCGCAGCACGCGGTCAGGCCACAGCGGAACCTGGGAGGCTCTGCCTCAAGGCCAGACCACATCTCCCAGCAATGCTGCTCTCTGCCCTCAGGTCCCCTCTCAGCCCCCATGTTGGGCCAGCAGGGCCACCTCGGCCTGCTTGCACTGTCCCCAGGACCAGCCGCCTCACTCTGCCCCTCCTGCACTCTGACATGAAGTCAGTACCACTGCACCCTGGAACCTGAACGTGGAACGCCACACCCGGGGGAGCTCGGTGCCGTACCAGCTGGCCTCAGGCTGGGCCTGTGCTCCAAGGTGTTGGCTCTGTGGCCTCAGGGAGGGACCCCTTCTGCTTCCATTCAACACCAGGCAAGTGGACCTTGGCCACTCAGTCAATGGAAGGGCTTGGCCAGAGCAGGGAGGGCTCAGGAGGAAGAACCCACGGCCACGGGCAGATGGGGCAGCCATGCCACACACACATTCATGGCAGGGCACAGAGGCAACCTCACAGGTTGGGGGCCTTTAAGGAGCCAGGCAGGCCAGCAGTGGCAGGACCCCCACTTCCTCCAAGGGCCTATGCTACTGGGGCCTCTGCTGGCCCCACCGGCCTGCCAGTGCAGCCCAGGGCACTCCCAGAGTGTTGGCAAGCACACCCTTCCATCAGCCCGGAGGTACACACAGCACTTAGACACACGTGTGCTTTGCTTAAGTCTCCGATTCAGAGCTGAGTCACTCTGAATATGCTGCGCCCGGGGCTCCAGGTCAGCAGCTCAGAGTTTGGGGCTGATCCCACATCAGTTGGGGCCGGGAGCATGAAGCTATTTGCAGGACACTTCCCCAAGGCACGTGTTCTCCTCCCTCCATCCCAGCCAGGTATTTTCAGCAGTCCACCCCGAGCACCCTCCCACTGGTCAGGGTCTCATTCCCCTTCCCCGGGCCTAACAACGCGCTCTCGACAAAGTTAGGCTAGAACAGGTCAGACAGTTCTGCCTGGCTTCCATCTCGGGGGACACTCGCTCTTGAAACCCAGCCGCCATGTTGAGAGGAAGCCCAGGCCAACAGCCAGAAGCAACCTCCATGACAACCAAACCCCTCACCCGCTGTGCACAACCGCCCAGCTGAGCCCTGTCAACCCCAGAACCATGATGGGGACATGAAGTGTTTGCTGCTATTTCAGGCTACTGGACTTTGGGGTGCTGCAATACACAAGGAGCAGTTGAGGAAGGCCTCTCAGACACCCTCTCTTGCGGTACCTCAAGGCTCTGCATGGGTCTCTGTCCCACCGAGCACTCTGGCCACCAGTGCGTTTGTCACTTTCCTCCTGGACCACAAAGGTTTCCAGGGGGTTGAGAGGACACTGGTCTGGGTCACAGAGCACCCCCAGGGTAGCAACAGGAAACCCGGGTGGCAAATGAACTCCCTGCTGAGCTGGGTGCTGAGGGGGAGGCATGACCTGGGCATTGGGGACCACCAGGTGCTTCGAGAGCTGGGTCCTGCTGTCGATGAGGCTGCTCCAGTCTAGCAGGTCCACGGTGCTGAGGAAGGGGCAGCGTCAGAAGAGGGGGTGGCCAGCAGCTTCTCAGTCCAGCCCCACATAGGTCCTGGAATCCCAGGCCCCCCAAACCAGCCCATTCTCAAAAAAGCATCCCCAAACCCAACCACGATGAACCTCACCCCGGTGTTCAGTTTAAAAAGACAAATAAAACATAAATATTGCTCTGTTAGGACAACTAAAAACCCTAACGCAAATGTTCCCGCAGCCTACAGTGGGGTTATAGCACCAGGGGCACGGGCTGGGGCCAGGTCAGGCTCAGGAACAGCCGAATGTGCGGGACCAGGCGGGAAGTGAACACGGATTCTGCCGAACACGGAGAAGCCACAGCAGGCAGGGCTGGCCAAGGACCAGAGGCCATGTGCGAGGGGACAGGATCCTGCCTCACCACCCCAGTCACCTCCCCTACTCAAGTGGGGGACTTTTTTTTTTTTAAAAGAGGTTTTTGCTACAGGGTGCATGTGCTCTCCAGAGAGACAGAGACAGAGATAGAAAGCGAGAAATCACCCCCCAGGGAGCTGGCCATGCCGCAATCCCTTCTCCTCCGTTCTCCTCTCGGGATCTTGGGCACGCACGCACACGTGCCTGGCGTGAGTTTAAGCCAACGGGTCCGGGACTCGAACTGCGGTCTACTACATGGGAGTCCAGCGACAGCCATTACGCCAACTGCTGGTCCCACTACTTTTTTTTTTTTTTTTTTTTTTAGAGATTTCTCCCCCTTTAGCACTGTCACCCACTGTGGGCATTCCCTCCCTCTTTGAAGGGGTTGCTCTTACCCAGACACTCCCAGGGTCTCTGTGGTGAACCAGTTCTCAATCTCCGCCCTGGATGCGATGCCCATCTTGGCGACACTTTCCTTGGGACGTGAGAAGGCGTCGGTCAGTGTGGCTGCGGCCCGGGCCTCTCACTAACGTTCCGTGCCCACTGGTCTGTGGTGCTGTTCTGACGTGACCACGTCATCCGTGAGAACAGGACCCATTTCTGCCTCGTCCTGCAGGGCTGGGTCCCCGGGGGCACCTCCTCCATCTTTATTCAGCTGCTCCAGAACCCCTGGGCACCCCTCCCACAGACCCCAGCAGCTGCAGGGTGGGCTGCCCACCCTAGAACGGCCCTGGGAAGCCACCTGGACCACGGCCTGGCCAGTTTCCCCAGCAGGGCTCTGCTCTGAGCCCTGCCCCTCAGGCCCACTGGGAGGCAAAGGGCTGCCCACCTGCAGCGCCGCCACCTCCAGCTTCGCGTCCATGGCAGCCAGCCCCGCCTGCCCCTGCTCCGCGGCCATCTGGTGAAAGAATCTTCTCCACTTGGTCAGCACGTCTGAGAACTGCAGCTGCATTACATTGCAGGCCTGAGCCCACGTCTGGGACACTGGCCCTGCCTCCTGCCCTGGGCCTCCACAGAGCCTTCTGGGTTACCGCACTGCCCCCGGGGTCCCCGCACTGCCCCCGGGGTCCCCGCACTGTCCCCTGGGGTCCCCTCACTGCCCCCGGGGTCCCCGCACAGCCTCTGGGCACTCACCCCCCAACAAACATAACCCCTGCAGCCACTGCTCACAACCTCTGGTACTTTCCGTTAATGGCCACAGTAGCCCTGAGGGCTGGCAAAGCCCCAGCCTCTGCAGGTGGAGGGTTCCAGCACTTACCAGAAACTGGGGTCTCCCCAGTGCAGTGAGCTTGATGGCCGAGAAGCCGTCATCGCTGGCCCCACCTGTCAGAAGCCACCAAGAAGAGCCGTGAGGGCCCCATGAGGGCCCCTGAAGATGAGCACCTTAGAAGAGGGTCAGGGTTGGGGAGGGAGGGCGGGGAGCCCCTCTGGCTGGCGCCCCGTGCTCAGACCCCTCAGCACAGGTCTACCCAGCCCCCAAACGCCCTTACACACCCAGCTGCTCCGGAGACCTTTGCGGGCTGGGAAGGGGCAGCTCAGCGGGGCTCGTTTGCACACTGGGGCAGAAAGGCGCGTGGGAGGGAGCCTGTCCACTCGACGCAGCCCTGAGAGCCCCTCGCCCTTCCCGGCTTCCGTTTCCTCCCCGTACCGCCAGCTGCAGACTGCCCGTGCGTGGGCCTTGGGGCTCAGAAGCGCCAGGCAGAGAGGAAGTGGAAGACGCAGGGTGCTTGTCCTGATCTTTTGTGGGGAGAATGGCGGCGGGCGGGCGGCAAGGAGGTGCTCCTCACCGTAACGGCCAAGCTTTGGCCTGGCCACCTGGAACTTCACTGGGGCCTGTCAGGAGGCTGCCTCTGAGCACCCCTCACCGGGCTGCCGGGCTGGCCCGGGGCTGTGCTGTGACGGCGAAAGGACACTGCGGCTTGGGGACCTCCCAGCTACACTCGCCTCCTGCAGTGGCTGCTCCCCTTCCCGCCAAGCCTCGGTCCCAGAAGCTGCCGCAGTGGGGGATTGCTTGCCACAGAGGACATGCCAGCTCCCTGAGCCAAGCCTCGGCCCCAGGACTGCGCAGCCCACAGACACTGACCACCAACTTCCTGCAGCTCTGCGTCCACAGGCCAGGCCGGGGCAGGGGCGCCTTCCTGCAGGCAGCCAGGGCCCCAGGCAGCAGCTGGAGGTGGCACGACCACGTGTGAGCTGAGCCCAGCTGTGCCCTCTGCCCCGATGTTGTACCCACTCCCACATCTCCCCGCCCAGGGGCTGCCCGGACTGGGGCCTGAGTGGTCTCGGGCCAGCAAAGGGGGCTCACCCGAGGCCTCGATGCAGCGCAGGAAGGTCTCCATGTGGCTGTCGCACTTGGCCTCGTTGGCGTAGAAGTAGGTGCGGGCACTGATGACACCACCCCTGCGGTCCCCGAAGGCCCGGTGGGCCTGGTACTGCCTCTCCCTCTTGCTTGTGCCTAGGAGGGCGGGCAATGGCCTGAGTGCAGATGTCACACCAGGCTGGGGCTCCAGCCCACACCGGCACATGCAGGCCGGCCCCAAGGGCCCATGGCCCTCCGGACAGGCTCCAGGCTGGCCAGGGTCTTGCATGCCCAGACCGCCGCCACACTGCACTGCCCCAGATCCCAAATCCGCCATTCTCTGTCTCCCCTCCCACCCCATCCTGTCTCCCACTCTCCTCTCTCCCTCTCCCTCCTCCTCTCTCCCTCCCTCTCTCTCCTCCCTCTCACCCTCCTCTCCCTCCCTCCCTCCTCTATCCTCCCTTCCTTTCTCCCCCTCTCTCCCACCTCTCCTTCTCTCTCTCTCTCCTCCCACCCTAGCCTCTCCCGCTCCCCCCTTGCTGTGTGCCCAGCACTCAGGCACTTACTGTGCCTTCCACGTGGGGTGTCCATGCCCCCCCGGCTAAGCCTCACCATGGGACAGGGACCAAAGGGCAGAACCTCCATCACTAAGGCCTGGATGGGCCCCTGGTGAGAGCTGAGTGGACTGCGTCCACCTGGGAGGACAGCGCGAACGAAGCGGGCCTGTGCGCCAGGTGCTCATGTGTGCATGTGTGTGTGTGCTAGACACACAGAGTGATGGGGCCATGCCTGGCCCAGGGAGGGGCCTCAGACATCGTGTATGCACACGCATGAGTACGTGTGTGTGTGTGTGTGTGTGGACACACAGAGTGATGGGGCCATGCCTGGTCCAGGGAGGGGCCTCAAACATCATGTGTGCATACACCCGCGTGTGTGTGTGCACACACGTGTGTGTGTGTGTGTGTGCGCGCTGGACAGAGTGATGAGGCCATGCCTGGCCCGGGGAAGGGCCTTAGGCATCATCCCATCCTAGCGCTTGCTGGGTCCTGAACCCAAACATCTCCTGAGCCTCGGAAGCGTGCAAGGGTGGGGTGGGAGAGTAGCCCCATACTCACCACTGCCGTCCCTCTCCACAGCCGAGGTGCAGGACCTGCCAGAGGGACAGAGGACGAAGGTCAGGTCACACCCCCTGGGCAAGGTCCCACTGTGAGACAGAGGTGAGCGGAGGCTGGAAGCTGAGCCCTGGACTGACCATGAACTGACAGAGCTGGCACCAAGAAGCAGCCCCAATTTAGGATTAGCCTGCAGGCCTGGACCTGCCCCAGGCCTGGGTACATGCACTCTGAGGGAGGGGCAGCAGCCCCCTCTCCATCCCTGCCCTCAGGAAGCCTCCCCTTCTCCTTTCCAGGAAGTGGAGCCCCTCCCCGAGGGCAGGACACAGGATGTTAGAGAGTGAGCAGAAGGATGGTAAGAGCTCTCCAAGCAGCCCAGGGCACCAGCAAGTTCAAAACCCTCAAAACAAAGGGCTGGCAGGTGCATGGTGGTAAAGGTGCTGGACTCCCACATGGCTAACTGCGGTTCAAGTCCTGGACCTGGTAGCTTGCTTTCTCACTTTCCCTTCCCTCTTTTTCTGTCTCTCTCTGATCAAACTGGAAAATAATAATGATAAATAAAGTTAAATAAAACAATAATTTAAAAAACCTCTCAAAACAAGAGGCGCGGGCCGGCAGGTGGCATGGTGGTTGAAGGCGCTGGACTCCCACATGGCCGACCACGGTTTAAGTCTCGGACCTGGTGGCTTGCTTTCTCACTTCCTCTCTCTCTCTCTCTCTCTCTCTCTCTCTGTCTCTCTCTGATCAAACTGAAAAATAATAATGATAATAATAATAAATAAAGTTAAAATAAAAAAAAAAAAAAAAACAAGAGGCGCAAGGTGGTCCTGCTGGCTAAGAAAAGACAGAACACAAAGCCAGTGAAGGTTGACAGATGAGGAGGCAGAGTTCCCAGGACCCAGCAGCCAGGCCCTTGGCTCTGGCCTCAGCCCCCTCCCGGGTCTCCCGGAGGTGGCGGTGGGGCTCCTCTGAGGACAGCGGCCCCAGCTCTGGCGTCCCAGCTTCCGGTCCAGCCCTCTGCTTCATCCTTGCCCTTGGGCTTATTCTCCAAGCTGCACCGCACATTTTATTTAAAAATATAATCTGGGGACCAGCAGTTAGCATAATGGCTATGTGGCTGAACTCCAATGTTCTGAACTCGACTGCAGTTCAAGTCCTGGACCCGGTGGCTTAAACTCACGCCGGATGCGTGTGCGTGCATGCCCAAGATCACAAGAGGAGAATGGAGGAGAAGGGATTGCAGCGTGGCCATTCCCCCTGGGGGGTGATTTCTCGCTTTCAGTCTCTCTGTTTCTCTGTCTCTCTGGCGAGCGCACGCGCTCTATAGCAAAAACCTCTCCAAAAAAATATATATATAATCGGGGCCAGCTCAGTGGTTGGTGGAAGGCCAGAGCCCACAGGGTAGACCAAGGTTCGAGTCCCAGTCCCAGTCCCCGTGGCTTGAAAAACATGCTGGGTGCATACGCCTGTGTGCCCCAGATCCTGACGGGATGGAGAGATGGGGAAGGGGTTGCACGTGACTGCACCTCATCGGGGGTGCTTGCTTCCTCCCTCTCCCCTTCCCTCTGTCCCCAGTGAGGGCACTTGCCCTTTGGCAATGAAAAAAATGCAAGTCAATCTTGTCATCCTCTTGTTTAAAAGCCTGGAGGCAGGGGACCAGCAGTTAGCGTAATGGCTATGTGGCTGGACTCCCATGTACTCAACCACGGTTCGCATCCCGGACCCGGTGGCTTAAAACTCACACCGGGTGCGTGTGCGTGCGTGCCCAAGATCCCGAGAGGAGAATGGAGGAGAAGGGATTGCGGCGTGGCCATCCCCCCGGAGGGTGATTTCTCCCTTTCTGTCTCTATGTCTCTCTGTCTGTGTGGTGAGCGCACGCGCCCTATAGCGAAAACCTCTCAAAAAAAAAAAGCCTGGGGGCAGAGGGCAGAAGGAAGTTTAGACGTGGTGGTGCAGGGCTGGCCCACACAGAAGGCCCGGGGTTCGTGTCCCCAGACCTCCCTGAGTGTGGAGGGCGCCTGTGTGCCCATGATCCAGGGCTGACTGAGGCTGGGGGTGGGTCACGGCGTCAGAGCCCTGTCAAGTGCTGGCTCGCTCCCTCTCTTTCTCTCTCCCTCTCTCGTTCATGGATGGACACATGGATGAATGATGGCCCGATGAGTGGAAAAAGGAAGAGAGGGAGGGAGGGAAGAAGGAAGGGACCCTCCCAGGTTCTCATCATACCCGAGTCACACAAGGTCCCCACCAGGACAGGAAGTGAGGCCAGGATGCTCACACCACCTGGCGCTCAGGCTCAGCTGGGCCGACGGCCCTTGGCTATGCCCTCCGTGTTGGGCCTCGCCCGCCCATCATGCGTCCAGAAGAAACCCTTCTCTACTGTGCCAGGCTCCAGAATCTTCCTCCTTGGTCTGAGCAAGCAAAGACCACCCTCCTCCCCTCCAGGTGGCAATGGGCTTCCTTGTGCTCCGTCTCAGCGCTATGCCCGCTATAGCAGGTCAGGGCCATAGTCTATGCAGGTAAAACCCTCACCCATGGGCCCCGGCAGGTGCCACTCAAGGGACTCTGTCTGTCATCTGACCTTGCTTTCAAAGCCTTATTCTATCCATTACCGTGGAGAGGGTTTAGCCCAGTATCCACCTCCCTGAGGCAGCCAGAGCTGCACGGACCTGCCAGTGCCACATCTCCGCTGCACTCCACATGAAGGGACAGTGATTGTCCCCACCGTGGGGACACAGATAAATTCAGGAAGTGAGAACTTATGGACTTGAAGCCACTGAGCCCAGCTCCTGTGCAGGCCCAGGGCTTTATCTGGAGACTGAGCCAGAAGGCCCAGGTCAGGACTGAGATGCCACAGCTGCAGAGCCAGGGCTGCTGGGGCCAGGGCTCCCACAAGGTGCAGCATGGGGGCGGGGATGGGGACCGGGCAGACAGACAGAACAGAAGAGGTGAGGCTTGAACATCACCGGGTGACAACATCCTGACTCTGCAGTGGGGGAGCTGGCAGGCCCTACATGCTCTTCCTGGGGTCCCCAGCCTGGGGGAGACCAACCTCAGGGTGAGCCCCAAGTACTCTGAACTGAGGCGCAGACACAACCAAGCAAGAGCCCTGGTGGAGGGCACCCACTTCCCAGGTAAGGCAGGGGGCAGCAGGAGCAGAGACCCTGTGGTGGAGAGCAGCAGACACAGGGCCCCAGGGCTGCGTGACCGTGGGGAGGTCCTGGTCTGTAGCCCCTCAGCCTGTCTCAGTACCGCGAGCTTTAACCACACAGCGACTGGCCTACGCTGACCACCTTCCGCAAGACAAAATCATTACCCAAACGGTCCCAGGGGCCTGGATACGAGGGAAGTTCCCACTCGGCACCCCCAGAGCTGGCTCTGTCCGTCCTCGGAGCCCACACCAGGCTGGGAAGCTCAGGGGAGCAAGGAGGGTCCGGCCCCTGCTGGGGAGCTGCCCAGGCCGACTGCCATCTCTGTCCACAAAGCCCCAGGCCCAGACCAGACGCAGCCCTCCGACACCCACTGAGCAGGCTGCACAGTGCGGGCAGCAGTCAGAGGGTCAGACAGGCGGCCGCGTCACAGAGCCAATGGCCACTGGGCAGGGCCAGGGCCACACTGTCCATCAGGCCTGGCGAGCAGGCCAAAGAGACACAGAGGACGGCCCCCGAGGGCTGATGGTCATATGGCATGGGAGTGGGGGAGTGAGGGCTGCTCCATGCACCGGGGTGCCAGCTCTTCCTACCTGAGACGCTGTGTGTGAGAGAGCGAGGGTCACGGTGAGGCTGGCACATACGGTGGACGGTGCAAGGGGCCTGGTGGGGTGTGGCAGGAAGGGCACTTGTGCACCCCACTCCCCCACCCCACGGCTGTGTGCTGCCACCTGTCTGCAGAGGGGTCTGGGCTGCTCGGGCAGCTCCGGGGCTACTCAGGCATGGCCCGGGAGAGGAGTGCAGAGGAGGCGGGCAGAGGAAGACAGACACCAGATCCCAGGGGTCTGCAGAGGTGACAGGAAGACCCCGCCACCCCCTTGGCTGCTACTAAGCTCACAGAAGGGGACCCTGGTGATCTGTGGGCTCAATGAAACTGTGTTAAAGAAGCAGAAAGGACAGGGAGACCGCCTCGCCACCACAACCCCCAGAGAAAGCAGCAGGAGCAGGAGAAGCCCAGCCCAGCTCTCCTACCTGGTGGAGCCAGCCCCTCCTCACTCCCCAGCCCAGCTCTCCTACCTGGAGGAACCAGCCCCTCCTCACTCCCCAGCCCAGCTCTCCTACCTGGTGGAGCCAGCCCCTCCTCACTCCCCAGCCCAGCTCTCCTACCTGGAGGAACCAGCCCTCCGCCCTCCCCAGCCCTGCTCTCCTACCTGGAGGAGCCAGCCCCTCCTCACTCCCCAGCCCAGCTCTCCTACCTGGAGGAACCAGCCCCTCCTCACTCCCCAGCCCAGCTCTCCTACCTGGTGGAGCCAGCCCCTCCTCACTCCCCAGCCCAGCTCTCCTACCTGGTGGAGCCAGCCCCTCCTCACTCCCCAGCCCAGCTCTCCTACCTGGTGGAGCCAGCCCCTCCTCACTCCCCAGCCCTGCTCTCCTACCTGGTGGAGCCAGCCCCTCCTCACTCCCCAGCCCAGCTCTCCTACCTGGTGGAGCCAGCCCCTCCTCACTCCCCCAGCCCAGCTCTCCTACCTGGAGGAACCAGCCCCTCCTCACTCCCCAGCCCTGCTCCCCTACCTGGAGGAGCCAGCCCCTCCTCACTCCCCAGCCCTGCTCTCCTACCTGGTGGAGCCAGCCCCTCCTCACTCCCCAGCCCAGCTCTCCTACCTGGAGGAACCAGCCCCTCCTCCCTCCCCAGCCCCTGCTCTCCTACCTGGTGGAGCCAGCCCCTCCTCACTCCCCAGCCCTGCTCTCCTACCTGGTGGAGCCAGCCCCCTCCTCACTCCCCAGCCCTGCTCTCCTACCTGGAGGAACCAGCCCCTCCTCACTCCCCAGCCCAGCTCTCCTACCTGGAGGAACCAGCCCCTCCTCACTCCCCAGCCCTGCTCTCCTACCTGGAGGAACCAGCCCCTCCTCACTCCCCAGCCCAGCTCTCCTACCTGGAGGAGCCAGCCCCTCCGCCCTCCCCAGCCCTACTCTCCTACCTGGTGGAGCCAGCCCCTCCTCACTCCCCAGCCCAGCTCTCCTACCTGGAGGAGCCAGCCCCTCCGCCCTCCCCAGCCCTACTCTCCTACCTGGAGGAGCCAGCCCCTCCTCACTCCCCAGCCCTGCTCTCCTACCTGGAGGAGCCAGCCCCTCCTCACTCCCCAGCCCTGCTCTCCTACCTGGAGGAGCCAGCCCCTCCTCACTCCCCAGCCCAGCTCTCCTACCTGGAGGAACCAGCCCCTCTGCCCTCCCCAGCCCTGCTCTCCTACCTGGAGGAGCCAGCCCCTCCTCACTCCCCAGCCCCAGCTCCCCTACCTGGAGGAACCAGCCCCTCCTCACTCCCCAGCCCAGCTCTCCTACCTGGTGGAGCCAGCCCCTCCTCACTCCCCAGCCCTGCTCTCCTACCTGGAGGAGCCAGCCCCTCCTCACTCCCCAGCCCAGCTCTCCTACCTGGAGGAGCCAGCCCCTCCTCACTCCCCAGCCCTGCTCTCCTACCTGGAGGAACCAGCCCCTCCTCACTCCCCAGCCCTGCTCTCCTACCTGGAGGAACCAGCCCCTCCTCACTCCCCAGCCCAGCTCTCCTACCTGGAGGAGCCAGCCCCTCCTCACTCCCCAGCCCTGCTCTCCTACCTGGTGGAGCCAGCCCCTCCTCACTCCCCAGCCCTGCTCTCCTACCTGGAGGAACCAGCCCCTCCTCACTCCCCAGCCCTGCTCCCCTACCTGGAGGAGCCAGCCCCTCCTCACTCCCCAGCCCTGCTCTCCTACCTGGAGGAACCAGCCCCTCCTCACTCCCCAGCCCAGCTCTCCTACCTGGAGGAACCAGCCCCTCCTCACTCCCCAGCCCTGCTCTCCTACCTGGAGGAACCAGCCCCTCCTCACTCCCCAGCCCAGCTCTCCTACCTGGAGGAACCAGCCCCTCCTCACTCCCCAGCCCTGCTCTCCTACCTGGTGGAGCCAGCCCCTCCTCACTCCCCAGCCCTGCTCTCCTACCTGGAGGAACCAGCCCCTCCTCACTCCCCAGCCCAGCTCTCCTACCTGGAGGAACCAGCCCCCTCCTCACTCCCCAGCCCAGCTCTCCTACCTGGTGGAGCCAGCCCCTCCTCACTCCCCAGCCCTGCTCTCCTACCTGGAGGAGCCAGCCCCTCCTCACTCCCCAGCCCAGCTCTCCTACCTGGTGGAGCCAGCCCCTCCTCACTCCCCCAGCCCAGCTCTCCTACCTGGTGGAGCCAGCCCCTCCTCACTCCCCAGCCCTGCTCTCCTACCTGGAGGAACCAGCCCCTCCTCACTCCCCAGCCCAGCTCTCCTACCTGGAGGAACCAGCCCCTCCTCACTCCCCAGCCCTGCTCTCCTACCTGGAGGAGCCAGCCCCTCCTCACTCCCCAGCCCTGCTCTCCTACCTGGAGGAACCAGCCCCTCCTCACTCCCCAGCCCTGCTCTCCTACCTGGAGGAACCAGCCCCTCCTCACTCCCCAGCCCTGCTCCCCTACCTGGAGGAGCCAGCCCCTCCTCACTCCCCAGCCCTGCTCTCCTACCTGGAGGAACCAGCCCCTCCTCACTCCCCAGCCCAGCTCTCCTACCTGGAGGAACCAGCCCCTCCTCACTCCCCAGCCCTGCTCTCCTACCTGGAGGAACCAGCCCCTCCTCACTCCCCAGCCCAGCTCTCCTACCTGGAGGAGCCAGCCCCTCCTCACTCCCCAGCCCTGCTCTCCTACCTGGTGGAGCCAGCCCCTCCTCACTCCCCAGCCCTGCTCTCCTACCTGGAGGAACCAGCCCCTCCTCACTCCCCAGCCCTGCTCCCCTACCTGGAGGAGCCAGCCCCTCCTCACTCCCCAGCCCTGCTCTCCTACCTCGAGGAACCAGCCCCTCCTCACTCCCCAGCCCAGCTCTCCTACCTGGAGGAACCAGCCCCTCCTCACTCCCCAGCCCTGCTCTCCTACCTGGAGGAACCAGCCCCTCCTCACTCCCCAGCCCAGCTCTCCTACCTGGAGGAACCAGCCCCTCCTCACTCCCCAGCCCTGCTCTCCTACCTGGTGGAGCCAGCCCCTCCTCACTCCCCAGCCCAGCTCTCCTACCTGGAGGAGCCAGCCCCTCCTCACTCCCCAGCCCTGCTCGCCATGCCCCTCGCTCAGGGCAGACACTGCACACCAGTCCCAGGGGAGCTGCCACAACCGTAGGGACCAAGGCCAGGACGCAGCTCTGCAGCCCTGGGACTGCACAGCCGAGACAGAGACCTGCCCGCGTGTCCTCACAGTCCTTCCCTCACCCCTGCGTTTCTCAGCCCGCTCAGGGGACTCAGGGCTCCTCACCCGGGGTGGGGCGCAGGGCCTCTGCATCTGCACAAGCGTTCTGGAAGCACCGTCAATGCCACCTCTCCCGGCTGTGGATTCTCCCTCCCGAACTTCCAGCCACCACCTCCTCCTTCCCGCCCAGAGGCCCTGCCGGCACCCACACACCCAGACCCCTCTGTCCTTCCTCCATGGTAAGGCCAGGGCAGGCCTGGCACCTGTCCCTGTGGCTTTAATTTGGAGTGGTGCCCTCTGGCTCTCTCCCCAGAGTAGAATCTATGGACTAGAAAGACAGACTTCTGGGCCCCACCAGGGACACTACCGCCGTCCCCCACACGGAGGCCTATGTGGTTTGTCACTCCTGGCCAGGTGTGGCGGGTGAGCCAGGCAAGCCAAAGGTGTGGATTCTATCAGGACAGGGAGAGACCTCTGCTCACAGCCCAGAGCCCAAGAGAGACTCCTGCAGACCAGCAGCGGCCAGCAGAGTGACCAGGAACAGCACATCCTCTGCAGGGCAAAAGACTCAGGTTCCTCCGGGCACAGGCGTTAGGGTGGAGAGGGCCCTGGCAGGGCGGGGATGGGAGGGAGCCAAGTGGATGCCCTGGGAAAGGCCTCCTTTCATGCCAGAAACTCCGGGAGAAAATCCCATCGTGAAACCAGCAAATCCTCACCCAGGCTCTGGCCCAGGCCACAGGGCTCATTGGTTAATTGGTTATTCAACAAGCAGCCTCTGCAAGGGCTCCAGCAGCCAGAGGCACGGAGGGCGCCCAGGAGCACCCCGCCTTCCGAACTGCCAATGGTGAGTCAGGGCTGGGCTCCCCAGCCAACCCTCCCAGCCGGCGTGCTGAGGCACAGCTCGGACATTCCGTTCCCAGTTTCCAGGGCAGGAGGCCTCATGTGACCGCCTATCCCTTCCCGTCCAGGCCAGCCACCTGGGGAGGGGCAGCACAAACACTCAGGCCTGGCCGGGTCCTCAGTGGGGGCAGTGCCAAGCCTTATAGGGGCTGGACTCAGCTGCCCTAGGGCTCAGAGGCCCCAAATCCACATGAGCGCCCACCCCCCTCAGCATTGCAAATGCCAGCACAGGAACCAGGCACTTTGCAAGCAAGACTGGTCTTGCTGGGACCCCCTTCCTTCCGGAAGCAGAAGGAGCCAAGAGGGTGGGGCAGAGAGGTACCCATTTACCCCTAGGCTCACAGCCCTGGGAAGGGGACCCACAGCAGGCATGGCAGTGACCTTGGCATGGCAGTGACCTCGGGAGGAGCAGACTCCTGGCTGCAATTCTCTTCCCAAGGACATCTGTACAGGGGCCAGGCCTAGGAGGCTCAACACCCGCCAGGCACTGCCACATACGGATGAGAAAACTATCTGAGGCTGGGCCGGGCCAAGGAAGGGTGGGGCGGCAGGACCTGCCCAGATGAGCAGAAGTCCCTCTGCTACAGCAGGAAGGAGCCTCTCACTCGAGGGTCTGGATCAACAAACTTTTGTATAAATGGCCAGATAGCACATATGTAGGGGGCATCTTCAAAATGTTCACAGAGAAGGGCCAGCCAGTAGCATGGTGATTGAGGCTCTGGACTCCCACACGGCTAACTGAGGTTCAAGTCCCAGAACTGGCACCTGGCTTTCTCATTTTCCGTCTCTTTCTCTGTCTCTCTCTCTCTGGTGGGCGTGCATGTCCTGTAGCAAAATGTAAAGAATAATAATAAATAAAAAATTTTAAATGAACAAAAAAGAACATTTGCAAGAATGTATATTATGAAAAAAGTGCATGGATTTCAACATTTTTTTGCACCCAAATGTACTGAATTCCATTTTCCCACTGAAACTTTTTTTGTTTTGGAGAGGTTTTTGCTATAGGGCGCGTGCGCTCGCCAGACAGA
This sequence comes from Tupaia tana, assembly GCA_026018925.1. NCBI lineage: Eukaryota > Metazoa > Chordata > Mammalia > Scandentia > Tupaiidae > Tupaia > Tupaia tana. The sequence continues at coordinate 29,783,979 of JAKSZU010000026.1, read as the reverse complement.
CAGAGAGAGACAGAGAGACAGAAAGTGAGAAATCACCCCCTAGGAGGGATGGCCACGCTGCAACCCCTTCTCCTTCATTCTCCTCTCGGGATCTTGGGCAAGCACGCACACGCGCCCAGCGTGAGTTTAAGCCACCGGGTCCGAGACTTGAACCGCGGTCGACTACGTGGGAGTCCAGCAACATAGCCATTACGCTAACTGCTGGTTCCTTTTTTTTTTTTTTTTTTTTTTGGAGAGGCGCAATCCCTTCTTTTCCATTTTCCTCTCGGGATCTTGGGCATGCACGCACACGCACCTGGCGTGAGTTCCAAGCCACCGGGTCCAGGACGCGAACCGCGGTCGACTACATGGGAGTCCAGCGACACAGCCATTACGCTAACTGCTGGTCCCAGAACTTCTTTTTTAATGCCAGAGAACCTATAAACTCATGGAGGTGGGGGAAAGAAAGAAAGCACCCCCCAACCACCCAGCTGTGTGATTCTGCTACAATCCTCTCTCCCTCAGCTCTCCTGGTCAGGATTTTGGGAGCGCACGTGCAAGCGCACACACATGCATACACACACACACACACACACACACACACACACACACACGGGCCTGGCCTATCTCCCAGCCTGCCAGGATTGAACCACAGTTACCCAGGTAAAATCAAGCTCCTTCTGGGCGGCACTTAACCTCTGAGCAACAGGCCAGCCTCCATGGGAACTTTCTGGAAGTTCCCTGTACTCTCAGCCTCAGGACCATACATTCTGCCCCGACTGAACTCTACCACCCACCTGCAGGGCAAAAGCAACTTGAATTTCATATCATCTCCACAGGCCATAACATAGTATTCCCGTTTTGATTGTTTTCAACCACATTCTAAGCTTGCAAAGTGTACAGACCGGGCAGTGGTCTGGACAGGGCCCAGGACCACAGTGTGCGGACTCCTATCCCTGCCCTGCCTCTGGCCTTCTGCACCCCAGGCTCTCCCCGAAAGCCCAGAGTTACATGAAGCAAAAATGCAGGAGCCCTAGGCGAAAGCCAGGAGGAGCCGGTAACCAGCTGATCGGCGCTGCCCCACCAGCCCCCAGGAGCTCTGGGGTTACCACCAGCATGCCTCCCTGAACAGGCAGGGGTGAGGCAGACGCCAAGCAGGCCTTACTCCATCTCCTTGCGCGCCGCCTCCTCAGAGCTCAGGTCTTCCTCCACCCCGTAGTCCAGGATGGAGCCCACGCCGAAGGCCCTGTTGTGCTGGATCAGCGGCCGGATGGACTCCTGGTCCTCGCCGGCCACAAACTGCCCGTAGAAGGTCATCTTCATTAGTTTGTCAAAGAGCTTTTGTCCCAGGACTTTCCTGGCTAAGTGGAGCAGCTGGAAAGCAAAGAGAAGAGCTGTCCTAGGCCACTGGGTCTCCCCTTCCTGAGCGGGACACCCGGCTTACGTCCCCCTCCCCATTCCCAGCCCCAGAGCCTTGCTACAAGTCTCAGGGCATGGTTACGGTGAAGACCACCCTGGGGCGCTCCTCCGATCATAGCAGCTATCAATCAAACCAAGCCCGTCAATCACACCAGTCCTCAGTCGGGGCAGAGGGCAGTGTGGGGCACCGCCCCCAGAGTGGCCTTCCTGCTTCCTCGGGCCCTTGGCCTGCTTTGGTCTCCTTGTCACTATGAGCACACTATTTTCTCCTGGTCTCACCCCTGAGGAGGCCACTCACGAGTCACCCCAGCGGCACACAGCGGGTATGGGACCACTGTTCACTGGATAGACGGGGCGGTCTCCTGGGGGCTGGCAGTGGGCATTTGCATCACATTCTCTGTGCCCACACCTCGGCAGTTCCAAGGAGCTGATGCGACGCGCTAGAATGCACACCCAGATTTTCCAATGTTTTCTTCACTGTTTGCTCCAAGTCCCTAACACAGTGCCTGGCACGAGGCCGGTCCTCGAATCGCTGCCGAACGGTGAACACACACGACACTCAGACGGCGCCTGGGCTCAGCCGCTGCAAGGCCTGCCCCGACGACCAGCCTGGTGCCCGTCTACAGGGGTCTGTGAGGTGGCCGCTACGCTGGTACCGGCGGTTGCTCCGTGGGGCTCGGCAGGGCGGGCAAGGTTGACCAGTTGCTCTGACAGATGTGCCCGTGAGGACAACAGCTGCTCAGAAACGCCTCCGCTCCAAGCACCTGGCACTGCAGCCCCGGCTCCTGCTGTCACTCATTCAGACGGCCCTGAGCTGCTATGTCCTGGGGACTGGGAACGAGGAGCATGACAGGTGAGGGTCACATCCCGGCAGGGGAGAGGCCCTGAGAGGAAGGGACAAGGCCGCGCCATGTCTGATTCGGACCAGGGGACAGAAGCCATGCCTGCAGGGAGGGGGCAGGGGGGGCGTTTGCTAATGTAGCTCCAGGGAGGACAGTCACCTCCTGGAGAACCGGGGAGCCCCCACAGTGGACAGCCAGAGCAGGAGGGAATGAGAGACCGAGGCTCCTGGGTGGGGACGAGTCACTTCCTTCCTACCCCCCCCCCCCCCACTGACTCAGCCCCAAGACAGGAAAAGCGTGGTGTTCCTCAAACCCCATATGCAATAGAACCCCTTCTTTGTGGGCAACATTTCCAGGGACCAGGGTCTTGGGAACAAGCTCTGGCCTGAGCAAAAGCACTAATGAGTTGAAGACCTTTGTTGTTGGTTGTTTTTTTTTTTGGAGAGGTTTTTCGCTATAGGGCGTGTGCGCTCGCCAGACAGACAGAGACAGAAAGCGAGAAATCACCCCCCAGGGGGGATGGTCACACCGCAATCCCTTCTCCTCCATTCTCCTCTCGGGATCTTGGGCACGCACACGTGCCCGGCGTGAGTTGTAAGCCACCGGGTCCGGGACGCGAACTGCGGTCAACTATGTGGGAGTTCAGCAACAAAGCCATTACGCTAACTGCTGGTCCCGAGTCGAAGACCTTTGTCACCAAACCAGACTCCAGCAACGCCACATCCACCCCTGGGCAGATGCGGCCAACACCTCCTCCGTGACCCGCACACCAGCTCTACCAAGTCACCTCCCGACCACCCCTGTGCCTGGCCCGGGGGTGTTCTCAAGGACCAAGGTCATATAGGCATCTCCGCTGCCTTCCTGCAACTTCTGATTTTACCCATCTGTTCTCTGACACTAGGTAAGGGTTGGTTGGCGCTGTCCCTCATCACGCCCAAGCCGGAGTCAGGGAGGTGCTGGACGGAGCCTCTACCCTCACCCGGGCAGCACCAGGGAGGATCTTGACCACATCGAAGACTGCCCAAGTGGCAGAAGGGCAGAAAACCATACTTGGCTGTAAGAAGAAGCCCTCATGTCAGCTCTGGAAAGCACCAGAAACAGGTCTTGAGCGGAGGTGGGAGATGGCCGGCAAGCCTGCACGTGCAGGGCCCGCAGTTTCATCCAACTAAGGGCTCAGCTCGGCCACAGCAGAGCAACGGAGGAGCGGAGAGGCTGCACTGGCTCCCAGAATGCCTGATTTACAGAGATGGGGCAGGTGGGACTGGGCTCCGGGATGGTGGGCTGGACTCCGCAACACCCCGCAGGCTGACCTCTGCTCTCCAACTGGAGGCTGGCCTGTCAGAGAGCTGCGAAGTACCCAAGAAGAGGGCCAGCAATTCTATTTATTTATTTTTAGGTGTTTGCCATAGGGCATGTACATTCTTCAGAGAGACGGAGAAGGTGAGAAACCCCCACCACCACCACCCTAGGGGATGACCATGCTGCAATCCCTTCTCTTCCATTCTCCTCTCAGAATTTTGGATACACACGCACATGGGCCCGGCATGATTTTCAAACTATCACATCCAGGACTCGAACCGTGGTCAGCCATGTGGGAATCCAGCACTTAACCACCATGCCTTGTTGGCCTTGAGGGCTGGCAATTTTAAAGTTGCCGCCAGAGCTAAGTGTCCACTTTAGAACCATCCCAGGGTCACGTGTATACCGGGCGGCTCGACTGGAGGTGCAGGCTGCCCCATCTCTTCTCAGGTCAGAGAACCCTTTCAGGATTTAGAAACTGGGGCCAGTGGCATGTACCCGAATCTTCAAATACCTCATGGAAAATGTGTATTGTGAAAAAACTAGGCATAAATTTCACATTTTTTTTTTAGAGGTTTTTGCTATAGGGTACCTGCACTCACCAGAAAGACAGAGATAGAGAGACAGAAAGAGAGAAATCACCCCCCAGGGGGGATGGCCACTCCGCAATCCCTTCTCCTCCATTCTCCTCTCAGGATCTTGGGCACGCACGCACACACACCTGGCGTGAGTTTAAACCACCAGGTCCGGGACTGGAACCGCGGTTCAGAGACAGAGCCATTATGCTAACTGCTGGTCCCGAGATTTCACACTTTTTTGCACCAGGATAAATTCGTACTTTAATTCCACTTTTCCATTAACCCTTTCTTTTTGTTGTTAAGAATTATTTCATTTAATTAATTTCTTTAAATTTTACCAGAGAGGGACAGAGTGAGAGAAAAAGAGAGAAAGTGAGAAAGCAAGCCGCCAGGTCCAGGACTCGAACCATGGTTGACCATGTGGGAGCCTAGCGCCCCTAGCCACCACGCCACCTGCAGTAATTTAGCCATGGCCCCTGCACAGACACGCCTTGCCTTGGAGCAGGTTTAACAGCCAGCAGCTCGAGTCAGGGCGCACAGGAGGAATCTGCACCGCAGGCCAGGGAATGAGGACTGTCCTCTGACCCACAGGACTGGCTTCTGGAGAGCTGCCTACAATCCCAGGCCCGGCCCGGCCTCACCTCCTTTAGCACCTGGTACTAAAAACACCAATGTCACCCGGATCACCAGCAACGACAATAATTCGGACCCAAGAGAGGGGCGCCTCAAGGCACAGGCTGGACACTAGGGGAGGGTAGCCTAGAAGTCACTGCTGACGCCCTGCCTGTGCTCCAGGCACCCAAGGGACAGCAGAGCCAGCACATCCCTCCCACAGTCACCAGATGGCACCCCACGAGTATCAGGGTGCTGGGGCTCATTCTCCCTGGCAGGCTGGGCTCCCAGACCTGCTGGCGTCTCAGCTCCAAGGCTGGTTTTGAATCCAGGGAAGAAAGATTAGGGCCACACCCAGAGAAATCTGGCCTGGCCACTTCCTAACCCTCTTGTCCTCTCCAGGCAGGCACAGGCGGAGGGCTTCTGCACTGCCTGTGTCTGTCCCACAGTCAGTCACCTGTGACCATAACTGCTGGAGGTCCCATCTCTGCCTCTACAGAGACCCAGGGCTTGGGCACTCCCTCTTCTGCTATTCCTCCCCGCCGCCCCACCCCCAGGCTGTCTCCTCCCTCTACTGCAGCGCCACTAGCTGCCACTTGCTGCCCCTCTCTCGGGCCGGTTCTCAGATGCTGGGGCTCCCCACAGGGCCTCTGCCCTCCCCTCTCACCCACTGTGACCTCACTGAAGCCACAGTGAGGCTCAAGCTGCCTCCAGCCTCCTGGTGCCCGGAAGCCCAGTCTCACCTGATAATCAATACTACTCACAGAACCTTCCAGACCCTCAGTGCCAACAACTGGAGGCTTGCAAACTACTCCCAGAAATACCTTGAAACAACTGTCATCTCTACTACCCCCAGACTGGCGGTGGCCAAGACGGTGTGGTGCATTTTATTTCTCCAAAGCGCGCAGGCTTTTCAAAGTTACCCGGGTAAAGTCGGGCGCTTGAGCGGCTTCCCGTTCCCGCTCCCCGCCCACGACAGTCTGTGGCGGCCTCTGGTCGCAGACTCTGAAACTGTGGGTTCCCAGGTTACCAGGCCGGCTCTACCGCCAGACATCCATGCGGGCAACGAGCGGTAAATTCCATGTTCAGTTCTAGGCAATAATTTCGTATTCCCGCAAGTGGCATGCATTTTCCGAATTAAACATGATCTTTGTTTTGAGCTGGTAATAATTGACAAGTGGGTAATTCACGAGGTCCTAAAAGGAATGCAGGAAACGGCTCCCTTCCCGACCTTCCTCTCCACAGGCGATGCTCGGGAGGCGCCGCTTCACACCCGGGAACTCTCTCAAGGTCCCGCCGCGCGGCCCAGCCCGCCCCACTCCCGCCCGCCGGCCCGCCCGCGCACCTGCTCGTGGCGCGCCAGCAGCGCAGGCGAGGCGCACAGGCGCAGCACCAGAAGGCTGCGCGCCAGCTCCCAGCTGCGCCGACTGCGGTACGCCTCCCGCGCGTTGCCGAAGTCCACTACAGGCACCGGCGGCCGCACCGCCTCGGCCGCCCCGCGTCCCGGCACGGCCCCCAGGCCTGGGACCGGCTGCTCGCGGGCGGCGGGCGCCGTGGATAGCGTTGCGAGATTGGGGGTGCCAGCGCGCAGCGCGCACAACGTGCGTCTCAGAGCCATGGCGGGACGTTGGTGCGCTCCGGGACCCCTTAAGTACCCGCTGCCGGCCCCGCCCCACCCTTCCCCCAACCCCGCCCCAGAGGTCCCCGAGCAGCGCCATCTCCGAGGGAGGTCCCACCCTATCCAAGACCAACGGAGGCCCAGCCCCGCCCCGGCCCTGGCCCCGCCCCCAGCCGGGAGCCCCACCCCTATCCCATCCTTAGACCCGCGCGCTCTGCTCCGGAAACCCCGCCCCATGCGCTCCGATCTGTGGGCGTCCGCGGCAGGCCCAGCCCGCAGAGCTGCGCCAGGCTAGCAGTGGTCACAGCCCGGCCTGTGACCACACCCCCACGGGAGACCTGTCACCTTGCCCACCCCGAGCTCTGCCTTCCCCGTATCCACGGAAGCCCCCTGCCTCAATGGGAACGGAGCCTGAGACCAGATTTGCGATTTCCTCCTGGGTGTTCCAGGTGCCGAAGTTGGCCAGGTGGGTCCGGAGCCCGCTGGCCAGCGCCATCCCACACCTGCACACCTGGTTTCCTCCAACGGGGTTGAGGCGCCTGGGCTCACAGCTGAGGCCCCGCTAGAGCAAGTCCGCTTCTCCTGTGGTTTTAAGGAGTAAAGGAAACCATCCTCTCCTCCCCCAGCCAGAGGCGCGAGGCAGGAAAGGAGCCTCTTAGGGGCTTGTCCTCTCCTGTCCTCCCATTCCCACCGCCCACCCACCGGGCAGGCGCTGACCCCTAGGGTCTCCCCGGAGCTCCTGCAGCCTCCATGGTTCCTCTCTCCCCTACCTCTCCATTACAACATCTGCCAGCCCCCCCCCCCCCCCACCACACATGCCGCCTTACTGAGCCCCTCTCCCCCACAAAGGCCCTTTCCACACTCTGCCTTCTGCTCCGAGTCCTCCTGCCCACATCTTGCGCGGCAGCGGCCCCTGCCTTCCGTAGGGAGACCCGTTCTGCCTGCCCCCCAGAGCACACCCCTCCCCATCAGTCACACATCAGCACGTCCAGAGACCCAGGTCTGACTGGGTGGCAACCTCGTTCCCCGCCTCACCCCCCCCCCCCCCACTGGCCCTGCGCCCTCTGCCTCGTGGTGGAAAGGACGACTCTCATGCCAGGGGTGCCCTGATTGTCAGCAGGGTTGACATCTGGGTGCCCATAATCCTTTGTGGTAGGGGTCTTCCCGAGCATTGCAGGCCAGACGCCAGCTGGTGTGCATGCACACACACTTACACAGTGTGACAGCCAACAACATCTCCAGGTGTCCCCAGTGTCACCCTCTCCACCACCTAGGCTGAGGGAGACTTCCTGCTGGGGTCCCAGTTTTCTTGCCCCTTCTCCTCCTGCTGGAAACGAAGAGAATGAGGGGCAGGTGCGCTGAGCTGGGGGGCAGACACTCAGAGGGCTGGGGCGAGCAGCGGCCTGGGCACATGGCGTGGTCCCCGGGCTTCCCCACTCTCCTTTGCAGATGTTCCCTCCTCCTGGTGGCCGCTGCCCACAGCCCGCACCTCTGCCCTGTGCTGCTCACTCTGCGCTCCTGGCTGTCTGCATGCTGCTCCTGGGTCCCTCTTCCTCCGGGTCAGTGTGGCAGGCACCTCCCTCCAGGACCTCTCTGACCCCCAGGCCTGGCCTGGGCACGTCCTTGGCTGCAAACTCTTCTTGTCCTCCTTGCTGGTGACTTTGCTGGGTGCCAGCCATAAGGACACCTCCGTGCGTCTTCACTGAGTAAAGGAGGAAGCCGTGTGTGAGGTGGGAACTTGGGCCTCGAGACTCATTCCTCGGGGCCTGCCCTGGCCCCAGAGTCGCCCTTGCCCAGCGCCCCAAGGGCCAGGGGTCAGGACCATCCTCAGGCAGGGCTGGAGCGAAGGCCCATCAGCTTCCTGTGGCTCTGCTGGTTTTCCACCCAGACACCCCTTAGATGCTCACCCCTCTCCTGGTGAGCTTGCCAGGCTGGCCTTGCTGTGTTCTTCCCAAGACCACCTGCATCTGATGACCAGGACTGGCCCCCAAGTTCGTTCTCTCTTTCTTTCTTTTTATTTGATCAGAGAGAGAGAGAGAGAGAGAGAGAAAGAAAGAGAAAGTGAAAAAGCAAGCTGCCAGTTCTGGGACTCGAATTGTGGTCGGCCATATGGGAATCCAGTGCCCTTAACCACCACACCACCTGCTGGCCCCATAGACCTCAGGTTTGTTTTTTGGTTTGTTGTTGTTGTTTTGGGGAGGTTTTTGCTTTAGGGCGCCTGCGCTTGCCAGAAAGAGAGAGAGAGAGACAGAGAGACAGAAAGCGAGAAATCACCCCCCAGGGGGGATGGCCATGCTGCAGTCCCTTCTCCTCCATTCTCCTCTTGGGGTCTTGGGCACGCTCGCACACACGCCCAGCTTGAGTTTAAGCCACCAGGTCCGGGACTCGAACCGCGGTCGATTACATGGGAGTCCAGCAACATAATCATTACGCCAACTGCTGGTTCCCCCCAGTCCCGGTTGTTAACCCTCCCTCCACTCTGCACAGTGTGGGCAGGTGCACCCACCAGTCAATGCTAACATGTACTCAAGGTGGAGCTGGCCCTGACCCCAATCTCCTCCACCGGGAGCCAGGACTGCGCTCAGCCCATCTTCTGGGTAACCCTGTGATCTTTTCTGACCCTCCCCCAGGACTCCATATGCAGGGTGTCCCCTCAGCCCCACAGCTATGCCACCTCTCACTGCCCCGATGATGAAGGCCATCGTGTGACTCACATTTTGAGCAACAGGACTGAGTCTGTGAACGGCCTCTTCACCAAAGGCCAGGCAGGTGCCCAGGCTTCTCTGTCCCTCTTCAGACTCGGGAAACAGCTGGTGGACTCTAAGCCAAAGCAAAACGCACAGAGTGGCCGTTGTGGTGTGGTCCAAGGGAGGGCCGGCCTGGCTCCAGCACCCAATCCCCCCGGGACAGTCCCAGGGTGGGAGTAGAAGGCTCTCAGTCCTGCCTCGTGGGGGTGGACGGTCGTGCTGGAAACCTCACCTCCTGTCTGGCAATAGGACATTCACCCTGAAGCTTGGGCTCAGAAGCAAAGGGTTGGACAAAGACCTCAGAAAAGACAGTGCAGCAGGAAGCTTGGGGACTCAACCTTCCAGCTGACGATTGAACTAAAAAGGAGCTGTTGTGGGACCGGCAGTTAGCGTAACGGCTATGTCGCTGAACTCCCATGTAGCCAACCGCAGTTTGAGCCCCGGACCCGGTGGCTTAAACTCACACCGGGCGCGTGTGCGTGCGTGCCCAAGATCCCAAGAGGAGAATGGAGGAGAAGGGACTGCAGCGTGGCCATCCCCCCTGGGGGGTGATTTCTTGCTTTCTATCTCCCTGTCTCTCTCTGTCTTTCTGGCGAGCACATGCGCTATAGCAAAAACCTCTAAAAAAAAAAAAAAATGAAATACTGATACCATGACAGGCATGAGCCTTGAAAATATTCCACTGAGTGAAAGAAACCAGACACAGGACACATGTCATGGGACTCCATTTATACGAAGCGCTCAGAACAGGCAAATCCATAGAGACAGAAACCTCGGAGAGACCGGTGGCCGCCCGGGGATGGGAGACTGAGAGGAACGAGAGTGACTGCCAGTGGCCAGAGTTTCCTTTGGGTATTAAAACGTCTGGAACTAGTGGTGACGTTCGCTCAGCCCGGGAATATACCCGAAAGCATTCAGCTGTGTCCCAGAAGTGGGCAAACTGTATGGAATGTGAGTTGTATCCCAATAAAGCTGTTACATATATATATATATATATTTTTTTTTTTTTTTTGAGAGGCTTTTGCTATAGGGCACGTGTGCTCACCAGAAAGAGACAGAGAGACAGAAAGCGAGACATCACTCCCCGGGGGGATGGCCACGCCGCAATCCCTTCTCCTCCATTCTCCTCTCGGGATCTTGGGCACGCACGCACACGCGCCCGGCGTGACTTTAAGCCACCGGGTCCAGGACTCGAACTGCGGTCGACTACGTGGGAGTCCAGCGACATAGCCATTACGCTAACTGCTGGTCCCGTTATTTTTTTTTTTAAAGAGGTTTTGCTATAGGTCGTGTGCACTCGCCAGAAAGACAGAGACAGAGAGACAAAAAGAGAGAAATCACCCCCCAGGGTGGATGGCCACGCCACAATCCCTTCTCCTCCATTCTCCTCTCGGGATCTTGGGCACGTACGCACACGCGCCCGGCGTGAGTTTAAGCCACCGGGTCCGGGACTCAAACCGCGGTCGACTACATGGGAGTCCAGCGACATAGCCATTACGCTAACTCCTGGTCTCGTTATTTGTTTTTTTAAAAGAGGTTTTGCTATAGGGCGTGTGCACTCGCCAGAAAGACAGAGACAGAGAGACAAAAAGAGAGAAATCACCCCCCAGGGTGGATGGCCACACCACAATCCCTTCTCCTCCATTCTCCTCTCCAGATCTTGGGCACGCACGCACACACACCCGGCGTTGAGTTTAAGCCGCCGGGTCCGGGACTTGAACTGTGGTCGACTACATGGGAGTCCAGCGACATAGCCATTACGCCAACTGCTGGTCCCCACTATGTTATCTTGACAGTGTACACCATTGCTTGTTTCTACGTCAGCCTGGAGCTCGGACGGGGAGCCCTCTTGAAGTTATCCCCTTACCACACACCTTTTACCTGCATTTTCTGAAATATTTGCCCAGTCACGGCTCCCTGCATTCATTCTGATTTGTTGCATTTTGCTGTTTACTCTGTACCCATTTTTTAACTGATATATTTACTCTGTCTGCCAGCAGAGGAATTCATGCACATTTGTTTAATTTTGGGCTTGTCTTTCTGTTATCAGCCAGCACCAAACACGGCTGGTATTTGCTCCCCGGACACGTAAATTCCCCCATCGGTACATTATCCTGTTATCGACTCCACGCCTGTGTTCACAGATCCTACTCAAGTTCTATTTAGCAATGCCATTTTATTCTTTTTTTATCAGAGCTACTAAAATATGATTGCATTTCCTGGAGTGAAGGTTGTCTGTGAGATCCCAGAACACACCACGGCGTTGCTGTGAATGCAATCACGCTTCGCCACTTTATGTAATCACTTTCAACACGTGTACGAGAAGTAGGATTCCCCCTCCCACCCAGATTCTCTCCTCGTAAGATCGGGGCGTACTCTGCTGGGAACTAAGTTATTCTCAACCTTCCCTTACAGGAGCTATCATCCCTGCAGGGGAAACTGAGGCTCAGAGAATAATGCAAGTTGCCTGAAGGCCCACAGCAAGATTTGAAGCCAGCGTCTCTGTCCTCAACTTACCCTTTCCAAAAGTCACCTGTGCTAGGTCCAGGGAACTCACCACCTCAGGGGTGCAGGAGCTGACACCAGGTGAGCCCTGGGGTCCTGCAGTCCAGGGAGGCAGAACTATGGGAGCCCAGCTTGGGTACCGAGTGCCAAAGAGAGCTGGGGCCCCCAACCACAGAGAAAGAGGACGACAGAAAGGGAGCTTGGCTGGATACACAGGTGCTTCTTTGTGTCTAATGAAACGGGATTCTGCCTGTGAAGACGGCGCAGAAGCTGGCCCTTTAGCCTAGTGGTTAAAAGAGCTGGCTTTCTAGGACCAGCAGGTGGTGTGGTGTTTAAGGCACTGGATGCTCCCACGTGGCTGACCATGGTTTGAGTCCCGGACATGGCAGCTTGCTTTCTCACTTTCCCTCTCTCAATTTTTCTGTGTCTCTCCCTGATCAAATTAAAATAAATGAATAAATAAAATTAAATAAATAATTAAATAATAGTAATAATAAAAAGAGCTGGCTCCCACAAGGTCAACTGCAGTTCAAATCCCAGCCCTGGAGTCTCGGGAAACATACCGGGCATATATGTGCACACATGTGTGTGTACATGCCCAAGATCCTGACAGGATGGAGAAGTAGAGAAAGATTGTGCTGTGACCACACCCCAGCAAGGGCTGCTTTCACCCTTTCTCTCACTCCGCTTCTCTGTCGCTCTCTGGCAAGCACGCACAATGTTAAATAATTAAAAATAAAAGCAAGCAGCAGACTCAGGGTACAAGATGTCTTTACTGGACACAGCAGGTGTGTGCCGTAGGAAGACCGGAAAGACACAATGCCAATACATCAACGTCAATGCTGGAGGTTGTTCTGCCCTGGGCACAGCCCCCATGGGAGCACACGCACTCCAGAGGCAGGCCCCGGGCAGTGTCTTTGGACCAGACAGGACTCGGGACTCTTCCTTGGGGAAGTGAGAAGAATAACCCCCGTTCTCGAGGGTTGTTGCCAAGATTCAGTGGGCACCAAAGCAGCATGATGTCCATGAAGGGCTGCTCTGCTTGGGCCCCAGGCCCAGCAACCGGGCCTTCCAGGACAGGAGGACTGGGACAAGTGTTACTCTACACACGCCTTTCTACTCTCAGCTGTTGGTTTTTGTTTTTTTTTGGAGAGGTTTTTGCTATAGGGAGCGTGTGCTCACCAAACAGACAGAGAGAGACAGAGAGACAGAAAGTGAGAAATCACCCCCCCCAGGGGGGATGGCCATGCCGCAATCCCTTCTCCTCCATTCTCCTCTCGGGATCTTGGGCACACATGCACACGCGCCCGGCGTGAGTCCAAGCCACCGGGTCCAGGACTCAAACTGCGGTCGAGTACATGGGAGTCCAGCGACATAGCCATTACGCTAACTGCTGGTCCCAAAATAATAATTTTTTTAAGAGAGATTTTTGCTATAGGGTGCATGCGCTCACCAGACAGACAAAGAGAGACAGAGAGACAGAAAATGAGACATCACACCCCAGTGGGGATGGCCTCCCTGCAATCTCTTCTCTTCCATTCTCCTCTTGGGATTTTGGGCACACACGCACACACACACTTCCAGCCTGGGTTTTAAGCCACCAGGTCCAGGACTTGAACCACAGTCGACTATGTGGGAGTCCAGCGATGTAACCATTATGCCATCTGCTGGTCCCAAAAATAATAATATTTTTAAATGCTGAAATAACAGCTCCAGAAAGAAAAGGCCAAACGACTAAGGCCTAGCTGCTGGGTGGGGACCCCCGAGGCAGGCCAGCCTTTCCTGGTTTGGGGCACAGGTGGAAATGGCCCTGTCCCTGCCAGGTGCCTCGCCCAGGTGGGGCCTGCCCAGCTCCCTGTCCAGGGCATCTCTGCCCCCGGGTGGTGGTCCCTGGTGTACAGGAACAAGGTGGTTCACTGTCCCCAGATGGCCTCCAGCGGAGGTCACGGCCTTGGTGCTGGTTGTGCCTCTGGGCTCCCACTCAGGGCCTGGGTGGCTTCCCAGAGGAGGTAACAGCTGAGCTGGGACAAGGGGAACCTCGGCTGGGGCCCAGGAGCTGCAGGGAGACGGTCCATAAGGCCCCAGTGAGACGAGCCCAGAGGGGGGTGCCAGCGCCCCTGCTGTATCAGTTGTATGTCCCCGTCCAGTCTGGGAGAGAACTCGGGGTGGCTAGTGGCCTCTGCTTCTGAGTGCTGACCCTTTACCTTGGACACCCTTATTTCCTCTGACTCCCATGGGGGGTTCCCACTGGACCCAGCTCCTGAATCAGGGGTGCTGTCTCCATCGGGGCTCTGGACATGGGGGAAGAGAGGGTCTCCCTGCCCAGCACCCCCGGTGTCCACAGTCAGTGTCTTCTACTGGGGTCACCAAGATGAGTCCCTTGGGTGGGGACAAGGACAGACAAGGGCTGTACCCCTCACAACTGAAGGCTCTTTGTCGTGGTTACCCAGGGCCTCCTGCAGGGGTCCCTTCCTGGGGCCGGCAGGGGAACATTTCTGACCCAGGTGTAGGCCAGTGGCTGCCGGCCTGCCTGGCTGTCAGGCTGGAAGGCGGGTCCAGGGCAGAGGTTGGACTCTGGCCTCTTCCTGAGCCCTCAGGAAGGGATGGAAGGGATGGAAGACCCGAACCCTTGATATTCATGGGAGGGAGAAGCGCGTGCCCACGCAGGCCCCGCACAGACAGGGCGAGGGTGCCGGCACTGAGGCAGGCCCCGAACGCCTCTCGTGGTGTACGTCATGTTTTTCCACCGATTGCTCTTTTTTTCTTTCTTTCTTTCTTTTTTTTTGGAGAGGTTTTCGCTATAGGGCGCGTGCGCTCGCCAGACAGACAGGAAGAGACAGAGAGACAGAAAGCGAGAAATCACCCCCCGGGGGGATGGCCACGCCGCAATCCCTCCTCCTCCATTCTCCTCTCAGGATCTTGGGCACACACGCACACGCGCCCGGCGTGAGTTTTAAGCCACTGGGTCCAGGACTCGAACTGCGGTCGACTACGTGGGAGTCCAGCGACATAGCCATTACGCCAACTGCTGGTCCCTCGATTGCTCTTTTATAGCGTCTTCCTCACACGCTGGCAAACTGAGGTCAGTTCCCCATCCACCCTAAAACGTCGGCCTGGTGACTTGGGAGGCAGAGGCAGGAGGATCGTGACACAGTGAGACTCTGAAAAGCACACACACGCACACGCACACGCACACGCACATATCTCTGACAGTTTTTCAGAAGTAATAACTCTAGGGACCAGCAGGTGGCGTAATGGCTATGTCGCTGGACTTCCATGTAATCGTCTGTGGTTCGAGTCTCAGACCCGGTGGCTTAAACTCACGCCGGGCACGTGTGTGTGCATGCCCAAGATCCCAAGACGAGAATGGAAGAGAAGGGATTGCAGCGTGGCCATCCCCCGGGGGGTGATTTCTCACTTTCTCTCTCTCTGTCTTTCTGGCAAGCACACATGCCCTATAGCAAAAACCTCTCCAAAAAAAATAAAGCAATAACTCTGTAGCATGACCCTACAGCTCCTATTTTGCAATGTGTAATAATCGGGGCTGCTCGAAGACGTGCCCTCTCCCCTCCCCGCCCCCAGCAGACCCATAGCTGGTGCCCTTCAAGCCAGGCTCTGCAAGATTTATTGGAGATTTATTTAGGCGGCCTGGCTGGCCGGCCAGGAGCGTCTCCAGAGCCGTTCGAGGCCTTCTCCTCCTCCCTGGGAGCAGCTCTGAGTAGAGTCGGGCAGGGAGCCTGTCCTCCCACTCCTAGGCCAGAGGTTCAAAGCCCAGAGGGACGGGCTCTGGGCCATACTCACCGCTGTCCCTTCAGTGGCCTCTGACGTGGGTGGAAACGTGCTCCGGGCACGTGAGCCCAGGTCAACTTGCTCCCCAACCCTGAGCATCTGCGGCCAGCCCTGCCCATCATTGATTTTCTTTCCTCACTCAGCCCGGCTTCATGGCTGGTACTCAGTGTGCCTGCAGGGGCTGGGCAGTGTGACCTTGGCCTCCCCGGCCAGTGGTGTTCGAGGCTAATGTCCTCCTGAGCACCTGTCACCCTGCCGGCGAGGCCACCCTGAAAACACCAAGGCATTGATGACCTGGCCTTGTGGCCATGTCTGCAGCTGCTCAGGGCCCTGCTGCCACCGAGGGGTGGCCACCACTTGGGATCAGGGCTGAGAAGTGGCCCTGGCTGTGGCAGACCCCTTGATCACAGACGGCAGTACATGCGGGGCTCCCCTCCTCTGCTGAATGTTCACACCTGTGTGTGGTTCAGAGGTGACTTCAGAAAGCTAGTGGAAAGTGGAATTAAAGAACAAGTTTATGGGACCAGCAGTTGGCATAATGGCTATGTCGCTGGACTCCCATGTAGGTGACCGCAGTTCGAGTCCCGGACCCGGTGGCTCATGCCAGGCGCGTGTGCATGCGTGCCCAAAATCCAGAGAGGAGAATGGAGGAGAAGGGATTGTGGTGTGGCCATCCCCCCTGGGGGGTGATTTCTTGCTTTCTGTCTCTCTGTCTCTCTGGCGAGTACGCACACACCCCATAGCAAAAACTTCTAAAAAAATTGTTTATTTAATTCTGTTTGTTATTATTATTGTTGTTGTTGTTATTATTAATTTGATCAGAGAGAGAAAGGGAAAGCAAGAAAGGAAGCCTCTAGGTCCGAGACTCAAACTGCAGTCAACCATGTGGAAGTCCAGTGCCTTTAACCACCATACCACCTGCTGGCCCCGACTTTTTTCTTTTTTAAGAGAGATTTTTGTTATAGGGTGTGTGTGTTTGCTGGAGAGAGACAGAGAGACAGAAAGTGAGAAATCACCCCCTAGGAGGGAGGGCTATGCCTCAATCTCTTCTCCTCCATTCTCCTCTTGGGATTTTGGGCGTGCATGCACACAAACCCAGCAAGTTTCAAATTGCCAGGTCCGGGACTCGAACCACAGTCGACCATATAGGAATCCAGTGAAATAACCATTACCCCATCTGCTGGTCCCTATACTTTTTTTCTTTAATTCATATGCTTATTGTGAAAAAAACCATGCACGGATTTCAAAACTTTTGCACCAGAATGTATGGATGCTAATTCTCTTTTCTGCAAACCTTTTTTTTTTGAGAGGTTTTTGCTATAGGGCACGTGTGCTCACCAGAGAGACAGAGAGAGACAGAGAGACGGAAAGCGAGAAACCACCCCCCCTAGGGGGGATGGCCACACCGCAATCCCTTCTCCTCCATCCTTCTCTTGGGATCTTGGGCACGCACAGCACGTACATGCACCCAGTGTGAGTTTCAAGGCGCCAGGTCTGAGACTCAAACTGCGGTCAACTACGTGGGAGTCCAGCGATGGAACCATTCCACCATCTGCTGGTCCCTCTGTAAACGCCTTCAAGTTTCCTCATACAAACGCATGGTTCTGTGACAGCACTGTGGCTGTCTGCAGTCCCAGCATTAACGCCGGCTCCGTCCTAACCTTCTCAATTCCAGGAACCTTGTTCCAGACCACCCAGGCCTCTCTCAGCTTCATGGAGGCCTTTGCTCGCTCTGAACACATTTCTTTTTTTCTTTTTTTCATTTTTGGAGAGGTTTTTGCTACAGGGCGCGTGCGCTCGCCAGAAAGACAGAGAGAGACACAGAGACAGAAAGCGAGAAATCACCCCCCAGGGGGGATGGTCACGCCGCAATCCCTTTTCCTCCATTCTCCTCTCGGGATCTTGGGCACGCACACACACGCGCCCGGCGTGAGTTTAAGCCACCGGGTCCGGGACGCGAACCACGGTCGACCACGTGGGAGTCCAGTGACATAGCCATTACGCTAACTGTTGGTCCCCCCCCCCCCCCCCCGGTCCCTTTTCTTTGCAGGTGTGGTGGGTGTCCACATACCTATTGCACGTATACTCAGATGCTGGCACACCCATGTGGAAGGGGCCTGTGCCTGTCCTGTCACAGCAGCCCCTGCGTGTTACCTGGGAGGCACGTTCACAGTTCATGAAAAATTCTCCTTGATGTGAGTGCAGCCGGCCTCAGTCCCTGTCACCAGCCACATCCTCCCACCTTCCTTGAATCGCTCAGCCTTCATTCATGTCCTCACAGGAGCCTGAACAGCAGGAACGGAGCCCCAGGACGACAGGCCACACCAGGCTCATGGCTCTCGGGGCTCGGAGGCCCCAGGGGAAGTCAGGAGACACCTTCTGCACTTGTCCCATGCAGCAGCCTCCGAGGGTGGGTGGGATTAGAAGCAGCAGCAACCGAGGACACCCCAACATGCACGAGGATGTTCTGTTCCTTTCTTTCTTTCTTTCTTTCTTTCTTTCTTTCTTTCTTTCTTTCTTTCTTTCTTTCTTTCTTTCTTTCTTTCTTTTGGAGAGGTTTTTGCTATAGGACACATGCGCTCGCCAGAAAGACAGAGACAGAGAGACAGAAAGCGAGAAATCACCCCCAGGGGGGATGGCCACGCTGCAATCCCTTCTCCTCCATTCTCCTCTTGGGATCTTGGGCACACACGCACACCCGCCCGGCGTGAGTTTAAGCCACCGGGTCCGGGATGCGAACCGTGGTTGAGTACATGGGAGTCCAGCGACATAGCCGTTACACTAACTGCTGCCCCCTGGGTGATGTTCCAAGGAGGCAGTCATGGCGGTGCCAGAAGGGAGGCTGAGGTGCTGAGGGCTTCTCATCTGATGGGTCTGTCTGAGGCACGGAGCTCTCCCCCCTGAGCCCTCCATGGGCCCTGCCTCAGCTCAGCCCGCAGCCACCACCACCTGCATGCAGTGTCCCTGGCACGTCCACCTGGGCACTGGGGCATCAGATGGCCTCTTTCCAGCAGTGCACAGGTGGTGGGGCTCAGGTGTCCTCCAAGAGTCACTGAGCCCCTTAAAGTGGGTGGAGAACAGCACCGTGCTTGGTGACAGCGGCCACCACTCACCAGGGGCTCACCATTAACGTCAGTGAGTCAGAGCAGCCGGCAGGCAGGCCCACCTGGCCCATTTACACACCAGGCAGCGAGGCCGGGAGCGCCGCACCCTCTCCAGCACAGAGGGCCGAAAACAGACCTGGGTCAGTCTGTGTCACACCCTCTTTCTAACCCTGGCCTCCTGGCTTCCCCAGACCCCAGCCTACCAGTCCCGGCCTCCCCAGGTCCTGTCCTTCCCAAACCCTGGCCTCCACAGGACCAGGCCTCCCTGGTCTCAGCGTCTCTCAGGTCTCACGCTCCTATCTGGACCTCTCCGAAGTCTCGGCCTACCCAGCTCTTACCTCCCCATACCTGCTCCCCTCTGGGAAGTCGCCCCAGGTCCCCGCTACCCAGTTCCACTCCTCCAGCCTCGCCCCTTCAAGCCCACGTCCGAGTGTAGACTCACTGTAAGCCCACACTGTGTCCCCTGGCTGTGGCTGCCTGCTCCTCCCTGTACGTATTCAATACCACTAAGAGAGCAGAATTCATCTTGAAGGCCCAGCCCCAGCACAGAGGAAGGGCCACCGTGAAGACCTTCCCCTCGGCCTGCTGTGAGCCCTGCGGTGGGAAGGAGCTGGGGGAGCGGGGCCCTGTCCAGGGTGTGGTTGAGGACAGACGGGTGGAGCAGATGGCAGCCCCACCTGGAGCCTGACCTCACACCCCTGGGCTGGGAATGGGGGGAGCCACAGTGAGGGACACCAGGGTGGGATTTCCTGTCCCCTGGGCCATAGCCACACAGAGACCCTGCTGTCCCATGGGGCACTCTGGCCTGCTGGCCTTACGACCCCAGGCGAAGCTCAGCTTCCCTGAGCCGCTGTCTCCTTTACAGCCATTGGGGGGTCCCCAGGCTGCCCACTAGGGAGTCCCCTGAGAGCTGCTGGCCAGGGCAAGGCTGGGTTGGGGTCCCTATGGCCTCTCAGACCCTTCAGACACCCCTCCTATGGGACTCCACCCCAACTTGGCTCCTGGCACCACTGCCAGTGTTCACCATGGGGAGAGGAGAGGGTTGGGGGAGCCTGGCCTGCAGTGACAGAGGCAGCCAGCAGAGGGCAGCAGAGGGTCGCACAGTCGCCCAAGCTGAGCTAAGTGGGCAGCCCTGGTCAGGCACTGCTGGGGCCCACCCTGCCTGCCCCTACCCCTGGAGCCCAGTCTCACCACCGGGACACCCTAACCTCGGCCCAGCTGCTGCAGCGGGAGGCCTCACCCCTCTCACTCCAGACCCTAGCCGAGCTGCTCACCTGAAGCCACCCCTGCTTCCCCAGCACAGGGCCCTCTGCGGGTGGCCATCTGACACTCCCCTGGATCCCCCAGGCAGGGCCCAGCGGGGGCCCTCCTCCAGCATGCTCAGGCCTGAGGTCAGGGCAAGGCTCTGGTGCGTCGGGCAGCATCCCGTGTCCCCCACCACACTGCGTCCCCTCCCGCACACACCTGCCAGGCACCACACCACATCAGAGTGGACAGACACGTGGCCTCCAGGGCAGCGACCACTGCAGGCCTATGGCCTGGCCATGCCGAACCAGGCTTAGCATCTTCAGGGCCATCTCCTCCTCTGGGGGTCCTCACAAAGGTGGCCAAGGACTGGGACCATGCGAGGCTGCCTGGGCCCGGCACCTTGAGGGCTGCCGAGCCCCATGGCTCTGTGTCCCTGGTGACTGGGGTGTTCACCCCTTCGAGGCTGTGAGCTCCAGTCGCTTCTCATATACCCAGGCATGGCTCCATCAGCTCTCAGGCTTGTCCCGGAATTTGTCATCAAGACCCCCACAGCAGTCCCCCTCCTTCCTCTCCCGCCACTGACCCTGGCCTGGAACCAGGTCAGGGAACTTTCTTTCTTTCTTCCATTGTTTCCTGCTCTCGAGGCCGAGATAAAGAGAGTGTGCCCTCGAAAGAGTCTTACTGTCGAGGGACCAACAGTTAGCGTAATGGCTATGTCGCTGGACTCCCACGGAGTCGACCACAGTTCACGTCCCGGACCTGGTGGCTTAAAACTCACGCCGGGCGCGTGTGCGTGCGTGCCCCAGATCCCGAGAGGAGAATGGAGGAGAAGGGATTGCGGCGTGACCATCCCCCCTGGGGGGTGATTTCTCACTTTCTGTCTCTCTGTCTCTCTCTGTCTGTCTGGCGAGCGCACGTGCTCTATAGCAAAAAAATAAATTAAAAAACATGAAAGAGTCTTACTGTTGTGATTGCCCCTGGCCTCAGCCGACCCCGGATCACAGGCACACAAGCACCCCGTGTGCTCAGGGAGGGCTCTGGGTGTGAGCCTGGAACCTTCCATGAGTGTCAGCCTCACAGGGCGCCACCACACCCACGTCAGCCCTGTCTACCCACCTCCCCAGTGACCATACCACAGTCTCGGCAGTCACAGGGAGTCGCTCTCACCCCTCTCCAGCCCAGCCCACTCCCGTGCCGGCTCTCACTGTCAGACCCCCCTAGGATGTCCCTCTGTGCCCCCTCTCTGGACCCACCTCCAACTCCCCACCACCAGCCTCCTGCCTCCGTGTGGATGGACCTGCAGGCGCTGGTCCTCTCCGGACTAGGAGACACAGGGGCCATGACAGGAGGGTTCCGCCTCTGCTAATAAGAAACATGGCACTCATTTTTCCTTCCTCTTTGCCCCATTAGTAGGGAGGTGGCAGGAGGGAGTGTGGTCACCGCCCACGGCCTCCTGGACTGACCGCAAATATCTGCTCCACCAAGCAGGGCTGTTTCAGGCCATGGGGCCCTAAGGCATCCCCCCCCCACCTTTAGCTACCAGAAAAATGCCACCTCCCCTGGCAGACGGGGCTCCCAATTAGGTGTGGAGTACAGCGGGGCCATGTCCCCAAGTCCCGGTGAGGCAGATGCACCCCAGAGCTCAGCTCCACATTAAAAGTCTGTCTTCCCAATTATCTGCAGCCGGCTCGCCTGGGGGGTAATTGGCTCCCTGCGGCTCCTGCGAGGCCAGAGGAAGTGGTGAGCGGGGGCTGGGCAGCTCAAGCCCCAGATGGTCACGTGGGCTCAGAAGCCGCTGAGGCTCCCGGTCCTGGTCCTGCCTATGGCTGTTCCAGGCATCCCCCAAATTTCCAGTACCGGCCCAGCACGGAGGCAGCAGGATGGAGGTAACGTTCCTGTGAGGTGCTCATGGAACCCCAGAAGAAGAATGTTTGCTCTTTTTTTTTGAGAGGTGTTTGCTATAGGGCGCGTGCGCTCACCAGACAGACAGAGACAGAGAGACAGAAAGCGAGAAATCACCCCCCAGGGGGGATGGCCGCGCCGTAATCCCTTCTCCTCCATTCTCCTCTCGGGATCTTGGGCACGCACACACACGCGCCCTGCGTGAGTTTAAGCCACCGGGTCTGGGACTCGAACCGCAGTCGACTACATGGGAGTCCAGCGACATAGCCATTACGCTAACTGCTGGTCCCTAATGCTTGCTCTTGACCAGACCCTCAGGTCCCAAATCTAGGGAGACCATCAGGAGCCAGACGCCCTGACGACCACGCGCTGCCCATCACCTTACCGGGGCAGGGTGGCTCTCTCAGGCCCCATCTTGGGGCCCTCTGTGCAGCCTCCAGGAACCTGTGCTGAGTGTTTGCAGGGCACCCAGGAAGGCCGGACGTGCCCAGGTGTGGCCGGGATGCTGGGCTGTGGCCTTGACGGGGGTTCTCCGATGACTGAGAACCTGGAGGCACCTGCCAGCTCCCTCCTAGGAAGTAATGGAAATGCCAACGCTGGCCTCCTGCCTCCGGGCTAGGGATGGCACCCACGTGGGGCCCCTGCCCCAGCGCCCATCCGATTTGACTGCAACTCCCGGAGGCTCCCAGGTCCTGGGTATGGCTGTTCCAGGGGTCCTTGGGGCGTGGGGGTGTTGCTGTCCGATTCCCAGCGACTTCCCACCCCGCGCTGGTAGATCACTGGGCAGGGGCATCGCGGCGGGCTCCGCGCTCCGTGGAACCCATCTGCACTGGCTGGCTTCCCGCTCCCTAAGCGGAGCTTTCAAGGACAGGGCATTTTGTAAGAGTTGGATGATTAAAGGAAGCACCTTCCTACACTTACAGAAATTGACGAGCACTGCCACCACGCCGCGGCGTGGAACAAAGGCCTCCCCCCGGGCTGTGCAGCTGCTCTGCCACGCTGACCCCCTGTCCAGTCACTGGGGTCCCTGGACCCGCTGTCCGGAAAGCAGCCCCCACAGCGTGATCCTGCATGGTGCCAAGGACACCAAGGGGCACCGAAGCCTCTTGTTGCAAAGGTCGTCCCCTTCTCGTCCCCCCATCTCCCCGCAGCTGGGAACTGGACAGAGTGGCTGGGGGCCAGCACCCTCAGCATGCTGGGGCTCACCCTGGTACCTCTGAGTGGCAGCCCAGGAAAGGAAGCATGAGACCTCGGGGACCCGGCACTGCAGGCCCCCAGCTAACACAGGGGCCAGTCTGTGTGCAGAGGCCAGCCGGGAGGCATGGCCAGCCCCCACCGTATCTGTAGTGGACAGGCCCCAGGTGTCACCGGGTGTCCCAGAAAGACTCCATAGTGAGGCCAGCCTGGCCTGTGTGGTGATTCTGCCTCTCTTGCTGTTTTTTGTTTTGTTTTGTTTTGTTTTGGAGAGGTTTTTGCTATAGGGCACGTGCGCTTGCCAGACAGACAGAGAGAGACAGAGAGATAGAAAGCGAGAAATCACCCCCCGGGGGGATGGTCACGCTGCAATCCCTTCTCCTGCATTCTCCTCTTGGGATCTTGGGCACGCACGCACACGCGCCTGGAGTGAGTTTTAAGCCACCGGGTCCGGGACGCGAACCGCAGTCGACTCCGTGGGAGTCCAGCGAGATAGCCATTACGCTAACTGCTGGTCCCTCTCCTGCTGTTTGACCCAGACGTCATGGTTTACTCAGCTCTTGAATGGGGCTGAGGTGCGATGGCACGAGGGGGTGAGACCTCTGGCTGGAGAAAGCCACATGGCGGGGTAAGGACGGGCCGGCGGAACTGGTGGTAGCACACGGCGGCCATGAGCCTTTTATTATGAGCCCTGGAGACCCCGGGAGGTGTTGGGGCCTGGGTCCCCGAAGAGGGGGGCAATGGTCGCAGGTGGGGGGCCTTCATTATTGGTGAGGATGGACTGGAGATGCAGGTGTGGTTTGGGGAGCACCATCTGGGCTCTCTGAGCTGGAGGCTTCCGTCTTTGGAATGGAGGGGCTGGCTGGCCCAGATGGGTGCCCCTGGGGAGGCACGGGCTCTGAGCCACCCCGGCCCCGCCTGCTCCCTCCCCCTGCGCCCGGCTCTGTGTCCCCATCCCCTGGCCCTGTCTGCTGCAGGCTTCTCTCTTCCCCTCAGCCCCGCCCTGTCCCCTGGAGCACCCCCCACCCAACATGAATATGTCAAAGGTCGAGCAGGGCCCAGCGGACAGCTCCAGGGGCAGAGGCAGCCTGGCTCCTTGTTTCTTGGGGAGAAGTGGGAGGAATGGGGTGTTCTCCAGAACCCTCAGTGTCTGGGCCACTCGGGCGGGACTGGTGGACCTTGTCAAGGAGCCAAAAGCTCAGGCTTAGCCTGTGGGCCTCGGGGTCCAGGTTCCTGGCTCCCCAAAAGGTTGCAGCTTCCCAAATACCCAGAGCCAATCTCAGGTGGAGGAACACGGCTTTTCCCAGCCCCTCTGAATCCCCAGGATTTGGTGCCTCGGTAAAATATGAGGACCCTGGGAATGGGCGACCTCCCGCCTCCCAGCTCCCCTCCCTGGCTCCGAATCAGAGACTGCTCAGAACACGTGTCTTCCTGGTTCTGAGAGCCGTCCCCCATTTCACAGGGTATTGTCACACGTTTTCAAGGAGAGGGGTGTGCTGGCTGGGAGGGCGAGGGCCCAGTGTGGGTGCGGTCTGCAGGAAGCAGCCGTGACACCACCTGGCCCTCTGTGCTGTCTCTCCTCCCCTTTGTCTTTCTTTTTTTTTTTTTTTTAAATAATTATTTTATTTAACTTTATTTATTTATTTTAATTTGACCAGAGAGGGACAGAGCGAAAGTGAGAGAGAGAAAGCAAGCTGCCAGGTCTGGGACTTGAACCATGGTCCACCGTGTGGGAGTTTAGTGCCCTTAACTACCATGCCACCTGCTGGCCCCTCTCCTCCCCTTTTTCAACCTGTCTCAGAAATGTTTACAAAGAAAATAAAATCCTTGCTTCAGGCCACTCGGCGGTGTGGAGGTTGAGGCAGCTGGCGGGATCCGAGTCCTGGAGCTGGTGGCTTGGGAAGCAGTTTGGGTACGTGTGTGTATGCGCATGCCCAAAGTCCCGCAAGGAGAGCGAGATGGAGTAGCACGGATTGTGGCATGACCCTGCGCCATGAGGGTGCTTTCACCTCTCTTTCTCTGTCTCTGTCTCTCTCCAGGGAGTGTACTCGCTCTCCAGCAAATTAAAAAACAAAAAAGTCCCCACTTCATTGTGGCGGTTTCTATGCTGCTCCCCGGACCTGGGGTCAGACTTCTTCCTTTGTGGCACAGAGGCCGTTGCCGTGTTTGGGGACTCAGAGAACACGTTATGGGCACTGGGGGGAGGAGCCTGGGGGGGGCAGGTGGGGTCTGGAGCTGGAAGTGGGTGAGTGGTGGCTGCATATACAGCAGGTGGGACCCACAATGGCGGCTCGATGCCAGAGACTCCCGCACCCAAGGCACGGAGCTTGTGGCTGGCATGGCATGGGGGTGAGAGGCTGCTCCCGGACTACCCCACTCTCCTGCTTGTCCTCAGACCTCCCAGCTCCGCCCTGCCTCAGGACCTTTGCACCGGCGGCTGCGTCCGGTTTCCGCTCTTCCATAAGGAGCTTTAGAACCTACCGCAGAGTCCCCTGCCTGAGTTCTCTGTCTGCGGCACGGTCCCAGCTGCATCCCTCGCCGCCAGTCCAGCAGGTGCCCAGGGTAGCACAGAGCCCGGGGTGGAGAGGGTGGTAGGGGGTTCCTCACTCTTGGGGCCCCTGGGAGTCACTACCCAGGCTGAGTACATGCCAGACACTCACCCCAGCCTTGCCCATGCTCTGTCCTCCTGCCCAGGCCAGCGGAGTCCATGGCATGCCAAGGGGGTGCTGGCTCAGGGACTCTGGCTACAAGGCGGGGGCACAGCCTCCAGACCCCAGCCTGGCTGTGGGTGTGGGCAAAGCCAGACTCCCGATGCTCCCTCCCCATAAATAAAAGATTCCCTTCCTCCTTCCAGCCTCGCGCAGCTGCCTGCTCGCCTGCCCGGCCCTTTGTGCCCATGCGTTGCCATGGAGATGGACGATTCAAAGGCCTGGGCCTTCAAGGTTTCCCTCCTCTCCTGGAGGGCTGGGGCGGGGGAGCCTGGATAGTTGCCCAAGAGCCCCGGAGGGTGCCGCCTCCTCTCTGCGTCCAGCTAAATGCCGGCCCCGCCAGGGCTAACACGTGCCAATGCTCGCTCTGGTGTGGCTGGCTGGGCACCACCTTGGGAATAGATGCCCTTTCCTGGGGCCTTTTGCAAAGTTGGGTATAAGGAGGGAACCGAGGGAGGCTCAGGTCACCCTGCAGCCCAGTGTGGTACTCAGCACGCAGGGGGCGCTGGTGAGCAGCCAGGAGCCTCACTTGGTCATCCCCTAGTGGCCACTTCCTGCCAGGGTCCCTGAAACTTCAGGCTGTGGACCGGGGGAGATGCCGCCTTTCCTCCACGTCCCCAGCCCAGGTCAGTCAGGGGCTGGCAGCAGGGTTGCAGGTGACGTGTACGGGCCACCGAATCCAGCGACAAGTCTGTCCCATCCTGGCTCCACCAGCCCGGCGGGTGGGCGCTGCCTCTGAGTCACCCGTCCGTGTAGCAGGGTCTTTGAGGCTCTTCCGCTCTCTCTGGGTCCTGGGTCCTGCTCGCGGTTTTCATCTCCCTATGATCGGCCCTTTAATCATCTCCTCAGGCTCAGGCAGCTAGAAGATTCTACAGCGGACGTTTCTGGTCCCTACACCCTCCCACCCACACCAGCCTGGTGGAGAGAAGGGACCGTTTGGGGTCCTGACGGGCCCTCTATAGCACTCGGCAGCTCTGGGGCCTCAAGCCTGTTTCCTCTTCTGCGTAACTGAAGGGTCGTTTACTCTATTTTATTTTTTTTTAAATTTGCCACAGGGCATGTGCCCTCACCACAGGGATGGGGGGAGAGAGAAAGAGAAGAAGCACCCCCCCCACCCCGGGAATGGCCATGCTGCAATTCTTTCTCTTCCATTCTCAGGATTTGGGGCATGCATACACTTGTGCCTGGCATGTTTTTCTTTCCTTTCTTTCTTAAAAATATTTTTTGAGAGTTTTTAAATTTTTTTGCTATAGGGTGAGTGTGCTTGCCGGAGAGATAGAAAGCAAGAAATCACTCCCCGGGGTGGGGGGGATGGCCACATTGCAATCCCTTCTTCTCCATTCTCCTCTCGGGATCTTGGGCACGCACGCACATGCGCCCGGCGTGAGTCCAAGCCACCGGGTCCAGGACTTGAACCGCGGTCAACTATATGGGAGTCCAGCGACATAGCCATTACGCTAACTGCTGGTCCCTCTTTTTTAAAATTAAAAAAAAATTTTTTAAGAGATTTTTTCCTATTGGGCTTATGCATGCACCGGAGAGACAGAGAAACAGAAAGTGAGTAATCCCCAGGGAAGATGGCCACACCGCAATCCCTTGTCCTCCGTTCTCCTCTCAGGATTCTGGGCACGCATGCACAGGTGCCCAGCGTGAGTTTCAAGCCACCAGGTCTGGGACTCGAACTTCAGTTGGCCACATGGGAGTCCAGCACCTCAACCACCACTCTACCGGCTGGCCCCCTGGTGTGTTTTTCGAGTTGCAGGGTCCAGGACTTGAACTGCATAGCTCCTCAACCACTACTTCACCTGCCAGCCCCTGTCACCCACTTTTCTAGCAAGCACCACAGATGTCAGGGGAGCTGAACTCTGTGCTGGGCCCAGGAATGGGGCATCCCATCTCTTTGGGGGAAACTCTGTCCCCTTGCTACAACCCGGGAACTCTGACGAGGGCAGCCAATCACAGGCCAGAGTTCCTGGTCGCCGGGAAGTCATTCACTGGGCTGGGCCAATCAGGGGCTTTCCTGGGAGTCTGCAGGCTGGAGGGAAGGAAGCCGGGGAGGACGGCTGAACTGGCTGTGACCCAGGCTGGCTCTGTGGGACGTGGGCCCTGCACCCATCCCTCCCCGGCCTGGGTCCCACCTCGGGAGCCTGACCCCAGGCAGGCCTTGCTCTCACGGGCTGCACAGGTGGTAGTTCTTATTTTTATTTTTATTTTTGGAGAGGTTTTTGCTATAGGGTCCATGCCCTCACCAGAAAGACAGAGACAGACAGAAAGCGAGAAATTGCCCCCCGGGGGAATAGCCACACCTCAATCCTTCCTCCTCCATTCTCCTCTTCAGCACGCACGCACACGCGCCCAGTGTGAGTTTAAGCCACCGGGTCCGGGACTTGAACCACAGTCGACCACATGGGAGTCCAGCAACATAGCCATGACACCAACTGCTGGTCCCACACAGCTGGTAGTTCTGATCTTGGGCCCTGGCAGCAAGGGCATGGACACAGGAAACCCAGCTGTGCAGGCCAGCCTAGGCGGTGTGCAGGCCAGGGCATGGCCTCAAGTGACCCTCTGTTCTACGTCAACTTCGAGGGAGTGGGTTCTCCCTTCTGGACGGGGACTAGGGATGGGTTCCCTCCCCAGGCAATGCCACCATGCCCTACGAGACACTCTAAGACACAGGTGACACAGATGAGCCACTCCTTGCAGGGAGGGAATGCAGCCGGCGTTCAAGCCTGGTCTAGACCCTGCCCACCAGTTTTGGATCAGATGTGGCAGACGCGTGGGCCTTGGGGCTGGGTCAGGCTCAGGCTCCACAGCCAGGTACTGGGCAGCCCTCCTCCCATGCAGGGAGAAATGGTGCTCCAGCCACTGCTTCCGCCTCGGCCGTGGCCTTGGCTGTCCCTCAGTGGACAGCCCTGTGACGGGCTTGGTCCCTCTGCACCATGCCAGTCTCCAGTAGGGCTCCCTGGCCCAGGGTGGTATCTGAAAGACAGAGGCCAGGACTGTTTGCAGAGCTTGGCAGGACCCTCCCCAGGGGATCTGCACACAGCAGGTTATGAAGAGAGTTTGCCTGGGACCAGCAGTTGGCGTAACGGGTATGTCACTAGACTCCCATGTAGTCGACCACGGTTCAAGTCCCGGATGTGGTGGCTTGAACTCACGCCAGGCATGTGTGCGTGCGTGCCCAAGATCCCGGGAGGAGAATGGAAAAGAAGGGATTGCGGCATGGCCATCCCCCCTGGGGGGTGATTTCTTGCTTTCTCTCTCTGTCTCTCTGTCTTTCTGGTGAGTGCACAAGCCCTATAGCAAAAACCCCTCCAAAAAAGAAAAAGAGAGAGAGTTCGCCCTTCGCTGTATCCCCTGCCCCCGCCACGGCCCCCAGCCCCGCGCTCCAGGAGATGAGAGATCCCCAATGTCACCAGGGCTGATCTGGCCAGCCAGCTCTGTAGAAGAAACCTCCTGCCACAGGCTGGGCCCTTCACCACTGCTCAGGGGGCACTGCTGTCCATGCCGTCACCTCTCCTGTGCTGCGAGGGAGTTAGACGGTGGCTGTTCTCTCCAGGGGTCTCCAGCCCGGAGCAAGGAGGCCGTGAAAAGCTCAGGTGTGGTGTGGGGGCTTGGACCCAGCCGGTCT
This sequence comes from Tupaia tana, assembly GCA_026018925.1. Classification (NCBI taxonomy): domain Eukaryota; kingdom Metazoa; phylum Chordata; class Mammalia; order Scandentia; family Tupaiidae; genus Tupaia; species Tupaia tana. Next base: position 29,754,804 of record JAKSZU010000026.1, on the reverse strand, counting down.
GACCTGCAGGTGTTGGCATCCTCCACCACACCCTGCTTTTCGGCAGAAGAAACGGAAGGAGGCGGGAGAGCCAGAGACCCAGCCACAGCCAGGCCGGAGAGGGCTGGCAGGTCTGAGGCCACTCACCTGAGCCCACGGCCCCCGAGCTCCAACAGACCACCTGCCTGTCTGCTGGCCACACATGCGGCTGCCCGTGCAGGGGGAGCTCAGCGGGCCAGGAAAAGGCTGGGCCAGGTCCGATGTGCAGGGGCGCCCTCGGCAGGATAGAAGCTAGCCTCACTTGGAATCCACCGCCATGCCCAACAGAGCAGACAGACGGCGTAGACCTTCAGAGCACCGGACCCCACTGCTAGGAAGGGCCTTTCAGACTGCTCCAGGCCAGGCCAGTGCCCAGGAGAAGAGCAAAGGGCTGGGCAGGGCTGGGGTGGGCCCACTGCCTGGTTCTGCATTTGCTGAGTTTTTGCTAACAAGTGAATTCTTAAAAAAAAAAAAAAAAGAAATTAACATTTTTATTTTGGAACAGTGTTTATTTTGCAAAGGAATTGCGGAGACGGTACAGAGCGCTCCGTACCCCCACGCCCAGTTTTCCCTGTCGTGAACGTCTCCCACTGCGATGTCACACTCGAGGAGCCAATACTGATCCGCTGTCACCCACGGAGGTCCCTCCTCCATGGCTGTTTCCTTCGCTTCTTCTCGATGTCCTTTTCTGTCCCAGGATCTGACTTTGGGGTCACTGAGAGTCCTCAAGAACAAAGAGACATAGGTGTGTGTTTAGCCAGCTGGGCCCCAGGGGTGCTGCCTCCCCGGGCACTCGGGGTTTCCCCAGGGTTGAGAAGGGACTTAGGCCTGGTGGTCACTCTCCCCCTTACATGCTATGTAACAGGGACAACCTGCTTCCCCCCAACCAGCTGGGACCCTGACACCCCAGCTGTCCCCACAGGGCAGGGGAGACCAGCAAACCCCCGGCCCACAGGAGGGGCTTCTGTTCTCACCCCCACCCCACAGTCACCACACCAAACTCCCACTCTTCTGCCTTCACCGTCCTCTGGCCTCCTGATCACCCTCAAGTGAAAAGGAATCTTTTCCCCAGAGAGCTGGGCAGGGCCTGGATGGGTCGAGCTGGTGAGCCGGGCACAGGGGAGACAGGCTCGCTCTTTGGGGAGAGGGGATCCCCCCTCGCTGTCATCCCTCGAGCGCGGTCCAGGCAGCTGCCCAGAGCTCAGGCCTGTCAGGGACCTCCCTCTGACACGTGTGCAGACAGTGGGACTTGGGGGGCCTACAGACGTGAGCCAGCCCGGGTCACCATGAGCTGGAACTCGGGGTCCCCCCCAGGCAGCCAGCCTGGGTCACTCTTCTGTGCTCACACGGATTGTTATCTCTGCGCCTCGCCAGCAGGAGACCCCAGGCCCTGCAAACGCTGTACTGACCACCCCAGCTCCATCCAGGTGCTCCTCACCCGCCCCCTGCCCTCCCCATTCCTACTGATTCTCCCTCACCCCATTTCACCATCAGGGAAACTGAGGCTGGGAAGGCAAAGGGCCTTCTGTGAGAGGCCGGGGGTTGGCTGGTCTCCCCTGCCCTGCGGGGACAGCTGGGGTGTCAGGGTCCCAGCTGGTTGGGGGGAAGCAGGTTCATGGATGGGATGAATGAGGAGGGCAGCGAGCTCACTTTCAGGGTGGAGGGCCAGGTAGGTCCCCATGCACCCCCTGTTGAACTGGGCACCCCGTGGAGAAGCAGGGCCAGAGACTAATGAAAGCGAGTTCCGCTAACACGGCAGGAGCGAAGAGCGAAGACCGAAGACCGAGCAAGCGAGCAGGCGCCTGCGAGGGCTCGGCCCCGCTCCTCTGCGGCTGCTCTGAGCCCTGGACCGGCCTGGAAAGCCCCTGCCCCCTGCCCTGTGGGTGGAGACGGCAGAAGGAGACAGGTGCGAGTTGTTTGCATTTAAAACAAAATCCAGGGACCAGCAGTTAGCGTAATGGCTATGTTGCTGGACTCCCACGTAGTTGACCGCAGTTCGAGTCCCGGACCCGGTGGCTTAAACTCACACCGGGCGCGTGTGTGTGCGTGCCCAAGATCCCAGAGGAGAATGGAGGAGAAGGGATTGCAGCGTGGTCATCCCCCATGGGGGGTGATTTCTCGCTTTCTATCTCTCTGTCTCTGTCAGTCTATCTGGCGAGCGCACGCGCCCTATAGCAAAAAACCTCTCCAAAAAAAAAAAAATCCAGTTCCAGCCCATCCTAAAAGCCAGGTGAGGTGGCACACGCCCGAGTCTGAGTATCAGGAGGCTGAGGCAGGAAGATAGCCACACAGTGAGACCCTTAAAAAAACGTAAGGGCCAGGGACCAGCAGTTAGCATAATGGCTATGTCGCTGGACTCCCATGTAGTCGACCGCGGTTCGAGTCCCGGACCAGGTGACTTAAACTCACGCTGGGCGCGTGTGCGTGCATGCCCAAGATCCCGAGAGGAGAATGAAGGACAAGGGATTGCGGCGTGGCCATACCCCTGGGGGGTGATTTCTCGCTCTCTGTCTCTCTCTGTCTCTCTGGCAAATGCACGTGCTCTATAAAAAACTTAAGGGCCAGCCTGGTGGCATGGAGGTTAAGGTGCTGGATCCCACATGGCCAATGCCGTGGTTGGAAAACACGCCGGGCACATGCGCTTGTGTGCCCCAAATCTCCCCTAGGGGGCTGATTTCTCACCTTCCCTCTCTCTGGCAAACACACACACACAGATAATAATAATCATCATGATAGTGATACTTTGTTTTCTGATTGGAGTTGATACCTTCTCCCCATTTCTAGTTACCTGACACCCTCAGCTGTGCGAGTGGACACCCCCACTTGCCCGGAAGTCGTGTCTGTACAGCCGTGCCTGGGTGTCCCCCCCCCTGCACTCCCAGAGATTTCTGCAGTGTCCTTCCGCGGCCCTGTCCTCAGCCTCCATCCCTGGTCCTACCCAAACAGCCAGCAGCGAGAACCCCGACGTCAGTGAACTCTGCCACCCCCGTGGGGCAGGGCAGGGTGGGGACTGCATCCTTCTTCTGTGGAGCGAACCTCAGCGTATTTCATTGTTCGATGGGTTTGTGTCATGCGTCTGCCTATCTTTCTCTCGGGTGGTTAGTCTTTTTCTTACGAGTTTGTATACATAACAAAAACCCACCCTTTGTGAAATGAGTTGCCAATTATCACACTTTGTTGTCTATTTTTTTAATTTCATCTTCCAGCCTGTGCATCTGCTTTGTATTTTTTTTTCTTGGAGAGGTTTTGCCATAGGGTGCGTGCGCTCGCCAGACAGACAGAGAGACAGAAAGCAAGAAATCACCCCCCAGGGGGGATGGCCACACCGCAATCCCTTCTCCTCCATTCTCCTCTCGGGATCTTGGGCACGCACGCACACGCGCCCGGCGTGAGTTTAAGCCACCGGGTCTGGGACTCGAACTGCGGTCGACTCCATGGGAGTCCAGCGACATAGCCATAATGCTAACTGCTGGTCCCCATCTGCTTTGTGTTTTTACGAGGCTGAATACATCCATCTTTCACTTTCTGGCTTCTAGGTTTTGTATAATTCTTAGAATGATTTGAGACTATAGATTTTTTTTTTTTTTAATTCATGCTGCCTTCTAGCCGTTTCATGGTTTCATTTTCACTTTTTAAATCTTCAGTCTATTTGGAGTTCATTTTCGTGTTAAGAAGTGAAGTAGGAATCCCAAAGTTTCCCTTGAATGTCCACTTAGTTATCCTAACACCATTTCTTGATCGTGTCTTTAGAATTATTTATTGAATAATCCATCTTCTCTCCTGGGATTTGACCTGCCCCACTTCTCATATTTGCATTTGATTTTTTCCCCTGGACTCTCTGTGCCGTCCTCTGACAGTCGTGGTCTTAGAATGTATGTTTTATGATGCGACACGGCCATACACTTTCTCTTCCATGTCAGCTACAGAATTGCCTGGACGGACTCGTGATTCATTGAAAGAATGGTCAGAACTTCAGCCAGGCCGGAGAACCCGCCCGATCCAGCGCTGGACTCTACTCCGGCTTCCCTCCTGGGAGCCTAGTACCTTCCGGGCTCGCCTGTCTGGACTCTGCCACCCCCAGTGGGTGGAACACGCAGGCATGGCTCTGGCCATGGTGCTGGACTCTGGGTCTGGCGCAGCCTCGAGGCCGAGAAGTGTCCCCAGGGAGTGGTGGAGGGGAAGCGGACGTCCACTCCTTGCTCATGGGAAGGGAGGTGTTCCTGGCCACGCCGTGAGGCTCCGTGGGTCCAAGTGTGGACCCCTCTGCACACATGCACCTCGGCCAAGCTGGCCCAGTCCTGCAGAACCGGTTTGAGAGGCCAGTGGTCAGAGCAAGCGGGCAGCCCTGGAGAGGCTGCCCAGAGAGAATGCAGGCCAGAGGTCTCCAGGCAGGTGGCAGGTGGCAGGTGGCAGCTGCTCAGCCCAAAGCCTCCCTGAAACCTGACCCTCAGTGGGCAAGTTGAGAGTGGCAGCTGGGAGACCAGGGCCCAGGACTGGCAGCCCAGGGCTCTGTACCCTCTCCCTTTGTCATTTTCAGCCGTACCCGCCCAGGGCGCAGGCTCAGCTCCCATGGAGGGAGAGCTGCTCCTGGGAGACACCCATTACTGGGCTGCAAAGGGCCATAGCTGGCTGGGCGGGGACAGTGAGCAGTGGGGCGGGCCCACCCACCCCGGATGTCCCTCCCCAGGCTGGGAGAAGCGCCTCCCAAGCTGGCAGCAACCCTCGGCCAGCCTGGACTGTCAGCAGGAATCCTGGCTAAAAATACCCGGTCTCAGAGGCCTGCCCACTGCTGCAGCCTCCTCAGAGCCCCTTCCCTGCACTGGGCACTGCCCATGTGCCCCTGACCTCCCTCCGAAGAGGCCGGCGACATGGCCTGTTGGACATAGGCGAAAACTCAGCCCCCCAGGCCCCCAGTCTCCACGATCAGTCACAGAGGCCACCCCCACCTTACCTCAAGACCACGTCTGGCCCCTGCCCTGCCCCCGGCCCACAGCCCTGGGTAAGGGTCAGGGAGGCTCGGTCCAGGCCGTGGTCCTCTGGAGCCCCTTGCTGGGGGGCAAAGCCCCAAGAGCTTGGTCTGAGTCACCCTGGCAGAACATGGGACACCGGGGGGGTGCCAGGAGGGCTCTGCCCCTTGTCCACACAGCACGGACACACCCTCTGTTCTGGGATCACCGGCCAGGGGACCAGACAAGGCCTTTCTCTGGGCCAACTTCGCCTCTCCCCAGTCGGGGTGAGGGGAGTGGAGGTGCAGCAGAGTGTGGGGGGTCTGGAGCTGGCCTCCCACGGTGTTTGTTGGTGACTATATGACTGAAGAAGAGAGGTGATGAAGGCAGTGAAGAGAGAAAAGCGGGGGTCCCCCATGGTGCCCTTTGGGTGGGACCACCAGGCTCCAAGTCGGGCTGGCCCTTCTGTGTCCTCAGCGGGGCACCCTGGGGGGAGCCCTTCGCTTCTCCGTCTGGGAAGTAGGGTGAATCTGCATTGCCCAGGGAACGGGAGGTCCAGAGAGAGGCCAGGGAGGCCCAGGAAGAGCGAGGCCGGGCGCTGGCCAGTCAGCGCAGCCCAGGCCAGGGGTCAGGACAAGCCTGAGATGGCCCAGCAGGAGAGTCCCCACTTGGCCCCAGGACAGGCTGGCACTGCCTGGCCTGGCCATGCCTAGGCCCGCCTCCTCCCCACCCCAGAACTCCTGGGTCTCAGCGAGTGCCCCGCCCGACCCCGTTTTGACTGCCCGCTGGGCTCCTGGTGTGAACAACACTCCTAATTTAGCTGTCACCACCAGGTGGGTGGCTCTGGAAGGATCTGTATTCCCTGCAGGGGCGGGGGAGGGGCGTGAAGCCACAGCGGACGCCTTGGGCACAGCCAAGGGACCCCGCCTTCCGGAACTCTGCCCCTGCACCAGATTTCGGGCCCCCAGAGACCGAAAACATCCTGTTCATTCCCAGGCCCGGCCCAGGCTGGCCCGAACACGTGGAGGTCATTGACTCAACTACATGGGTTGGGAGAGGACTCCGAGCTCACCTGCGGGCCGCCACCAGAGTGGCCCAAGCTCCTCTCAAGATCCAGGTGCCCTGTAAATTCGCCTCTGCCTCTGGGAGCACGAAGGGGCACACCCAGCCTTGGCACCAGGCGCCTCCATTCCGTGTCACTCCTGGGCAGCTCAGGCCCCTATGCTGGGGATGTGCCACCAGGGCTGCAGCACAGGGAGGGGCAGGGCCATCAGCATGCCCAGCAGCCTCTCAGAGCCATGAGGGGGGTGTGGCCTGGCAGGGGGAATCCAGGACGCCATCCTGTGGGAGGAGGCCCTTGCACACGTTGGCGAGGTATTCTGAGATGGATGGATGTAGTGAGGTTCTTGGGGCCACTGCCAAGGGTCGGGCTGTCGGCCCCTTCCCTGAGCCAGGCCCGGTTGCTGCCGCGTGTGGCTTTGATGAATAAGAGATGAGGAAGCAGATTAATTATGCTTAATACGCACCGAAGTCGGGCAGAGGGACTCGCCGGTGGGAGTCCTCAGGGGGTGCAGAGCTGACAACGGAAGGCCAGGACACCCTCTGCGGCCTCGAGATGGGGGATGGTGGGAGGCTTCTGCAGGGAGCAGGGACTGCAGGGTAAAGGGTGGTCTGAGGGGCTGCCTGCACTCCACAGCCCTCTGCGAAAACCAGGGCAGTGGCATCGCTGTCTGTCCTACAGGACCGAACGGGATGACGGCTTAGCAGGCCTGGCACACAGTCCTCTCGGGCCTCGGGCACACAGCCGCCCTCTGGGGTGAGAGCAGATGGCAGGCTGGCGCCCACCAGCTCCCTGGCACCGCGGCCACACCCCCAGCCGCCCACTTGGAATGTTGGGAAGGGTCGGTCACATTGGCACCCGGGGGTTGCAGGCAGGGTTTGCCGGGTGACCTCCGGGCTTTCTTCCTGGTCTCTCCTTGTGCTGCCCCGAGTAGCCCAGGCCGCACGGTGCAGACCAAGTGCCCTTGTTTGCTCTCTCCCTCCGGAGGGCTCCCAGGCCCGACTGAGCAAATACCGCGTGAGGGTGTCCCTCCAGATGGAAACCAGTCTCCGGGAGCCATCAGAACAGCGACCTTCTAAGGAGGTTGCACTGTGTCCCTGTCAGCCTTGGCCCGCCACAGTGAAGGTCCCCCTCGAGTGAAAACTTTGTACCGGCCTGCTAAGGCTCTCACACCATCCTCTCTGGGGACAGGAGAGGGAGAGAAAGGGAGAGCTGCGAGCAGCTGTCCACCTCCAGGGTCTGCCTTGTCTGCACGTCGCATGGAGCTCAGAGAGGCCAAGGGGGTGGACCAACATCACACAGCCGGGCTGGGCCCTCTCACATTAAGACGTGGTTGTGGGGGCTGGATCCTGCGGCGGAGGTGGGAGCTGAGGCAGCTCGGGAGTGGTGCCAGGCCGCGCTGCAGGGGTGTGGTAGGCTGGGCGAGCTAGCAGGACACTGTTCTGTGCTTGGTGGGGTGGAGCAATAAGGCAGATGCCCAGGTGAGGCCAGACAGGTCCACTCAGCCCCGAGGGCAGAGCTGTCTGCAGTCTCCAGCCCAGGCCTGGTCCTGACCACTGAGGCCATGAGTCCCCAAAGCCCAGGAAGTTGGATCAGTGCAGTCCAAATGCCTGGCAGCTCAGCACAGCACCCCTGCTGGGGCATCCGAGGGACTGGTGGGTGTAAACACCCTTAGAGGGTTACCCCACAAGGTTGGCTATGTCCCTTAACCAAACTCTCTGGCTGCTGGAAACCGTCTGTACTGAGCCCTCGCCAGCTGTTGGCTGCCCTTCCTCCTTGCCCTTTGGGGTGGTTGCCCACCCACCCAGTGGGCAGTGTCCGTCCTCCACACTGCCTTTACACTGATAGATTGGCCTAACCAATCCTCCCACGTCTCCAGTCTGAGAAGTGAGCTGCAGCCTGCTGGAGGCAGATGACCGGCCACCCAGCCCTGCTCAGCTCCACTCTGGCCCCAAGGAGCCCCTCAGCGCTGGCCCACACCTACCCACCCTAGTCAAAGCTCAAGAGTTGGTCCCAGGCTCCGCGCCCAGGAGAAGGGCGCTGGCCAAGGTGCTGACGGGAAGGGACAGGCACTTTCTGCCCCACTGCCCAGGCCACGTGGTGGCTCCCTCTGCAAACCTCGGCCCTGCTCCCACTGCACAGACCTGTAGGCAGGTGGGAAGCCCAGGCCCTAGCCTGGAACAGCCAGGGACAGCCGGGCCTGGCGGCCGGAGAGGACACCGGTGCCAGAAACCTCCAAGGCCACTCCTCTCATGCTTGTTCCATACCCCAGAAGGGCCACCCGGCTGCTCCAGTGGAAGAGGGTGTTGAACCACTATGGGGAGGGGAGGAGTGTCACAATCTTCAGCAATGGGGGTAAGCCCTGGGTCAGGGATAATTAAAGCCATCCATGAGTGTGGTTCACATGGAGATGTCTTCTCAAGGGCCCTCTGGGAGCACAGGGCAGCCAGGAGGCATAGCCCAGCCCACACTTGCCCTGCCCTAGACTGATGGCCAGGGCCACACGACTTGTCTCTGGTCTGAAGTGGCCTGGTGCTGTGCACAGGGTCTCTGCAGGAAGGGCCCTCGAGGGACAGGCCTCAGCCTCCTTGCTGGCTCAGTGAGCTCAGCCTTGGGTCCCCATCTGTATAATGGGTGTCAAACCTCCCATGAGGATGTGGGGGGATTCACTGAGCCAACATAGTGGCAGGCTGTGTGGCACTCAGCACCCACTGGGGAGGGGTCTGCAGGTGCACGCACATGGTGCCCCTATGGGGAGCTGGGGGCCAGAGAAGCTGGGGTGTCTGAGCCTCACCTCCCTCCTGGGTGGCTGGAAGTGGAACGCACTCCACAGTGACCTGGAAAACCAAGACTGGAACAAGGGCAATAGGGACAAGGCAGGCACAGGTGTGGCCGGGCCCACAGCGCAGCAGCCGGAAGGGTCTGGCGGGGGAGGCCTCCACTCCAGGTTAGAGGGTCAACCCAGCAGGAGCACAGCTGCCGGCCCCACCCCACGATGCCCACCCCTGTGCTTTGTGGGAGCACTGGGGATCTGAGGGGTCTCTGCTGCTCCAAGGCAGGCCAGGAGCCCTGTGCTCTGCTCCTGTCTCTCAAGGTCACCTCCGAGGTCAGGGGGCTTGGGCTCCAGGGAGGCAGAGTGGAGGGGGTGCCCAGTCCCCAGTTTTCTCTCTACTTCATATCACTGAAGGCTGAGTGGGGCCCCCAGGAGGCCACCACGCCTAAGCCAGGACACTCCAGCTGCAGGGAGGGTTGCGGAGCCTGGCCTGGGCATGGAGTCATTCCTAGTGGCCCTCCACGTGCCAGGCAGCCTGCAGAGACTCTAGCCTGGCAGAGATGGAAGCCCCTGGGGTGCACGCCAGAACTCGTCTGTGAGACCAGGTAGGTTTCCCAACTAGAGAGGGAGACCGAGCATGTGCACGTGTGTATGTTGTGTGTGTGCGTGTGTGTGTGTGTGTGCGGGGATTGGGTTTTGGCCTCCCAGCTGGGCTCGCTGGGCGGAGAGTGGGAGTACTAAGGAGGAAAATCTGGGGGCCATCTTCTGGATTTGAAGTCCCCATTCCAAGGAGAGAAGAAATAGGAGTTACCTGAAGGGGTAACAGCAGGACCAGGTGTGAGCGCCCTCCCTGGAATGGAGCAGAGGACCACGGCCCAGACGGGGGCCCAGAACGCTCTTACGCTTTGAGCCTCAGTTTTCTTTCTGAGAAATGGAGGCAAGCCCACTCCAGCAGTGTCTGGGCGCGGGGGTGGGACGTACCCCCGAATTAGGGGGGCAAGGCAGTGGGTGTGCCAGGCAGAGGCCAGATGCCCCCGTCTGATCCCAGATCTCCAGACCAAGCCTTTGCCCCATTCGGTACCGACCCAGGGAACCAGGCCAGCCTGAGCAGCCACTCCCTGGGGCCCGCGGCCCCAGCCCGCTCCGGCCGGAGCAGTCATTCCTGTGGCCGCCTGCAGGGGCCGCCGCCTCTTCAGGAATGCGCCGCCTTTGTCTGGGGCCGCGCGGCACCCGTGCACCGGGCGGGCCGAGCGCCTCCTGCGGTCCGGCCTGCGCGCCCCGGCGGGCGGTGCGCCCTCGCCTCCCCGACCCCGTCCCACACCCCCAAAGCCTCCGCCCGCGCCCGCGCCCGCGCCGGCGCCCAGGTGAGTGCCCCGCCCGCGGGGAGGCCCCGCCCCGGCCCGCCCCGGCCCCGCCCCGCCCCAGCCGGCGGGGGCACCGGGCGGATTCCTCGCGCAGCAAAACCACATGATCCCATAAAACATTCATCCGCTCCCGGCCCGCGCCGCGAGCGCCCCGCCAGTCCGCGCCGCCGCCGCCCTCGCCCTGCGCGCCCGCGGCCCGCGAGCCCTGCCCGAGCCGGGCGGAGCGGAGCGCGCCAGCCTCGTCCCGCGGCCGGGCCGGGGCCGGGCCGGAGCGGCGGCGCCTGGATGCGGACCCGGCCGCGGGGAGACGGGCGCCCGCCCCGAAGCGACTTTCGGTCCCCGACGCGCCCCGCCCGACCCCTAAGATGAAGAGGGCGTCCGCTGGAGGTGAGTGTCCGCGCCGCACCCGAGCCCGGCGGGCTGGGGGAGCCCAGCAGGGGGCAGCTCGCCCCTCCCCGGAGCCGCAGGGCCCGGCCGGGGCTGCCCGGGCAGCGCGAAGGGGCGCTGGGCGGCTGGAGGGCCACCGCAGTGCCGCTCTGGGCTGGGGCCGCGGGCTCCCCGGCCCCGGGAGGGCGGAGCCGGCGGCAGCAGGAAAAGTTGCCGCTTCCCGGGAAAGTTGGCGGCGGCGGCGGGGCCGGGGGCGGCGGGTCTGGGGTCCCGATGTTGGGCGGTGTCCGGGGTGCGGGCCGCCGGCTGGAAGGGCGGGGTCCGGCCTCGGAGTGCCCTGGCCGCGAAGGGGTTAACAAGCGGGGTTTGCTAAAACGTGGGTACTAAGCGGGGGTGGGGTATGGGCCACCTCCATTCACCTCCCCCCACCCACCCCCGCCTCGCGGGACTCAGCCCAGAACCTTCTGTTTCTCTGGGGTCAGGCTGCAGCGGGATGGATGGGGGCGTTGGTGGCAGTAGAGAGCGCGGGGACAGGGCTGTCCCAGCGCTGCCCCTTCCTAGGACGGAAGGTGAGAGAAGGCGCCAATGTACCCCTTATCCGCAGCCTGAGGGCTCCTGTGGTGGGCTCGTCTGAGGGACGCTTGGGGCGATGGGGCTGGCAGCACCCCCTCCCAGGCGGCCCTCTGGGACCCCTCCCCCATCTGTATGAGGTCCTGGCAGTGGGTGCAAGGGGGTTCCTGTGGGATGGGATGCCCTGCCTGTGGGTGCTCTCCAGGTCCCCGCCCTGGCTGCCCTGCTGATGTCCACGGTGCCGCAGGCTGCACACACGTTTCCTTGCACGTGCACGTGGCTACACAAGCTGCACACTTGCACACCGCGTGTGCACATGCATGCCATGGCTCTGTGCTGTGCACACACCCAGACGCTGTGGGTGCACACATGGAGTCTGAGCGTACATCCATGTCCTTGCCCCCATCTGCACGCCCACGACCACACACACATGCACACAGCATGCCTGCTGTGGTCTCCACGCTTGGCACACGCGTGGGCCCCTGAGCGGGACACACTCTGGTGCCCGCACGCTCATGTATCACGGGGAGGCTCTGGGCACCAAGGTCCGCAGAGGGACGAGAACCCCAGCCCCACCCGTGTCACGGGAGTCTCCTCACAGCCCCGCGGGCGTGTGTGAGTGTGTAACTCAGCGGCGTCTGCACTGTGTCTGTGCGCATGACTGTGTGTGTTTGGACACATCCGCGTGTGTCTGCCGTCGGGTGCGGGCGCCTCTTGTATGCCCAAGCAGGCTGCGGCCAGGTTCTGCCAGGATGTGTGGTAGGGGCTTATTCAGTGTCCCCAGCCCAGGGCATGGGGCCAGGGCTTCCCAGCTACCCCCTACCAACCCGCACAGGGGCGACAGTAGCTGATTGTGGGCCAGAACCGACCAGGGCAAGAAAGACCTATTTCCATCTTTGAGGTCAACACCACGGCAGACAGGCCAGACCTGGGCACACTTGGCTGCGGGCGCAGCTTTGCCGGCTCGGGCGACTGAGCCAGCATGACCTGCACGCCTCGGTTTCTCCGTGGTGGGACCACCTTGGTGAAGGGTTCCATGGAGGGGGTCTCACCTGCCCCAGGTGTTAGGTGTGGGACTGAGGGATGAGCACTGTGCCAATTGGGGTGATGGGAAATGGTGTCAGTGGGGGGTGACCCTGCCGGGGCTCAGAAAGGCGGGCTGCACCACCTCTCCTCTGTAGAATGGGACGGGCGGGTTGCCCCTGGTCAGCGTGGGTCAACCACACCGACAGAGGAGCCTTGTCTAAGCGTGTCAACCATCTAAACACAGATACCGCCCCCATCCCGTGCCCGCCCAGGTGAGAAAGCAGCTTGCTCGTATGACCAGAGCCAGGTAGTGGTCAGCACCAAGTCCCCACCGGCAGAGGGGGCTCCTAGGTGCGTCTTGGCAAGAGACCAATAACGTGGCTCTGGTGGTGTGACCTTGGGTGTGATAAGGCACCGCCATGCCTCAGTCTTCCTTACCTGTGACATGGGCCAGTAATCAGGGGTTGTTGGGGGGGCACTTCAAGGCTGAAGCTGGTGGAACTGGCCAGCTCCACCCCACCCCCACCCTGGAGGTCTGAACTGCTGCTTCTGCCTTCGACATGCCCAGAACGCCTCCCACCCCAGCAGCTCCCAGTCTGCGGGGTCCTCCTGGAATCCTTGCACTGCCAACCAGCCCTTTCTCCTACCCATTTGCAGATGGGACAATGAAAGCCCCTCGGGTCAGGCCACGAATGAGTGGGGGGTGGGCAGGTGGAGGGGTAGAGAGGGAAAGAGGACACTCTGGGAGGCCTTTCCTGAGTTGGCCCGGAGGGCCTGTGGGACCCTTGAGCCTCAGTTTCCCTATGCCCGGATTTCTCGGGTGGGGACGGCCCCCTTGCTGCGGTCCTGGAGTAAGAGGTGGGAGAGAGGGCGGGAGGAGCGATTCTGGCCTAGCAGGTCTAACCAGCAGGAGGGGTGGTGGACAGTCTGTAGAAGCCCCTTGCAAGGAGGGGCTGGGCCTTGAAAGGTGGGAGGTCCTGCCGTCCTGGGAGGCTGGGGGCCGGCCTGTGTCCCTGGAGGGGCTCAGGGTTGGTTTGCTATTGTTGCAAGTGACTGTATGCGAGGAGCAGGATGTAAGGGCCGTGCCTCCCCCACCCCCACCTGGGCCCTAGCCTCACTCTCCCTCTGCTGCCCACAGCGTAGCCCCCTGGAGCCACCCCCTCCTCACTCCCTGCCCCAGACTCGAATTGGTGGCTTTGTGGCATGGACGCTGTGGGAGCCGGAGCACCAGAAGGGGTGCAGCTGGCAGAGGCCGGGACAGGTGGGAAGGCAGAGGGAGCCCTCCGTCCTGCGGTGCTGGGGCCGTGGCCGGAAGGTCTCCCCAGGAGCCTCAGTCTGTGCATCTGGGAAAAGGAGCCCCACCGTGATCTGTTAAGTGTGTGTGTGTGTGTGTGTGTGTGTGTGTATGAGAGAGAGAGAGGGAGAGACACGGAGAGAATGCTCCCTCCCAGCCCTGTCGCGGGGTGGCCCGCTCAATGAGGTTCATGATACCCTGCTACCAGCCAAGTGCACCCTGACCTCTGACCCCAGGCAGGGAGACCTGACCCTCTGCAGCGACCTGGAGCCTGGGCCTCCAGGTCAGTAGGGGCTGGGCTGGCGACCCCGCCTGCCTCTCTAGCCCCAAGCGTGCCCCCTCAGGTGCAGCCTCCGAACCTCTTGGTGTCCCTGCCCTGCAGTTGGAGTGTCCCCACGCCCCGCGGCACCCAGATGGTGTGTTTGCTCATGGCCGTTGACTTACTTATTTGGCTCTGGCCCTGCAGACCCTGCTCTGAGCCAGGCAAATAAAGGGTGTGATCCTTGCCGCCCTGAGTTTCTAGGATGAAATGCGTTTATAGGACAGACCGGCACAGGGCGGCCAGTAGGAGCCTGGCCAGAGGGGTGGGCGCACCTTCCCACCTCCCTGCATCAACTCACACTGTCCCCGGAACGCGTGGGCCCAGCCAGGTCCCACCACACTCGGTGTTTTGAGCTGCCGTTTCTTCTTTTGTCACTGTATTTTAAACATTTTGCACATCGGGACTATTCTTGTGCATCCTGGCTTTACTGGGGTGTGTGGAATTCCTTCCTGCAAATGCACCTGAAGTTATTTATCCAGACCTGCACTGGCCTTTGGTGCTGCCCGCATCCGTGTAGCTGGATCCGGGAGGTGCGCCCCTTCAGGCCAGCCAGGCGGGGGCGTGGTCACGGCCCCTCCCCTGGCACTCAGCCGGCTGACTTCCGGGACAGGGCCTCTGGGATCTGCTCCCCTCCCAGCCCGGCTGAGGCCTCTGAGAATCAGAGCGAGTGCAATCTGCTTCCGGCTGTTGACCGGCCCGAGGATGGCAGAGGCCAACGCTGTCCTGCCCCCTGCACTCAGCTCCGCCTCTCCTGCCCTGTCTCTGCCTCGCCCAGCTTGGGGACAGTGGAGGATCGGGTGATGGTGGCACTATGCTGTGGCTGGGTCCCGGTGCCCCAGGACCCTCCTGAGAGCAGCCAGACCAAGGGGGTGGAGCCAAAGACGAGGGCTCCTGGCAGACTTCCCAGAGCAGCCTCCGGTGTGCTGAGCAGGCAGGAATCAGGTCTCATGTGGGCCCAGGTGGGCCTGGCAGGTGGTGAGCCCTGTTCGAGGCCCTGGGCCGTGGAGCTGAGACGTGGGGATCGGGAGCTGACCCAGCTTTGCTCAGAGCAGCCTGTCTGGCACCCGGGGTGCTCCCGGGCTCCCTGGTGAGCACCCTGGCGTGCTCAACTGGTCATCACCGATCATGCTCCATGAGGCTTTGTCCAGCGTTGGTGGGTATGGATCAGGGTTTGGTGGTCACATTGAGGCTTCATGGTGCCAACGGAGCTCCTTTACCCACAGGGAGTCTCAGGGCTTAGAGTCTCCCCAGGTACAGCACACTCCGACGGGCATCCCTAGGCCAACCGCTTTGAGGCCCGGAGTGCCCAGGAACTGTTCTGGGAAACGGTACCTGAATCCCTCCGAGGGCTGGGAGGCGAGGAGGGGACCTTGGAGCCCCAGCAAGGGCCCCGGATGGGTGGGCCATCTCACACACCCTGCACCCACGGGCTACCTGGTGGGTGGAAGGCCCACGGCTTCATCCCGCAGTGCGAGGCGATGTGCAAATTTAACCTTTGGATTTATGACTCTATTTCTTTGCAGCAAATGTCACGGGAAATGTCAGACCAAGGCTGGAGCTGGGTGAGGGGCCCATCGAGGAAGCGGGTGGGGCTGCGTCCAGGAAGTATCCAGGGGCTCAGGGTAGTGCCGGCCACACCTCCTCCAGGGAGCCCTCTTGGATTACTCCTGGCATGTCTAAGCTCCCAGCACTGTGTCCTCAACTGGTCCCAACCATTGTGACCTTGTCGAGATGGTGCCTTTATTCACCTCCTGCCAGGGCCCAGATGGGGCCGGCTCAGGGACTTGCCAGAAGTCCCCCCCCCTCCACCGCCACCCCGAGTCTGGGCAGCGACGGGATCAGCTTGTGCAGTGCCGGCTGGCTGTGTGACCTTGGCAGCACCGCCCTGATCACCCGAGGCCTCGTCGGTCTTCCACGGCTGTTGGCCAAAGGTGGTGTTCTTGACTCGGTGTGCTCGTGGTGGAAGGCACCTCGCCCTCTGTGTGGGACCGTGGGGCTCTGGGAAGGGCGGTGAGGGCTGGGTGGGGGGCCAGGCGGGGACTGACTTGTGTCTGGGGTCAGCCCTGCACATGCGAGGTGCATCCTACAGAGTGAGGGCGGTGTGTGGACGTGGAAGTCGCACAGGGCCCGAGGCTGCTGGGAACCCAGGCCTAGACACACACGGGTCCCACCCCGCCCACCGCGTGCCACTCCAGCTGCGAGGCCTCAGCTGGGCTGTCACCGAGCTCCACGCCGGCATTCAGATCTGGGCGGGCGAGGACCCACGGCTACCTGTGCCACTGAGCCCGCCCCGACCCAGCGGTCCCCCTCCTGGAGGCCTCCCAAGATTCGGCCTGACTGATGGCTCCTTCCAGCCCGACACCCAAGGCCAGGGTCTTGGCTCCCCTCGACCCATCCCCAAAGGCAAGTCCAGCGTCAAGTCTGACCCTTTCTTCTTTTTTTTAGAGAGGTTTTGTTTTTTGTTTTTTTTTTTTTGTTTTTTTTTGTTTTTTTTTTGCTATAGGGCGCGTGTGCTCGCCAGACAGACAGAGACAGAAAGTGAGAAATCACCCCCCAGGGGGCATGGCCACGCCGCAATCCCTTCTCCTCCATTCTCCTCTCGGGATCTTGGGCACGCACGCACACGCGCCGGCGTGAGTTTAAGCCACCAAGTCCGGGACGCGAACCGCGGTCGACTACATGGGAGTCCAGCGACATAGCCATTACGCCAACTGCTGGTCCCAAGTCTGAGCCTTTCTTCTGTCCACTGCCGTTTGTCCCTCACTGTCGGCCTGCCTCGCACCTAGGTCCGCAGCACAGACACCCCAGCCTCCCACCTGCCATCTCCTCCCCCAGCCAGGCCCCTCCTGCCTCACCCCTCCCGTGGCTGCACTTTGTTTCCAGGGCCTGGGCCGGGACTCCTGAGCTGGCAGTCCTGGTGGGCCGCTCAGCCCTGAGCCTCCCGCCTGCATGCGGAGGCTGTGAGAGCGGGGTGGGTGGTGAGGGAGCCCCACTCAGGGCTTGGCAGGCGCTGTGTCCAGGCAAGCTGGCCTGGTTGTCCTGGCCCCTAGGCCCGTCCCAAACAAGCCAGAGCCTCCCACATCCCTTCCTACTTCGGGCTGGAACTTCCTGTGGAAAAATGGAGGCTAGCGATGCGGCTTCAGGCCCTGTGTGGAAGATGGAGGGGTCTCCCTTCCCAGAGAAAGGTCCTCACATTCCGAGTCTTTCCCATCTGCCTTGCCCTGGGGCCCCACCATAATACCCCAGAGTAGATGCCTCTGCTGAGCCATGGGGGACCCAGAGGAGGCGCCCCATTTGGGGCTGCCCCTTCCCCATCAGCCCTTCTGCTGAGGGTCCATGAGGGTCCTCGCTGGCCATCTTGGGGGGTGGCATTAGTTCATGCCTGGGGCAGCCCACCTGTCAATGGGGCTGAAGCCATAGCAGGATGGGGGTCGGGGGTGGCCGGATCCCAGGCAGGGCCAGAGCCGGGAAGTCTGCAGGGGAGGCTGGGGTCCGTGTGAGGGGTCTCTACATGTCAGTGAGGAGCTGGAGGCTCATGACGGGTGTCTGGCCACGGGTCCGGCCACAAGAACTGCACCGATTCAGAAGGAAAGTCGTGGCCTCTGCATTCCCTGCTGGGCGCCGGCCTGTTGGCACAGCGGGAGCCGCTGCCCACATCCTGCCTAGATCTAGGGCCACAGCACGGGCAGGGCAGGGTCTAGACAGTGGGGGTAGGTGCCTGCCTCCTGGGTATGGTCTCCACCCCGAAGCACCTGCTACCCCAAAGCTGTGGCAGGAAGCAGAATTCTGTAGAAAGGCCAGTCCTCGCTGGCTTCCAGCGGCGGTTAAGGAGGCGGTGGGGCTGGCCCAGGTCACACAGGCACCCCAGCTGGCCTGGCCCCACCAGCCTCCATGCGCTCCCTGGTGTCCCCTTCATGGAGCCCTGCCAAGTTTACTCCTCAGCCCCACTGGAGCCACCCCTCCCCTCTATCCGGCACCCCCTGCCCGTCCCCTGCCCGGCATCCTCAGAGCACGGAGCTGCCCAGTCATGTCCCCCTGGCTCCCTGGGCCACCCGGGGATGAAGGCTGCGAGGTGCTAGCCCCTGGCCATCCTCCCTGGACTCTGCGGCCCCGGCTGAGCCCCCCAGGGTCATCTAAGGAAGTGGCAGTGTTCTCCAGGCTGGGTCGGAAGTGTCCGTCCCCCTGCCCTCCGGGGGCTATGAGGGCTGTGGCCCAGAGTGTGGTCTGCGGGTGAGCCCACAGCATCCCCTGTGATGTGGGGGTCTCCGCACCTTGGGCAGGGTTAGCACCAAGACACACTCTGTGCGTGGGACCCCGTGCTGTGGGGGGAGCCCCCTGGGGTCCCTCGCTTCCTCTCTCCATTATCTTGGTAGGTTCTTCTTGGCCTCACTTCCAGGCCGGTCCTGTGCGGGCCAGCAGGGATGCCTGAGACATGACGGGCTCCCAAGGCGTCCCATGTCCCAGGGAGACACCTCAAAGCCCTCAGGGTTCCCAAAGGGAGAAGTATTAGTGGGGTGCCTATGGGGAGAAGGGGGACCTTGGGCCGACCCTGCACTGTCCCCACGGAGCCCACACTGGCTCCAGGTGTTAAGGAGCTGGAGCTGCTGGCTCAGGGCCAGGGCTCCTGGTGGCCTGGGTCCCAGGGCAGAAGTCCAGCGGCTGGGGGACACCCCACAATTCCGTGGAAGACAAGGGGGCCCTGGCCAGCCTGGGGAGTGGACAGAGGAAGACGGTTGCATTGGGGAGCTTGGGAGGCTGAGAGGGGAGCAGGGGAAGGGGGCGTGGGGCTCTCAGGCCTGCAGGGAGGGGTGGAGGCCACGGAGGAGGACAGTAGGACAAGCCCTCCCTTCGCGGCCTAGTGGGAGGCCACCGCGGCTCCGTGCGCTCCCGCAGGCCTGACACGTGGCCCTGCACACCGGGCCGTGTCCAGGCTGTCTTTCATCTCCCCGCCTCGGCCCCAATTTATGTCAGGCAGAGGCTGACACAGGGACAGGTGTGACAAGTGTCTGGCTTCCTGTTAGAAAATTGGCAAAAGAAAAACTCTTCCCCGTAAAGATATTCCATCTACATACCTCCCGGATGTCACCGCGAGGACCCGTCACGGCCGAGACAGATGGCGGCCCTAATGGACTCCATTCTTCACTCACTGCCCGAGCAGCGGCCCTGCCCTGGGGACGGCCTGAGGCCGGTGGCGGAGGGTGGAGCCTCAGTCCCCCTGCACAGCCCTCCCGTGGCCTGCCCCCGCCCCTGCCCTGCCCACCAGGGCCTGTGGTACAGCCATGGGTGTCTGAGGCCCTGGCAGCACCTCTACCCTCCTGGGTATGGTGTTTGCTGGGCCCCTGGCCTTGGCACGTGGTAAGGACCCCTCTGCTTCCTCCTTCTTCCTGGGGACCTCCTCCAGGAAACCACCTGACACCCCCATCTGGAGGAGCTGTCACTGTCTCCAGGGTGCAAGCAGAGATCTGCGAGAGGTGGGGGCCTGGGGCTGCCCATGCACCAGGTCCCAGGGATCGAGGGTGGCATGACTGTCTTTACCACTCCACCTCCAGGCCTCAGCCATGATAGGGCCCTGGGCTAGGAGGTGGCAGCAGATTGCTTGGTGGTGGGAGTCAGGGAGAGAGGGGCCGCGGGCCTGCACACTCCCTGCCCTAGTGACTCTCTCCTGCCGGGTGGCCGGCCCACGTTCATTATCCCTACCTTGTGCCCAGGCGTGATGGAGAACCCCTCATCTGCTGCTCGGCTAGAGCCCTCAGCCAGTCCGATGCCTTCTCCCCCCTCGAGGACCCCATGGGCAGCTCATGGGCTGTGACCCCAGCTGGGCCACGTCGGTCGCTCCTTTAGGACTGAGGATGGACACCAGGGGCAGGGCCATGGCGTGGGCAGTGAAGTGGCTAAAGAGAGGCTACTGCCCCGGGGGGCAGAGCAGAGCTGGGGGGCGGGGGAGTTCCCTCAGGGAGTGTGCCTGGGACCAGGATGAGGCATTCCAGAGAGGACACTGCCTGAGTGAAGGCCACCAGGGCCAGGGTCAGGCCGGGGTCAGGGCCGAGTGCCATGTTGGCAGCCGTGCCCTTTTAGTGGTAACTTGACCTTGGAGGTAGAGCTTTGTCCTCTGTGGGGTGGGGATGGTGTTCCCACCTGGGGGTGAGGTGATGCTCCCTCAGCAAGGGCCCACATGCAGGTGGCCCTGCCCTGGGGTGGGCCGGGCACTTCCTGTGTGCCCACTGAGTGCTGGCCTTGTGAGCACGGCCACCAGGTGAAGGGGTAAGTTCTGAGGTCACAGGGGCTGCGGGGGGTGGTGGCTGGGCCCCACCAAGGCAGAGCTGGGGCCCATAGCTATGAGGTGCTTCTCTGAATCACCCCGAGGGGCCAGTCATGGTGGGCAGGGACCAGAGCGAGGGGAGGGTGTCCCGCTGCCACCGACAGGCTCGTCCGCCTTTCCAGCCTGGCCCAGCCAGCATCAGCACACGAACCCGAACAAAAGACATGGGAAACACACCAAAGGTGTTTGGATTTTTTTTGGTGAGGGAGGGACTTTTTTTTTTTTTTTTTGGAGAGATTTTTGCTATAGGGTACGTGCGCTCGCCAGACAGACAGAGAGAGACAGACAGAAAGCGAGAAATCACCCCCCCCCCCCCCCCGGGGGGATGGCCACGCCGCAATCCCTTCTCCTCCGTTCTCCTCTCGGGATCTTGGGCACGCACACACACGCGCCCGGTGTGAGTTTTAAGCCACTGGGTCCGGGACGCGAAACGCGGTTGACTACGTGGGAGCCCATAAACACAGCCATTACGCTGACTGCTGGTCCCAGTACACTGAAGTTTTAAGAAAGAAATTGTGGAGGTGGGATGGGAGCACGGCAGGACAGCGAGACCCTCCCTGAGGCTGACCCACGTGGGAAGGTTCTGGGCTCCTGTCTGGAGACCTCCTCGAGTCCGTGGGCATGCACGTGCCCGTGATCCAGAGCCCGCTGAGGCCGAAAGCCCAAGCTCAGTAACCAGCACAGCTGGGTTCAGTGAGGACCCTCTTCCTAGCTTGCAGACGGCCACCTTCCCACTGCGTCCAGACAGAAAGAGAGCTAGGGCTTGCAGGGAGCTCTCTTGGCATCTCCCTGGCTCTGGACTGAGAGCCTCACCCTCTTTTCTTTCTTTCAGTTGCCAGAGGGTATGTGTGCTTGCCCAGAGAGACAGAGAAAGGAGAAGGACGTCCGCCTTGGGACGTGGGCATACCACAATCCCTTCTCCTTCATCTCTCGCTCTTTTGGGGATTTTAGGCAGAGGCAGCTGCTCCGGGGTGTTATGGTGGGGCCCCAGGGCAAGGCAGATGGGAAAGACTCGGAATGTGAGGACCCTTCTCTGGGTGTTGTTCAAGCCGCGGGGGCTGGGATTTGAACTACAGTTGGCCATGCGGGATCCACCTTCCTTAGCCACCAGGCTACGAGCTGGCCTTAGAGGCCCACCCTCTTGACCTCATTCAGTCTTCATCACAAGCCGAAGGCCCCACCTTCACATACATCATCCTGGGGGGTTAGGGCTTCAGCATAGGAATTTGCGGGGGACAAGCGTTGGTAAAGCTGCTCATGGTGCCACTTGGAGAACACACCCTTAGCCCTGGGGTGCTGGAGCTACAGTCCCCCCAGGGTGAATGCCAGTGCCCCACAGGTTTTTGGGCCTGGGAGCCGAAGCTCTCCGGGGACTGGACCTCCTCGGGGAATGCTGTCCCTGCAGCTGCACAAAGCGTGCTGCTTGCCTGCGGTAGTGAGCATTTATTGCGTCCATGATGTACTGCATTCGCGATGAATCCACAGCCCAGGAGCTGACTGACAGAGAAGCCACTTTGAGGTCTGCTCAGCTGACCGGCAAGGGCACAGAGTGGAAGGGGTACCCTGGCAATCGAGGGAGGTGGACGACTGTCCAGGGGACCCTGAAGGATGGGCCCCTGCAGTAGCACCCCGACCTGGCCCTCCCCCTTTTACAGAGGAGAAACGAAGGCTCGAGAGCCACTGTCATTGCCTGAGCTGGGCCTGGGAGGGGGGTGACCCAGCCTCTGCCGCCCGCTGCAGCCATGACCGGGGCAGAGGCAGGGAGGTTGCTCACCCGGGCCGGCTTCCTGCGGGCCAGCCCAGGAGGGAGGCGGCTGGCTGGCTGCCTGGCTGCCAGGCTGCCCGGTGGGTTGCAGAGTTTTAAATATGCATTAACGGGAAGAGTTGCAGAGGCCCCAGCCAAAGGGCACTACGTTGAGGAGGCCGAGGCCCTGGGAGTTGGGAGCCTGCCAGGGGCACCAAGTCGGGGGCCAGGTCTGTTTGACCCAAGCCTGGAGGGAGCCCTGCGTGTGTCGGCTGGCAGAGGAGGGGAAGGAGTGGGGGCGGGGGGTGTTGTGAAACCGTCAGGAAGATAAGCAGAAGCCTTTTCAGGCTTGGTGAAGGAGAGCTGTGGTTGATCTGGCCAGGGAGGCTACGTGACAGGGGGAGTGAATGCAGCGTGGCCTGCAGTGGCCCCTTGACCCCTGGTGGCCGGGTCATGGCCATGGCGCCCGAGATGTTCTTTAATGTGGCCTTGGGCTTGGGGTCTTCACTGCTGGTCAGGCCCTTCCTCAGCGCCAGGGAAGACTGCCCGGGCTGGGTGGGGTGAGCGGGTAGGAGAGGTGTTCTGGGCACCCGAGCTGACCCCTCTGTGTCCCAGACGAAACTATGAGGAAATGAGGCTGGGGGTGCATGGCACAGCGGCACTGCCCACAGCCCCCGCCCCAGGGCAGCTGACCACCCCCCCTCGCCCTGCCCCTGGGAGCACCCAAGCACACCAGCCTCAGGAAGTAGCTGGAATACACTGACCTCCTTTTCCAGAAGACAGCGGCACCTGAGCCTCCCACCCTCGCGGGTGAGAAGCCGCCACCAATTTCCATCCCAAATTGATTTCAAATAAGGAAGAGTTATCACACACAATCATATAGGAATAATTTATCACTCGTTAATAAAAGAGCAATTACTTATGCACGTCACCCCTGCCTGCGTGCCCTGGGTTCGGTTGCACAAATGCGGCAGGGGCTCTCCTAGAAGCTGAGAGGCCTGTTTGTACTCACCCAAGGTCAGGGGGAAGGCCAGGTGGTGCAGACTCCAGTGCAAGGTGGGCCCCTGCTGCAGCCTGGCCCCCGACTCCCTTACACCTAAAGGGCCCCGCTGCCTAGGGTCGGGGCTCTGATCTGTGAAGAGGAAAGAGGTGCCGGTGACCCTCAGGAGACTGGAGCAGGCAGGAGTGAGGAGCAGCTGGGGCTGGGCTTTGTCGGGATGTGAGTGGCTGGGCCAAGTGGAGGGACCAGGGGGATGCCTGGTGGGCTGTAGAAGGCCTAAGCACTGAGCTGGATTTGGGACCAGAAGCTGTCTCTTCAAATGTCTGAATTGCAGAAGCTTCTGGAGCCAAGAGTCCAGAACATCCTGGGAGACCCAGAAACATCCTCGGCTACCCTTGACTGAGCACAGGACTTCAGAACAGCGTGTGGGGCCTTGTTCTTGCTCCAGATGCCAGATGCCCAGGGCTGCACGTCCAGGTGCTCCTCTAGGGCTCACATCCCTCATCCTGCACCTGGGAAACACCTGCTTCTAACCCACATTTGCCTTTACCTTCTGGAAGATACACTTTCTTTTCTTTTTATTTATTCCTGTTTTTGAAACTTCAGTGTCAAATATATGTTTGTTTGTTTGTTTGTTTTTAAAGTAACATTTGGGTCAACAATGTCTCATGCAAAAATCCTATGCCCAACTCTCAGAGGCTGTTCTGGACAACAGACTTCCTCTGATTCTGCCCCCCGTCCTCCCCAGAGGCAGCTGCTATTGCCTCTATTCCCTGGTGTTGCCAGTGGTTACTCTCACTCCTACTCCACCCTGTCTTTTCTGGCATACCCCTCAGGATGGTTGTCTTCCTGTCATTGTTAAACTTATGTTTATGACCAGTGTTTTCCAACCTAGGTCATGTAAATACTTTTCATCACACTGTCAGGGGGTATAGAGGAGCACTGGTGACCTTCTGTCTCCTGCATAGCCTTTTGTTTTTCCTGGGATTTACAGTTGACTTTGTTTTTTATTGTTGTTGGTGGTGATATGGTAGTTTTTCTCTTTTCCCATCTCATGGGCTTATTCTTTCCCACATCAGGAGTTCTTCTGAGTCTTGCTTTTCCACTAGGGGAGGCTTCATCCGGGCCCTAGTCCTGCTGCCCCACGACTTTCTTTGGTCACAAATTGAAGTTACATCCAATGTTTCTTGGGCCTCATGTTTTCCTCTTTCTGCATTATACCCTCATTTTGGCTGAAGCACATCCTCAACTAACTCTCTAAGGAAGATGTAATGAAGAATCATTCTGTGGGTCTTCCTTTGTTTGCAAGTCTGTTCAAGGTGGGTTGGCTGGTTCCAGAATTACATGTTGAAAATTCTGGGAAATGTGGCATAGTGGTTAAGGTGTTGGACTCCCATGTGGTCAACCATGGTTCGAATCCCAGACCTGGCAGCTTAAAACTCACACCAGGCATGTTTGCACACATGTCCAAAATCGTGAGAGGAGAATGGAGAAGGGATTATGGTGTGGCAATACCCCTGGGGTTTTGATTTGTCCCTTTCTCTCTCTCTCTCTGTCTCTCTAGTGAGCACACATGCCCTATAGCAAAAAATCTTAAAAAAAAAAAATTCTGGGGAAAACCCTTCAGAGTTTGAAGCTTCTGTGTCTTCTAGCATTCAGCATGCTATACAGAAGTCCAAAGCTGCATTGCATTGTCTATAACCAGCTTTCCTTTTTGGAGTTTCAAGCTGCTCTTTATCACCAGGGACTTGAAATTACTCTGGGAATGCCCAATGGAGGACCAGGTCTTCAGCTCTGGGAAATTTTCTGGTATCATTTCTTTGATAACTTTTTTTATCCTCTATTTGTTTTCTTTTTGGAATTCTCCTAAGACAGATGTTCAACCTATATTTGTCTTCTGAATCTCATTCATTTTTTTTTTTCCTTTCTCTTTTTTGATTTTTCTTTCTGGAAGATTTCCTTGACCTTGTTTTCCAATCTTTCTATTGATTTTTTTTATTTTAGCAATTCTATTTTTAATTTCCAGGCATTTTTCTTGTTTTCTGATGGTTCCTTGTTCATAGCACCCTGTTCTTGTTTTAAATCTCCTTCTATCCCTAAAAGGGCATGAATTAGATTTTTCTCCTACTTTTTGTCTGTTCCTAACACTGTTCCTACTTTCTCTAGAGTCATTCTCTGTCTGCATTGTTACCTCTTCAAGATGCCTGGTGGTCACTGTTTTCTGATCACTTTTTTTTTTTTTTTTTGAGAGGTTTTCGCTATAGGGCGTGTGCGCTCGCCAGACAGACAGAGAGAGACAGAGAGACAGAAAGCAAGAAATCGCCCCCCAGAGGGGATGGTCATGCTGCAATCCCTTCTCCTCCATTCTCCTCTCAGGATCTTGGGCACACACACACACGCGCCCGGCGTGAGTTTTAAGCCACCGGGTCCGGGACGCAAACCACGGTTGACTACGTGGGAGTCCAGTGACATAGCCATTACGCTAACTGCTGGTTCCCTTCTGGCCATTTTTATGGGGTCAGGCTGGTTGAGTGATCTATTGGGATGGGACTTTGCAACTGTCAAGCTGCTGGACATCCATTAAACCACTGCCCACCCCAAAACTAGCTCCCCCAGTTTTGTCTCCCCTGAGACAAATCATCCTCTCCTAAGCAGGGACTGTGTTCACCCCCTCCTCCCAGTGCCTGGGAACTGAGGGACTGTTAAGCTGTCCCTCTACTTAACCAGTCTTTGCTTTGTGCATGCACATTTGATTATAAGCCTCCCAATCGCCCCTTCCACAAAATCATTGTTTTTCCTTTGACTCACACCTTATTCCAGAATCTCAGAATCCCCTTCTCTCCTCACACCCTGACCCCTAGGTTCCATGAGATACTGACCTTGTGCAGGGGCCCCTCTGGGCTGACTGCACCAATGTGAGAAGCTGCGGGGCCTTGTCTGCCTAAGACAGTGGTCTTCTCTGACCCTTGGCTTCCTTTTTGTTAGGTAGGGGTTCGAGAGACCTCTGCTGGGGTTGTTTTGAGGGCAAAAGTGGCAGTACCCGTACACAGCTGGTGGTTGCTCATGAGCCAGGCAGGTAAAACTTTCTGTGAAGGGTCTGATCCTAAAGAATACTAGCTTTGTGGGCCGTAAGGTGTGTCTTAACAACCCACCTTTGCCATGCTACCAGGAACGCAACCACGAACGTGGTGAAGAAATAGGGGTGTCTGGAGATGTGAATACCGGTAGCACCTGATTAACCAACGTAGTAACTGCTCTGGTGCCACTTTGCCCAGGGTCAGTTAGACAGGAGGTCCCAGGGCCCGTCACCTCCGACAAAGGCTTCACTCTGGCCACCTGGACACCCCTTAACCAGGGGTGATCCCGCTGGGAGTTGGGGATGTTACTTGCTGCCTCTTGGATAGCACATTCCTGGAAAATGCCGGATGCCTTATCCCTCTCTGCTTGTGCCTGGCCACGCCCACACAGCAGCCCTGGCTGGGCCTCTCTGTGTTTTCAGTAGGTACTGCCCAAGAGCCTCATCTAGCTCTAGCAGCCCCTGGCCTAGTGCTTGCAGGGCTCGGCTACCCTGGACGGTGCAGGCGGGGGTCTGCACAGCTGCTCTGCCCCTGGCGGAGGCTGATCCAGCTCAGTGGAGAGGCGGGGTGTGCTGATCCTGGAGGGTGAGCGGGTGGGAGCCTCAAGACCCGCACGTGTCTTTTCCTAGCAGAATAGATTCTGCTTGGGCAGAGGCTGCCCGCCAGCCCTGCTGGTCATGTTTTACAAGTGCCGAGGGCGCGAGAACATGTGGGGATGTGTCTGCCTGGCTTCCACCTGCTGCAGTGGGGAGCAAACCCTCTGCCTTGGCCTTGGGCCCTGGAAGGGGTTCCTGACCCCCAGGTCTGCACAGTTCCAGCCCAGCAACCGTCTGCTGCTACTGCAGCAGACCAGCCCCAGGTCCCGGGTCCCAGGTCCCACACCCCAGCAGCCCAAGAGCCAAGGATGTGCATTCCTGTTGTAGTTTCCTATATGTACTCCTACTGTGTGTTCTCAGTGTTCATGCCTTCCTGTGTGTGCCCCAGTATTTAGTCCTATTGTGTGTCGTCCTCAGTATGCGCTCCCACCCTGTGCACCCCCAGTTCCTATCCCATGCACCCCCAGTGTGTGCTCCCATCACCCCAGTGTGCATTCCTGTCCCGTGCACCCCTAATGTGCACTCCCATCATGTACATCCCAAGCATGCACTCCCTTCTCGTGCATCCCCAGTGTGCACTCCCATCATGTGCACTCCCAGCGTGTAGTCCCGTCCTGTGAACCCCCAGTGTGTGCTCCTATTATGTGCACCCCAGTGTGCTCTCCCATCCCGTGCACCCCCCCACTGTGTTCTCCCATCCCATGCATCCCCACTGTGCTCTCCCATCCCGTACACCCCCAGTGTGCGCTTCCATCCCATGCACCCCCAGCGTGCAGTCCCGTCCTGTGAACCCCCAGTGTGCTCTCCCATCATGTGCACTCCCAGTGTGCGCTTTCACCCTGTGCACCCCAGTGTGCACTCCCATCATGTGCACCCCCAGTGCGCACTCCCATCATGTGCACCCCCAGTGCGCGCTCCCATCATGTGCACCCCCAGTGTGCGCTTTCACCCTGTGCACCCCAGTGTGCACTCCCATCATGTGCACCCCCAGTGCGCACTCCCATCATGTGCACCCCCAGTGCGCGCTCCCATCATGTGCACCCCCAGTGTGCGCTCCCACCCTGTGCACCCCCAGTGTGCGCTCCCACCCTGTGCACCCCCAGTGTGCTCTCCCATCATGTGCACCCCAGTGTGCACTCCCATCATGTGCACCCCCAGTGTGCTCTCCCATCATGTGCACCCCCAGTGTGCTCTCCCATCATGTGCACCCCAGTGTGTGCTCCCACCCTGTGCACCCCCGTGTGCATTCCTGTCCCATGCACCCCACGTGTGCGCTCCCACCCTGTGCACCCCAGTGTCTGCTCCCACCCTGTGCACCCCCAGTATGCTCTCCCAGCTCATGCACTCCCAGTGTGCGCTCCCAGCTCATACACCCCCAGTGTGCGCTCCACCCTGTGCACCCCAGTGTGCATTCCTGTCCCATGCACCCCACGTGTGTGCTCCCATCCCGTGCACCACCCCCAGTGCGTGCTCTCTTGTTCTTCCTGCCTCACTGGAGGCTGTTGCTTTGGGCCTCACAGGCCGTGTCAGCCTCGTGTGGACAGCAGAACCAGAGTCCTGGGGGATGGGGCGGAGAGCTGGGGCTTAGTCTGGGTGTTGGTCCTGAGAATAGAGGGCAGGCCCCAGCCCCGTGGACCCACAGGACCGGGCACTCCTGTCCCAACAGGGTGGGGAGCCAGTGAGTGGCAGAGCTGGGGCCTTTCCGAGCCCCCCAGGGCAGGGGTATGTCGGCCACCAGCAGTTCCTCATTAGCTACCTCTTGGGACTGGAGCCTGCGCTGGCCTGGCCGCCAGATTGAATTAGCCGCGGGACCACAGCGAGCCGGTGTGGAGACAGACTTCTCCAGGTAATTAGGTAGCAGTGTTTGTTGGTGGCCTAAAGGAGTGGGGACGAGGAGTGGGCATGGGGACATTGGATGAGTCCCTGGAGCCAGGTTAGCCTGCGCTGGCCGTGACATGGCATCAAGGACTCCCAGTGTGGGCACACTGGGGTGGGGGGGCGAAATGGGGTGGCTCCCAGGTGGGGAGTGGGTGGGGGCGAGGCTCGGAGCCCTCCAGGCAGGCAGCCCAGTGTTGACCAAGAACGGATTCCTGAGGCCTGGCGTTGGGCTGGAGGGTCTGCCTGGACCCTCAAGCTGGCAGTGGGCTCCTGGACTCCTCCCCTATGTCCTTGTGCCACCTGGGCCAGCCCAGGCCTCTGTGGCTCCTAACTCCCCTCGTGGCACACGCCCCAGCCAGCGTGACACCTGTGGCCAGCCTGCTCCTAAGCCGTCAGTGTGGACAGTCGGGGTCCTCAGCCTGGTCTTGGGTCTGCAGCACTGGGCACGGTACTTGGGACAGGGGCCTCCTGACGCGAGGCCGAGGGATGGACGGAGGGTTGAGTGGGAGGGCCCCGCCCCTCCTGATTGACCCTGGGGTGAACCTGCACTGGGACCTCCAGCCCTCAGGGGTCAGGCCCCCTCCCCTACCAGCTTGTGTCCTTGACTTGAAAGGCCCCAGAGGGATCCACTCAGGTGCTGTGTTGGCTGGAGGCTTTCTTTGCAGGGGGGAGTGAGCTCCTGTTGGGGGTGGTGGAGGGGTGCCTGCTCTGCCCTGCCCAGCAAGGCCTTTCGGTGCCCGGCAGGCCCTGTGGGCTGGGAATCCTAGCCCGGGTGCTGGGAGCGAAGAGCCTTTCCCCCTAGATCTCGCTTCCGTCATCTGAGCCAGTAAACCTGACCGCTAGGGAAGCCCAGCGGACTGAGGGGCCCAGCCCCACAGACACAGGCCCGGCCTAGCAGGGGCAGGGCGTGGGGCCCGAATAGCACCCACACAGTCTGGAGGCCAGGCCCTGTGGCTGTGTCCCGGTCACAGAGTGACTTGCAGGCCTTCCGGACCTCAGTTTCCCCTGTGTGTGTGGCTAGAACTGCTTCAGCCTGGAATCCTTTTCCATCGTCAAGCTAGCCTGCCCATCCCACCCCACAGCTGCCGTCCAGAGAAGATCCAAGAGGAGCAGGGGCCTGGGCTGGGCCCAGCCCGGGAGATGCAGGGTCCCCAAGTGGGGGGCAGCCACTTCCCCTCCTATTCGCAGTGCCTGGAGCCCAGAAGGGCACAGGAAACACCCCGGGAGGGCATGCTGCCCCGACACGTGTCTGCAGGACGGACAGAGGGTGGGTGGTGCACGTGAGAAGCCAATGAGGATGGGGGACAGATGGCCGGGGGTGGGGGTGATTCGGTGGTGGAGGGCCGGCAGGAGTAGGGAGCAGGCGCAGGAGGGACACCCTGACCCTCCACAGCGTGGGGACCACACCAGCCCCTCCGCCCCCACCCAGAGCTATTTCTGGCCTCGGTGTGCCAAGCTATGGCCTCTTGTTCTGCCTCGTAACTGTGGTTTGTGACGTGACCGCATCACAGGGACAGGGGTGGTGTCTGAGGATCCGGAGCTGACGGATGTCCCAGCCGTGCTCCAGCTGCCCCCCGCCCCCCCCTCCGCAGCCTTCTGACCCCCGCTCCTGAGCACGGGCCACAGCTGAAGGCGCTCCGGGAGACGGCCCCTCCCGGCCAGTGGTGGCACAGGCGGGAGCCACATGCCCCGGCCCCGGTCCTTGCAGACCCCAGCCAGCCTCCCCACACCCTCCACTCACATTCCTACCAGGCCTTGCAAACCGGCTCCGTGAAGCTTGAGTGGAGGCACCTCGGTCACCCGGCCTGGGAAATGGCAGCGCCATTGGTAAGAAAAGCACTGACCCTCCCGTTAGGACCAGCTGGCCTGACCCCCTTGATGGCCTGGTGGGTGGGTGTTTCTGCTCCCCCCTTACACAGGCGAGGCGAGGGCCGCACTGAGCAGGTGGACAGATGACAGTACTCCGGGCCCCCGAGGCTGCCAGCCGTGCACTGTCTCTTGGCCTTGCCAGACGGGAGCAGAGGCAACCCTGGGGGACCCTAGCTCCAGCTGGGGGGTGGGAGACACAGAAGCGGGTGGGGCCCAGGGAGACACCAGGGTGGGTGATCCCAGCACCCTCCTGGGCAGCTGAGGTGAGCTGCTGACCCCAGCAGCCGCCTGCCCACTGTCTCTGTGGCTGCTGGGCGAGTCCCCAGAAGCTCCCGCCCCACCTGCTCCCCTCCTCCCCTCTCCTCCACGCATCCCTCCCTCCTCTGCTCACCCTCCTCCCTCCTCCTCCCCCTCCTTCCGCAGTGAATGTGGGCCCTTAGCTCCCAGGAGCTGAGGGTGCAGGCTGCACAGGACAGGTGCCTACCTGGGCCCCCTGCTGCCCTCCCCTGCTCCCGCCCACAGCACCTCCTGCCCCACCTCGTCCTCCCCAGTCTGGGTGCTGCAGTGGGGGTGAGTATCAGGTTTCTGACCCTGTCCCCTGGAAATGTCTCATCTCTCCAGGCAGGGGTGGCAGCCCTCCCCTGAGCCTGGCCCTCATGCTGCTGCCCACGCCGAGGCAGCCCGGGATTAGGGCAGGAGCCCTCGCCATCCCCCAGCCAGTGGGCCAGTATGTGGGGAGGTCCCTTGAGGGGACCCCAACCCAGGCCAGCCTGCACCAAGACCTAAGGAAGAAGAGAACTGGCCTGGGGAGGAGAAGAGGCCGGGGTAGCTTGGAGGCAGGAGGGCAGTGTAGCCCGAGGCTAGGGAGGGTGTCCTGGTGCAGGGGAGGCTGCAGGGCCTGGGGAACACACTCCATGGGGGCTCCATGCAGAGTTGGGCACAGCAGGGCTGTTTGGTCACCCCCTGTGCTCACATGGGTGCAAACCAGGACCAGTGAGACGGTGAGAGGGGAGGTGGGCCAAGCCTGTTGGAGTGGACAGGGCAGGCCCGGGAGAGAGAGAGTGGAGGCCACCAGACCTGGAGGCCAGAGAGCCCTTTTAGGGAGCAGGGCGGGGGCAGGTGAGTCCCAAGGCCCAGCCCCTGGGGCCGGGTCAAGGGACGCCCTCCCACCACCTGGCAGGGTCTCCCTCGTCCCCGGGGGCCCCTGCCGTGAGGATGAACACATGCTGCAAAGTTGGGTTTGATTATCTCATGGAAAGATGCCCCCTCATGCTCGCTCAGCAGAGGGGTTGCCATGGAGACCAGCGGGCAGGCCCCAAGGGGGGCCGGGCTGGAGCCAATTACTAAGGCTGCGGCAAGAAGAGAGCCCACCCCGGCCAGGGGCGCTGACGGCAGGGCGGGCACCCAGGGCCGCTCTGGGAAGTTGATTTCCGTAGAGCAGTGTGCGCAGGACCAGAGCCGCGTCTGTGCCCGCCTGCCCCTGCTCCCGTTCCTCCCCGGGGCAGGGGGTGCAGAGCACAGCCCCCCCGCACACCGGGCTCAGTCCTAGAGGCTGGCTTAGGGCATTCCCTGAACGGACGCAGTGGCCCTGGGAGCGGGGAGCCCTGAGCACGTGGCTCTAGGGGAACAGAACTTGGCCTTCCGGAGACCCAGGTCCATGAGGCCTGGAGACCCCACGAGCTGACTCGGTTCTGGTGGAGGCAGCTGAGCCCAGTGCCAGCTTGGCCTGCACACCCCAGCTCTGGGTCTTCCTGAGGTCCGGACAGGAAGTGCCTTTGTCATGGCCGTGCCTTTCAGTGACAACAGGTGTGACATGGGGGGTGCACAGTCAGGCCGTTTCCCAGGGAGGGTGCAGAAGAAGAAAGCGCGAGTGGGGGGTGGTAGCGCAGAAGTGAAATGGGACCTCCATGAGGCGGATCACTGGGAGGTTCTGGGTTCTCATCCCGTGATGTGTCTGCGTACACCAGGCACCACTGGCCGAGGCTGGGAGGTAAGGCAGTTCGGGACCTGCTGGGTACCCTCTGTCTCTCTTGCTCTCACTCCTGGAAGAAACAAATAAATGAACTTTCTTTCTTTTTTTTTTTTTTTTGGAGAGGTTTTTGCTATAGGGCGCGTGCACTCGCCAGAAAGACAAAGAGACAGAAAGCGAGAAATCACCCCCCCCCCCCACCCCCAGGAGGGATGACCACGCCGCAATCCCTTCTCCATTCTCCTCTGGGGATCTTGGGCACGCATACATGCGCCTGGCATGAGTTTAAGCCACCAAGTCTGGGACTCGAACCGCAGCCGGCTCCATGGGAGTCCAGCGACATAGCCATTACACTAACTGCTGGTTCCTATAAATAAACTTTCTTTAAAAAGAAAAAAGAAGAATAAATTTTATAAAAGAAAAGAAAAGAAAAAAGAAGAGGGCTGGTACCAGCAGATGGCGTAATGGTTACGTCACTGGGCTCCCACATCGTCAACCGCAGTTCGAGTCTCAGACCCAGCCACTTAAAACTCACACCGGGAATGTGTGCATGCGTGCCCAAAATCCTGAGCAGAATGGAGGAGAAGGGACTGTGGTGTGGCCATCCCCCCCCCCCCCCCGAAGGGGTGACTTCTGGCTTTCTATCTCTCTGGTGAGCGCACAGACCCTATAGCAAAAATATCTAAAAAAAAAAAAAATTAAAATTAAAATTAAAAAAAAAAAAAAAGGAAGAGGGCCAGTCCTAGTCCTAGGGTCTGGTGGTTGGGAGCTGGATCCCACATGGCTGACTTTGCAGTTCGAATCCCAGCCTAGGAGGCTTGAAAAACACACGTGGGGGGCCAGCATGTGGCGTGGTGGTTAAAGCGCCTGGACTCTCACATGGCTGAGCACGGTTTGAGTCCCGGACCTGGTGGTTTGTTTTCTCACTTTCCTTCCCTCTCTCTCTGTCTCTCTTTGGTCAACTTAAAAAAAAAAAAAAAAAAAAAAAAAAAGAGAGAATTAATAAAATTAAATTTTTAAAAAAGAAAAAACACACTTTGCCTATGTATGCATGTGCCAGAAATCTCAACAGGATGGAGAGGTGGAGAAGGGATTGCAGCGTGGCCATGCTCCACTGGAGGTGTTTTCTCCATTTCCCTCTCTGTTTCTCTGTCTTTCCCTGGATTTCAAATGGCAGTAAATAAATAAACGAGGCAAGAAAGAGGGACGCCATGGGACACGGTATGACGATGGCACAGCTGTTGTGGTGTGGTGGGCTTAGTCACCATGTGTGGCATGTGAGTCACCATGTGAGGTCTAGTCTTGGTGTCACCCAGTGAGGCCCCACCCTCTTGTCCTAGCCTGGGCTGTGAGCTGGTGGGGCCTGGGGGCGGGTGACTCTGTGTTCACTGGAGTCCCCAGAATCCCCGTCTGCAGGTGGAGCACCCACATTGGAGGCCATCAGTGGGTGCTGGTGCGTGACCAAGTGGGCCGGCCCCGATGCAGGGGCAGGCTTGTCTGCTCCCACAGGCAGGTGACGGGAAATTGGCATGCGTGGTTTCCTTGTGGAGCGTGCAGCTTCATAGCAGGCTGCGGTGTGTGGATCGGGGATCCCAGCGCCCCCAGATCCCAGGGTTGGCGCAGTTGATGACTGTGACATGCGCAGTTGGTGGTGTGGCTGGAGATGCAGCGGTGAGGTCCCAAGCCTGGCCTGCTGGGTGCCTGGAGCTCCCACCTCCGACCCAGGTCTTCCTGAGGTCCTGGGGCAGGAAATGCTGTTGACACAGAAGTCCCCTCTGGTGACAGCAAGTGAGATGCTGGTGGGGGGCTGTCCCAGTCAGGGAAGAGGATGTCGCCAGCTCACATAGATCATCAGGCCGAGTGCCTCTCCCACCGCTGCCGGGGAGGTGTGTCCAGAGCTTGGGGGCTCCTGGGCCAGGTCTGCCCCTACCCCCCAGCTACCATCCCCCTGATGTGGGCAGACGGGCAGAGGAGCCTCCCAGGCTGTGAGGAGGGTCCCAGAACCTGAGGACCAGAGTCTGGAGGCTGTGCACACCTGGTGACTGTGACACACACCTTGCTTGGGCCTCTGCTTTTGGGGCAAGGTTCTGTGCTGGCCCGGGAAGAGAGGACCCCGTGTGGGCGGGTCACAGCTCTGGGTCGGGGAGGCTGGCTCCAACTGCAGCACTTAGTCCTCAGGCCTCATGTCTGCAGAACCCTGCTCTTAGCCAGCTGCCAAGGAAGGTGTTAGCTGTCAGTGCAGGTGTTAGCTGTCAACTAAGGTGTTAGCTGATAACTCAAGTGTTAGCTGATAAGTCATAACCCTCCCAAGGGGATCCACATTTTAATAGACTCACTCCTGAAGGCGAAAGAACCTTCAGCATTCAAAAGGTGGGTCTCATGGTCCAATCACAGGCAGAGAAGCTGATTTCTGCTGGGGGGCGGTGGCGCTGCTGGTGGACTGGGTCTGGGTATAGTGCCCAGACGGGGTCCGCTGGAGATACAGGTCCTCGTAAAGCTCCGGGGGGGGGGGGGGGGTCTGGCCTACGATGAGGCAGGGGTGCGACTCCTGGGGTTAGGGGAGACCTCACTGGGAGGTGTCCTGGCTGAGGTTGAGTCTGGGTAGGAGGGCTGAGGGCAGCCAGGAGGGCGCAGGGATTGGCTGGGGAGGCTCGAACTCCTCCCCGGGGAGGAGATGGAGTAGAGAATGAGGCCAGGGGGAGGGGCTTCAGGAGGCGCTCGCTCTGCGCCAAGTCAGAAAGTGCCCCAGTACAAGATGGGAGGAGGGATGTTGGTGCTTCCTGGGTCCCGGGCTCCACTCACCCTCTCCCCTGCCCTTGGGCATCGAGACTCCTGTTTCTGTGACAGCAGAGAAGCTCGGGGTGGCACCCCAGCCATATAACGGTTTCCTAGGCCCTGTCGGTGGAATTCCCCCCAAGACTTGCTGGGATCCCTGCAGGCAGGCAGCAGGCAATGGGGGCTACGGTTTCTTTATTAAAGCACAGCTCTGCACCGTAGCCCGGGGAGCCCCCAGAATCCCAGCTGCCCTGAGGCCTCAGCCAGGCTTGAGGGTCGATCTCAGCCTTTCAGTCTCACTGCGGGCTCCCCTGCCTGGGCTGGGCTGCCAACTTCTCCGGTGTTTACTGGCACCTGCCCCATCTCCCAGCCTTGCCTGGCAGGCCCAGGGGCTCTGTGTTCACTGGAGTCCCCAAAAGGTATCTGTGGGCATGAGTGACCACCCCAAGAGGCCTGCTATGGGTGCCTGTGGGTGACCGAGTTGGCTAACCCTGAAAGGCTGCAGTAGGGGTGTCAGGCCCCTGTGTGAGAGGGGTCGGTGGTGGGTGTGTGTCTCCATGATAGCATCTTGCATGTGCTGTGTGGATCAGGGTTCCCAGCACCCCCCAATTCCCAGGGGTAGGGACTGCCTTCCCTCCTTTCTAAGGCTCGGCCCTAGTGCAGCCTGGCTCCAACATAACCCCCAGCCTTTCGGGGACCCTTGCCCGCTCACCACCCTCTCCTCTGCTCGCAGGGAGCCGGCTGCTGGCATGGGTGCTGTACCTGCAGGCCTGGCAGGTGGCGGCGCCGTGCCCAGGCGCCTGCGTGTGCTACAATGAGCCCAAGGTGACCACGAGCTGCCCGCAGCAGGGCCTGCAGGCCGTGCCCACCGGCATCCCAGCCGCCAGCCAGCGCATCTTCCTGCACGGCAACCGCATCACCCACGTGCCGGCTGCCGGCTTCCACGCCTGCCGTAACCTCACCATCCTGTGGCTGCACTCGAATGCTCTGGCCCGCATCGACGCCGCCGCCTTCTCCGGCCTGACCCTCCTGGAGCAGCTCGACCTCAGCGACAACGCACAGCTCCGCACCGTGGACCCCACCACGTTCCGCGGCCTGAGCCGCCTGCACACGCTACACCTGGACCGCTGTGGCCTGCGGGAACTGGGCCCGGGCCTGTTCCGCGGCCTGGCTGCGCTGCAGTACCTGTACCTGCAGGACAACGGGCTGCAGGCGCTGCCTGACGACACCTTCCGCGACCTGGGCAACCTCACGCACCTCTTCCTGCACGGCAACCGCATCCCCAGTGTGCCCGAGCGCGCCCTCCGCGGCCTGCACAGCCTCGACCGCCTCCTGCTGCACCAGAACCGCCTGGCCTGGGTGCACCCACACGCCTTCCGCGACCTCGGCCGCCTCATGACGCTCTATCTGTTCGCCAACAACCTCACGGCGCTGCCTGCCGAGGCCCTGGCACCCCTGCGCGCCCTGCAGTACCTGCGGCTCAACGACAACCCCTGGGTGTGCGACTGCCGGGCGCGCCCGCTCTGGGCCTGGCTGCAGAAGTTCCGAGGCTCCTCGTCTGAGCTGCTCTGCAGCCTGCCCGCGCGCCTGGCTGGCCGTGACCTCAAGCGCCTGGCAGCCAACGACCTGGAGGGCTGCGCCGTGGCCGCTGGGCCCTCACGTCCCATCTGGACTGGCGGGCTGGGCGACGACGAGCCGATGGGGCTGCCCAAGTGCTGCCAGCCAGATGCCGCAGACAAGGCCTCGGTGCTGGAGGCAGGGAGGCCGGCCTCAGCTGGCAATGCGCTCAAGGGACGCGTGCCGCCTGGCGACACCCCACCAGGCAATGGCTCGGGCCCACGGCACATCAACGACTCTCCCTTTGGGACTCTGCCCAGCTCAGCTGAGCCTCCCCTCACCGGGCTGCGGCCCGAGGGCTCCGAGCCACCAGGACTCCCCACCATAGGCCCTCGCCGGAGGCCGGGCTGCTCCCGCAAGAACCGTACCCGCAGCCAGTGCCGCCTGGGCCAAGCGGGCAGCGGGGGTGGTGGGGCTGCTGATGTGGAGGGCTCTGGAGCCCTGCCCGCCCTGGCCTGCAGCCTCACCCCCCTGGGCCTGGCGCTGGTGCTGTGGACAGTGCTTGGGCCCTGCTGACCAGCCACCAGCCACCAGAGCGTCTCCGCAGCCAGGTGTGTGTACATACGGGGTCTCCCTCCACGCCGCCGGCCAGGGCCAGGCGGCAGGCCCCGGGGGAGGCCAGGCCCTCCCTGATGGTCGCCTCCCCGCCTGCCCAGCCCCATCTCCACCCCATCATGTTTACAGGGTTTGGCGTCGGCGTTTGTTCCAGAACGCCGCCTCCTGCCCGGATCGCGGTATAGAGAGATATGCATTTTATTTTACTTGTGTAAAAATATCGGACGATGTGGAATAAAGAGCTCTTTTCTTAAGCTGTAGGCTCTCGAGCTGGGGGTGCTGCAGGCGGTGAGAGTTGGGGGTGGGCCCTGGAGGGGCAGCCTCTCCCTGGTCCAGGCTGGCCGAGGGCAGCTCAGACTCCAGGAACTGCCTCCCCTCCAGCCTGGAGAACCGAGCTTGCCCCGCAGCTGACGGCAGTGTGCCTCCGCCGGCTCCTCTGCAGACTGGGCCACAGAGCGGGCACCTTCCACCCCGGCTAGCCAGCCCACCTCCCTCATGGCTCAAGGCTGTCCCCAGAAGGAGGCTGAGGGTGAGGGGTGGGGTGCTGAGGGATCGAGACCCTGCTGGGGGTGCGGGGGTAGCCCTGAAGGAGGCCGCTCTCACACCCCTTCGGCCTCCCATGTCAGACACGCGTGGGTCAGGGCAGCCCACCCTCACGCGGTGCTCACAGCTCAGGTGTAGGCCCTGTGGGTGTGCATGCTCCTGAACACACGTGTGCACACAGCACACACGCGGCAGGGCAGAGAACACACGCGCATGCATGCAGGCATATGCTCAGAAACAGCACACGCACTGCTAGGATATGCGCGCACACGTGTTCCCAAGGCCCGGGCTGGTGAAGCTCTGAAACAAAAGGGAAGGGGCCTCGTGGTCAGGCATCGGCTCGGGAGGCTCCAGGGAAGGGTCTCCCCCACCCCCTGCAGGGCAGAGGCAGGAGCGGGGAGCGGGAGACAAACATAGTACCCTGGGGGGAGTGGGGACAGCGTAGTTGGTGGAGCCAGATGGCCGTGGGGGCGGCGAGAAGGAGGCTCTGGAAGCCCGGGGGAGGAGGGGATGGGGCTGTATTGAGCAGCCGAAGCCCCTCGCAGTGCAGGGGCGCCCAGCGCAGAGTCAGGATGCCCAGCTCAGCTCCGACCCTCCTCGACAGGGTCCTCCCAGAGAGAGGTTCTTCCAGGAGCCCCTGGCACCTGCCCCACCCCCCAGCACGGCCCAGTCCCTGCGTAGCCCACACCCCTGTAGCCCACACCCCTGCCGCAGCTTTGCCCCTCGAGGCTCCCACCTCAGCCCCTCTGGGCCCTAGAGCCCTCCTGCTTGCTCTCTGCAGCCCCAGCTGTGTGGACGGGTGCTGAGCAGTCCCCACCCTGTGCCTGGAGCCCCGCCAGCAGCTCCGCCAGCAGCACCTCCTGGCTCCCCCAGTCAGTGTGACCCACAGCCAGGCCCGGGAGTCTGCCCACCGGTGCCGGGGCACGGGTGGGCAGGAGGACGTGGCAGGAGCTGCTTTGTCTGGTTTTCTCCCGAGCGGCCCCTACCACACCTGAGAAAACTCAGCCCCACGGCTAGATCTGGACGAAGGGACCATGACTCCCTCATACGGAGGCCTGAGGCCCACCTCGGCTACCCAGCCACGAGGGTGTGGCTTGAGGAAGGACAGTAGGGCCCGCCTTGGGGTGCATGACCCCCAGGATGGGGGGCCCACTCTTGACTGACAGACACCTGAGCAAATGCCACCACCAGCTGTGACCAGGCTGGCTGTCCAGAGGCCCTGAGTGGCCCTGCCTCCACGGTCATACCTGTCACTCGGGGCTCCTAGGAGAAACCGGTGACTTTTGTGGGAAAGGGTGGACAATGGGCCAGCCAGGCCTGCTGGGAGGTGACACAGGAGCCGAGTGAAGCAGGAGACGTGGGCTTGGGGACACGGAGGAGCACGGGTTACTGTGGCGAGGCGGGGAAGGGCAGGACGATTTCCCGAGAACGTCCCTCTGGCCGCTGCGTGCAGGTGCAGGGTGGGGGCCGGCTGCTGTCTGGCCAGGCCCGAGGAGGGCGGTGGGCCGACCCAGGAGGAAGCAGACACGTTTCTTCGGGTTGGCCCCGGCAGGATGTGGCACGCTTCCACGGGGTGGAGGCGCTGGGCAGGGCTCCTAGGCGTCCGCCTGAGCAGCCAGCACGGGGAGCCTTGTCCCCAAGGCGGGGGCGCCCGGGAGGAGCCGCCGCCTTGTCGAGGCCCGGGAGACATCTGGGCGGGGGTGTCGTGTGGGCGGTGCAGGCTGAGCTCAGGAGAAGGGCCGGCTGGAGGACACATTTGGGAGTCGTGAGCGCATGGGTGATATTTACAGCCCAGGAAGAGATGAGATCACCGGCCGGGGCTGACGAGGGGCTGGGAGGGGGAGTGGGTGCTGGGCCAGGGCCTGGGACTCAGCTCCTGCCAAGCCCACCCACCCCTCCCCGGCCACCCCGCCTCAGCCCCAAGTGGGGCACCGGACCGGGGGGGTAAGCCGACAGCTGAGGTCCAGCCGTGGCCTCCCAGCCCCGAGGTCTGAGCAGGAAACTAACTAAAGCCGTGTGACTTGGTGTGAAAGTGTCACCCTCCCCTGGATGCCCTCTGCCGGCCTCCATGGACGCTCCTGGCCCCATCTGAGGACGCCAGGCAGCCACAGGAGACCTGTGGACAGAATTCTTCTCAGCTCACGGCCACCCCTGTGTCTCGGGCCCCTCTGGGGCACACCACCACGGAGAGTGGCTCCAGGAACTGGGTGGACGGGGCCTGCATGGCCCAGAGCAGGCGGGTCCCCCAGCCCGGGCCCCTGGGAGGGTGGGGAGGCCCAACCGCAGGCCCTCTGGGGCCGAGGGCTCCCGCAGCTGCCCCGAGCGCCCGTCCTAGGGGCTGCACGGTTGGCTCGTGCTCTGTCCCCGTTTCTCTGGTTCGACACGGTAATTGGGAGAATTGTTTTAAATCCTTTGCTGAGTTCTGAAATAGGAGCAGCAGGATGTTCAGCAGCTGATGGTGGCCCGGTGTCCGGCGAGACCGAGAACACGCCGGAGACACGTTCAGAGAGAAGTGAGTGTTTATTTGTGGAGGAGCTGGGGCCCGGGGGCTGGCCGCCATGGCGGCAGGGTGGGGCCGCCCGCCCTCGGCCTCCCCAGAGTGGGGCGCGTGCCTCACAAATGTCACTGCTGCTGTCCCCAGCGCAGACGAGGAAACAGGCCCGACGTGTGAAGTGACGGGTCTGGGCAGGATTGGACCTGAAGCCACGCGGGCTCACACACCCCGTGGCTAATCCTGGCTCTGCCCCCGAGCACCAAGTGGCTTCCTCACCCTGGGGACATAGCAAGGCCCCGTGCCAGCCGGCTTGGGGATGTCCCTCCGAGGAATGCACCCTGGCTGCGGTGGACACATGACCACGGCCATGGCTCCAGTCCCAGGGAGGCCTGGCCTTCAGCTTAACTTGTCCTCCTCGCCGTGGTCTCGCTGTGGCCCTGTGCTTGGACCCACCCAGGCTTCTTCCTACGTGGGGACCTGTCTGCCTGCCCCCAGCGTCCTCCTTTCCCACCCTGTGTTGGCTGAGACTGCCGTGGACGCCTGACTCAGCGAGGCCTGGGTGTCCCCAGGAAGACAGCGCCGTGCCCTGTGAGCTGTGGGTGTGCCCAGTCTCCCCGGGGACGCGGGAGCTCACGGGTCCCGTGTGCTGAGGCCTTGGAGAGGGGCTGTGATGGGGTGGCCGCAGGGTGGACTCCCGGCAGCCTAGACCCTCGAGGTGCCAGGTCAGCCTAGAGGCTGTCCTAGGGTCCACTGAGGAGGCTGTGGGCGGCCCAGGCTGGTCAGGCCTGGCCAGGGCTGGGCCTGGTGCTGGTGTTCATTCCCAGGTGGAGGCGAGGGCTCTGCCAGGCACATATTTTTAGGACCCCTCGCAGGTAAGTTGGGCCCCCACCCCTGTGTGCAGACTGGCTCCTGAGAGTCAGAGCAGACTGAGGGCAGGACTGGGTGCCCCTCCAGCCCCGCTCCGCTCTGCCTGCCCACCCCAGCTCTGCCCACAGATCCTCTTCCCAGTACCTGCTGCTTTGCTTCAACATGTGACTCCAACACCACCCCCTCCTCCAGGAAGCCCTCCTTGATCCTCCAACCCCAGGTTGATCCCCACCCAGCTAGGTGATCACAGTGCAGCGAGACCTGCGCAGCCAGGCTCAGAAGCTCCTGAGCTCCAGGGCAGCCCCCCACGCCTCCACGGCCTCGGTTTTCCTGTCTGTTGTGAGGAATGAATAAATCCTCTCAGAAGGGATCCCTGCTCTGAGCGGGTGCTGGCGGGTTTACGGAATGCTCTCTCTCCAGCCATTCCCCACCCAGCAAGCTGTCTGTGGGCTCTCAAACTTCAGGACCGGGAACCAGCAGTTAGCGTAATGGCTATGTCGCTGAACTCCCATGTAGTCAACCGCGGTTCGTGTCCCGGACCCGGTGGCTTGAAACTCACGCCAGGCGCGTGTGTGTGTGTGCCCAAGATCCCGAGAGGAGAATGGAGGAGAAGGGATTGTGGGGTGACCATCCCCCCTGGGGGGTGATTTCTTGTTTTCTGTCTCTCTGTCTCTCTCTGTCTGCCTGGAGAGTGCACGCGCCCTATGGCGAAAACCTCTCAAAAAAACAAAAACAAAAACAAAAACAAAACCTTCAGGACCAAGCTGTCACCGGATGCCCAGGCCCAGGCAGGCCACGGGAGTCCCAAAGGCCGCAGTAAGTGGTGAACTGGGGCTGGACTGAGCCCCATTGGCTGAGCGCACCCCACCGTGTGGGGCCGTCCAGGACTGGAAGTGGGGACCCCTCGCCTGGTATCAGCTGAATGCTTAGCTCGAGGCTCTGAGCCCTGCACAGACAGCGTGTCCCTGGAGCCACTGCAGATTGCACACGGGAGCCGGCGGGCCTGCTGGTGGGTGGGACTCAGCCAGCCAGCCCCGGGGAGTCCAGCTCCATGGGGGTCCTGCTGGCCTCCTGTCCCCGCAGCTGAGCTTGATGGACATCCTGCAGGCTCCAGCCCAGGCAGGAGGGGCAGGGCCCTTTCATCCAGTGTTCTTTTCTTTTTGGAGAGGTTTTTGCTATATGGCGCGTGCGCTCGCCAGACAGAGAGAGAGAGAGACAGAGAGACAGAAAGCGAGAAATCACCCCCCGGGGGGGATGGCCACGCCGCAATCCCTTCTCCTCCATTCTCCTCTCGGGATCTTGGGCACGCACGCACACGCGCCCGGCGTGAGTTTTTTAAGCCACCGGGTCCGGGATGTGAACCGCGGTTGACTACGTGGGAGTCCAGCGACATAGCGGTTACACTAACTGCTGGTCCCCTCTTCATCCAGTTTGACTCGCCTGTTGTGGGAACCCACCGCCCGGCAGGAGCACTGCTAAGACCCAGCATCACGCCCTGGGCCGTGGGGAGAGGGGCTGCCTTTACATCACGTGGTGTGGGGAGGCCGTGCTTCACAGCCTGGCAGGCGGAGTCCACACAGGTGAGTGCGTGGAGGGGCAGCCGCACCCCCCAGGGCCGAGCCTCACCCCCACCCCACGACAAAGCCAGAGGGCAGAGGCCAGCCCCTTCCGCAGACGCCACGTGGAGCCGCGCCCCATCACTCCTGCCGGTGCAGCCTCCGCGGGGAGGGCTAATTAAACCCACCGCCAACCGGCCCCACAAACACCGGGGAACAGGAGGCCTCCGATTTGTCTTCACAAAGGGCTGTGCAGAGATTTATGGGCAATAAAGGAACATCCATCTCGGGCCAGGCAGAGGAGCAGCGGCCCAGCCAGCGGGGCGGAGAGCGGCCCCCTCCCAACGCACGGGCACGGAAGCTGCATTAATGACGCCGCCAAGGAGAGCGCCGAGGTTTGCAGGGGCTGCTCACCAAGAAGGAGAAAAATAAATGCCGACAATTAGGGGATGATGAAGACCTTGTAGGGAAGATACCTCGGTGCGCACAGATCGCCTGGCGGGGCCAGCCTGGGAGGGTCCGAGGACGCTGAGCCAGCAACCTGGGGCAGGGGCAGCGCAGGGACAGACGTGGAGAGAGCCTGGCGCCGCATGCAATTATTTCTGAAAAATGATGAAACAGAGAGAACAGAGGTGGAGGTGGGGGCCTGCAGCCTCCGGGGGTGCTGGGGGCTGGTGGGGGGAGCAGGCCCTGGGGCCGGCTTTGGAAACTCAGCCTGGGAAGCCTTCCCTGGGTCTGTTTGCCCACCACCTTTCTCCCAGAGGTGGGCAGAGGAGCTGCAACCACACCTGCCCCCTGGGAGACCCCTTCCCCTGCCCTCCCTGGCTCCCCAGTCCCACCCTTTCCACCCCAGGTCTCTCCAGCCCCCTCCTGTCTCCTGACTGGCCTGTGTGAGCGAGGGCCCCATCCATCCATCCCAGTCTGCCTGTCTGTCCACTCGCCAC
Source organism: Tupaia tana (assembly GCA_026018925.1). Taxonomy (NCBI): domain Eukaryota; kingdom Metazoa; phylum Chordata; class Mammalia; order Scandentia; family Tupaiidae; genus Tupaia; species Tupaia tana. The sequence goes on along the minus strand of JAKSZU010000026.1, from coordinate 29,711,241 downwards.
CCACTTCATTCTGCAACCCCTCCCTGCTTTTCCCCAGCAGGCCCCTTGCTCTGGAAGAGGAGGGGCAAGCTGTGGCCTCCCTGTCCATGGTCAGTATCATCCAAGACACACCTACCCCCACCGAGGACCCCTTCAGACCTACAGAGGGACAGATTGGTCGTGAGACGCGTCCAAGCCTGACTTGGGTGGGGACCCAGCCGGGAGCATCCTGCTATAGCCCATGCTGCCCCCATGCCAGCCCGCCATGCCCGGGGAACTCCCCTGGCCCTTCGAGGCCCTCTGCTGGGTGTGGTGTCCGTGTCAGTCCAGTCCACCTGCTCTGGGCCCTGGGCTGGGAGAATGGGCAGCCGTGCTTGCACGTGGGAGGTAAGATGGCACCCCGCGTTCTGGTCAGCCAGAGCACCAAGACCGTGCCAGCATTCCCACCCCGCTGGGCCTGTTCTACTCACCGATCCCGATCAACGCCACCAGATGGAAACACCCAGCACCGCAAGTAGGATGTTCTCGCGAGAGCAGGGGGCACCCAGCACCCTAGTGCTGTGGAGTCAACACCATCCGAGACACCCCAGTCGAGCAGTGGCGGGCGCCCAGCCAGCTGCAGGCCCTCCAGGATGCCAAGGCCTACGAGCGTCCCAGCAGCTGTGAACAGCTCTGGCTGCGGGACCCTGCAGGCTCCAGGGAGGGAGGGTGCCTTTCTGTGGCTGGAAGAGAAGAAATTGCCTTCGGGGACTTACTGGGGATTATTCTCTCAGAAGAGCAACTGAGCCAGAGCCAGGCCCTGACCTGGGTCACCATGGCCAAGCCACGGTGGCCACTTGTGGCGTTCAGGGCATCGTTGGCCCTGGGACTTGCAAGGAAGACCACGTGGAACCTCCCACTGGGATAGGCAGACCAAGGAGCCAGCCCCCTCCAGGCCTGTCCTGGCTGGCACGTGCCCACCCCCAGTGCTGATGAGGGGGGCTGTGGGTGGACGAGGCTGCAGAGGACCCCCCAGAACACTCATCCTCAGTGTTGGACTGATACCAGCTGAGCTCGGTGAGAACGGTCTTGGTAGTAGAGGCTCGCTGGGCCCATGGGGCTTGTTACTATAGGGCGTGCGCACTTGCCAGAGAGACAGAGAGGCAGAGAGACAGAAAGCGAGACATCACCCCCCAGGAGGGATGGCCACGCCGCGACCCCTTCTCCTCCATTCTCCTCTCGGGAATCTTGGGCACGCATGCACACGCGCCCGGTGTGAGTTTAAGCCCCCGGGTACGTGACTCGAACCACGGTCGACTACGTGGGAGTCCAGCGACATAGCCATTACGCTAACTGCTGGTCCCCAGGCTGGAACTTTAGAGCAGCGTTCTTGCTGCAGGCTGTTGAGATTCCAGGAGGAGAGGCCCAGGGCCCCACAGCCAGCGTCCTCCTCCCCCATGGATCCTACAGATGTCCTAAGCCCCAGCTTGGAGGCTCTGGGTCTCCAAGGAGAAATAAAAGCCAGAGAAGGCAGAGGGGCTAAGGGTGCCTGGATGGGACACGGGGCCAGGAGCCTGGCACCAGCAGCCCCTCACCTGCCCGAACACCACTGAAAGTCCAGGGGGACCGAGCAGTGGGTCCTCCAACTGCACCGTCGCCGGCTCCAGGGAGAAGCTTGAAATCGGCGTGGCCCGGTGGACGCCAGCCTGCGACATCCTGTCCTGCTGGGGCTGTCTCTACTGCACCCCCCAAGAGCTGCTCAGGCCCTGAGTGTCCGTGGTTGGGGGAGGATGGGGCAGGAAGTGGGGACAGCCTGTGTGCAGAACATCTGCGTGTACAGAACACCTGCATGGGGCCCTGAGCCTGGCAGCCCTGGGTGGGGCAGGGTGGACACCTGACTCCAGGATGTGGGGTTGGGCCAGGCCAGGGCAAGACTGATGATGGGGAGAGTGACTCTGGACACCTGCCAGCCCAGGGCCCCTCACTGCACACTGTTGCTGTGACATCATGGTCCCTTCCGGGCCTCCCGCTCATTCCACATCAAGCTAGAGACAGCATATGGGCTGGTGGGCAGGGCAGCTGGATCCCACATGGCCACCAGGCAGTTCGCGTCCCAGAACCGGTGACTTGAAATACACGCCAGGTACACGTGCATGCAGGCCCAAAATCCCTACAGGAGGGAGCGCTGGGGGAGATTGTGGCATGGCCGTGCCCCACGAAAGTTGCTTTTTCGCTTTCCTTCTCTGCTTCTGTGCCTGACCTGTGAGCATGCACACCCTCTAGCAAATTTAAAAAAATTTAGTCTGGGAACCAGCAGATGGCGTAATGGTTATGTTGCTGGACTTCCACGTAGTCGACCGTAGTGAATTCGAATCCCAGACCTGGCAGCTTAAAACTCATGCCAGGCGCATGTGCATGCGTGCCCAAGATCCTGAGAGGACAATGGAGAAGGGATTGCGGCGTGGGTATCTCCCCAGGGGGTGATTTCTCACTTTCTGTCTCTCTGTCTCTCTGGTGAGCACACACGCCCTATGGTAAAAATCTCCTTAAAATTATTTTTTTAGTCTGATACAGAATTTGATTCAGAGAGGCAAAGTATCAGGGCTAACAGGGAGGGGTTCACGGGTGGGGCGAGGCTCTGAGGGCAGAACCGCCCAGGCTGGTAGGGCTAGGGGTGCGAGGAGGCCCTGACACCTTGGTCCCTGGCCTCTGCCTGCTCAGGGCTGGAGCACAGTGTGTCCCCAGCCCTGACCGCGGGGACAGTGACCCGCCTGCCAGTCTCAGAGCCTCCACCAGTCTAAGCCAGCGTGAGACCTAGCTCGGGGCACGTGCGCCCCGCCCTCTCCTGAGCCCCCGTGGGGAGGGGTTTGGGGGGCTTATCTGGCCCCTCCCACACAATACCTTGCCCCCAAAGTCCTCTGGCTCTGGCAGGGACCCCCACTGCAGTGGCTTCAAGTGTGGGTGGCCCTCTGTCCTGAGAAAAGCAACAGCTCAGTATCTCACACCCCGAGGCTGCCCGGAACACAGAGCTAGCAGGTGGCTGGCAGGCTGAGCAGCCCTGTGGGCTCTGGGGCAGGGTGGCCCGAGGGTGACATGTAGAGAAACGGGGCTGCACCAGGGGTGGGGGAAGGGTGCCTTCCCAGGACAGGCATGGGGGAGGGCAGGTGCCCCCGGGGGTGAAGCAGGCATCCCCGTGTAGGGGACCACACGTCATGAAGAGGCCCTTGGTGGACCCTCCAGAGTGACCTCTGTGCTTGACCCGGCCGGGCCTGTGGGGTGGGAAGGAAGAGGTGAGGGAGGGGAGGTCTGGGGACCCCCAGAGGCCCAGGGCCTCGGTGCCCTATTCTCTATGCCTTCCCACCGCCAGCCACTCCGCCATGTGTACCTCGCTCGTATGCCTGCCAGGGACGCCCCCTGAGGCCTGGAACAGTCCAGGCTGGACGCTGTGGCCAGCTGTCCACGTACCAGAAAATGCCCCATTTCCAACTCCATCGTCTACGCTGCAAACAGCTCACATGTCCGGCCCATCAGCTGCGTGGGGCCTGCTGCCAGAGGCGCTTTCCTGGAGACCTGCAGCCAGGTGGAGGGGCAGGCAGGGGGTGGGCCCAGGACCCCAGGCCAGGACCCAGGCCAGGACCCAGGTCCACCCTGGGCCCGCTCTCGCGTTCCTGCTGCAGCTGACTGTGGTCCAAGCAGCCCAGGTGTGCACTGGCCTGTTAGACTCTCACAGGGACGCCTGGAATCCACCGTCCAGAGCCTCATCTGGAGGGACTCTCTCCCTGCTGTTCTTCCAGGCCCTTGCGGGGAGCCCTGTGCCTGGGTACCCGGGCTTGGGTGCATGTCGATCCCCGGGAAGGCCAGGGAGGTCCGTGTGGTCTCATGGTCATCTCATTTCCTCCAGACCCTGCTGCTCACTCCCGGAACCCTCCCTGGAGACCCGGGCTTATTGCTGAAGGCAGGGCAGGGTGGCCCCGGGGCTCAGGACGGGCCCTGGCCAGGGCAGGGAGCAGATCGTCCTCCCCCCATCCCCACTTGCTTACTTGACGGAGGATTTCCAGACATTAACTATCCCGAGCTGACAGCAGGAGGGAGGGGTTCGGTCTTCCGAGGAGACTACCTGCCGTCCCCCCCACAACAGAGCGGCTGTCCTTCCAGGTCAGGGTGTGTAGGGTGTGTGTAGGGTGGAGGCAGGGGCTCCTCACCCTACACACCAGGACTGAGAAGAAAACGACATGCATCTGGGTTTGAGGTGTGTGACTCGGGGACCCCTGGCCTGGTCTAGGGTGCAGTGTGCAGGGTCTTGGTGTAGTCCCTGCAAGTGGGCTGCTGCCCAGGCCGGGGCTTGCCCTGCCCTTTTCTGCTGTGGCAACTCAGGCCAGCCCTACTGCACGCTGCACCCTGAGACCTTGAGCGGTCCGGGCCGCAGCAGGGGCCTTTGGTGGGCTGGGTCTCTCTGGCTGACTCTGGCCCTGCACCCAGATGTACCAGCTGAGGGGCTGGCACCAAGCAGGCCCCTGGGGAGAAGGGCCCTCTCTGACCACCCAGCATCATTGCCGTGGTGCCGGGGCAGGTGACCGAAGGCTGGGCACCCAGAGCTGCCTCTGCACTCGGCCGGGCCTGCCCGCCCCCGCTCCCTGTCCTAATTGGGCCCCTCCCTGACAGACTCCACGCAGGCACCTCGGTGCGGTTCTGTCGACGTCGGCACAATCCACGCTCACCGGAGCCTGCTGGGGAGGAGAGGCCAGCGCAGCTGAAACGGCTCTGGGCCCCTGGGAGCCCTGCAGCGGGAGCAGGAGAGGAGCAGGTCCTGGGCAGGGGGGACAACCCCTGCTCAGATCAGGCGCAGTTCAGGGCCCAGACAGCTCCCGAGGGACTCAGGAGCCCGTCGGCACCACAAGCCCATGTGTGCGGCTGGCATCAGGCGGGGGCCCACCGGGCAGCAGGGCTCGGGTGACATGGGACCAGCTGCCATCGTACTGGCCGCCGGAGAGCTGAGGGAGCCACGAGGCGTCTGAGCGCCTCTCCCACCACCAACGTCCTCCCAGCCTGGCCGGACCGCAGACTGCCTTCCTTACGGGGAAGAATAGGAGTCCGCCCACTTTGCCGGAGCTTGAGTTGGTGGTTCTGGGGGTCGGGCTGAGCCAGTGCCCTGGGTGACCTCCTATGACCTGTAAGTCACGTTGGCGATAAGGACCCTGAAATGTCCCCTCGAATGCAGAGAGTCCAGTAAAACAACCAAGAACACACGTGGGCCTTCTCGGCTGGGGTTTCTGCAGATGTGTTCTCTTTGGGGGTCCCTGTGTCTGCAGCCCTTCTCCTCTGGCCTGTGGCTTCTAGCCAGGATCTTTGTTTGCTGGTGTGATTGTCGCCTAATGCTTCTCACACGTGGTCGCCCCCACCCCACGCGGCCCTGGCCAAGGCCAGCAGCAGACGCATTGTCATCTCGGGGACCCTCACCCAGTGCTCGGGACCCTGACACAGCTGCCTGTGGTGGGACCCAGATCCTGAGACTCGGATGAACACGGAGCTTCTGAGAGGGGCTGTCCCGACCTGCAGGCCCCGGAAAGCACCCTCTTGCCCACAGGGGCATTTCCTGTCCCCTCCAGATGGTGTTTGGCACTGGGGATGCAGAGAGGAACCAGAGGCCCCACCCTGCAGCCCTCCTGGTTCTTGGTGGAGACAGGCTTGGGCTGATCTCAGTGTGCTGCTCAGGATGGCTGCCCTCGGGCTCAGGCGGGCCGGCAGCGTGGGCCAGCTGTGGAGTCCCCATGTCCGCATAAGGGAGGGAGGGTGGCAGGAGGGGCCACTCCCAGCCACACGCTGAGGCCCACAGGCTCTTCGTTGTTGCATTGTGTGTTCACCATTCGCTTGGCATTAAAGTCAGAAACTGCTAGGACCAGCAGTTAACATAACGGCTATGTCACTGGACTCCCATGTAGTCGACCGCGGTTCGAGTCCCGGACCCGGTGGCTTAAACTCACGCCGGGTGCATGTGCGTGCGTGCCCAAGATCCCAAGAGGAGAATGGAGGAGAAGGGATTGCGGCGTGGCCATCCCCCCTGGGGGTGTCTGGCGAGCGCACACACCCTGTAGCAAAAACCTCTCCAAAAAAAAAAAAAGAATGCACTGTCCCTCTGGCCCTTCGTGGGCCCCTCCACTGCCCAGGGGAGGACATGAGGTCGGAGGCCCTCGGGCACCCCTGCCTGGCTCAGCTCTATTAGCCCCCTCTGGGGGTCCCTGCCTACACCCTGTCTTCTCTGCCTGGAAGCCTGACCCCGAGGCCTTGAGCAGCTAAGGGCCCTGTTTCCCTCACCGAGAGTGCCCCCCCTCAGGGACCTCTGACCCCACCATGCACCACCCCAGGACTGTGAGGTGCCTCGGGCCTGGGCGGGAGCAGCTGGCTTCTCACACACAGTGTCATGAGTCCCCTTGGGACGTCCCTGCCCTGCCCAGCTCCCTCTGCCCACACAGTGCCCCTTGGGACCCACCCAGAAATGCCCATCTGCCCCTGCCCGATGGGCACTCCTGGGCCTAGCCCTGCCATGCAAGCCCATGCCCCAGCCTTGACCCCCCACCCCTGGGGCTCCTGAGCCTCTGAGGGTGTAGCTGCAGAGACTGGGAGCTGCCCTATCTGGCTGTCCCCCAAACCCACAGGGTCCTGTTCAGGGTAGCTGGGAACCTCAGAGATCTCTTGAGGTGCTGGGTGCCCTGCCCCCCCCCCGCCCACCAGGCCTTCATATGCATGCTCCACCCCGGTAGCCCTCACTGCACTCAGAGACCAGCTCAGGGCTGCAGGACACCCCTGGGTGTACACGCCCAGGCCTCGGGGGCCGCCACCACAGTGGTTGTGTCTGAGATTCAGCCAGAGTTTGCCTGCTGAGCAGGTCTGTATCCACACCTGCCGGGGGGACACTACGTGGCCCCCACGGGCACAGGTCTGGAGCACTGCACCTGCCCGAGGTGACAGCCACAGTGGCATCTCGGCACCCACCGCCTGGGCCTTTGTACCTGCTGGCCCCTGCCCGCCCCCACTGTGCGGGCTCTCCCCAGTCATCCCGCCTCCTCCCAGGGCCTCCCTGACTCCCCCTTGCTCTCCCTGACACCCTCAATGTCACCATGCACAGCCTCGCAGGGTGCCACCTGTCTAGCTCATCTCTGCACTCTCCCAAGATGGTGCCCAGAGAGCCCGGGGACTGCCCACGACAGTGGCAGAGGGACATGGCCTCCGTCACTGGAAGCCGAGGGCCGGCTGGATCAGCAGCACCCGCCCCCCCAGGGCAGCTCCCGACGCTGACTGTAAGCAGCTGTTGGTTTCTTAGAGAGCAAAATAAACTGTTTTTCACGGAGAGCAGTTATTCTTCTCCGCTGGCTGCGAGCTGAGGGCCCCGGGAGTGCCCATGTCCTGCTAGCTGGCCCAGCCCCAAATGGCTACGGAACCTCCGCTCATCCCTAGGACAGGAGCCCAGCTGCCATTCCAGAGCTGGGGCTGCAGAGCTCCATCGCCCAGCTCAGCCCATGCGCCCAGACGGCCTCATGTGGGAGACTCATTCACACTGCCAATGACAGTCAGGCCCTGGGGCCTTGACCTCCTGCCAGCACTGGGCAGGCCGAGGAGTGCAGGGGAACCCCTGGGACAGGGCATTGCACTGGGCAGAGGGGAGAGCCAGCAACCACAGGTTGGTGAAAGGGCGGGAAGGCAGGCAGCCTCCGGACCTCGTGCCAACCTGCCCCGTGTCTCTGGACTCAGATTCCTTTTTTTTTGAAGAGGTTTTTGCTATAGGGCATGCGCGCTCGTCAGACAGAGAGAACAGAGAGACAGAGAGACAGAAAGCGAGAAATCACCCCCCGGCGGGATGGCCACACCACAATCCCTTCTCCTCCATTCTCCTCTCGGGATCTTGGGCACGCACGCACACACACCTGGCGTGAGTTTTAAGCCACCGGGTCCGGGACGCGAACCACGGTCGACTACGTGGGAGTCCAGCGACATAGCCATTACGCTAACTGCTGGTCCCTGGACTCAGATTCCTCATGCAGGGAGTGAGGGGCTCTGTCCCCTGATGCCTCGTCTTCCACCAAGAGCATGAGGCTCCTCCCTTGCCCCCCCACTTCCTCCTTCTCTATCATCGACCCCACCCGCCGCTGCTTGCTGGGGGACCTGGGAACGTGGGAGCTTGCAGGGGCTTGAGCACACCAGCTTGCGGCTTTGGGGACCGCACTGCAGAGTCTCGCGTCCCAGGGCCCCTGCTCAGGGTGCTCTCTGCAGCTCCCAGAAACCACTGCAGGGTAGGGGTAGAGACCTCAGAGCCCCCTCCCCAGAGCCAGGGGCTAACAGCCGCCCTTCGGCTCTGGAGAAGGTGAGCCAGGCCCATCTATCAGGGCCCAATTATCGCTGCGGCAGCTGGTTTTGCCTGCCCGGAGCCCCTGCTGTTCCCGCCGCAGGCCCCACAGCCTGTCCTGAGTACGCGTGTGTCTGTGAGCGTGAGGCCCATGTGGGCATGTGCATGTGTCCGCGAGTATGCTGCCCATGTGCACACATGTGTCTGCAAGTGTGCCAACCGTGTGCACACATGTCTGCAAGCATGCTACCTGTGAACACACCTGTGTGTCTGTGAAGGGCACGCCTGTGTGTGCACCTGTGTGTGCTTGCAAGCCTGTCACCCATGCATGCCTGTGTATCTAAGTGTGACGCTCGTGTGCACACGTGCCTGTGAGCATGCTGCCACGTGTGTGCTTGTGAGCACGCGTCTGCCCCAATTTCGTGGCGTCGGCCCTCCGGGGCTCTCCTCCCTGCCTTCCCCTCCTCCGGCCCCTGGTCTCCATCTGCCCCACCCAGGGGTGCCCTGTCACTCCTCAGCCCACCCAGAGCTGGTGGGGGATCAGAGCCAGAGTGGGCCTGTCCCAGGCGCCTGGCTGTGTGACTCAGCAGCAGGGACCCCTCTCTGGGCCACTGCCACCACGCTGTGTCCTGATCGAGGTCCCTCGTGCACTGATACAGGGCTGAGCTGAGCGATGGTGTCCCTGCTGCTCCAGCTCTGGAACGGGTGCTGGGGTGGCAATGGGACCCCTGCCCTCCTGTCCTAGGGAAGAGCAGAGGGTCCTAGCCTGAGCTGGCCCCCAGCCCATGCCACAGGGCAGGCCCAGCACCCACACCAGGTGAGGAGCCAGAATGATAGGAGGAACCCGGGGTCTGAGAGGTTTGGGTCCACTCGGCCCCTGCCCCACCGCCCCACAGCAGGGAAACCTCCCCGGGCTCTGGCCGCCACTCCGCCCCTGCGTCCAGCCAGAGCCGTATCCTTGCGAAGACAGGAAATCCATACGCGGCTGAGGGATGCTTCCAGCGAGGTCAGACCTGCTGGGGAGGAGGCTGCCTCTCCTCCTGGAGCTCAAGGCTGAAATCAGGCCACGTCAGGCCAGCCCCCCACATTCTTTCTGAGCAAGCAGAGCAGGGCCATCACAGGGCAGGGCCTGCTGGGCTCCGTCCACTCACGGTTGGCACTCGGCTCAGAGAGCCTGGGCCCGGGGCCTGGCTGGAGCTCCGGAGGGTCAAGTCCTCCTGTGCAGGCTCACTCCACATCCCTACCCACTTCAGCACAGGAGAAGCTTGGAGGAGGCGCCCAGCAGAGGCCGCTCCTGGTGGGCCCCTTCCCTGCAGCCCCCTCCCCCTGCAGCTCCTGCTCTGGGAGGCTGAGAGAGCCTCAAAGGCTCCCGCAGGGGTCCCGCTGCACTGACGCCGGAGGGCACAGCTTATCTTCCTGTTCCCGTCGCCCTGGATACCACCTGCACCCACCCGGGCTGTCAGTGCCGCTCACAGCCTCCCTCTGGGCCCCCCAGGAGCCTGGCTGGGCAGATGGCTGCTGGGATCAACGCCCCTCTCCTAGAAAACCCACCTGCTGGGGTACGAGCCCTCGGGGTGCCTGGGGCTATTTGTGAATGAATGAAGGAAGGAAGGAATGAACCAAACAGCACATGCCCCCGGCCTCCCCGCAGAGCTGGGGTTGTTTCCGGGGACAGGAGCGAAGGCCTGCAGGTGGCACGGATGGGGGGCCCCGTTTGGGTCTGGACTCAGTATTATTCAAGATTCCTGCTGATGCCCACCAACCACTCGGGACCTATGGCCGTACAGCAGAGGGCTCAGGGGCCTGTGGCCTGGCCCGGGGTGGGCGAGGCTTGCTGAGCCACCTGCCAGGGAGGCGGTGGCAGAGGGGACAGAAGCCCCCATTTCAGTTCCCCGCCATGGCTCAGCTGTGTGGCTGGTCTGGCAATGGGTGGCGGGCAGGAGTGGGGCACGGTACGTCCAGGCTTGGGGTGAGGCCTGCGATCTCCCTCTGCCCAGAGTCCAGCAACACCAGGGAGGGCGACCGCGCGTGCGATGTCTTGGGACAGGCGTGTGTGAGCAGGGAATCCCGCTGCTTCCAGGGCAGTTTGTCACTCCAGTGTGACCTCCCACCCTGGCCGAACAGGGACAGTGACCAGGCCAGCTTCTCACTGGACACAAAACCACTGGGGTCTGAGATTGCTCAGAGGAGACCCGGGGGAAAGGCCCCTTCTGGCCGGACACGTGGGCTGGCAGTAGGGAAATGGGTCCCAGAGAGGGGGCCTGCTTGGGGCAGGCTAGCAGGAGGCTGCGGCATTGGCCAGACGTGTCGCCGCTGTGCCCCAGCCTTGCCAGGGTGGGGAGCTATGTCCCCGCAGGACAGGGAGGCACCTCGGGCCACAGGGCTGCCTCTGTCCAGCCAAACTGGCTTTCAGGTGGAAACCCCCGGCTGTCCCCGGAATGAACCATCTCATTAGGACCAAGGCCTGGCTCTCGTCCCCATTTCTCTCTTCTGGGAAAAGGCTCGGTCACCCGGCCAGCACCTTCCGCTCTCTCCACCCACGCCCCCAGGACAGACCTCACCCTGCTCCCCAGGCCTGACTTCAGAGAGCTGTGATCTGAGGTCCAGGCCAGGCCATCTTCCTCACCCCTGCTGGGTCCCGAGTCCCAGGGCTGTCCAAGAATGTAGTAGGTGGTCACTAAACAGCCATGAGGGGTGCCACAGGCACCCGCCTTGTACTCAGGGGGCAGCGGAGCTCAGAACCCCACTCCCCGCAAGCCCACCCAGGACCCCGTGTGCAGGGAGGAGGCCCCCGCTGCCTGCAAAGACATGTTTTCATTAGCGAGAGATGAATAATTAACGCCGCGGCGCCTTTGAAAACTGTTTTGGTTTTTATTTTAAACATTTTTTTTCTATGTATAGAAACGGCACTTCCGTTAGGCACCAAATTTATTCTTTAATAAACACGGCAGTTATTTATCATCTCTGGTGCTCCCTGGGGCAGACCAGCAAGGGGCGACGAGGACTTGGAGGCGTACCGCCGTCAGACTCTACTACCAGCCAGCCTGGCCACACACGTGCACAATGCGGGCAGAGGGCAGAGGGCAGAGGGCACAGGGCAGAGGGCAGAGATGCGGCCAGCCAGAGCTGCAGCACGGGCACAGCGACGGGGTACCCTGGCTGGTTGTGCCCACCCCCTCCCCCACAGACCTGGGAGGAGGTGATGGTGATTGGAATCGGGCATGAGATGGACCCCATCCTGGAAGGATAAGCTGAGCTGGCCTTGGATGTGAACTCACTGTTTTGGGGTTCACAGCGCACACACAGCCCGCCTGTGTGCTAGGCCCAGAGCCAGGCCCCCACATTCATTGACTCCGTCATCCTCTGGGCTAGGAGTCAGCAGACACTGCTTTCTCGGCTTTGAGAGTCTACCCACAAATCCCATCCCTGTACTTTCTCAGAAATTAAGTCAGGGGAACCAGCAGTTAGTGTAATGGCTGTGTCACTGGACTCCCACGTAGTCGACCACTGTTCGTGTCCCGGACCCGGTGGCTTAAAACTCATGCTGGGCGCTTGTGCGTGCGTGCCCAAGATCCCGAGAGGAGAATGGAGGAGAAGGGATTGCAGCGTGGCTATCCCCCCGGGAGGGGGGGGGGGGGATGATTTCTCGCTTTCTGTCTCTATGTCTCTGTCTGTCTGTCTGGAGAGCACACACGCCCTATATTGAAAACCTCTCTAAAAAAGAAAAAGAAAGAAAGAAATTAAGTCAGAAACCCTTATTTATTTTTTAAAAATTTTTATTTATTCATTCATTTATTTTAATTTGACCAGAGAGAGAGGGAGAGAAAGTGAGAAAGCAAGCCACCAGGTCCAGGACTTGAACCGTGCTCGGCCATGTGAGAGTGTCTAACGCCTTAACCACCACACCACCTGCTGGTCCCAGAAATCCTTATTTTTAAATGACAAGCTAAGGCGAATTGGGGCAGCAGGAAACAAACACTCTGTTGACGCTACAAATACACCTTCCCTGGTTGAGCACGGGGCTGGCGGTGTCCGGAGACCCTGTGACCCCCACACAGCCGTCCCGACCCCCAGGCTCAAATCCAGGCCCCCAGCTGTGTTTTTTGGCTCAGACGTGAGGCTAAACAAAAGAATTAGGATGTCAACGCTCTTTTTTTTCTTGCAAAAAGTCATCATTAATTTTTTAAAGTGTGCAATATTGTCTTCAACGAAACATGTAAAAAATGAGTTGTCTGTTCCTAATAAATATTTTCTAGATTAAGTATTTGTAATGCTATCAATTATTTATCTCCATATATGGGAGAAGGCATAATTTGTAATAAAATGCAGAAAGGGTTTTAATTTTCCTGCACAATATATGAAATTGAGTTTTTTATTAATGCATGAATAAATTGACTCTAATCCCTTCCTGTCATGGTGTACGGTATTGTTTTAGGTATAAATCTTCTATTTTATAGATGTTTTCCAAAAATTAATCTCCGATATTTAAGGACCGGCGTAAATCTCCGGAACGGGGCGTTTTCGGCGGGTTTCCATTTAGAAGGCTCGTCGTTTCCACATGTCTCCCCTGAATCATCGGCGACACACGCCAAAATCCCGCCAGGGCTCCATAAACACTTACGAGTGTTCATAATTCACAAAACGGATGTGGCGTCGGCTGTAATGAGGTGTCACCAGGCCATGGGAGGGCAGGGGAACGCTGTCCTGCCCCATCCTGCCAGCCAAGGTGCCGCCAGGTCTGTCTGACACACAAACTGGTCGTGGCCGCAGCTGGAGCAGCAGGATGTGGCCTGCTTGCGTGGCCCAGAGTCTTGGAGAGGAAGACGGAGCGCGGTTTGCCGCGCTGAGAGACCATTAGGGGTGGGGAGAGCCGTTGGCGGCTGGGAGCGCACCTAACTGAATCCGGTAACTGTTTGCTGAGCACTCGTCCGTGGTCCTATCCTAGACATCAGGGAGAGGGGCATAAGGGGAGTCCTGTCTTGTCCTTGGGATATGGCATTGGGTGACTCGGCTAAGCCAGGAAGGCTTCCTGGAGGAAGCAGCACAATGTGTGCTAGAGCATCCAATCATGCCACCAGCTGGCTCCGTACCCCCTTGAGGCTGCCCGTGCTCTGGTCCTGTTTCTCTATCTGGAATCACAGAGCCTGGGTTCGAGTCTTTATAAAGTTTGGTCTCCTGGAACACTCCCATCTCAAAGCCTGTCCCCTCTGCAAAATGAGGCTGATGGCTCTGCGGGGGGTCAGTGCTAGTTAGGAGAGCTGAACCCTCTCTGGGACACAGAGCCAGCCCCTGGTGTCAGGGACAGGCTGAAGGCCCAGACTAGGCCAATCACAGAGCTTCATCTCACAGCTACAGTGAGTGGATTGAGGGAGAGCCATGTGACCCGAGCTAAGCCAATCAGGTACTTCTCTGGAATTTTTCAAAGCAAAGCAGGAAGTGGATCCCCTTTCTCCCGGGAGAGGCTGGACAGGTACAAGCCTGAGCGTAATCCCTATGATCCCAAGGCCATCCTGGGAGCCCACGAGGTTCTCCCCACCCCCGACCACCCCATCTGGAGACACCTCCCTGGCTTCTGCGGGGGAGAGCATGGATGCTCTCAGACCCACAAAACCCCACAGCCATGGAATTAATGCAAATGGGCAGTAACTCAGTGTCAGGAGATGGGGCAGAGAAGGTGCAGGACTCTGGGCCCATGTTAATCCTGATGTCAGCTGAAATGTCTTTTCTGGGGTCTGCAGTGGTAGGGAGTGACAAGGGTCATTTCATCACAAACGCTTGCTAATGAAAGACCAGAGATAAAGTGTATTTTTCAAAACTAAGCAGTGAGGGGTCCACAGGTCATGGGGTGGTTAAAGTGCCAGACTCCCACATGGTCCACTGTAGTTCGAGTCCCGGGCCTGGCAACTTGAAAATCACACTGGGCCCCTGTGTGTACGTGCCCAAAATCTCAGGAGGAGGAGAGATTGTGGTGTGGCCACCCTCTCTCACTTTCCCTCTCACTGTCTCTGTCTCTCTCCAGCACGAGCCCACATACCCTCTGACCAAAACCTAAAATAAATAAATAACGGGGCAGTGAGTCCTCTAAATTAAATGCAAAACATCCATTTTATCACCAGTGCTACAGAGCATAGGACAGGGTACATGCCACGCAGTAACATGTATGACTCGGAGAGGTGGAATCAGCCAGTGACAGAAGGATGAGCTCTGTATGACCCACGTATGCAGAGGAGCCAAGGTCACAGACACAGAGAGGAGGATGGGGTCACCAGAGGCCAGAGGGAAAGATGGACGTTGTCGTTTAACAGGCTCAGAGTAACAGTTTAGAGGGGTGAAGAAGTCTTGTGAGTGGAGGTGGCAATGGCTACACCACACGGGAATGTATTTCACGCCACTGAACTGCAAACTTACAAACGGGTAAATGCGGACCAGCAGGTGGCGTGGTGGCTAAGGTGCTGGACACTCCCACATGGCCAACCACGGTTTCAGTCCCAGACCTGGTGGCTTGCTTTCTCACTTTCTCTCTCTCTCTCTGTATCTCTCTGTCTCTCTCTCTGGTCAAATGAAAAGAAATGAATGAATAAATAAATAAAATTAAATAAATAATTTTTTTTTAAAAAAAAAGGGTAAATAAAGGGCCAGCAATTGGTATAGTGGCTAAGGTACTGGACTCCCACATGGACAACCCTGGTTCAAGTCCAGGACATGGTAGCTTAAAACATACTGGCACATATGCGTGTGTGCCCAAACTCCCAGAAGAATGGAGGAGAAGGGATTTGGGTGTGGCCATCCTCCGGGGGGTGACTTCTCACTTTCCCTCTCTCTCTGTCTCTGGTGAATGCTCACACCCTCTGGAAAAATCCTTACAAAAAAGTTAAAGGGTAAATTTTATGTTATGAGTATTTTTTACCACAAAGAAAGAAAGAAAGAAAAAAGACAATTCCCCCTCAAAAATAAAACTATATTACAGGTCTAGACGTCATTAAATTACTCGAAATATATAAAATTGGTCTCTTCGTTCCACCCTGGGCTTACTATGCAGGGAGTGAACGTTCTGAATGCACAACACCTAACTCAATAAATGGATCGTTTTTAGTTAAAACAGGGGGGAAAAATACAGAGGAGAGAAATGAGCATAAAATGAGACGCATAAAACCAGACGACCAGAGCAAGACCAGGCATCGGTCAAGCTGTGATGAGGTTTCGGATCTCCCTTCTGGAAGGCGGATGCCCTCGGGCGGGTCGAAGCAGTGAAACGCCCCGTGAGCAGCTTCCTGGAAAGCCAGCGAGGAGCTCGGGTGGGTGGGCCCGGAGGGAGACGAGGACGAGGACGAGGGTCACAGCAGCAATGGGCCTCTCTGTGGCTGGCCTCGTGCTGGGCCCGGGGACACGCAGGTCACAGGGCAGGTGGGACAGTCTCATGAAAGCCACAAAGGCAAGGCTGACGGCAGAGCGGTCCCTGACAGATGGCCCTTTCTGGAAGGGACGGCCTCTCTCGGGGACAATCGGCCCCCAGGTCCACTTGAGAGCCGGGTGTCACGGACATGGCGAGGCCCTGGGTTCAATGAGGAAACCTCCAGGAGGCACATCCTACCTTCGCCTCCTCCTGACCAACCCGGGCCTCCCTGTGTAGGGCCCACGGGCTGGTGCCCCCCTGCTGGGAACTGTGAGTAACAAACTCCCTTTCCAATGGCAGTGGCCCCTGAGCTGGCGGCCTTGCCACGTCTGGATGATAATACAGCCTCCGTCCTAAGACAGGTGGTTCCACCACACCCCAGTAAGTGCCCAGGGCAAGCTCATCGGAGCGGAGGAGGGTCATGAGCCCCCGCCCCGTGGTGCAGCCAGCACAGGGGGATTGGTGTGACCTGGTCTCCACTCTTCCCAGCCAGCTCCTCCCTGGCCTATGGGATCCTGGGCCTCAGCTCAGCTGCGGTGGGTCAGGGAGCAGCTTTCAACCTTCCGGGGACCAGCTGGGTGAGCCATGGAGGGGCTGGGCCCTGGGGGAGCTGGGCCATGGGGGGAACTGAGTCATGAGGAGGGGGCTGGGCTATGAAGGAGGGGCTGGGCCATGGGGGGGGACAGGCTGTGGCGAGGGGGCTGACTCATGGGGGTGCTGGGCCATGGGGGCCCCGGGCCATGGGGGTGCTGGCCTGTGGGGGTGCTGGGCCATGTAGGGGGGCTCGGCCATGGGGGGAGCTGGGCCATGTAGGGGGGCTCAGCCATGGAGGGGGCTGGGCCATGGGGGGTGCTGGGCCATGGAGGGGGGCTGGGCCATGGAGGGGGCTGGGCCATGGGGGGTGCTGGGCCATGGAGGGGGGCTGGGCCATGGAGGGGGCTGGGCCATGGGGGGGCTGGGCCATGGGGGGTGCTGGGCCATGGAGGGGGGCTGGGCCATGGAGGGGGGCTGGGCCATGGAGGGGGCTGGGCCATGGGGGGGCTGGGCCATGGGGGGTGCTGGGCCATGTAGGGGGGCTCAGCCATGGAGGGGGGCTGGGCCATGGAGGGGGCTGGGCCATGGGGGGTGCTGGGCCATGGGGGGTGCTGGGCCATGGAGTGGGGCTGGGCCATGGAGGGGGGCTCAGCCATGGAGGGGGGCTGGGCCATGGGGGAGCTGGGCCATGGGGGGTGCTGGGCCATGGGGGTGCTGGGCCATGGGGGGGCTGGGCCATGGGGGGGCTGGGCCATGGAGGGGGGCTGGGCCATGGGGGGTGCTGGGCCATGGGGGGGTACTGGCCCATAGCAGGAGCTGGCCCCAGGCAGTGGCAATTGCGGCCTCACCCTGCAGCCCTCATGCTGGGAGGCCCGGCTGCACTGTTGGGGCTGGTCCCTGCTGCCCCATCCTAGGGTCCATCCATCAGGGGAACAGACAGCATTCCGTAGCTAAGGACGGTGGCAGGTGGAGGAGAGTGATCACCAGCCAGGCTGTGCAGCCTCGATTTCCCCGGAGGCCTCCCCATCCTGGGCTGGACGGGCAGGAGAGAGAATCTGTCTCTGACGGTGACAGGCAGGACGAGCAGCTGAGGCGGGGCTGCGGGTTCTGGCTGGAGAGAAGTCACCGGGAAGAGTCTGCAGGCCCGGGGACACCGCGGGTGCAGGGCCAGGCAGGGCTGGGGATCTGGGGGCAGAGACCGTTGGGGGGAGCAAGAGGCAAGATGGGTGGCCGCACGTATCCCCACGTAGGGCAGAGCAGGGTGTGTGTGGACTCGTGCCCCACCCCCACAACAGTGGGAGAGACTGGGATGCGGCTGACACTGTAGGCTTGGGGTCAGGGATAGGCGAAGCTTGGGGACAGCAGGTGTGAGCTGCAAGGTCAGGTGTGAGCAGGCAGGCCAGGCCAGGGAGGAAGCCAGGCCAGACGGCGAGGGTCAGGTGCTGCTCCCCGCCCAGGCGCCCCCTCGGCTCTAGGAACGTCAGAGTGCTGGTCTCGGGGTGGGGGCTGGGGGTTCAGCCCCATGGAAGGTGCACCTGCAGCCCCACAGTGTGGAGGGCCAGCTGGGGGGCGCGGTGGGGGGGGTCTTCAGGCTGTCAGGTTGGCCACCGGGGACTGGGGTACGTGCAGGGGTTCTGCTGGGTGGGCCCAGGTGAGGCCCTGCTGACCTGGCCTGGGTATCTCTGGGGTGGGTGGAGGAGCAGCAGAAGGGCCAGCCTGGCCCAGATCTGAGTCACAGAGCAACTTCTGAGGGGCCAAGGAGCCACCTCCCAGAGCAGCCCTGGGGTCCTAAGCCTGGCTGTGGGCTGGCCCGCCCACAGCTGCTCATGGCTACAGGGCACAGGTCTCTGCCCCTGCTGGGCTCAGCTGGCCCAGGCCCTGTTGCACACAGCCCACAGATGGGGTCTCCAGATGGGGTCCCTGCTGGCCGGCCTCCCTTCTATGTACCAGGTAGGACTTGTCCACTGGCCCCTGGCTGCAAGGTGAGACTTACATCCCCAACTCAGATTCCAAATCCTGTGCTGTGCGGGCTCCCTACCTCCTCGGGGGACCCCGGTCGGATGTAGGGAAGGCATGAGCCTGGGGGCATCAGTTCTGATCCCCTGGGCCCTGGCTGGCCGAGGTTTCTCTTCTGGCCTTCCCACCCCCAGCCCCATTATGTGTGTGTTGGTGTGAGTGAGTGTGTGTGCAGGTATGCATGCGTATACAGGGACATGTGTGAGCATGTGTGTGCACAGAAACGAGCATGTGTGTGTAGGTGTGAGTGAGCATGTGTGCATGTATGCATACATGTGCATGGGCATGTGAGAGCATGTGTGTGCACAGACACGAGCATGTGTGTGTAGGTGTGAGTGTGTGTGGAGGCACCCACACCACAGTGGCTGCTCCTGGGAAGAGGCCCCCAGGAACCCTGTCTCCATGCCCTTCTGTGCCATTATGTATTCAGAACGTCATGGGAACAAATTCCTAAGCAGGTGGGGACTGAGGCAGCACCCCCACACCGGGTAAGGCACCCAGGCTGGGATGCAGGAGGACAGAGGCCGGTCAACTCCCCAAACTGTTCAGTATTCCTAAGTCTACACTCAGGGTGTCAGGGGGCAGGCAGGGGAACCCACCAAGGTTATGGATTCTGTCGCTTGGAGAGGGACAGGGCAGACTGTCCTAAGAATTTTTACTATTTTCCTTGTAAAGAAAGAGGCCGGGGGACCAGCAGTTAGCATAATGGCTATGTCGCTGAACTTCCACGTAGTCAACCGTGGTTCGAGTCCTGGACCCGGTGGTTTAACCTCACGCCAGGTACGTGTGTGTGTGTGCCCAAGATCCCGAGAGGAGAATGGAGGAGAAGGGATTGCGGCGTGGCCATAGCCCCTGGGGGGTGATTTCTCGCTTTCTGTCTCTCTGTCTCTCTCTGTCTCTCTCTGTCCAGCGAGCGCATGCGCCCTATAGCAAAAACCTCTCAAAAAAGAAAAAAGAGAGAGAGAGAGGCCAGGAGCCTCCTGCATCTGAAGGAGAGTAAGGGGCCAGAATACCAGGTGAGTCAGTCGCTGGGAGCGGTGACAAAACGATGATGAGAAGGAATGAGGAGGGCCGCTGACACTTACCTGGCCCAGGGAGAGATGTGGCATGGGGTCTCAGTCACGTCCCACACATCTGCCTGTGGTAACTGCTCAAGGATGCGTACCACAGAGCACTGACTAGCTGGTGTGGCCACAAAGCAGCTTAGGCCACCAAAGAGTGCAGTGGCACACTGGGACGCCCCTCCCACTGTCACCATGTTCTTGGAACATATGACACTGAACATCAGAAAGCGAACCAGAGGGACCAGCGGGTGGCGTGGTGGTTAGGGGTGCTGAACTCCCACATGGCTGACCACAGTTCAGGTCCCAGACCTGGCGGCTTGCTTTTTCGCTTTCCCTTTCTCTCTCTCTCTTTCCAGTCAAATTGAAAAATAATAATAGATAAATAAATGATTTATTCTTAAAGAAAAAAAAAAAGAAATAAAACCAACCAGAAGCTTGCACTGTTCTTGTGAACCAGTGTAAATTCTTTTTTTCTATTTATTTATTTATTTATTTATGTATTTATTTATTTATTTTGGAGAGGTTTTTGCCATAGGGTGTGTGCGCTAGCCAGACAGAGAGAGACAGAGAGACAAAAAGCAAGAAATCACCCCCTGGGGGGATGGCCACGCCGCAATCCCTTCTCCTCCATTCTCCTCTCGGGATCTTGGGCACACATGCACATGCGCCTGGTGTGAGTTTTAAGCCACCAGGTCCGGGACTCGAACCGCAGTCGACTATGTGGGAGTCCAGCGACATAGCCATTATGCTAACTGCTGGTCCCAATCCCAATTCTTTTTCTTTTAATTGCCAGAGGGTGTGTGTGCTGACCAGAAAGAAACAGAGAGAGAGAGGGAGAAAGCACCCCCCAATGGGGTGTGGTCACACCACAATCTTTTCTCCTCCATCTTCCCTCCCTTCAGGAAATGGGCATGCCTACACACAGGCCCAGTGTGTTTCTCAAGCTCCCAAGGCTGGGATCTGAACTGTGGTTGGCTATGACCATGTGGGATCTGGCTTTCTGTGCAAAGCCCTTAACCACTGTCTAGCGGTTGACTCTCTCGGTTGTTTTTGCACCAACAGAGTCGCCTGAGACCAGGTGATTTACAAAGAAATAGAGGTTCATGGACTTGCAATTCTGGTGCCTGGAAAGCCTGCAGGTATAGGCCGGGCATCGGGCCTGCAGAGCGTCCGACGGAAACACCAAGGAGTGGAGGCACGTGCAGAGAGAGCGGGCTCCTGACCAATCTCTCCTTCACGATAGTCAACTCCCTCGGGAACTCTCTCTCTTCCCATGAAGAACTGACCGGGTCTTGCACGACATCGTTAATCTACTGTGAGACTGTGGCCTCCAGGAAGCCATTGCCCAGATCCAAATACCGCCCACCAAGCCTCACCGCTTCCCCACTTCAAATTCCGAAACATGACATTTCGGAGGACACGCTGTGATCTAGAACTTACCGGGAAGATTCATGGCCCACCGCAGACACTTCAGAGGTACTGCTGCTCCCTGCTCTGTGAAGACCTGGTGGCTGAGGTGGGTTTAATCATAAGAATCCACTGCACACGGCCTGGGGTCTGGGCCTACAGTGTCAGAAGGGAGGGGCGTGGTCATCCCCTGGAGCTGGATTTGGGGAAGACAAAGAGCCAGGAGGAAGCCGAGGCAGAGAGGGTGTGAGGTCCCGGGTTGCCTGGCAGCTCTGTGAGGGAGGTGGGGTTTGCAGCTGGCTTCCCTCAGGCCTGGCTCCTTGAGAAGACCAGGGCCCAGCACCGAACCCTTGGGCCCTAGTCCTCTAGATGTCTTTGCACTCGCCTCTTGGTGCATGAGAGCTCACAGGCCTACCGGGGTCCTCTCTCCATTCATTCATTCATTCATTCATTTAAAAGAGGTTTTTGCTAAAAGGGTGCGTGCACTTGCCGGAAAGACAGAGAGACAGAGAGATAGAAAATAAGACATCACCCCCCAGGGAGGATGACCACACCACAATCCCTTTTCTTCCATTCTCCTCTCGGGATTTTGGGCACACACCCACACATATCTGTCATTAAGTTTTAAGCCACGTAGTCGAGGACTTGAACCATGGCCGACTACACCCAGTGACATAACCATTATGCCATCTGCTGGTCCCATCTCCTCTTACCTCGAAATCAAAGACGAGGGCCAGCTGGTGGCGTGGGGATTAAGGTGGCTGGATCCCACATTGCCAGCTGTGCAGTTGGAGTCACAGACCCTGCCACTTGGAAAGCATGCTGGGTACGTGTGTGTGTGCCCCAAATCCTGAGAAGAGGATAGAAGAGAAGGGGTTATTCTGTGGGGATGGGAGACTCTCTCTCTTTCTCTCTTTCTCTTTCTCTCCCTCTATCTCTCTCCGGTGCATGCACACACTCTGTAGCAAGTTAAAAAAAAAAAAAAAAAAAATCAAAGACTGGACCAGCCCTGCAGCCTGGAGGAGCTGGTTCCCACGTGGCCAACTACAGTTCGAATCCTGGCCCTGGGGGCTTGGGAAACACACCAGGCGTGTATGTATGTGCGCCCTAAATCCTAACGGGATGGAGCAATGGCCGAGAGATTGCAGCGTGGCTACATCCTCGGGGACAGTGCTTTCTCCCTCTCCATCTCTCCCTGGCAAGTGCACACATCCTGACATGAAATAAATAAAATAAAATAAAATAAAATAAAATAAAATAAAATGAAATGAAAGCCCAAATCAATTCTGCTACCAGTTGATCAGATGCCTCCTCATCAGCCTCTAACCCAGAAGCAGGCCCCTCGGGACCATGCAGAGCCAGTCTGCAGGTAGGGAGGGCCCAGGGGCCCCGGCTGGATATTCCTCCTCAGGCCGACCGTGGACCCTGGACCCCGCACACCTCACTTTACTCTCTCCTCTCTGTCGTGTGCCACGGGCCCACCAAGATGCCTGAGGCCTCGACCTCAGCTCCCACTGCTCTCCCACTTCCCGCAGGGCCGTGACACTAGGACACCCCCCCCCCCGAGGACTTTGGGGCTGGCGGTGTCCCCAGGACTGCCCTGCGCCCCAGCCCCGATGTGATGAGCCAGGCGACGCCCTAGTTCTTCAGGGAGCGCGACATGATGACAGGTATAAAATCGAACCTCTTTCCTGTTTCCTACGAATTTTTATTATTTTCTTTGTCAATTGCTGCGCGTGTCGTTTGTCATCTGCTCTGTGCTTTCTTCCAAGTCTCCGGAGCAGAGTTGAGTTCACGCTGGTTTATGAGACCTTTGGATGTCGGGCTCACAGACCTGTTCTGTGCCCCGGGTAGCAAATATTTCTTCTCCAGGAAGTCTTCCTGGAGGTGCTTCCGCGGTTGGTGCAGTCCGGGAAGCCAGCCCTGAGCGAGGCTGGGAGGTGGCGGAGGGAGGTCACCGAGGCCCCCATCCCACGCACGCACACACTCCTGAGGATACCGCCTGCCTCTCCAGGTCACACTGGGCCCCTGAGGCGAGTTAGGGAATGGCGACAGCAGCAGACCCATGCCAGGCATGGAGCGCGGGGAGTGGCCCTAGTCTGTGCTCAGAGTGGCCCTGGGACAGGAATCCGAGCGGGGATAGGCAGCTAGAAGCAGCAGTGCCACGACTGGAGCCCACCTGGGCGGACGTCCACTCAGCCTGGGGCCAACAGACATCCTGCCCCGATGCGTGTGTCCTACAGGCAAAGCCTCTGCTCCCAAATTGCCAAGCCGCCCACCTGGAGTCGGGGGCTGCTGGGAGCAGGGGCCAGGGAGCCAGGGGACTCAGACGGAGGCCCCCATTCCCCGGGGACCAGTGCCTGCCCTGGAGCCCCTTCCTGGTGACTCCTGCCTGCCCCAGGCTACAGCCAGCTCCCTGAGTGACAGCAATTAGGGCCGTGGCTGGCAGAGCCGCCCGCACCCCCCGCACCCCCAGCACCTGACATGGCAGCAGCTCCCCGGGGGCTGCACGCTCAGGCTGCGGCGGAGGCATTGGAATCGGCTTCTTTTCGCTGTAAAAATGGAAACATCCCCTATGTGAGACACAAGCTGGCGAGGAGAACGCCGCTGTGAAATCACACCCGAGCGGGGCGGGGCGGCTGGAGGGGCGGCAGCCAGGCCGGGGATGGGGGGACAGGGACGGGGACCGCGCCCGTCGGGCACGAAGGGCTGTGTGCCTGGTGCAGAGAGTGGGGGCGGAAGTGGGGAGCCAAGAACCTGGGACGCAGGGGCGAGGCGCAGACCCCCCCCACCCCAGGCAAACAATCCTGCTGGAGCAGGGACTGGGCCCCCGCCTCGAGTCCCTCTTTTCCAAAAACAGCAACGGAGTTGGCTGTATCCGGCTCCTCGCAGCCGCCCAGCGATGCTAGAATAGCTGTGAGGGAGGTGGGAGTGTGGCGCAGTGCGGGGGGCCCATCCGGATCGGAAAGGGGGGCTCCCCTCCCTGGGGGACCGCGGGGGCACGGCAAGGTGTACAGGCTTCTGGCTTCAGACCAGGGTGGGTCTGTGACAGTGCCTGGAGGAGGGTCCCCAGTACACAGCGCTGTGCCAGGCCACGGGGCCGGCGGGAGGGGACCAAACATCGAAGCCAAGCCCACATGAAGACCTCGACCACGTGTTTAGATGCAACCCCAGCCACAGCCACTAAGGTCACAGTCACCCCACTTTCCTGGTCCTCCCTGGACACCTGGGATCTGAAACACCCCCTGTACCCAACCATGGCCTGAAGGACACATGCAGGGCAGGGGAAGCGCCTCCCCCAGCCGGCCGTCCCCACCTCCAGGTCTGCAAGGACACAGAGCCCACATGCTGGGACCGACCGACTGTGGACTCCAGCCAGTGGAGACCAGATCCATGGGGGGCAGGCGAAAGAGGACAGCTGTTTCCGGGAGCGGGGGTGCAGTCAGACGCCCCCAGCAGCCTCAGAGGGTACAGGGGCTTGGGTTGGGGGTGCTGGGTGGGGACTGCCATAAGGCACCAGGAGTGGGGGCAAAGGCTCCGCCCCACATAAAACTCACCCCTGAAATTTCCAGAGGCCTGGAAAACACACGATGCAGAGATGACCTCATTAAAAGCAGCTTCGTGGAGCAAGCCCGGCGCCGCAGCCAGGCAGGCGGGGGCGAGCAGGGTGCGGATGGGCGGGCAGCACCGGAAATGCACCTTCTTCCGGTAATTCACCGCGAACAGAAATAGCAGAGACTGGGACCAGCAGATGGCGTAATGGTTACGTCGCTGGACTCCCACGTAGTTGACCCTGGTTCGCGTACTGACCTGGCAGCTTAAAACTCATACTGCTGGGGGGACCAGCAGTTAGCGTAATGGCTATGTCGCTGGACTCCCACGTAGTCGACCGCTGGTTCGAGTCCTGGACCCGGTGGCTTAAACTCACGCCGGGCGCGTGTGCGTGCGTGCCCGAGATCCCGAGAGGAGAATGGAGGAGAAGGGATTGCGGCGTGGCCATCCCCCCTGGGGGGTGATTTCCTGCTTTCTATCTCTCTGTCTCTCTCTGTCTGTCTGGCGAGCGCACGCGCCCTATAGCAAAAACTTCTCCAAAAAAAGAAAAAAAAAAAAAAACTCATACTGCTGGGACCAGCAGATGGTGTAATGGTTATGTTGCTGGACTCCCACGTAGTCAACCACGGTTCTAGTCCTGGACCCGGTGGCTTGAAACTCACGGGAGTGTGTGCATGGGTGCTCGATATTCCAAGAGGAGAATGGAGGAAAAGGGATTGTGGTGTGGCCAGCACCCCTGGGGGAGTGATTTCTCCCTCTCCATCTCTCTGTCTCTCTATGTCTCTCTAGCAAGCACATGTGCCCTATTCCAAAAACAAACAGAAAAACTCTCTAAAACAAAAAACTCACGCCACAAGGCCAGCATATGGCATAATGGTTACATCACTGGACTCCCACATAGTCGACTACAGTTCAAGTCCTGGACCTGGCAGCTTGAAACGCCTCCCAGGAGGTGATTTTTCACTTTAACTCTCAGGCAAGCCCTATAGCAAAAAGTTCTCTCTAAAAAAGAAGAAGAAGAAGTAAAGAAATAGCCAAGACTGTATAATTTATAAAGAAAGTAGAGATTTCTTTGTAAAATTCCCAATTCTGCAGGCCAGAAAGTCCCAAGGCATGGCACATGGTGGGAGGGGGGCGTGGGCAGAGCGCGGTCTGCGTCTCAGCTTGTCTCTGTCTCTTGGTCTCCTTCCTCCTCCCGTAAGCCCACCAGGATTCAACCATGGGGCCCCACTCTAATGGCCTTGTCACCCTGGGACCCCTCGAGGAATGAAGTGTCCACTGAATTCCTTCCCAGACAAGCAAGTCCCCACCTGTGAGTTTGGGGCACATCCACTCACTGCTCACAAAGACTAAACTCCAGAGCAGGACACTCTGGGGGACAAACTTACTGTCCCTATCACAACCACCCTCACAAAGCCCCCTCCCAGAGCCCCCACTCTGCCATTTTTTTTGGGGGGGGGGAGGTTTCCGCTATAGGGCGCGTGCATTCGCCAGACAGACAGAGAGAAACAGAGACAGAAAGTGAGAAATCACCCCCCAGGGGGGATGGCCACGCCGCAATCCCTTCTCCTCCATTCTCCTCTCGGGATCTTGGGCACGCACGCACACGTGCCCGGCATGAGTTTCAAGCCACCGTGTCCGAGATGTGAACCGCGGTCAACTACATGGGAGTACAGCTACATAGCCATTACTCTAATTGCTGGTCCCTCTGCCTTTTTTTTGAGAGAGAGTTTTTGCTCTAGGGCGTGTGCACTTGCTGGCGAGACCGAGACAGAAAGTGAGAAGTCATCCCCCACACCATCACCCGGGGGGATGGCCACGCCACAATCCCTTCTCTACGCTCCTCTTAGGAGTTTGGGCACGCACGCGCACACGTCCAGCAAGAGTTTCAAGCCTCTGGGTCTGGAACTCGGTTAAGCCACGTGGGAGTCCAGTGCCTTAACCACTACACCACCTGCTGGCCCGCGTCCTGCCTTTCGGGCCCCTAGCTGGTAAGCAGAGAGTCTAAGGTCTAAACTCCCTAAGTGCTGGGAGCCGGACAGGGGCCAGGGTCAGGCGGGTTTTCTGGGGGGACCACGGTGTGCAGAGGGACCCCCACTTGGAGCTGCTGTCTGGGCAGTGCCAGGGTCGCTACGTGCTGGGTGGTCCTGGGAGGGGGGAGAAACGGCAGCCCCTCAGTGTCCACGCCTGCTCTTGTGGTTTGGGGAGAGGCTGGTTAAGGAAAGGGATCACGAAAGGGCTGCAGGCCGCAGCCCCTTTCCACGAGAGCTGCAACCACAGTCCCTGAGGCCCTCTCTGTCATCGGCTGCCAGCCTGACACGGCTTTGAGGGTGATGGCAGCGGTGGGTCATCAGGGTCGGGGACTGTCACAGGAGAGATGGGGCCGGGCCAAGGCTGGCAGCTCCCAGGAGACCCTGCACACAGGCTGAGGTCTTACCATGAGGGTGTCCGGCTTGGCCAGGGGCAGCCCCGCTCTCCAACACTCCAGGGGGGGATCTCTCCGGAGCCGAGCCCCTAGACAGGCATGGCCTGGGCCAAGCAGCTCCCACAGCCCTTCCCGCCCGGGACGAGGCCCCAGAGAGGGTGGCTGTGTTTCCAGCTGGCACAGCCGATGGGTGCCCAGGGACAGAGGGTCTGGAGGAGCTCCTGCAGTGTCCACGGCCCCAGCCTGGGGTCTCTGCTGGCTGTACCCCCTCTCTGAGTCAGCCCAGTGCGGGCCCTGGCCCCTGCCCATGCCTGAGCCCCCTGCCTACCCCTCTACCCAGGGCCCTCGGCCAGGCCCGAGTGATCAGTACAGAGCAAATGAGGCCTCGTTACCAGGTTCAAGCTGTTTGCTCAGCCCCTCCACAACTTCAGGCCCTCAGTACCCCGAGCTCCCCCAAGCACAGTCATGGCCACCCTCACGGAGGGCCCAGTCTGGCTGCAACTGTGCACGGTGCTGCCTGGCCCCTGGCCAAAGCCCAGCCTGGATGAGGCAGAGACCTCTCCCATAGGAAGCCCCAGCGTTCTAGAGGGAGTGTTTGGGGGGTCCAAGGGTAGCACCCCAGGACCACCCACACTCACAGAGTGGAAGGAAGAAGCCCACCCATCCCCGAGTGCTGGGGGAGAGTGTCTTGGGCATCCCCATCGGTTTTGTGCAGAGGTTGCTGAGCCACTGGGTATGGAGCTGGGCCTGGTCTGACCACTCTAGCCCGCTGCCTATCCTGGCTGCAGGACACCCCTAGCCCAGAGCCTGGAGCCCAGAACAGCTGGGGCCGGGTTCTTGAGTGCGAAGATGTGGCCTCCCTGGTGAGGCCTCGCTGGCAGCTGTCACCACTGGGTACTGACGCAGGTGGGCTGCAGACTGCTCCTCCCTGGGCCCCACACACGCACCGTTCCAGGCGGCCACCACAGGGCTCCACCCGGGACACCCTGTGCTTTCCTGACTCAGCACCCCTGAGATGTATCAGTGTCTCTTCAGGAGGGGTCGGGGCTGCCATTCAACCGGGCTGCCGGGGACAGCTGGGAGGGGCTGCTAGAGACGGGTCTTCTGGGGAAGGGGGCTTTGCCATTTTGCTCCGCCCCGTACGAGCCCCGCTGGACGGGCTGCCAGATGCAGGGAGAAAGCGAAGCACAGCCTACAAGCATATGGATTTCCCCCCACCCCCCCAGACCCAAAACTTCCCAGAGGGCCAAGCCTAGGTCTGGAAGCCCCAGCCATTGCCTGGGGCTTTATTTGTACCAGCGTCTCATTTCGGGGGGTGGGAGGGGTCGGTGTGTGTCAGAGGGCACCCAGTGCTGGGGAAGCTTGGGGGCCCATGGCCGACACCCCCAGCACCCCCGAGCTGCAGGGCCCTGGCCTGATCTCTCTCGTCCACAGTCCTGGCCCCTCACTGCCTCCCTGGGCCCCACTGGACCAAGAGCAGGCCCAGCGCTGGCTTAGCGTCCTTTAGCCAGTGTCTGCTAATGCTGCCTAACCGCCTGGCCAGGCCAGAGGGAGGCCACAGGATAGACCACACCTAGCCTCCCAGGAGCCACTGAGCATGGCCCATATGTGGCCCCACGTCCAGGGCCACTCCAAGGGCCCGGGGGTCTCCAGCCACATTCACAGGCCGCAGCAGCCGGCATGAGAGGGGTGACCACCCTGCTCAGCTCAGTCCATGCCTGGGGCTGGGGCATTAGCCCTGCTGTGAGAGAGGAACATGCAGAGCAGGTGGGCAGGCTGGAGCAGGGCCCTGCAGGGTGGAGGGAGATCCCACTCACTCCGAGGCCCACTTCCCAAGTGGAGAGACTGGGGCTGCCTCTCTGCACGCGCAGTCTGAAATGCCGCCTCCCGCCTGGGCCGTCCCAGGGCTGCACATTGCCTTCCTTTGCTGCAGCATTTATCATATGCATGAATGAAGGAGCAAGTGAACGAATGAATGAATGAATGAATGAATGAATAGATGAATGAATGAATGGATGGATGGATGGATGAATGAATGAATGAGTGGATGAATGAATGAGTGGATGAATGAATCAGTGAGCGAATGAATAAATAAGTGAATGAATAAATGAATGAGCAAGCAAATGAATTAGTGAGTTGATGGAGGCTCCTCCCACGCCCCAGGTCCCTGAGGCTCAGGGCGCAGGGCTGGCCTGGGTCCCCTGCTCCCTGCCAAGCTGGAGGCAACGGGACGTCCCACGAGGAAGTGGCTGGAGTGCCACGCTGACCTGTCCCCCGGCTCACCCAGCCCCTGCCGCACAGGCTCCCCACCCCGGGGGGTGATCGCCTGAGTGAGAGCAGCATTTACGTGCCCAGGGGAAAGCAATCAATCTGCCTGGCTCCACTTTAATCCATCAGCTCTGTTTCTGATCAATGACTTAGTGCTGGGTCACCACGAGCGGCAGTGGCCGGCAGAGACCAGGGCAGGTCAGAGCAGCCGGGTGGGGGTCTGCCGACGGGGCCCGTCCTGGGCCCCCGCTCAGAGCCAGCACCGCCCAAACTCTCCCCACACGTACATGGTCTTGAGGAAGCCGTCGAAGCCCACCCCAAACCCCAGGCCCTGTCTGCTCGCTCTCACTGAGGTGTGAGTGACTGAGCTCAGGCTCAGCTAGAGGGCAGAAGGGCCTGAGAGGGAGTGCCCGTGCCTCCCTCTGCCTGGGGTGCTTGGCAGGGGTGGTGGGGGGAGAGTGCTACCTCCAGAGCAGAGGCGGGCTGGGCTTGGAACCGAAGCCTCCCGGCCCCTGCAGACTTAACGTGAATTCTCCTCCTGGTGCAGTGGTCCTGATCCGGGGCTGCCCTGAGCCCCTCAGACACCAGGGGCTCCCACATGGGCAGCAGGGTGGCTGAGCTGACCCCCAGGGGTGCCCTCTCCCCGTAGCCCAACTCTCCCCCGCCATTAGCCGTTCTCCTCCCCAGACCCTTCTCCCACCTGGAGCCTTGAAGCCTCACCAGGGTCCAGCGTCCCAGGCAGAGCCTCTAGGGGCAGAGCCAGGTGGCCGGATAAAGGAAGAGGTAGCCCCAGAGCGCAGAGAAGCTGGCCGGGCAGGGGCGCAGGGAGTCGGTGTGCACGCTACACCCCTGCCGTAGGCCCCAGGCAGTGGGGCCTTCCTGCTGCAGAGGCAGGACTCACCGCTGTCTAGCCACCAGGCCACACTGCAGTCCCTACACGCCCGGCCGGGACTCTGCCCTAGATGCGCCGAGCCCTAGCAGCAGCCCCCGTGTGACCCCAGGACACAGGAGGGGGCCCCCCATGGCCTTCCGACATTCCACAGTAGTCAGGGCGGACCTGGTGCAGAGAGCAGAGCCCAGCTCTGGCCCCACCGGCCGGAGCCTGGCCAGCTCAGCTCCCTCACCGAGAACCGGTGACAATGTCAGGCCAGGATTAAGCGGGATCCGCGGCCGCGGGGCTGCTGGGCCCCTCGGAGGAATGAGCCGGCACTGGAGGACGAGTGGATTAGACCCACGGTCAATATTTGTGGAGCTGAATTGAGTCTGTCGACGGGGGCCATGTGTGTTCTGGGCAGGCCTGTACTTCCTGCCTCAGCCAAGCAAAAGCCAGCTCCAGGGCCCGTGCCAGCCACGGGCAGGGCCCGACCCAGGGGCTCGGGGCCCATGCAACCCCGTGTCCTGTAGCATGGAGGGGGAACTGCGGTGGGTGGGAGGCTGGGGACAGCAACTGCCCACGTGTCTGAGTGGCTAGAAGGTGGGTCAGCTGAGATCTCAGGCCAAGGAGGTCCTGAGGTCACAGAGGTCCTGTTTAGAGACCCCGCCCTCACTCTTGGGACCCAGCTGTCCCTTTAGAGGACAGGGTGGCCTAGCCAGGTGTCCCCATGACTGGCTGCAGCCTCTCTGTTCACCATGCCCGGTCACCAGTCATCCAGGGCAGACAGACAGAGGGACAGTGGGGGCCGCGGGGTGGGGGTGGGGGAAGCAGGGACACCGCAGGGAAGTGTGAGCGAGGTTGGCCCCGGGGAGCCCGAGGCCTGCCCTGCCTTGGTGACTAGCCTTCTGCTCTGTGTCTCCTGGGGACACCATGGAGACCCTGCCCAAGGCCCACCTTGGCTGCCCCAGGGACCCACCCCCAGGCCCCAGGCCCAGAGACTGCCCCAGAAGCGACTCCTCCTGCCTGGACCTCGGGGTGACCGAGCAGCAGCCATTGCCCGGCGCCGCCCACCTCCAATCCCCAAACCCCAAATTGGATTAGCTGTGTTTAGAAAGCGGCAAAGCTGCTTATATTTGAACAAGGGCTCAGCAGATTACTCCAGGCCAAGAGGGTGCCTGCCTACCAGCGCAGAGGGCCAGCCGAGGAGGGAGAGCCCCGCTGCACGAGTGTTAATTGGAAACTGTCTCAGGGCTGACCCCCCAGGCTCGGCTCTCCACCTCCACCTCCACCCAGTGAGCACCTTCCCGAGTGTGGGCTCTTGCTGCTGGGACAGGGGGACGGAATGAGGTTCAGGCCATGGCCCCCTGGGCCCCAAGGCCACTGGGCAGGTCCAGGAAGGGGCACAGGGTTGTGGGCATTGCGGATGGAAACACGTGGGGCTCAGGTCACCTCCCGTCCCTGTGACTCGACCTCCTCACCTGTGACCTTGGGAAGCCAGGACCCAGCACACGCAGCCCTGGGGTGAGCAATTTCCTGTCGCGTCCATCCCAGGGACTGGGAAAGCCGTGGAGGCCAGCCCAGCCCAACCCTGAACACAGGCTGGACCCAGAAGGGTCACTGAGGCAGGGCCCCAACCTGAGCCTACTCCCGCCAGCAGTTCTGGGACGGCCCTACCCCGCACGCCTGGCACCACAACAGGGGGGCCACCTGTGTCTGTGTCCCCCTGTAGCCCTAGCAGCCGAGATGGAGAACACAGGACTTCTTTTTTTTTGGGAGAGGTTTTTGCTATAGTGCGCGTGCGCTCGCCAGAAAGACAGAGAGAGACAGAGAGACAGAAAGCGAGAAATCACCCCCCAGGGGGGATGGCCACACCGCAATCCCTTCTCCTCCATTCTCCTCTCGGGATCTTGGGCACGCACGCACACACGCCTGGCGTGAGTTTAAACCACTGGGTCTGGGACTTGAACCGCGGTTGACTACACAGGAGTTCAGAGACATAGCCATTACGCTAACTGCTGGTGCCAAGAACACAGGTCTTCTACTTCATGCCAATGCAGGGCCGACCCACAGCACAGACGTGAGCACCGTGCATAGGGTGCCTGACCCCACATGGCTGACCATGGGGCAGGTCTCCACCCATGAGGCTTGAGAAACATGCAGTGTGGGTGTGAGTGTGAGTGTCCTAAATCCTGACAGGGAAGAGGAAAAAGGATTGTGCCATCGCCGCACCCCATTTAAGGAGTGTGCTCTTTCTGGCAATGAAAAAATGTGGGGCCACGGGACCAGCAGTTAGAGTAATCGCTATGTCGCTGGACTCCCATGTAGTCAACTGCAGTTCGCATCCCGGACCCGGTGGCTTAAAATTCACACCGGGCGCGTGTGCATGCGTGCCCAAGATCCTGAGAGGAGAATGGAGGAGAAGGGACTGCGGTGTGGTCACTCCCCCTGGGGGGTGATTTCTCGCTTTCTGTCTCTCTGTCTGGCGAGCGCACGCGCCCTATAGCAAAAATCTCTCAAAAAAAAAAAAAAAAAAAAAAAAGTGGAGCCAGCAGGTGGTGTGGTGGTTAAGGGTGCTAGACTCCCATATGGCTGACGGCAGTTTGAGTCCCGGACCTGGCAGCTTGCTTTCTCGCTTCCCCCCTACCCCACCCCACTCTGTCCCTCTCTGGTCGAATTAAAAGAAAGAAATAAATAAAGTTAAATAAAATAATTTTTAAAAAACCCTGCAAATAAAATACAGGCAGGTTGTGGAGCACCTAGCTGGTTTGGGGTGGGGGTGGATCTGCGGGCCACTCCCTTCCCTAGGCACCATGACACAGGGCCACTGGGGTCACTGACGGCTCCTTTTACACACTGGAGAAATCACACCTGGGCCAGCAGGTGGCACGGAGGAGAAGGAATTGCAGCATGGCCATCCCCCCCCCCCCCCCGGGGGTGATCTTTCCCTCTCCTCAGGGCGTGCACCCTACAGCAAAAAGAAGCCTGCCCAGCCACGGTGGTGCAGGCAGAAGGCTGCAGGTGCGTGGGAGGCCTGGCCCAGACGCTGGCCAGACCTAGAACAACCAGGCTCAGCGGCCCCTGTGGGCCTAGCAGCTGGGAGGCAGAGGCGGGAAGATGGAGAAAAGACCCTATGAGAAACAGCTGTCAGGGCCGAACGGTGGCCCAGTTGGGACAGAATGCCCTGCAAGGCTGACCCACACGGAGGGGTCCAGGTTCGTGTCCCAGACCTCCCTGCACACGCCAGCTGCAGCATGTGCCCATGATCTGGGGTGGCAGGGGCTGGGGTACATGACAGTGTGGGGGGTCCTGCTTCTGTCTCTCTGTCTCTCTGACTCATGGAGGAAAAAATTAACTTTTTAAAAATGATCTCTATTGGGACCGGCAGTTAGCGTAGTGGCTATGTCGCTGGACTCCCACGTAGTCGACCACGGTTCGAGTCCCAGACCCGGTGGCTTAAACTCACGCCGGGCGCGTGTGCATGCGTGCCCAAGATCCCAGGGGAGGAATGGAGGAGAAGGGATTGCAGTGTGGCCATCCCCCCTGGGGGGCGATTTCTAGCTTTCTGTCTCTCTGTCTCTCTCTTTCTGGCAAGCACACGCGCCCTATAGCAAAAACCTCTCAAAAAAATAATAACTATCTCTATCATTAAAATAAATAAATAAATAGGAAACTCAGCTCGGGAGGACTGGTGGCCTGGTGGTCAGGGCCCTACAGCTGCCCCTGGTGAGGGTGGCAGGGCTGAGCCTGGCTCCTGGGTTGCTCCGTCCTGTCCCTGGCCTGCCTGTGTGGGGGTGAGGTGGAGGGACAGGGAGAGCTGGAGAAGGAGCACAGAGCAGTGGGGTGTGGGGTGCTCCCGGAAGGCTGCTGGGAAGACGAGTGGCTGAGGAAGCCCATGACCGCGCCCTGTCCCTGCCCCCCGTCTCCTGAGGCTCAGACAGCTGCGATCCTGGAGGTCCACTGAGGGCCACGTCCAGCCTCCCATGGCGGGAGGGGAGCAGGGAGACGAGGCGGCCCAGGCTGACAGGGCCGGGGGGTTGCTGGGCCAGTGGACGGGGTGCGCAGGTGTGAGAGGGGGCCAGCCAGCCCGGGGGTCCCCTGGGCTCGGTGACTGGCACAGCCCGGGGCCCAGAGCCTCCGACGCTGGTCCAGACCGCGGACCTTTGCTCCCGCCCCAGCGCGTCAGGTCTGCAGATCCGAGGGAGCCACAGCCATCAATTATTCAGCTTCCTACTCCCAGCCTCCTCGCCTCAGTACCTCGTAAAGCAGGGGAAGGTAAATCTCTGCTTGCTGCAGGGAGCGGGGTGGGCACAGTGGCCATGACAGGCCCCGGCCCCCGGCCCCCGGCGCCCCAGGGCCCCGGCCTGCGTGGAGCATCCCGGGCGCTCCTCCCCTATTAAAGCCATAATTCAGCGGAGACGGGAGCTCGCGGCTCCAGGTCCCCGTGGTGAGGCGAGGCCCGCCCAGCCGGCAGAGCTGCGCCGGGCCCACACAGGCCAACTGCTGCGACCATCGCGTTTACGTCCGTGCCAGGTGGAGAGGCCCGGGCACGGCTCCGGGTGAATCATGCAGCCCGACTCTGCTCACGGCGGGGGAGAAATACCACGGTGGGCTCTGCGGAGGGTGGGGTGGCCCAGGAGGTAAGCGAAGGGGAGGGGTGCTGGGGGAGACACAGAGGTGCCATCTCATGCCCTCGGCCACATCCCGCATGACCACAGACGGGCCCCTGCTTACCCTGGAGGAAGAGGCGGGTGCAGCCATGCCTTGGAGAGCACCCCAGTCCGCCATGGGGCGAGCTCTGGACACTGTGCAGCTCGGAGGGGACAGGACTTGCCCAGGCCACCCTGGGGTGGGTGGGGGGGTGCTCGCTGCCCTCACAGCCCTCAGCTCCAGCGACGCAATCGTCCCATGAAAACTGACGTGCTGAGAAATTTGATATCTTGGAGCATCGGAGCCAGCTCCCCACCCTGACACCCAGCCATGTATAACCAGGGGAGGGTTTGTTGAGTGACTGAGTGACCGAATCCCATGAGACCCTCTTCACCCTCTGCAGGCTTTTAGGTGTCCCTAGCGGGAAGTAGAGCGTGGGCCAAGGGGGGTCAAAGTCACAAGAAAAAGCTGGGGTGGACAGCAGAGGGCCAGAGTTGGGGCACCTGCTCCAAGCTCCACCCTCAGCAGAGACACACCCACCCTGCAGCCCTCTGCCCCGGGGTCTGCCCTTACGTCCTGGCAAGGCAGGGCAGGTCTAGGAATCCCAGTGACTCCAGGCTAGCTGGCCCGAGGCAGGCCCCGCCCGGCAGCGGGGTATCCCGGAGGAGGCACTGGCAGGCGCCACCTCCAGCCTCCCTGTCCCCACCACCTCCCCACTTTCCACTCCACAGGTCTCCTTTGCAGGGCAGGGGCTGTGACCGAGGTGACACAGGGCCGGAGGGGCCACCCAGTCCCTGCAATTAGCAGTAATGAGTTGACGGGCGCCAGGTGCTGGCCGCAGGGTTGAGTGCTAATCGAGGCTGATAATTAACTCGACAGGCGGGAAGTGGGGCGGCCCCTCCTCTCTCTGGCCATTAATCCTCTCCGTGTGGCTCCTGCCCCGCCCCGGAGCTAATGGGGTCACATTTCAGCCATGGGGGCTCCCCAGCAGCATGGGAGATGCCGATCCCAGGCTGGGGGTCAGTGCCCCCCTGGACGCCCCTCCCCCCGGGGGGGCTGCCTGCCCTGCTCACTGGCTGCCTCTCAGGACACTGTTTGGGGGGGGGGCCTTCCTGACTCACCACCTCACACCCCCAGAAGACGGTTACCCTGGCCAGCTGTGGCACAGTAACTCTACAAAACTGCCCACACTGCCTCCCAGTGCCTCTGGGACCTGGGTCAAGGCCAGCTCACGTTCACCCTCTGCCTGACAGCCCAGGCTTCTGCCTGGCCCACGTCCGGTTTTAAGTGACATTTACAGCACGGCGCTGACCACCCGGTCCCTTCCTCCACCACAGCTCCAGGCCTCTCCCCACCTGGCCAGCTCTACACAAAGCAGACCCATCCCCTCCCATTCCCTGGGCCTCGACCTCTGTTAATATGGTCAACACTGGAATCTGTGCCAGCACCCAACCTCGTAGGGATGTGGGACCTTTTTTATTTTCTTTTTTAATCATTATTTCTCAGTCTGACAACAGATAGATGGGAGCAGGGAGAGAGATGGCAGAGAGAAATCAAGCCTCTCGGTCTGGGGCTTGAACCAAGGTCAGCCATGTGCGAGTCCAGCACCTCAGCCACCATGCCACCAGCTGGCCCCAGGATGTGGGACTTTGTGGCCTGACTCTGAGTCCCTTTCTTCTCTGTGACACGACAGACGGTTTCTCAGTTGCCCGAGTCGCTGGGGCTGTGGCCAAGGATGGGCTAGGCCTTGCTATCGGCTCCTCCTGTCCCAGCCACAAATTAGCCTCGTTCTGGGAGCCCAGGGCCTGGTTCCGTCCGTGCCTGGCTTGGGGAAGGCCCTGTGGGATCCTCGGGACGCCCACCCGCCTGCCCCAGGACAGGAAGGAGCTCCCCCCAGAGACCCGCGCCACCCCATGCTCGCTCCCTCTTGGAGAACCCCCGGGTTGGCAGGCGGGCTGGGGGTGAGCACTCTGGGCCCTCGCCGAGCTCCGCTTCTGCAGGCTCCACTCCCCCCACGACCCCACCAAGGTCGGCTGTGACGGGAACAGGGCCGCGGCGGCCCCGAGCTGCCAGGATGAGTAGTGACTCAGAGGACGGCTGGGCTGACAAGGCCTCACGGGACCGCCCCTCGGGGGACAAGAAATGCCGTCATGGCCTGGCATCACGAACACCTGCAGGAAAGGGACGCGACCGAAGCAGGGGTGAGGACGCCCTTTCAGGAGAGCACCCCGAGGCCTGAAGGAGACAGGGGCCACCTGGCCTCGTAGAGCCAAACACTCCTTCCAGCAACTTCATTCAGTCCATTGCTATGACTCTGGCTCCCCAGCGTCCACGGGGTCCCCACAGGCCCTGGGCTGCCCCAGGACCTACCGAGGGGCTGCAGCATACAGATCAGAGGGCGGGAGTTCAAACCCTCATGACAAAGGGACCTAGGAAGTCCCGGAGAGGAAACATTTCTAGAACGTTCTGGGAAGGCCTCCTGTGCGCCATGCTCTGTGCTGGGCCTCTGCCACACACGCGTCCTCGCTGACATCATCCCGTTATCCAGGTGAGGGAGCCGAGGCTCTGGGATGGGCGTGGCAGCTGGGAGCTCACTGAAGGCAAAGCCGCGGCCCAGCCAGGATCCCTAGGCGGGAAGCGAACCGGCCATGTCTCCCAGGGGTGCCGATGGAGGCCCTCGGGCAGAGGGAGATCAAGTGAACTGGCAGAGAGCAGCTAGGTGATCGGCAGCTCTGGACCTCGGGCTCTCCCGCTGTCCACTGCAGGCCCGTCCAGGCCGGGCCCGGCCCCTCCCTGGCCTCCGCTGCCCAATCAGGACAGGCCATGCAAGGCGCTCCACGCAAACGCCAGACCACGCCCAAGCCCCCCCTTGCTCCCATCTCTCATCCCTGCGCTGGGAATCAAGAGCTGGGACCAGAGGGAACCAGCAGTTAGCGTAATGGCTGTGTCGCTGGACTCCCACGTGGTCGTCCCGGACCCGGTGGCTTACAACTCACTCCGGGCCCGTGTGCATGTGTGCCCAAGATCCCGAGAGGAGAATGGAGGAGAAGGGATTGCGGCGTGGCTATCGGGGGGGTGATTTCTCGCTTTCTGTCTCTCTGTCTCTCTGTCTCTGTCTGTCTGGCGAGCGCACGTGCCCTATAGCGAAAACCTCTCAAAAAACAAAAAACAACAACAAAAAGAGCTGGGACCAGAAAGGTTTTACTTGTGTCCCCAATGCAGCCCGGCGAGGGGCATGTGGCTGCTCTGGGACAGGAGGGGGCTTCCGTCCAGACCCCGGCTCTGTCCCCTGTTCCCCTCCCTCTTCTAACTCACCCCTGCTGCTGGTGTCCCAAACCCCGACATTGTGCCAATATGGGTCTCTCCCCAACACCGCGCACCCCTCTGCCACCTGGCCACAATCTGCCCTCCCCAGGTCAGTGGGCTCCAGTTTCCCAGCATCCCCTCCCACCCCTGTCCACCGCCCTGGCTTGCGCACCTGCCGTCCGTGCTCTGCACAGCCCTGCCAGGGTATCACTCTGCAGGTCTGAGAGCCCCTAGTGGCTGCAGTCTGGAGGCTACTGAGAGGAGTTTGTGTCCCAACGAACAAACGAATGGTAAAAGGAAGGAAGGAAGGGGACAGGGGCCACCTGGCCTCGTAGAGCCAAACGCTCCTTCCAGTGACTTCATCCAGTCCGTCGCTATGGACTGTGACATGGCCATCCCCCTGGGGATGATTTCTCACTTTTCCTCTCATTGTCTCTCTTTGTCTCACTCCCCTGCGGGGGGCCGGCAGGTGGCGTGGTGGTTACGGACGCTGGACTCCCACATGGCCAACTGTGGTTCAAATCCTGGACGTGGCAGTCTCTCTCTGTCCCTCTCTGGTGAAATTAAAAATAAATAAATAAATAAAGTTCAAATAATTCTTTTTCTTCTTTCTTTCTTTCTTTCTTTCTTTTTTTTTTTTGAGAGGTTTTCGCTATAGGGCGTGTGTGATCGCCAGACAGACAGAGAGAGACAGAGAGACAGAAAGCGAGAAATCACCCCCCAGGGGGGATGGCCACGCCGCAATCCTGTCTCCTCCATTCTCCTCTCGGGATCTTGGGCACGCACACACACGCGCCCGGCATGAGTTTAAGCCACCAGGTCCGGGACTCAAACTGTGGTCAACTACATGGGAATCCAGCGACATAGCCATTACGCTAACTGCTGGTCCCAAGTTCAAATAATTCTAAAAATGTAAAAAAGAAGGAAATGTTTGGATATCTTTTTTTTTTCCTTAGGTTTTTGTACAGGGCACATGCGCTAGCCAGAGTGAGACAAAGAGAGACAATGAGAGGAAAAGTGAGAAATGATCCCCCAGGGGGATGGCCATGTCACAGTCCCTTCTCCTTCACTCCCCTCCTGGGATTTTGGGCGCGCACACACACGCATTTGGCGTGGTTCTTTTTTTTTTGTTCTTTGTTTTTTTTTTTTTTTTTTTTCTTTTGGAGAGGTTTTTGCTATAGGGCGTGTGCACTCACCAAAAAGACAGAGAGACAAAGAGAAAGAAAGTGAGAAATCACCCCCAGGGGGGATGGCCACGCCGCAATCCCTTCTCCTCCATTCTCTTCTCGGGATCTTGGGCACGTATGCACACGTGCCCAGCATGAGTTTAAGCCGCCGGATCCGGGACTCAAACCATGGTTGGTTACATGGGAGTCCAGCGACATAGCCATTACACTAACTGCTGGTCCACTTTTAAATTTTATTATTATTATTATTATTATTATTATTTTATTATTATTATTTTGGCGTGGTTCTTCAAGCCATCGGATCCAGGACTCAAACCGTGGTCAGCCATGTGGGAGTCCAGCGACTTAACCACTACACCACCTGCTGGCCCCACGGCTATCTTTCTGATCAGAGAGTGGGACCCTCAGAGGTGGGGTCACGGAGGAGATGGTGCCGACAGAAGAGAATTCAAACCATTGAATGGAACGGGCCGTAAACAGAAGCAAATATTTACCGACTCCGTGAGAAGGGCCTTTCCAAGAATCGTGGCAAAGACGAGGGTCCTCCGTGTGGCGGCGAGACTCTCAGCGGCTCAAAGAAAACATCGAGCTAAAAGCAAGCAGCGAGTCAAGTAAATGTTTGACACTAACGCTACAAAAAATTAATCCTATTAACACGGCACATGCGGATCTGATGGAAAACATCAAGGAAAACACGAGCGGACTGCAGACGAGGCAGCGCCGGCTGCTCCCCGCCGACAGGAGGTGTGCAGAGCCCCCATGGCCACGCTCCGCACATGGGCCCCGCAGAACACGCAACGAACATGCCCAGAGCCCGCAGTACCACAAGTGCCCTCTGCCCCAGGGAACATGGAGCAGCGGGCCAGGTTTGGGGAGGTCACAGGACAAGGCACATCCTGGGTCACCACCCAGAAACGTCCCTTGTTGCCATCTGTGTCTCCGAAATACTCAGAGGGACAGACCTAGTGGTGCGGGCCCAGACGTCAGCCGCAGCCTTGGTTAAAGCTGCAAGGTGGGCTGGGACCACAGTTAGCATAATGGCTATGTCGCTGGACTCCCACCTAGTCGACCGCGGTTCGAGTCCCGGACCCGGTGGCTTAAACTCACGCCAGCCGCATGTGCGTGCATGCCCAAGATCCCGAGGGGAGAATGGAGGAGAAGGGATTGCGGCGTGACCATCTCCCCCTGGGGGGTGATTTCTCGCTTTCTGTCTCCCTGTCTCTCTCTGTCTGTCTGGCGAGCGCACGTGCCCTATAGCAAAAACCTCTCCAAAAAGAAAAAAAAAAAACTGAAGGTGGGACCAGCTTCTACACCCCATGTGGGGAAGTGTGTAGGTCCACGCTGGGGGTTCACGGAATGGCAGCTGAGCAGACGGTGATGATGAGCGCCAACAGCATGAGACTAAGGCAAGGCGGGCCGGAGCGGTAGTCGCCAGTGAGCGGGAAGAAACAGTGCCCAGGCAGGGCTGCGAGGAGCCAGAAGGGCCTCCTTTATTTATTTATGTATGTATATTATTGTATTTTAGAGAGACAGATGTTTGCAGGGACCAGCAGTTGGCGTAATGGCTACAACACTGGACTCCCATGTAGTTGATCGCAGTTCGAGTCCCGGACCCGGTGGCTCACCACCTGGGGAGATGGCCACACCTCAATCCCTTCTCCTCCGTTCTCCTCTTGGGATCTTGGACACGCACGCACACGCGCGCGGTGTGAGTTTCAAGCCGCCAGGTCCAGGACTCAAACTGCGGCCGACTATGTGGGAGTCCAGCAATGTAACCATTACGCCATCTGCTGGTCCCAGGTCTCCTTTATTTAAAGTAACTATAAGAGACGTGACAAAGGGATTCCTGGGAGCCAGCGCCCAGGGCAAGAGCGCATGGAGCCCGATCACGCGGTAATGACCTTCTGCCCAGTTGCCGGGGTTTTCCCGGATCTTCCACGGAGCTCGAGTCATCTCTGGGACTGGAATGATAGTCCTGTCCCTAAGTGAGGAGCAGCCCTGAGGGGAAGGACGGATGGCCAGGCAGGCAGGGAGATAGAGCACGAGTGGACGGGTGAACAAGAGCGCAAATAGATGGGCCAGTAGGTGGGCGGGTAAGTGGGTGAGTGACAGGTGGGTGGGTGGGTGAGGGATGGATGGTTGATGTGGGAATGGACCAATGAGCAGAGGGCTGAGGAGATGAATGAGTGAGTGGATGGGTGGACAGTGCAGGGAAGGATGTGTGGGTGGATGGAAGCTTGGGCAGATAGACTGGAAGGTGGGGGGACAGATATGCAGGTGATTGGTAGGTGAATGGACGGACGGATGGATGGTGGATGGACGGTAGACAGATGGATGGGTAGACAGGTGGATGAGGGACGGAGGGTGATATAGATGAATCCACAGGTAGACAAACGGAGGGAAGGGCAGACAGAATGAGAGACGGGTGGATAGATGGATGGATGCATGGCAGGTAGATTGTGGGTGGGTGGGGGAAGTGCAGGTGGGTTGGAAAGTGGATGGACAGAGGGGTGGGTGGTGGGTGGATGGACAGATGG
The DNA here is from genome assembly GCA_026018925.1 of Tupaia tana. Taxonomy (NCBI): domain Eukaryota; kingdom Metazoa; phylum Chordata; class Mammalia; order Scandentia; family Tupaiidae; genus Tupaia; species Tupaia tana. Next base: position 29,669,735 of record JAKSZU010000026.1, on the reverse strand, counting down.
ATGGTACCAGGATGGTGGGGTGGAGGGACAATTGGGTGGATGACTAGGTGGTGGGTGAGGGTTTCTGGGAGGTCCGGCCTCTCCTCTAGCCTGTCCCTTTGTCCCTCCTGTCTAGAAGCTCTCTCGGGCTCACCTCCCAAGAGATGTTGCAAATGCCCCTTTGCAGCAGCCTCTGCCCCAGCGATCCCCTGGCCGGTCCCGGGTGGCTGCCCCTCCCCCAGTCTGTTCAATGTGCAGGAGGGCCAGCCCCCCATGGTCTCCATAAATCCCGCCCCCGTCCTACAGCCAATCAATCGCCAATCGGTTCCCAAGCCCCTGGATGTCTGCGCTGCTCGGCCGGCCCAGCCGTGGGAGCCGCAGCCGCAGCGGCTCTGGACGCCGCTGGCTACATATATTGAACCTGGAGCATCGGATTACATGTTTGTTCAATAGCAATAAACTCCCCAAGTTTTATGGGGTCATAAAACCACTGCCCGGGCTCCCACTTAGGCAGTGTGTAACGTGCATAGGCCGGCTTCCCGGCTAATGGGGCGGGGCGAGTGATTTGGGGCTATTAGCTGGAAACATCACATCTGCATTTCCCCAATTCTCATAAATAACGCGGCCCTGCCCGAGCGCATCCAACCCGGCCTTGAAGTTCGAGAGGAGGGAGACAGGCAGAGTGGGTGGAGACAGGAGACGCGATTAGAAAGCAGTGGAGACTACCAGGGCCGGGGGAGGGAGGCCGTGTCAGAGAAAAGGGGGCCGGGGCTCAGTCCAGACGTCCACCGCCCAGTTGCTCTCTTAAGAGGACTCGGAGGGCGGGCAGCACCTCCGGGGTCCCAGGCCCCTGCCTTGTCCTTGGGAAGGGCAGTTCCAGGCAGGAAAGACGGGGAGACGAGGGATGGAGATGGGGTGGGAACTCCGGGCAGAGAGCAGTGTGTGCAGAGGCCCTGGGGCAGGGGGCTGCCGGAGGTGGGTAGGGCCCCGCAGGCCCCTGGGGCAATCAGGGATTTGAACCTGTTTCAGACGGAGTGATCAGAGAACCAGAGGAGCAAATTAGGTAGGGGGTGGCCTGTGTGGCCTCGCGGGCTGAGGCCGCCTCACCGCAGGGGTGTGCGCTGGGGCAGGGAGGCCCCTCTGTGGTTCCCGGGGGCCGGGGTGAGGGCTGAAGGTGGAAGAGACAACTCGGGAGGTGGTGGACTCCCCATTTTGGGAGCAGGCTACCACGTGCGTCACTAGGGAGGCTGTCGTGCCACCGTCCTCGGCTCTGGCTTTAGACCTACCACCTGCTTGGACCGCAGGCCAAACGCACCTCGGGAGGGTGTCTCGTGCCCACGGGAAGAAGCCGGGCAGGGTGAGCAAGCAGCAGTGGGACCAAGAACTCAGCACGGGCAGGCACAGGGACCGGCAGCCGATGGTGCTGCCGACCCCCTTGGCCAGGTAAGGACGAAGGCCAGCATCTACCAAACCTGCCCCCGTCCTGTCCCTGCCCCCGGCCCTGTCCCTGTTCCCTTGGGTGGCTCTGGCTGGAGGCACTGGCACCAGCTCTGCGGCCCTTGCTGGGTTCTTCCTTGACACTGAAGCTGGGCACGTGGGTGACTTTGCCCTGATCCTTGTAACTTTGCTATCGACCAGGTCCTCGGAAACAGCATTGATTTGCCGGAATCAATATTTATTGCGGCTTCAAAGGCTGGGGGGGTGGGACGGCCAGCAGGCTGATGAATGGAGTCAGAACAGCCAAAGAGCGGCCGTGGCCCGCCACCCCGCCACCCCGCCACCCTGCCACCCTGGCCCGGGTCCCATACCTGCCCTGCCCCACCACCCCTGGCCTCCAGTCTGAGCCCCTGAGGGTCAGCCTGCCTAGGGCCAGGTGGCATACAGGGTCACGGGCACCAGGGCCGGGTCCTGCTCACTCCCGTGCCGGGACATCCTGGGAACCTGTTTGCTAGGAGTGGTTTGCTTGTTTGCTGTTGGTCTCGAAGTGCATTTCTGAGAACTCCAGACAATCGAGCTTACTTTCCCCCGCAGAAACCCCTTGCTCCCAGAATCCACTTCAGTAAAATCTCCAGGGGAGTTTGGGAGGCCTGGGGTAGGCCAGCACCCCCAACTTCCCATTCATATAGGGCCCTTGGGCAGGCACCAGGTGCGGGGTTCCAGTGGGTGCGGCTTAGCCATTGGGCCCCTGTCTCAGCTCTGGACAGAACCTCCTCTTTTTTTTTTAGAGGTTTTTGCCTTAAGGCATGTGCGCTCACCAGAAAGAAAGAGAGACAGAGACAGTGAGAGAGAAAGTGAGGAATCACCCCCCAGGGGAGTGGCCATGCCACAATCCCCTCACCTCCATTCTTCTCATGGGGGCCTGGGCACACACGCACACATGCACAATGTGAGTTTCAACCTACCGGGTCTGGGACTTGAACCATGGTCTGTCCTGTGGGAGTCCAACAATGTAAGTCCAAGCAGCCATCTGCTGGCCCCCAGAGCCTCCTTTATATTGGTTGTGGGGCCAGACAAGGATGCAGAGGGTTCACCCCAGGAGAGGGCTTCCCTTTGCCGGCGAGGCTTCTACCAGGGTGACTACCGAGTGTGGGAATAAGCCCTGTGGCAGCTGCCTGGCCAGCGGGACCTGAGATGCTGCCTAAGCAGGCACAGGGCAGGGGCCCCGATGCAGAGCGTTTGCCAATTTCCATGGTGTCAATGCTCCCAGCGCAGTGGATTCCCAGCTCTCAGTGGGGTGTCTCTCTTCTCAGAGTTGGAAGAGATGCCGCCTGTCAATTCCCATGAGCCAAAGCCAACTTGGCCAGCCCCTGTCTCGATGCAATGAACTCCAGCCCTGCGGCCAGCTCCTCAGGAACACCTGGCCTCAGGGCTCAGGCAGAGGGCAGGAGGAGACCCCACACACACCATCACGGGCCCAATCACGGGAGGGCAGGCAGCCCCAGGCCCACATGGCATCGAGAGACTTCACTGCCAGAGTCTTGGCCGAGGCCGGGGAGGCCCACATAGAGCCCAGGTCCACAGCGAGGGCGTCCTGAGGCCGAGGACTGCTGAGGTTAGTGTGTTCGATGAGCGTGTGCGGTGTGGCTACTCCATGTAGTTACAGGAGGGAACCGCGTCCCTTCGTGGTGTTGGGGGGGCCGAGATTGACACCTGGTGGGCTTACGAGGAGAGAGGAGACCGAGGGACGAAGGACGGACCCAGAGACACGCATTTCTGTTCTCTCGCAATGTGACACCCTGCGTGGTCTTGGGACCCCAGCCACAGGAAAGCCCACCAGCTGTGGCGCTGGGCCGTGGGCCTCCAAACCGTGACTTGAATAAACCTGCTTATATGTATTTTCTTTTTCTTTTTGAGAGTTTTTTTGTTTTTTGTTTTTCTATAGGCACAAGAGGGTACATGCTGGAGAGACAGAAAGTGAGACACTCCTCCCCCCACCACCCGGGGTGATGGCCACTCCACAATCCCATCTCCTCTATCCTTCTCTCAGGACTTCGGGCACACACGCACATGCACCTGGCCTGAATTTCAAGCCTCTGGGTCCGGGACTCAAACCCTGGTTAACCATGTGGGAGTCCAGGGCCTTAACCGCTATACCACCCGCTGGCCCCATCAGGCATTTTCTATGAGTAACGGGAGTAAAGCCAACCGACAGCCAAACCAGGCAGGTGTAAGAGAGATGCACCAGGCAGCCGGCAGGGACAGCCTGAGCCGGGGTGCTCCCAGCCCCGCAGGGCAGCAGGATGGAAGGACAGGAGAGATCGACCATCCCTCTGAGGGTGTCCCTGGGTATGACCTGCAGGCCACCTGCGCAAGCGTGAGCCCAGGGAGGGTCTTTTTCACAATCGCCCTGCCCTATGGCTCCCTGTTGTCCTTCCAAGAGTCAGGAAGGGCCCAGCCTCAAGCCCTAAATTCCACACCCCAGAGGAGCTTCCCTGGAAAAGTCGGCTTCCCTGGGAACGGTTGCAGGGCCCAGCGGCTATGAACCACCACGCGCTGTTGCCTCTCAAGCCCGTTTCCTCACCCAGCGGATGTCCCCAGGTGCTCAGGTAGGGGTGTGCAGGGGGCTCTCCTCCCCCAGCCAGCCTGGGACAGGGTAAGGGGGCAAAGGAGCCCAGGTAGGGTGGGCAGAGAAGGACGGAGGGAACCTTCAAGGCACGGGACCAGTATGGGGTTCCTGGCACAAACACAAATCCTTCCAAGGCTGGCTGGGGGCTCCGGAGGGGTCTCGGCCAGCTCAGACTCTGGGCTGATGAGGACAGACCAACGTGAAGGAAGCCAGAACCTGGAGGTATGGCGATATCTCCGGGAGGCTTCCTGGAGGAGGAGGCTGAGTCCCTGGCAACCTCAGAACTGCTCGTGCTTGGTGGCACACAGGGGCATAACCTTCCCATCCCTGATCTTAGACTTCTTTTTTATTAGTATTTTATTTTGCCAGAGGGCACATGCATAAGAGAAAGCGAGTGAGAGAGGGGGGTAGGAGTGGGGAGAAAGCACCCCCAGTGAGCCTTGTCACCAAGCTGTCAGGATCCTGGGCACACACGCACGTGCCAGGCACATTTTTCCTTCCTTCCTTCCTTCCTTCCTTCCTTCCTTCCTTCCTTCCTTCCTTCCTTCCTTCCTTCTTTTTTTTTCTTTCTTTCTTTCTTTCTTTCTTTCTTTTTAACAAAAATTTATTCTTAAATGCACAACAGGCTCTAAGACGACACTTCCTTCTAGCTATAGGTGTTAAGTCAGGGAACCCGGACATTTAAAAAGGAAAGGAATTGAAGGTCACCATCGCCCCAGGCACAAGGAACATCTTACTTCTTGACAGATTTCTTTCTTTCTCTTTTTTTCTGTTTTAAGAGAGATTATTCCGGGACCAGCAGTTGGCATAATGGCTGTCTCTGGACTCCCATGTAGTTGACTGTGGTTCGAGTCCCGGACCCGGTGGCTCAAACTTACGCCGGGCGCGTGTGCGTGCGTGCCCAAGATCCCGAGAAGAGAATGGAGGAGAAGGGATTGCGGCGTGGCCATCCCCCCTGGGGGGTGATTTCTCTGTCTGTCTCTATCTTTCTGGCAAGTGCACGTGCCCTACAGCAAAAACCTCTAAAAAGAGAGAGGAAGAGAGAGATATCTTTGCTGTAGGACACATGGCAAAGATTTCCCACGGTGGGACAAGTGCACTGGCTGGGGACCTCTTCCGAATGGCAGTGGGTTCTGAGACCCTGCAGCCGGCTGGCAGGAAGAGGGGCCTCGAGGGGCCTGAGCTGTGGGACGCCAGTGGCCACCCGGGGCAGGGGCCAGAGGGGGACAGGCTTTCTGGAAGAGGGAGGGAAGGGCTAGCTGGCAGAGGGCCCCCGCACACACGTGGCGGAGGCGTGTGCCTGCAGTGGAGTGCAGAAAGGGGCCGGGGGCACCGCGGTCCCCTGGCCCACACCCTAAGCAAGCACCCAGCCCAAGCTCACCCCACCCAGGGCCACTCTGAGCACAGGTGGCCAGCCGGAAGCCCTGGCAGGGTGTCTCTGTCGGGGTTACTCTGGGACCCCCCCTCCTTCGCAGTTCTCTGGACAGCGCCCTCAGTAAGACAGCATCCGTTTATGGTTAAACCAAACATGTCACGTCCCACAATAAGAGGGCATCCGTGGGACCAGCAGTTAGCATAATGGCTATGTCGCTGGACTCCCACGTAGTCGACTGCGGTTCACGTCCCGGACCTGGTGGCTTAAACTCACGCCGGGCGCATGTGCGTGCGTGCCCAAGATCCCGAGAGGAGAATGGAGGAGAAGGGATTGCGGCGTGGCCATCCCCCCCGGGGGGAGATTTCTCGCTTTCTATCTCTCTGTCTGTCTCTGTCTGTCTGGTGAGCGCATACGCCCTGTAACAAAAACCTCTCCCCCCCAAAAAAATAAATAAATAAGAGGGCATCCATTTATGATTAAACCGAACATGCCATGTCCCACAAACAAAGGGACAAGGGGGATGCCTGAGGGACTGGTCAGGGCCTGGCCAGAGGAGCCCACACTCCTAGGCCTGCAGACTTGGAGAAAGGGCCATCGCAGGTGGTCCCTGCCAGACCTGAGGCCTCCAGGGGAGGGAACAGCCAGGGGAGGCCCAAACTCGGCCTCCTCCTACCTCCTCTGTGCCTCCTCGGCTGAGCCCGCGGGCCTATCCACTCGGCCTCCCGAGGCTCAAGGCAGCAAAGGGAAGGCAGCATGTGTGGGCCTGGGGGCGGCAGTAGGGGGCCTGGGCACGTTCGAGCTGTGGGCCGCCCTGGACGGTGGACCTGAGCGGCACTGGCCTGCAGGCTGGACACGGACTCGAGAACTCTAGCAGGGCCAGGTGTTCACTGAGAGGGGCCTGGGCAGGGTGTGGGGGCTTCGGAAGCCCCTGGGAGGTGACAGCCCGAATCTGAGCGGAGAGCAGACTGGAGGGTGGGCTGTGGCCGCAGTCCCTGAGCTGCTGTGTGGCCTCCAGGGTACAGACGAGGAAGCTGAGGCTCAGAGAGGTCCAAACTCCACCTAGGGGACCAGCAGTTAGCGTAACGGCTATGTCGCTGGACTCCCATGTAGTCGACCCCGGTTCGCGTCCCGGACCTGGTGGCTTACAACTCACGCCAGGCACGTGTGCGTGCGTGCCAAAGATCCTGAGAGGAGAATGGAGGAGAAGGGATTGCGGCGTGGCCATCCCCCCTGGGGGGTGATTTCTCGCTTTCTGTCTCTATGTCTCTGTCTCTCTGGTGAGCTCACGTGCCCTATAGCAAAAACCACTCAAAAAAAAAAAAAAAAAAAAAAAAAAAACTCCACCCGGCAGGGGTCCAGCTCGCAGACCCACAAACTGGGGCTCCCCAGCCAGGCTACAACCCCTCAGAGCCCCGGGTTCCCACCCATAAGAGCCGCAGCCCTGGCCGGGGAGGTGGGAGGACAGGGGCAGAGGGGGCAGACCGGCCAGGGACTGACCCAGGACTTATTTGCAGAGCCCGGCAGGTGGAGCGGGTGCTTGTCACCCTCACAGCCTGGAGAGATGGTACTCAGCCCATGTGCACCCCGCACTGGAGGGCGTGGGGTACTGAGGGAGCCCCTCCTCCTGACCTGGAGTCTGAGAGCCCTGGAGGGTGGTAGGACCCAGAGATCAAGATGTGGCATGGCAGGACCAGCAGTTGGCATAATGGCTATGTTGCTGGACTCCCACGTAGTCGACCACGGTTCAAGTCCCGGACCCAGTGGCTTAAAACTCATGCTGGGCGCGTGTGCGTGCGTGCCCAAGATCCCGAGAGGAGAATGGAGGAGAAGGGATTGCGGCATGGCCATCCCCCCTGGGGGGTGATTTCTCACTTTCTGTCTCTCTGTCTCTGTCTGTCTCTCTGGCGAGCACACGCGCCCTATAGCAAAAACCTCTCCGAAAAAAAAAAAGATGTGGCAGGGGGTGCAGTCTCTGTGGAGCAGTGGGTAGAGTACCAGACTGTGGAGCGGGAAGCCACATACTGACAGTGGTTCAAGTCCCCAGTCTGGGAAGTCTGAAACACACCAGGTATGTGCATGCGTGCCCAGGATGCTGGAGGATTTCAGGGACAGGATTATAATGGGATCGAGCCCTGGAAAGGGTGTTCTCTCTCTCTCTCTCTCTCTCTCTCCTCTCTCCCTCTCTCTCTCTGTCTAACACACCACCATTCTATCATGAATGTAAAACACGAAAGCAGAAGAAAAAGTGTAGTGTGGATGGAGACACCGGGGCCAAGGGCCAGCCCTGAGGGGAGGGGTGGGGTCATTCTGGCCTTAGGCTGCGGGGCCTGCAGGGCTGTGGGCCTGGCAGGGCGAGCACCCGCGACCCCCACACACCTCAGTCACCTGTACCCGCCCCGCCGCTGGTCAGCTCAGGGCTGGCCCGCACACTCACTCGCTCGCCCCTCTGGTAGTTCTGAGTTTCTGTCAGGACAACGCAACAGGAGCTGGGGGTGGGGGAGCAGGGGCTGCCCCCCAGGCCAGACCCCAGGGGCAGCCCAAGGCCCCACTGTCCCCACCCCCGAGGGCTGCCCCAGCTGCACCCCTGCGGAGGCACAGCCCAGAGACATGTCTCCTGCAGCCCCTGGGCCTGCGGTCTCTTCCAGGGGATCTGCCACCACGCTCCCCTCTCCGAGGTCCTCCCTCCTGGTTCCACCGACATCGACTTCCGTGTTTCCAACAGAGCCCGGAACTGATCGCTGGCATTTGGTTGCTCGGGCAGAACAGCATCTCTAGTGTCCGTGGGGTGGTCCTGGCTTCTCCGAGACGCCCGTTCCTGCCCGTGGACAGCGGGCCTTGAGCCCGAGCCATGGCAGACGCCCACCCCCACTCCTGAGGAGGAAGACACAGCTGGCCGCGTGACCTGCCCAGGGCTGCCCAGGGCCCTCGGCTGCCTGGGCGCCCCGTGGGCACCTCGTTCTTGTGCGGTGAGAACAGCAGCCTCCACCCACGGGAGGTGCCTGGGTCCAAGTTATAAACAGGCTTATGGCGCTGCGGGAGGGGCCGGACGCAAGCCCGCAGAGCCGAGCTCGCACGCATGGCACACCCTCCCCCAGGCCCTCCCGCGGGGCTCCAAGGGGGCCGGCTCCTGCCACCCGCTGTGCATGTGGCTGGGAGACACACTGACCAGCCCAAGGCCCCCACCGGCATGTGGGAGCCACGTCCAGTCTCCTCACCCCTGGTTCTGGGAGTGGCCTGGCTCTCATCCTTGCAGGATCAGCTTGGAGGCCAGCATGGAGGAGGCAGCCGACCCAGAGCCTTCCAGGAGGCAGAGTGAGGCTGTGTGACTGACAGAGGCCCTAGAAACAGCAGGAGGACTTCTGGCTGGCCCTGAGACTGCTGTTGGCCGACCGGTGGGCACGAGCCATCTGCAGGAGCAGTAAATATGCCGTCACTAGGTGATGTCTGGAGCTCCCTGGCATCCAGGTCCCGCTTGGGCCCCCTTGCCCTGGGCTGGCCAGACACACAGCGGCAAGATAGTGACAGCAGGTGTGACCGCGCATCCACGCGTGTGCGGATGGGGCAGGGGAGGGGGCCCAGGCAGGGAGTGTCCATCAGGGAGCACGGATGATCCAGGGTCTAAGGGCGAGGCGGGCTCTGCCACCCCACCCTGCACCTCTGATCTGGCCACTGCTGTCCATGGTGCCAGCCGTCCCTGGGTTCAGGAAGGTGGGCCAGGGCAGAGGACAGCGTGTCTAGGGCAGGGAAGACACAGACTGCTCTGGGGGTGAGCAGGGGAGGCCAGGGCCCAGCTGGCCGCCATCTGAAGGTCAGTCACCAGGGACGGTCCGTCCTGCCCTACACCTGCCGCCCCCGAGGCTTCCTTGGGCATGAACCATGGCTAAGCTGAGAGTCATTTGGAACTTTCCAGAATGTCCAGGCCCATGGACAGGCTCTGACATGACCCCCAGTCAGCATGCAGGCCCTGGACGCTGCCCGTGTGCCCCAGGGCTGCGTCAGAGCCACGCACTTCCGGGACCCCCGCTCCCCACCCTACCCAGAAAGGCCACGCCCACTTCCCAGCACAGGGGGCTCTGGCGTGACCCGGCCTCACCCCCGAGAACCCCTTCTAGGACTCAGAAGGAAGGGGCCCTTGGGTAGAGAGGTGGGTCTTCAAGAGCTCGGCGTGGGAGTGCCGGAGCTCTGGGTCCAGAGGCCACGTGCGCTATGACGCTGCGAGGGGCGTCAGAGGGACACAGCAGGGTGGGGACGTGAATGTCCTCGAGCTCTTTATTACACACAGCTCCACGCAGGGCTCGGGGACTTCCATGCGGTGCCCCTGCCCCTGCCTGCACAGCCTAGGCCTCCCCAGCAGCCTGGAGAATTACAGCTGCCGGTCGGGAGCTCCGCCAGCTGGGGTGGGCTGCATCCGGGACTTTCCGGAAAGGTCCCTGCCTGCTGGGATGGGGAAGCAGAGGGGCCCACGGCCGCTCGCTGAGAGTCTGCTGCCAGGACTTGACCTCTGCCGGCCACTGCACCTGCCTGGGCTCGGAGCCATGAACACCCAGGAAGTCCAGACCCACCTGCACGTCCACTCCTGGGACGCATCCGTCCAGCACAGGACAGAGCAGCTGATGGGGGCCGGGCTCCCAGCAACAAGCCGAGGACACGCTGTGTCCTCCTCGTGACCCCTGTGGGCAAAAAGCTGGACGTGGCCACGCTGACTGGGGCTGGGCTCTGGTGGCTTCTTTTTTTTTCTTTCTTAAGACATATGTGCTCTCTGGAGAGAGACAGAGAGACAGAGAGATGGGAGAAGGAGAGCACCCCCACAGTGGGCACGGTCACGCTGAATCCCGTCTCCTCCATTTCTCCACCCAGACTGGGTTTTAGGCGCACACGCACACACGCCGGGTGAGTTTTCAAGCCGCCAGGGCAGGGCGCTGAGCTGTGCTCTGGGGGACCTGGCGGCCTTAGCGGCCAGACCACAGAACCATCCAGATGCCTTCGTTTTTTAGGGTTTTGCCAGTGAGTGCGCTCACTAGAGAGGTACAGAGACAAAGTGAGAGATCACCCCGGGGGAGGGCGACCCTGCAGTCTCTTCTCCTCCACTCTCCTCTTGAGATTTTGGGCTTGTGTACACAGCCGCGTGATTTTCTTTTTTTTCTTTTTTCTTTTCTTCTTTTTTTTATTTTTTGAGAAAGGTTTTTGCTACAGGGCACGTGTGCTTGCCAGACACACAGAGACAGAGAGACAGAAAGCGAGAAATCACCCCCCAGGGGGGATGATGGCCCCGACGCCGCAATCCCTTCTCCTCTACTCTCCTCAAGTGCATGATTTTTTTTTTTTTTTGAGAGGTTTTTGCTATAGGGCACGTGCGCTTGCTGGAAAGACAGAGAGAGGTAGAGAGACAGAAAGCAAGAAATCACCCCCCCCAGGGGGTATGGCCACGCCACAATCCCTTCTCCTCCATTTTCCTCTCGGGATCTTGGGCACGCACGCACACGCGCCCGGCGTGAGTTTAAGCCAGCAGGTCCGGGACTCAAACCGTGGTTGACTACATGGGAGTCCAGCGACATAGCCATTATGCTAACTGGTCCCCCAAGTACATGATTCTTAATGGCCAAGACTCAGCAGGCACATCACTGGGTCTGGGGCCCAGGGGAGTGGCAGGCGTGGCAGGTGTGGTCCAAGGGAGTCCTTAGTGGGCCTCACTTTGGCGTCAGTGGTAGAGTCATCCCCGGGGGGAGAGAAGGAGGCGGAGGGCTGGAGCTCCTGCATGGGACGCCACTTTGTCTCCTGTTCTTGGAGAGGATGGGCAGGCACGTGAGTGCCGGCCTCAGATTCCCCATCTAAGCAGTGCGCCTGGGCTCTGGGCTCAAAGCCCCCATCCCACTTCCTGCGAGCATCACCTGGGCTCTTAGAGCCGCCACCCCTTGCCAAAGGGGTCCCCAAAAGAGCCGTCCCTGTTCCCTGGGGGGCCAACTGGGGAGGCTGGGGAGCAGCGAGGGCCCCATGGGAGGCCAGGATGTCTACTTGCCCTTCAGCCCCTCTCACTCTGGCTCTCAGCCAACCAGGCCCTGCCGGCCACCCCACACGGCCGGGCACGTGGCGGGCACAGGTATGCTCAGCTATTGGCACCCTCACTGCAGGGTGGTGAAGGCAGGACTCGAACCCGGGCCCAAGCCCCTGCTTGTGCAAGGTTCTATGGCCCTTCTTTCCAGCCCATCTCGGGTGTCCAGCTCTCAGAAGGTGCCGTGCGGGAAACAACACCTCCAGCCAGAGCACAGGCTGCAGTGGAGCCAGCGGTCCCTGCCCCACTCCCCAGGTACCCCTCTTCTGTATTCTTCTCGGCAGAAAAGAGTGAGGAGACTCCAGGAAGCCCCAGGGCACGGGCCTGGGGAGCTGACTTCGAGACCCAGGAAAGCCCAGCCCCCAGGCACCTGCAGCTGGAAGTCCACGCCTGGCCCTGCCCACGCTATGAAGAAGCAGAAGGCAGAGCCTGGCTGTGCCAAGCCACACAGCCACAGGCCAGAAGGGACCTCCTCCCAGCCTCAGTTTACCCTCTGCGAAGCGCCGTGTGGGGAGCCTGCTCCATATAACTGACCCTTGCTGTTGCCTATGGGCCTGTGGGCAGAGGCCCGACTGAGGTGGCTTGGGCTGCGGGTCACACCCACCAACAAGCACAGCTGGGACAGGAGCCCCGTGCTGCCAACCCCTGCAGCACGGGGTGCCCCTGACTCCCCCTAGTGCTCCCCTCCCTGTCACGGTGCTAAAGAGGAAGTACGCTGGAGGGTTCATGCACGACAGAGCACAGCCAGACACCGGCTTAAGGCCGCATGTGGCCATGAGACCCGGGACTGAGCCCAGGGCCAGAGACACAGCAACTGCCAGTGTGGCCAATGGGCCACGGCACGGCAGCAAAGGGCAGCTGGGCAGTGACAGGGGCCTGGGCCAGGAGGTGGCTGGAGCGTCCCCGTCCCGCCCACCTCGCCCTGGCATCTCCCTCCTGCTGCCCTCGGCCCAGGCCCACGCCCGCCCAGGGCCAGCTCCGCCCCTCCTGCGCCACCCCACCTGCTCTGCTGTTGTTTACTGGAGAGTTTTCTTCAAATGGATTTTTTTTTTTTTTTTTTTTTTTTTTTTTTTTTTTTTTTTTTTACTTAAGTGATTATATTTTGAAAGGAAATCTTACAGCACCACTGGAAATGGAAAACAAGCATCGCAGGCGGCAAATAGAAAGTATCCGTGCAAACAGAATGGAAACAAAACATGTTAGGAAATCCCGCGAGGCCCGGGCTGGTGGCTGGAGCCCCACTCCCAGCCCGGAGGGAAGCGCAGGTCCTGGTCCACCTCCATGGCTAGTCGCGACCACGTTGGGTTATGGAGCATGAGTCCTGTTCACACCTTGATCCTGGTCACGCTTGGTCACTCCTCGGAGGGTGGCGCTGTCTGTCTCAAGGCCCCACCCAAGGCGAGAGCGCCCCACCCAAAGGCAGGACGCTCTTTTTTTAATCAACACATCATTTGGGGGGGTACCTGTAAGCACTGTCTAGTGGGGACCTGAAACAACTGGGTCTTGGTCTCAGTTCAAAAGCAGTGTCTAGGGGGACCAGCAGTTAGCGTAATGGCTATGTCGCTGGACTCCTATGTAGTCAACCGTGGTTCGAGTCCCGGACCTGGTGGCTTAAACTCACACCGGGCGCGTGTGCGTGCGTGCCCAAGATCCCAAGAGGAGAACGGAGGAGAAGGGATTGTGGCATGGCCATCCCCCGTGGGGGGTGATGTCTCGCTTTCTGTCTCTCTGTCTCTCTCTGTCTGTCTGGCGAGTGCACGTGCCCTATAGCAAAAACCTCTCCAAAAAAAGAAAAAAAAAAGCAGTGTCTAGGGACAGAGACCTCCCCCCACACACTTCCCACTGTTTCCCCAGGCTCTGGGGTCTCAGGCAGCCTAAGCCCACCCTCAACCCTGCACAAGGCCTGGGTAGAGTGGGATGTCCCTGCCTGGGGATACCCAGACCCAGGCTCCCCCAGATGCTGAAGGCACTGAGGAGTCCTGCAGGAGACCCACTAACCTGTGTAACCCTGTGTTTCCCCAGGGCCCCCTTTCTCCAGCTCGGCCCTGGGTCTACAGGGGTCTCCCAGAAGGACGAATGGGCAGCCCTCCCAGCCAGGCTGCGTCCATCCAGATCACCGGTCAAGCTCATGAATCCAGCTTCGTCCACACCGCAAACGAGCTCCTACTCCATGGCACCTGGTCACCTCCCCACGGTACCCAGGACGGCCCGTGGCTCCACGGATCCAGGCTGGGAGCTGCAGCCTCACCCAGGTAAGCCCCCCAACCTGGCCTGAGTGGCAGAGGGGTCTCCACTCCATGCAGCCCACCAGTGTTGTCCCCGAAGGCCTCATCCGTACCCTGGCTGGCGCGTCTCCATCCGGACAGCTCGAGCTCAGCCATAAAACCAAAATGGGGGCCAGTAGGTGACACAGCAGTTCTGTCGCTGGACTCCCACATGGGCCAACCGCAGTTCAAGTCCTGGACCCGGAGGCTTGACGCTCATGCCAGGCACCTGTGTGTGCGTTCCCAAGATCCCGGGAGGAGAATGTAGAAGGGATTCCAGTGTGGCCGTCCCCCTGGGTGGTGATGTCTCCCTTTCCCTCTCACTATCTCTCTCTTTCTCTGTCTGGTGAGTGCACATGCCCTAAGGCAAAAACCTCTCAAAATACAAAAGAGAACAAAGAAAAAGAAAAGTGGAGGCAGCCGTCTCCCACTCATGGCGGGTGTGCGTGCTTTAGGGAAGGCCCTGCCCAGGACGCAGACTTACCCTCCCCACCAGGCCCAGCGCCTCCTCGCCCTGGTAGGTGGTGCTGAGGGAGACAGGCCCCTTCCTCAGCGGGTCTCTAAGAAGTTGCCCTGGTTCTGGGATCTGCCCAGGAGGGCCCAGGTGCAAGCACAGCGCGGCTCCCTGGCGAGGCTGCCTGGAGAGGCCCAGTCCCTGCCTCCGAGGAGGCCGAGCTACACCCATCTGCGTCTAGAAGGGTGGCCTTAGCCATGAGGCTCTCAGGATAGGAGGCTGCGGGCAGAGGAGGTTTGGGGAGAGGAGCCACCAGGTGGAGAAAGCAGCAGGGAACATTTGGAAGCCCGGCCCAGGATGTCAAGAAGGCAGGAATGGGACCAGCGGATGGCGTAACCATTACGTTACTGGACTCCCATGTAGTTGACCATGGTTCGAATCCCAGACCCGGTGGCTTAAAATGCACACTGGGTGCGTGCGTTAGTGTGCCTGAAATCCCGAGAGGAGAATGGAGAAGGGATTATGGGTGTGGTCATCTCCCCTGGGGGTAGAGAGAGGGTGGTTTCTTGCTTTCTGTCTCTCTGTCTTTTTCTGTCTCTCCAGCAAGTGCACGTGCCTTATCGCAAAAATCTCTCTCTTATAAAAACAAAGGGCAGGATCTGCCAGGGCCTGAGAGGCTGAGGCCGAGGTCAAGAGTAAACATAGCCAAGGTTGGGACCAGCAGTTAGCCTAATGGCTATGTCTCTGGACTCCCATGAAGTCAACCACTGTTTGCATCTCAGACCCGGTGGCTTAAACTCACGCTGGGCGCGTGTGCGTGCGTGCCCAAGATCCCGAGAGGAGAATGGAGGAGAAGGGATTGCGGCGTGGCCATCCCCCCTGGGGGGTGATTTCTCACTTTCTGTCTCTCTGTCTCTCTCTGTCTTTCTGGCCAAGTGCACCCGCCCTATAGCAAAATCCTCTCCAAAAAAAAAAAAAAAAATCAAAAAGACTTAACATAGCCAAGGTTGCTGGAGCCTTGGACAGGCAGGGCCAACCCCTCTGACCACCACCCAGCCAGGGGGCCCCACTGCACCTCGCTCCTGGCCCTCACCCCGCGAGGCGGTGGTGTCCTTACTGGTTGGAGCGGGAGGGGGCCGCTCTGAGGAGGAGGCAATGGGAGCCTCGTGAAGCAAAAGAACTGCTTCCAGGTGGCGGGCTCGGTCCTTGGGAGCTTGTGGTGTGTGCCAGCGTGGGCATCTGTGGGGCCTCGAGGTGGCAGGGGTGTGGGGTCTATGGGGGGGGGGTCCCTCAGCCCAAAGACCAGGGCCCTGGGCTCAATCCAGGGGTGAAGGAGTGACAACAGGGCTTGCCCTCCACACCCCAGCCCGGAATCCTGGAGGGGCCGCCCCGTCTGTGCTTATCAGCCCGCACCTGCCCGGGCGGCTGCAGGCTGCCTGAACTGTCCACACCGCCCGGTTAACACTGCCCCACGTGGTTTCTGAGGTGTTCGTGAGACTTGGTAATACCGGGGACCCAGAGCACAGGCCAGGCGTCAGCTGTGTAGCCGTGGTATGATGGCCAGGGGCACTGAAGAGGACTGTGGGGCTCATTGAGAAATGTGAGATTCGTGGGGGCCATGGGTTCTGTGTGGCTCACAGGGGCCGTGGGTTCTGTGTGGCTCACAGGGGCCGTGGGTTCTGTGGGGCTCACAGGGGCCGTGGGTTCTGTGTGGCTCACAGGGGCCGTGGGGTCTGTGTGGCTCACAGGGGCCATGGGTTCTGTGTGGCTCACAGGGGCCGTGGGGTCTGTGTGGCTCACAGGGGCCGTGGGTTCTGTGGGGCTCACAGGGGCCGTGGGGTCTGTGTGGCTCACAGGGGCCATGGGTTCTGTGTGGCTCACAGGGGCCGTGGGTTCTGTGTGGCTCACAGGGGCCGTGGGGTCTGTGTGGCTCACAGGGGCCGTGGGTTCTGTGGGGCTCACAGGGGCCGTGGGGTCTGTGGGGCTCACAGGGGCCGTGGGGTCTGTGTGGCTCACAGGGGCCGTGGGGTTCTGTGGGGCTCACAGGGGCCGTGGGGTCTGTGGGGCTCACAGGGGCCGTGGGGTCTGTGGGGCTCACAGGGGCCGTGGGGTCTGTGGGGCTCACAGGGGCCGTGGGGTCTGTGGGGCTCACAGGGGCCGTGGGGTCTGTGGGGCTCACAGGGGCCGTGGGGTCTGTGGGGCTCACAGGGGCCGTGGGTTCTGTGGGGCTCACAGGGGCCGTGGGGTCTGTGTGGCTCACAGGGGCCGTGGGTTCTGTGGGGCTCACAGGGGCCGTGGGTTCTGTGGGGCTCACAGGGGCCGTGGGTTCTGTGGGGCTCACAGGGGCCGTGGGGTCTGTGTGGCTCACAGGGGCCGTGGGGTCTGTGGGGCTCACAGGGGCCGTGGGGTCTGTGGGGCTCACAGGGGCCGTGGGTTCTGTGGGGCTCACAGGGGCCGTGGGGTCTGTGGGGCTCACAGGGGCCAATGGGTTCTGTGGGGCTCACAGGGGCCGTGGGTTCTGTGGGGCTCACAGGGGCCGTGGGGTCTGTGGGGCTCACAGGGGCCGTGGGTTCTGTGGGGCTCACAGGGGCCGTGGGGTCTGTGGGGCTCGGGGAACGTGGGATCTATGGGCCCCGGGGGGCGTGGCATCTGCGGGGCTCGGAAGGGGCTCATCCCAGGAGGAGGACCAGCCTCAGGTTGGGGTTCGGGCCCCAGCTTGGAGATGGGTGGGAAGGTGGGGCCCTGAGCTGCTGACAGCCCAGGGTGAAGCGCGCCCAGCAGGGGACATATAGGCTCGCACCCCACAGCCCCACGGCCTATGCACACACATGCACCCACACGCACATGCACACGCACACACACATGTACACCTGTGTCCAGCTCCCTCGCACACAGCTCTGGCAGCTCTTCCCCGAGCCCTTCCACTCTGGAACTCAGTGCTCGCCACATCCTGGTCCTGACCCCAACCCCAGGTCAGTCACTAAACGCCTCGAACTGGCCCCAGCCAGGCCCCTGACAAGGACTGGCACACTGGCCCCAGGGCTGGCCCAGCAGTGACAGGACCTGGGCGAGCTCAGCCCTTCATCCTGGACCAGGCCCTCGTCCCTCCAGGGTGACTGGGGAGGGCCTAGCACGCCACCTGCAAGGCCCTGGGGATCCCTGTGAGTCCGAGACCCCAGGCCTTTCACTGAACACACCCGGGGATGGGGGCCTAGGGGCTCTTCTCACAGGCTCACTCTGGGATGCTCACAGGCCCCGCCATGGCACGGCCACCCTTCAGACGAGGACACAGAGGCCCGGGATAAGGCAGAGAAGGATTTGAACCCAGGGCCAGACCCCAGTGGGCCCAAGGTCTATGAGAGCCACAGACGCACCTCCACCGGCCCCACACGGCCACAGGGCACGGTCTGGGTCAAGGCAAGGGCTGGTGTGCCCACAGGGCCCACTGTGGCAGGGCCAGCACCAAGGCAGCTGGTGAGGCCGTGGGCACTGCCAGGGAACCAGGAAGGCCCGGGTGCCCTGGGACTGTCTCCGCTGTCATCAGGAAGATGGCTCCAGGAACGACTGGGGTGGGCATATTAGGCCATGTTAATCCCTCACGGCCTGGGCATAAAGGGCCTGGGGGGCCAGCTCAGCAGAGAACCAGAAAACCCACTGCCGAGGGCCAGGTGGTAGGAGGCGCCTGTAGTTTCTCTTTACCGTTTTCTGATTTACTGATCTGATTTTCCACGGGATGAGCTTCTTTTCATAATGATGGGAAACAACAAAAGCTGAAGGCCGGGCCAGGCGAGAGGGGGCCCTGCACAGAGGGACCAGGCGGGGCTGGGGACTGCCTGGTCCCCTGCACCCCTCCAGTCTGGGCTACTCGGTACCAGAATCCCCCTTCCATGGCCGGCTCAGGGCAGCTGGCCCCACCGCTGGGGTGTGTGTCCTGCCGAGAGCCATCTGTCCCCACTGTGCCCCAGGCACCCCTGGCAGCACCCCCGGCAGCACCCCCATTGAGGACTTCAAAAGAGGCAGCTGTCCCTGCCTCGCAGCTCAGAGTCCTCTTGGAGCCTTCCGAGGGCTATGAAGAGGGTCAGGCCCAGCTGTGGGTCCAGGGCCAGGCCTGGTCTGCCGGAGCCCCCCGGTGACCACACTGAGCTCCACTCTGAGCCAGCATCACTGCCTGGGGGCCCCTCAAGTCTGACTTTTGGCAAAGCCAGGCCCAGCTCATATGGCAGGACCCCCCCACACACACACAACGCACCCTCGGGCAGGCAGGAAGTCAGGGCCCCTCTGCAGATCAGGCCAGGAGAGGGCGTGTGCCCAGGGCCCCCCGAGGGCAATTGTGGGGTCCAGCTGAGGGCCAGCCAGAGAGAACTGAGAGGGCCTAGCAGTCGGGTGTCACCCAGCCAGCCTGACCGTCACACACAGGGCAGGTGCCCTTAGCCTCATGTGGCAGATGGGGACACTGAGGTACAGACGGGGTCGAGGTACACAAAAACCCTACCGAGACAGGACTGAGCCCAGAGCACCAGGGGTGCGGCATTCGCGTGTTTGGGCAACCATATTCGGCCCGAGAGCTAGTGGCAGGCAGGTCCCGCGCTGGAGCAGGGACGAGAGGCCAGGAAGGGGCTGTCGTCTCCTCGGCTGCTCAGAGGAGGCGAGGTGGAGAGGAGAGTAGAGAGAAAAAGCAGGACTTGGGTGACAGGGACTGGAGAAGGGGCGACAGCTGCCGTCCACAGCCCTCCCCAGCAGGGCAGCCCTTCCCTGACAGACAGCCGAGGAGGTGGCCCCGACAGACATGGTCCAGGGAGACACGGGGTGGTGGGGACAGGCTGGGCTGTGGTCGGCATGGCCACCCCTCTCTGTCGTGGGCCTGGCAACCTCAGGTCTGCTTACCCTTGACCCTGGCATCGTTTCCAGGCCTGGCGGTCTGCAGACAGCTCCCATGACATCCCGGGCTCCTGCCCTCTGGCCACCGCGGAGCCAGTGCCCCCACCACAGAGCGACGCAGTCTGCCCAAGCGGCCCCCGGCCCTCCCGTGGCGGCCACGCTCCTCTGGCTCTGCGTGGCATCGCGTTACTGACGCTTGTCACTTCAGGGAGCGCAGACCAACGCGGAAGTCACGGTAGAGTGAGTAATAACGACAATCGGATTAGGCGCTGCTCCTTGTCATTAAACTGGCACCATGAGGGGACCTGCTTCAGAGCCACACGCATGCAAAGGGCCTTTTCCATCCAGGGCAGAGGCCTGGGCCGCTGGAGGGGGCAGCTGGGGTGTCCCGGGGGAGACCGGAGCACAGGAGGCAGTGGACACGGAGCCCTGAGGTCGGCGGTGCAGGAGGAGGGGAGGTGGGGGGGCGGCAGTCAGGGAATCCCGGGGCCAGGATCTGAGGGCGGTTTGTACAAGGAGATGAACTGCGAAGACCAGGTCCCCAAGCTGGGAGGCCTCTCCAAACCAGGTCCCCTCCCTGCCCCGCCTGGCCCTCTCTCTCCAGGTCCCCTGACTGGTCTGTCGCTGTCCCCAGACGGCCTTCAGCCCCTAGTCCCTCACCCCGGAAGCTGTTTCCCTCCCCCTGGCCACCTCCCAGCACAATGTCCTTGTCACGGCCCACCATGCCCCTGCCCCGGGCTCTGTCCAGGTCCAGCCAGCCCACGGCCGGGGCCTAGGCCTGGCCTCCCCACCGCCCTTCCAGCCTGACAGTTCTCGGGGAGTACAGTGGCCACCGCCAGCAAGGGCCCCCCAGGGAAATCAGCGGAGGCCGGCAAGCCTCCTCAGACACCCCACGGTCCTGAGCACACCATCGCTCTTCCGCATCGACCGCCCCCCCAAGGCTGCGGCGGCAAGGACAGGGCCCTCGTCCATCAGCGTCAGACCGGGTGGGCCGCACTGCCCTTCCCCGAGCCGCCCGGGAGCCCAGCGCGGAGCCCTCCCCACTCTGCAGCAGCCCTCCACCCTCGAGAGAGTCCTGGCTCCCGGCCTGGTTCCATCACCGGGGCCGCAGCCCGTGTCCAACAGCATCCGGGGGGCGGGGGGAGCGGGGGCCGGGCAGTGCCCCCCGTCCGCCACCTGACATTTCCAAACAGGCTGGCAGCGCCTCCTCGGCGGGCAGAACACGCACCGTCAGCAGCTCCCCAGGCACCGGATGCCAGCGTGAGCGCCCAAGTGTGGCAGGGAGAGCCCAGCAGCCCCCGGGGTGTCAGGCAGCTCAGGACGGGCGTGGGCAGTGGGGCTCTTCAGGGCACCTTGCTGAGGGCCAGCCTTGGAGCAGCAGGGCGCTGACCACTGTCCCTCCCTCTCCGGGCAGGTGTCTCCTGCAGCCTGGGGACTTGCCCCACCCCTCCTCACTGCTCTGCAGCTTTGCAATGACCAGGCCTGCCCCTCCAGGGCCCCAGGAGGCCTGGAAAGCAGTGGAAATCACGTCTACCCCAGGAGACCCTGGTGGAGAGTCCCCAGGGGGGTCCCAGTCCCAGCACTGAGCCCAGGCTGGAAAACGAGCCAGAGGCCGGGGCACCAGGGCCGATGGCAGCCAGCGTCCCATGCCAGGTGTTTCTAAAGAGTGAAGGCCATGGGGCCAGCAGTTGGCGTAATGGCTATGTCGCTGGACTCCCATGTAGTCAACTGCGGTTTGAGTCCCAGATCTGGTGGCTTCAACTCACGCCGGGCACGTGTGCGTGCGTGCCCAAGATCCTGAGAGGAGAATGGAGGAGAAGGGATTGCGGTGTGACCATCCCCCCTAGGGGGGGGGTGATTTCTCGCTTTCTGTCTCTCTGTCTCTGGCGAGCGCACGCGCCCTATAGAAAAAACTTCTCCAAAACAAAAGAACAGTGAAGGCCAGAGCCCCACCTTCAGTTAACACACCTGCAGGGTCCCACCCGCCAGTGCCAGCATGGGGAGGGGACAGAAAATGCACATGCAATGGCAGAGACGACTGCGGGTGACTCACCGTGTCGGAACTCCGCACAGGGCTGGTACAGCGCCCAGCGGGAGCCCCTCGGCAGGTGCCTTAATCTCCAAGGAAGTTAGAACATACGTCGGACGGTTCTAGACCATGACAACTAGGGCTGGCGAAGGGAAACGGAGCTCCCTCTTTCCCGTTTGGAAGATGTCAATACGAAATGGTAAGTGATGCCGCTGCAGAGCCGACTCCACCCGTAAGGACGCGGCACAGTGACTCATCCCAGCTCCCAGAGGTCGAACCCCACGTGGAACTGACCCCTTGACGGCCAGGGCCCTGAACCTCAAGACCATCTCCCTCTGGTGCAGGTAGAGGGAGGGCTAGCTGGGGCCACCATGCCACCTGGCCTTGCAGTCACTCAGCCACGCCGGGAGACTCCATCTGTCTGATTGACACCTGGTCATGCAGTCACCCTTAGCAGCAGCCGGGCCAGGAAGACAAACTGCCCACAGGGACAGGCGTCATCTCTGGGTGGTTGGAGGCAGCTGCATCACCAGCTCGGTGAGTCCCTGGAGACGGGAGAAACTCCAGAGAGACCGGCTGCCTGGGCCTCTCGGAGTCTCTTCAGGGTGGGGTGTCAGAGCCCTGGCAGAGTTGAGGGCCTTGGGCAGGGCCTGGTCCAAGAGGCCAGGGTGAGAGGTGACAAGGAAGCCCCTCTCTGGCCCCCTGTGGGCTGGTAACCCCATGCTGGCCCTAAGGGGTCCACACCCTGACTGCACACCCACTCGGGCACCTTCAACCTTCTAGCCGTCTCGGGAGGATCCAGAATGGGGTCCCAGCAGGGGTGGGAGCCAAGGCCAGGGCCCAGTGACCACAGCAGCATCGGGGGAGGGATGTCTGAGGTGACAATGGCTGCCAGGTCTGAGGTGGGACACCGTAGCGAGGACATGGTCAGGTCTCACGGGCAGCAGGTGGACGGGACTCAGACCCACCCAGCCTGCCCTCGAAGGCCTCGCCCTCACCCTCACGGGCTCTCCCTGGGGCCGCGGCCGCCCACACCCTCCTCGCCAGCCCAGCTGCCAGCCCCAGCGGGAGCCGGTTGGTGGCTGATTGATGGGTAATTGTTTTACCTCTGAGCAGCCCGAGCCCCGTAATTTGGAGGCATAAATCCCAGGCTGTCGGGCTTGGCTGACGTGGAGTGACACCCAGAATTAAGTGGAAGCATAACAATTAACAGCCCATAAACATGGCCTACGTGGAGTCAGGAGCCCCTGAGGGTGCGCTCCCCCTCCGAGTGCAGCTCCCGGGGCTCCGGGCCTGCCCTGGGGGAAGCGCCATCCTGGGTCTCAGGCCTGGGGAGACTGGACATGCTCCCCCAGGAAAGAGCCCGAGCTCCCCTCTGGACCCAGTCAGGGCTCGGGTCCTCCCTCTGCTCCCAGGCCAGCACCCCAGGAAGGTCCCGTTCCATCCCCTGCATGACAGGAGCCGTCAGAGCCCCTGGCCACCTGGATCTCGCTTATGAGCCCGTGTGATCACAGCCAGGCATGGTCCCCATGGCCCTTGGAACATATGTGTACCACAGGGACCCCGGGACCCCATAGGGCTGAGCCCAACTGCCCGCAGTAACCAACCCCTGCCAGATCAGGTGTCCTCCTGCCCCTCCGGCCCCTGACCTGCCCCTCACATCACAGCCAGACAAGCTCCCTGTCCTCAGCCCGTGTCAGGGGTCAGGGTACACTCTGGGAGACCCACACTAAGATAGCGGTCAGCGGACACCCCACATGTGTGTGGGCTGGCATGTGCCCAGCCCTCGTAGGCTGGAGTGCGGGCTCCCTGTGTCCTCGGCCGGGGTGGGGTGGAGCCCCGGCCTGACACTTCCTGGAGGAGGCATGGCCTCAGCTCCCTCCCGTGGGCTGCAGGGTGTCGCCGACAGTCAAGCCCTTGATGAAGGAGTAAACTTCACCCATGGCTGCCCAAGATCAGGGCAGGGCTGCAGGGCAAGACTCCTGAGGGGCTGGGAGGGCCTGCAACTTCACAGCCTCTGGGCCACGGCTGGGCTGTTCCAGGCTCAGCCATTTCTCAGGCTCCTGTGGGTGAGGATGGGCCGGGTCCTCCACAGGGGACATCAGCTTGGGGACCACAGCCATGAGCCACCCCGGAGACCCCGCCTCTCCCCGGCGTCTGAGGACAAGGCCAGGAAGAATCGAGGACCCAGTTCCAGCACACACGACCCTTTGTCCCTGGCCTCAGGGACAGAGGAGCCCAGACCCCACCTGGCTCATGGAGCAGATGCCAGATCCCAGGTGCATGCGGGCAGGGACCCCGACACCTGGCCACAGGTGGGACACCCACAGCTTTTCCCGGCAGAGCCCACGTTAAGAAACAACTTAATAAGAAGCCGCTCTCCCGGCTTTGAGAACTGTCAAATGGCTGCCGTAACTTAATTGTCTCTGAGTTCCGTATTTTGTAACTCAGTAATTGTGATTTTGTTTTCTTATTAATGTCATTGCTTTACGCCTCCTCCGTGGTGTTCTCTGGGTCTCCTCAGGCACAGCACGGCCTCAGGGTGCAGAGCGAATTCGGGACTCCCAAACGCCTCCTCTGAGGAGGCAGGTGACCCCGCCGTGAGACGGACTTGACTGAAAGTACAGTCCCCCGGCACCCAGGTGGGGTCCAGGGGCACCAGGTCACCAGGTGGACGAGGGTAGACAGTGCTCCAAGTAGGCAAAGGCGGGGAGGCACAAGGGCTGAGGCCCAGGGAAGCTCTAAGGGTCAGATGTTGGGGACAAAGTGGGGACCACAGGGCCAGTGCTGCCAGTCAGGCAGAGAGACATAACCTTGACCTTGGCTGTGTTACAGGTAGTTAGGGGGACACACCCTACGATCCCCCTGGGGACCTGTAGCCAGAGGGTCCCAAGGAGGACCCTGGGGAGATCGGAACCGACTTGGTTCATTCAAGAGACGGCCTGGCCTGCCGCGGGGGACGTTGGGGGCTACCTGTGAGCACGTGCGTGGGGAAACCCCTATGCAGCTCCCCCACCTGGGCTCTGGCCCGGCCCCTCCCCAGGACTTGGGTAGCAGCCACACTCACATTGGGGATTCGGGGCAGGTCCAGCCTGCATGCTGTGTCGGAGAAATGCAACACAATTAATTAGCCCCTAAAAAAAGCGTTTGAAGTGTTTATTGCAGGACGGCGCTCCTGGTTTTATAAGCAGATGGGGAAATAAAGTGGTGGGGATGACAAGCCGGGAACAGCTGCAAAGGGACCCGGAACCTAATTCATAATTCAGCAGACTAATCAGAGAACATCTTCTGCAGACGCCGTAATGAAGAGACGTGAGGCCGCAACTGATGAACCGCTCCCCGCGGCGCCCGGCCGCGCCCCTGCACGGCAGACCCTGGGCGGCCCCTGACTCTGCCCCGACCCCGGGCAGAGCAACCGTGCACCAGGCTCTCGGCGGGCTTTCTTCTGCTGCCCCGTGTGGCATTACTGTCACCAGCCCATTTGGCCAAGAGAGGAAACAGGTTCAGGAAGGCTGAGCCCAAGTTCTAGAGCCTAGCAGGCACACAGACACGCCCCCCCAAGCGCCGGACCTGGGACTCCAGACTTGGTGGTAACCACAGAGGCCTCTCCAGCCTCTGGGAGAGGGTTCAGGTAAATGGCAGAGCCCAGCCCTCCTCCAGGGCTGCACAAGATGGGCTGGAAGACAGAGCAGAGGTTTACAGCCGGCCAGGGGCTGCTTTGTCCTGAGACACCGCAGGAGGGTAGGGGTGGGCCCGGCTTCTCTGCTGAGTGCGGCTAGTGGCGGCTTGTTAGGTGCCTGTGCACTGGGGGTGGGGGAGAGGTGTCCACGGGGCAGCTCCCGGCCCCCGAGCGGAGGACCTAAAATAATTGAACATAAAAATTCACATGCATTTTATGAATCTCCCAGCTCCGACAGGAGCCCAGTGTTCACAGCAGCCGAGGACCGTAAAACGCGCAGGATGAAATATTTGTGACAGCCGTAAAGTCCTTGTTTTCTCCTCGGCTGCTGTCGAGACAACGGGAGGCAGAGGGTAGGCGCCAAGCCGCCCTCGCTCCCGCCTGCCCTGTTGCAACTCGGCACGCTCATCCGTGCCTCGCATGTGCCCGGCAAGACACGGGGACCCAGCAAAGAGCCCAACCCGCCCCTGTCCGGAACCGCTCGTGGCATCCCCGGGCTGGCAGGTGGGTCAGTGAAGCCTTGCTCAGGTCTTTCTCTTGAACACGTTAGGCCCGAACTCCCCCCACGTGGGTGATGCTGTAGAAGAAGGCACAGGGGCCATGGACTCCAGGCTCAGGTTAGAATAGGGTCCTGACAGGGCTGATGTGGGTGCAGCAGTCAAACGTGATGCTCTCTGAAGCTGACCCAAAGGGAAAGCTTGGAGCTCAAGTCCAGAGGCCTCCCTGAGTAAGTACGCTGGGCACGCACACCTGTGATCCAGGGCTGGATGGGGGTGGGGGTGGGGGTGGGGGTCACAGCATCAAGACCCTGTTGGAGGTGCTGTCTCCATGCCTCTGTCTCTTGCTCATGGAAGAAAGAGAGAAGAAACAAAAAGGAAGGGAATAAAAAGAAAGAGAGAGAGAAGAGAGAAAGAAAGAAGAAAGAGGGAACCAGCAGTTAGCGTAATGGCTATGTCGCTGGACTCCCATGTAGTCGACCGCGGTTCGCATCCCGGACCCAGTGGCTTAAAACTCAGGCCAGGCGCGTGTGCGTGCGTGCCCAAGATCCTGAGAGGAGAATGGAGGAGAAGGGATTGCGGCGTGACCATCCCCCCTGGGGGGTGATTTCTCACTTTCTGTCTCTATGTCTCTGTCTGTCTGGCAAGCGCACGCGCCCTATGGCGAAAAAAAAATCTCTCAAAAAAAAACAAAAACAAAAAAAAAAAAAAAAGAAAGAGAAAGAAAGAGAGAGAGAAAGAAAGAAAGAAGGAAATAAAGAAAGGAAGGAGAGAAAGAAGAAAGGGAAAGAAAGAAAGAAAGAAAGAAAGAAAGAAAGAAAGAAAGAAAGAAAGAAAGAAAGAAAGAAAAAAGAAAAGGAAGAAAAAGAAAGAAAGGGGAAGAAAGAAGGAAACTTGAAAAATAAGGGGGTCCTGAGTCAGATCCCAACCCTCCTGGAAACCCCGTCAGCCTGGCTGGGTCCTTTGAGTGGGGCCAGGTTCCTGAGCATAAGTTTCCAGCTCTTGGACCAGAGATGTCAGGCTTCAAGGAACATGAGGGAATAGCGGGCGGTTCCCAGCTGCTGCATGACAAAGCAGCCTGATCTCTCTCGCACACTCCGTCTGTGGGTCTAGAGTTCCGGCAGGGCTCAGCAGGGTGCTTCTTCTGCTCCATGGCTGTGCTTCCGTGCCTTGGCCTGCTGGCTGCAAGACAGGGCTTAGCAGATCCTCCCTCCCTGTGTGGTGTCTCTTGAGGCTGGATACCTTACACAGCAGCTCAGGACCAACAGCAGAAACAGAAACTCCCAGGGCCTGAAAGCTTGGGGCCCGGCACAAGTGCCAGATCCACCCAGCCTTGACGGCCAAAGCTATCCCAGGCCTGTCCAGGTTCAGGTAGGGACAAAGACTGACATGGTTGGGAGGCCAAGGATGGGTAGCTGCCTATCGAGTCCCTGCAGGGCAGATCAGTCTGGGGGAGGCTGCAGAGCCAAAGCCCACTTCACCCTTGCCAGGAGCCCACAGTGCCAATGCCCCCACTGCGAAGTAGGACCAACTACAGCACCCCAGATGAACAAGGGGACAACCCCAGGATTTTAGTTGGGGCCTACCCTATCTGAATACTGATAGGAGATTTA
This sequence comes from Tupaia tana, assembly GCA_026018925.1. Lineage (NCBI taxonomy): Eukaryota > Metazoa > Chordata > Mammalia > Scandentia > Tupaiidae > Tupaia > Tupaia tana. Next base: position 29,642,852 of record JAKSZU010000026.1, on the reverse strand, counting down.
AAGTACTCCAGGACCCTCTGCCTGTTGTGGGGTAAATCTGGGACCTGGAGTACAGCCAAACTTGGGGACCCTTGCCAAGGTGGGGTCTCAGCTCCAAAGTGGGATTTGAACTTGGCAGGCAAAGCTATGACCCAGCCCCCTCCTCTCCTCAGCCTGCCTCCCAGAGGCCCCAGGCCCCCAAATGCCTCTCCTGACCCGCTCACAGCCAGCTCAGAGCTGACTGTCACACTGCGGGGCAGATCCCCTTGTCCCCACACCACTGGCACAGTGAGGGAGACGGGCTGCCCGAGGTGGCCCAGGCCATGAATGGCAGGGGAAGACCATGGAGCCATGGCTTCAGGCCACAGGCTAAGCCCTACCCCTAGCCCTGCTTCCCCAGTCAGGCCTCTACAGTGTCTACACCTGCTGTCTACACCTGCTGTCTACACCTGCTGTCTACACCTGGCACCTCTTGCTCTTCCCTGGCTCCCATCGTCCCAGGTGAGACAAGACTCCTCAAGACTCTCGGGCCCAGTAGGGCCCTCCAGGAGCTGCTCAGAGCCTGGGAAGTTGCGTGGAGGGCAGGGAGGCTCCTGCATGCATCCTGCAAAGAGAGGCCACGGTGGGGGGCTGGGGCGACTGCTGACCCCACGGCCTGACAGCCCAAGAGCAGGGCAGCTGGGTCTGCCCTTTTCCCCTTGGGCACAGCACCCACCACACGGGGCTGTTTCAGGGCCACACCTACCGCGCCCTCCAGGCAGGCTCTCGGCGCCATCCCCCAGACAGCCCAGGCTCTGGGCAGAGCCACTCCCAGGGTGCTCGGTGCGTGTGCACCCCCTCTGCGCCCGCCTGTCCTGCAGAGCGGCTCCGGCAGAAGCAATCCCGCTAAACAAACAAGCCCGGCTTTGCTGGCCGTGTAAACAGCACTGACGGCTGCACCACGGGCGGGAGGCTTAGAGGGCGACCCGACCCACGGCAGGGCTTCCAGGGCGTGGCCTTCTGTGCAGGAACACGCGTGGAGGCCCCGGTGTCCTACAGACATGGGGCTGGGGGATGTCCTGGGGAGGGCTGGGACCCCCCGTCTCTCCTGAGACACCCAGCCCTTTATGGGTGCCGAGCTGGGCCGTGGGGGGTAAGGGGGGGTGGCCCCAGCCCCGAGGAGAGGGGTCTGGGGAGAGCAGGTGGGCACCCCAGGCCTGTCCCCGCCCCAGCACCACCCTGAGCTGGCATTTTGGCCAAGGCTGCTCTGGCCTTAGGTCCCCAGCGCCTGGCATGGGAGGCCAGCCCGGGGGACAGGAGCATTCCGAGAAAGGTGGGGAGACGCCGTCCCCTGGTGGCTCCCCTCGCTGTCTGCTCGGCCTGCTTCTTACCCACCCAAGTCCTCAGAGGAACTGAACCAAGTCTAGGGCGACAGTCAGCCAGCCGCGACCCCCTCAGCCATCGACACGATCTTTTCCTGAAGCTGCCCTGGACAGCGGGGCCACCAGGGTGAGAGGCCAGCCCTGGAGTGGCACGCCCAGAGATTAGCAGATGTGGCATGTTGTCCCCCTGTCCTGGACCCACCAGCTCCTGAGGACCCAGGGAGCTCCATGTCCACCAGCCACCAGGCCCCACCGGGCTCCCCCTGCAGGACACAGAGAGCTCCCACAGGACGATGCTGTAGGGAAAGACTCCCTTTCTGGGCAGGTGGGTTTCTCTAATTTTTCTGCATTTCCCAATTCCTCTTACAGTGGCCTGAGTTTCTCCTGTAGGTGGAGGAGAAAACGTCAGCAGACAGACATCGGGTTCCCCTCGGGGTGCAGGGGAGCTGGGGGCCCAGGAGCTGGGGCAGGTCAGGCTTGGTCCAGGCTTAGGGTCCTCAGTGGGTGGCTGCAGGGCCGTGCGCAGTGCGGGCTTGGCCGAGGGCCCGCGGGTGCAGGCCGGCCCACTGTGCGCAGCGCCCGCCGGGCTGCGCAGTCCTCCAGGGTGCTGTCTGCGTCCCTCCTGGTCGCGCCAGCCTCATCCCACCGCTGCGACAGTTGCATTAACTTGTATCTAATGGGACGCTCGGCTATTGGACGTGGAGCGATTTCAGCTTAATTAGGCGTCAGGAAGCTGAGCATTAATTAAAGTAACAAAAGACTCAGCATTCTGAAGGCTGAGGGCCCGGAGCGAGAGCTGGCCCAGCGCTGCTGCCGGAGATGGGCTCACCCACCGCCGTCCCCCGGGGCACCGTGTTCGGGCCGTGCACCCTGACCTCCCTGGTGCCACAGCCCAGGGTGGGTCTCTGTGGGCCAGGCCGGGCTTTCAGTGCTGAGCCTCTGAGGGAGGGGCCAGGGGCTCCGGAACAGCCACGTGCCCTTGTTAAGTCGGAGCCCTGGGCCAGCAGGTGGTGAGGAAGTTAAGGCACTGGGTCACACATGGCCAACCGCACGGTTCAAGTCCTGACCTGGCGATTTGAAAATCATGCTAGGGGAACAGCAGAGGGTATAATGGTTACATCACTGGACTCCTACATAGTCGATCACGGTTCAAGTCCTAGACCTAGCAGCTTAAAACACGCCGGACGCATGTGCATTCGTGCCCCAAATCCCAATAGGAGAATGGAGGAGAAGGGATTGCAGCATAGCCATCACCCCTGGGGGGTGATTTCTCACTTGCCCTCTCTCTCTGTCTCTGTCTCTCTCTGGTCAGAGCACATACCCGATAACAAAACTGAAGACTAAGTAAATAAGATGGAGCCCCGGGGCAGCTGTGACCGGCAACGTCGCCAGGCCCTGCACCCTGGAACCCGGTCTCCGCCCAGCACCCAGGTCCCCTCCCCACTCCCCACGCCCTCCCCCTTCTCACCGCGTCTCTCCTGCCCCACACAGACCCTGCCACCTTCTTCCCACCCACCCCCACAGGCACGAGGGCTCAGGCCAAGGGATCAGCGGGGGACAATGGTCACGGTAGAGGTCCCAAGAGACAGACCAGGACACCGAAGTCAGCAGTGTGACCTGAAGTGGTGGACTTGGGTGTCCGGCACCAGCCCCCCCCATCATCCATCCGTTCTCCCACTGCCAGGGCCCCCGATCCCCTCTCTTCCTCCCTCATCCCACCGGGCCTTTGCACACAAGATCTTAGTATTTGTTGCATTTATGTGAGACACTTTCTGTGACTTATATATATATATTTTTTTGAGAAGTTTTTTTGCTATAGGGCACGTGCGCTCGCCAGACAGACTGAGAGAGACAGAGAGACAGAAAGCGAGAAATCACCCCCCAGGGGGGATGGCCACGCCACAATCCCTTCTCCTCCATTCTCCTCTCGGGATCTTGGGCACGCACGCACACGTGCCCGGCGTGAGTTTTAAGCCACCGGGTCCGGGACGCGAACCGCGGTCGACTACGTGGGAGTCCAGCGACATAGCCACTACGCCAACTGCTGGTCCCTGTGACTTACACATTAACGACAAGTGAGTTGAGGGCTTTATATTTCTTTTTCAAAGGAAGGGTAGAAAAATTAGATTAGGGCATCCCACAAATCCCTCCCCCGTGTTAACTGTCTGGGGTCCTTCCCTGGCCTCCCGTGGGACTCACTAGCAGCCACCCTTAGCCGCAGGTGCGCTGCTCTAAGGCACTTCTCCCCAGCCACCACACAGCATCACCTCCTTCTTTCCGGATGCTCTGCCTCTGTTGATGTGTCCTGACCTCCATCCCGGATCCTTTGCTAAGGCTGCACAAGGGGCCTGACCTGAGGGGCTGCCTCACACACAGAGGTGCTGATTGACCCTGCTATCCAATGGCCCTGGGTCAGTCCAGGCCTAGAGCCCAAAGGAACAAGTGAGACTTGTGACAGCCACGGGGCTCTGCCCTCCTGCACTCGCTCACCCGGAGACTGCGCAGGGGACATGGCCCCCAGGTGAGCCTCAGGCCTGCCCACCGGGGGTCCCCACCGCGGCGCCCCATGGAGCACTCACCGCCAGGCCCTGTACCGGGAGGAAACCGTCGGGCCTCCCCGCAGCCCCACAGGATCTACCCCGTCTCTGTGAAACCCCGGGGGGCTCAGCCAGGTGACAGCTCAGGGACACCTGGCCAGCAAGTGGGAGGGCAGGCAGGTGGCAGGGCCATCCCCCGGCCTCAGGGGCCACCCTCTGGAAAGGTCTGGGTGCGGGTTCTGATCCGGATCTCGCTCTGCGCGCGAGGCGGACACTCCGTGCTCTGACATCGACGTTTTCCACAATGATGACCATATTTTCCCCATCGGTCGGACCCAAATCAATGGCATTTGAGTAATTGGAGATGGATTTTAATTAAGTCTTAGAAGTTTTGTAACCATGCCTGGTGAGGACTCCCCAGCAGGCTACAGAGGGGTGGTAGGGGCCCTTATGAAGTAAGGCAGATGCCACCTGGGCTCCCAGGTGTCTGGTGTCCCACCTGGGTGGTGTGATGCTGCGTCCGTGGGGCAAGGACCTGTAGGCAGGAGTGACTGGGCAGAGGCTCGGGGAGGGGACAGGATGTAAGGGACAAGGGACAGAGCCTGGCCAGGGTGGGGTACAGGCACCTCGCCAGGCCTCGCTCCCCAGCGCAACCTCCTTTGACCAAACCTCCTTTTTTTCTTTTCTTGGAGAGGTTTTTGCTATAGGGCACGTGCGCTCGCCAGTCAGACAGAGAGAGACAGAGAGACAGAAGTCGAACCGCAGTCGACTACATGGGAGTCCAGCGACATAGCCCTTACGCTAACTGCTGGTCCCATTTTTTTTTTTTTTTTTTTGAGAGACTTTTGCCATAGGGTTCGTGTGCTCTCCAGAGAGACAGAAAGTGAGAGATCGCCCCCGGGGGGTTGGCCACGCTGCAATCTCTTCTCCTTCTCCTCTTGGGATTTTGGGCACCACGTACACGTACCCAGGGCGAGTTTCAAGTCCCTGAATCAGGGATTCAAACCGCGGTTGGCCATGTGGGAGTCCAGCGTGTGGCCACTACGCCATCTGTTGGTCCCAAGCCCAGACCTCCTTCTGTAACCAGGGCCGTGGCCCCCAGCACTGCCCCAACCTTGCCTCTTTCTCGAAGCCCTCCAACCGCAGGGTAAGGGCACACAGGAGCTCACCGTCTACCCTAGCCTGGCCCCTCTGGGCCCCTGCCTGCTTCCTGTGATGCTGCCAGGGCTGGGGACCTGTCTGGCCCCGGGGAGGAGCCAGCCTTGCCCCTCCCCGCCGGCCTCCCCGGGTCCTCTCACCCCCGGGGGCCCTAGGCCTCCCGGGCCACTCCGGCTGGGGGATGCGTGTAATGACACCGAGGAGAGAAAGTCATTAGCGGGCATGCTTTATTAATGAGGGTGCCTAACCAGGCAGCCACTATGTTACCGCCTCGCCCAGTCCCCAAGGGCAAACGGGGAGGGGCCGCCAGGCTGCAGACGGACCGGCCGCTGGGTGCCAAAGACAGCGCCAGCCTGGGCACCGGACTGGGAGGGCTCTGGGGACTCCCCAGCTGTGTCCCAGCCACTGACCGAGTCCCACAGCCCCGTGAGCCTCCGCTGCTGGCTCGGGGACAGACACGGGCAGTGCCCTCTGGGTGCACAGACCCGTGGGAGCTGAGGCGGGGTCCACAGGCCAGCAGCTCCCCACAGCAAGTGCCCCCCAGCGAGGGTGGCGGGAGGCCGTGGCCTCTGCTCTCAGGCGTGCCCTGTCTGTGCAGTCCACCCCCACGCGGCCCCTTCTCAGACGGGACGGGCACCCCGGAGCTTCCTCGAGGCAGCGCGACGGGCAGAACCGGCCCGGTCCCGCACAAGGGGCCCCACACAGACCCCGAGTGCCCCAGGCCCTGACAACAACCCTCAGCACCCGTGGCTGCACCTCGCCTTTGACCCAAACCCACCGTACAGGTGAGGACGCTGAGGCGGGGGGGAGGCGGGACGGCCTCTGTTGCAGAGCAGGCCTGGCTGCCAGGAAGCCCCGATTTCTGTCCCGTTCCTGGGCCCTGTGGCTTCATCCCAGGACCCCCCACCCCACCGACCCTGGTCAGCCCCTGCCCAGCTGGTGCAGGACGAGCGCCTGGTAGGGGACACAGAGTCTGTGGGCCGTGGCCGCTGTTCGCTGGGCTGGGGAAAGTGGTGGCCACGAGAGGCAGATCGGGGCGTCCCCTCCCTGTGTCACCCACAGGGTCAGGGCCCGCACTGGGAGCCTCACGGGAAGGGCATTTGCAGGGCACAGGAGGAATGTGGGCGGGGCCCCTGCTGCAGGAGCCTTCAGAGGCCGACACTCCCAGTGCAGTGACCCAGGCTGAGGCCGAGAGGGTCTGGACCCGAGGCCCTGGGCTGTGGGCTCAGGGTGGGGGCACGCAGCCCAAGTGCCCAGCGGCCCTAACACTGGCACTGACGGCCTCGGGCAGCCCCGACTCTCTCATGCCTCAGTGTACCCATCCGGGTTTGATCTTGAAACGGGGTAATGAGGGGAGGGCTCTCCAAAATAAGAGATGGAAATCAGGCGGGGACCTCTGTGCCGGGAAGGTCCCTCCCAGGCCATACTCAGCCTGTGTTTCCACAGCTGCCTCCATTTTTTTTTTCTTTTTTCTTTTTTTGGAGAGGTTTTTGCTATAGGGCAAATGCGCTCGCCAGACAGAGACAGAGAGACACAGAGAGACAGAAAGCGAGAAATCACCCCCCAGGGGGGATGGTCACACCGCAATCCCTTCTCCTCCATTCTCCTCTCGGGATCTTGGGCACACACACACGTACCCGGTGTGAGTTTTAAGCCACCGGGTCCGGGACTTGAACCGCGGTTGACTACATGGGAGTCCAGCGACATAGCCATTACGCTAACTGCTGGTCCCACTTTTTTTTCTTTTTTTAAAGGTGTATGCATTCACTGGAGAGAGAACGGCCAGGCCACCATCCCTTCTCCTCCATTCTCCTCTTAGAACCTTGGGCACGCACGCACGCGCACCTGATAGGATTTTCAAGCCACCAGGCCCAGCCGGCGAGCCATAGCTCCATGTGGGAGTCTAGCTACCTTGACCAACGTGCCACCTTCTGGCCTGAAATGAACTTGCTTCAAAAGCTGTCAGAGCACTTAAGGCACCCTCCTGGACAGACCCTCCCTGTCACCAGGCGCACGTGTCACCTCGGCCCCACCCTCACTGTCATCTTTGGTCATCATCACGGTGCTGGCCTCCGAGCTGGGGAAGGGGTGGCCACAGCTGCCCGGCCCTCCCGTCCAGGGCTCTCTGGTGACTTCGCACCTTGGTACCAGGGTGGCTGCTGCACCAGGCCCTGTGAGTCCCTGGATGGTGTCGGGTGTGCTCCGAGGTTTCTGTGGGGGGGCTGAGCTCGGCCACAGGCCTGACCCCCAACACACACACTTCTTGCCCCATGTTTTTTATTTGTTGTGTTTTTTTTTTTTTTTTTTTTTTGAGAGGTTTTTCGCTATAGGGCGCGTGCGCTCGCCAGACAGACAGAGAGAAACATAGAGACAGAAAGCGAGAAATCACCCCCCAGGGGGGATGGTCACGCCGCAATCCCTTCTCCTCCATTCTCCTCTCGGGATCTTGGGCACGCACGCACACGTGCCCGGCGTGAGTTGTAAGCCACCGGGTCCGAGACGCGAACCGCGGTCGACTACGTGGGAGTCCAGTGACATAGCCATTACGCTAACTGCTGGTTCCCTGTTGTGGTTTTTTTTGAGACTTTTTTTTTTTTTTTTTTTTGCTATAGGGCGCGTGTGCTTGCCAGACAGACAGAGACAGAGAGACAGAAAGCGAGAAATCACCTCCAGGGGGGATGGTCACACCGAAATCCCTTCTCCTCCATTCTCCTCTCGGGATCTTGGGCATGCACGCACATGCGCCCGGCGTGAGTTTAAGCCACTGGATCCAGGCCTCCCGGTCAACTACATGGGAGTCCAGCGACATAGCCATTATGCTAACTGCTGGTCCCACCCCATGGTTTTAACACCATCCTCAATCCTCCTCACTGTGGTCATTACCGCTATGGCCAGAATAGAGCTGGGGCCCCTACAGCCCGGGCACCCCAGGCCAGGCCCCATGGTGGTCCACGAGACCTTCTCCCCTCTGGTCTTTGTGAGTGACTGCCCGGCCTCCAGGGCCCTCGTCCTCAGGGTGCAGAGAAACCTGTCCATTCCAGGCCTCGTGGCAAGCTGTGCAGGGACAGCACCAGCTCCAGAGAGGGGACAGGTGTCTCTGGGGACTCTGAAAGCCACGGAGACTCAGGACCGTCCTGCTCAGAGGACGAGGAGTCAGGCCAGGTAGGGCGGGGTACCAGGACAGCAAGGCTCAGGTCCTGCTCCTGCCTGGGCTCCTGGCAGCTCTGAGCCACTGTCCAGGCCTGGCAGAGTGGCAAACTCGAGGGCGCCCGACCTCCTCTGTCTAGAATCGCCGTCCCTTCTTCCTGCCCTGCTGATGAAGGGGCCATATCAGGAAGCATGTGAGGCTGTTAGGCTAGAGGGTTAGAGCGATGCCAAGCAACACTCACACTTTAGTATAAATTGGTGGCTGGAGCAGCCCTGGACCAGACCCCAGGAGCAGGGTAGGGCAAGTCTAAGGGCGGAGGGGGTTGAGATGGCCCAGGAGGGTAAATGATCCCTGGTCACTGACCCTGGGATCCAGGACCACTTTAGGGGGGGCAGACACCTGAGTCCACCCACGAGCCAATTCCATGGCCATCCTGTAAGCCCAGAGGAGGGAGAGACAATCTCCTCCCAGTTGCCCAGTAGTGGCCGTGCCTTTCCGCACGAGCACACAGGACCTCACTCTGTGCAGATGGGCGTGGGGTCCGGGTGGGGATGACACCCACCCTGGCATGCGGCACTAGGAAACAAGTGGACCCGAGGTCCGGTGGCTCGGCCGCCCCGCACCAAGGTGCCCTCACCACACTAAGCATCAGCAACTCGGATGAGTTTTCCTTCAACTTTCTCTTTATCTCAATTACTTTGAAGACTATTAAGTAGAGTTATTAATCACTGAGTCGTTATTATCTGCTCTTATATTAATTATCTGGCCATCGGGAATGTCACCAAGATTTAAGGTTTTTAATTGTTAATACTATTTCCCAAACACAGGAGAGGTTTAATGCACCTCCATACATCCTGGCCCTGCCCGGGCTGCGACAGGCACGGGCCACCCTGGTGCGGGGAGAGCCCCTGCCTGGCTGCTACCACCTGGCAGGCTGGTACCGCCCGGCCGGGCTGCCCCCCATCCATGCCTCTGGGGCCCCAGGGAGGGGTCTGGACAGGCTTAACGACTGAGCCTGTCTCCAGCCACCCCCAGAGGGTCCCCGAGTGCCAGCCAAGCCAGGACGAGCCCGTCCCAGCCCTGCCCACGCTCTCCCACCCCACAACAGGCCAGGGCAGGGCCTCTATGAAGTGCCACTGTCCTGGCACCGATGCCTGCAGGAGGATTACGCTCGGAGACTGCCATGCATTTGCCACGTAAGAGGCACTCCCAGTGACCCTGCTGTCCTAGGTCACAAGGCTCTGAGCCCATGTGTCCCCTCAGGCCTCCTCGCCCCACTCAGCCTTGGCATCAGCCCTGTGGCCAGCAGTCCTGGAGGAGCCACCAGGGGACACTCGGATGTGTGCGCACAGGCCGAGCCATGAGGACAGGCCTGGGGTGCAGGGCTGATGAGGGCTAGAGAGCTGGGGGGTGACACGGTGGGGACCGTGGGGTGACATTCTGTGACCACAGTGAGGCCCAGCTCCCAGCTCCCTTCCTGCTGTGTCAGTGAGAGGACTGGATAAGGCCACCCCACCAGTGCCTGTCCACGGCTGCTCGCCCCTGGCAGAGATAGAGAAGGAATGTGGCGTGGCCATGTTCCATGGGTGTGTTCCATGGGAGACCCGCCCTCAGGGCCTGCTGTGAGTGGGCTCACGTCATCCCCATCTCACGGACGAGCAAACTGAGGCTCAGGGCCAGAAGACCCGCATGACAGGCCCTGGCCGCCTGGCCCGGGGCAGGCTCTGCAGAGCCAATGCCACAGCCCCTGCTGCCCAGCACTTAGACCCAGCCCGAGGTGGCCCTCGTGTCACCATGCACGGCTGGGCTCTGGAGGGGAGGACGGCAAGCACCTCCTCCACGTGCCTGCCCTCCCTGGGGCGGCCGTGGAAGCCATGCGCCAGCCTCGGCGGAAGTGTGTGGGCAGAAGGGAGGCCCCGGCTCTGCTCATTCCCCCTCCTGCTGCTGCTTCTGGCCCAGCGTGGTCGACCAGAGAGCCGGGGCCCGTGCAGAGACAGGCTGGGGTTTCAAGAGGGTACCCATGTGCTGTGGACACTCAAGGGCCCAAGTCCTCTGAAATCTGCCTGCCCTGCCCCTCTACCCTCCACAGAGAGGCATGACAGACGTCCCCTCATGAGATGAGCATGTCGGCCGCTATGCCGGAGCAAGAACTGCCAAGCGTGGGCTTGTCAACACAGTGCTGTGACAGCGGCGCTGATGGTGGTCATGACAGTCGGAATTGCAGCGATCCAACTGAGGGCACTGATGGAGGTGGCTGTGATGGCGGTGGTGACGGTGGTGATGGCGAGGCTGTAGGTAGTGGTGATGGTAGTGGTACAGAGGTGATGGTAGAGATGGAGGTGATGATGGTGCTGATGGTAGTGGTACAGAAGGTGGTGGTAGAGATGGAGGTGGTGATGGTGGTGATGGTAGTGGTGATGGTAGTGGTACAGAAGATGGTGGTAGAGATGGAGGTGGTGATGGTGAGGCTGTAGGTAGTGGTGATGGTAGTGGGACAGAAGATGGTGGTAGAGATGGAGGTGATGATGGTGCTGATGGTAGTGGTACAGAGGTGGTGGTAGAGATGGAGGTGGTGATGGTGAGGCTGTAGGTAGTGGTGACGGTAGTGGAACAGAAGATGGTGGTAGAGATGGAGGTGATGATGGTGCTGATGGTAGTGGGACAGAAGGTGGTGGTAGAGATGGAGGTGATGATGGTGCTGATGGTAGTGGTACAGAAGGTGGTGGTAGAGATGGAGGTGGTGATGGTGGTGATGGTAGTGGTGATGGTAGTGGTACAGAAGATGGTGGTAGAGATGGAGGTGGTGATGGTGAGGCTGTAGGTAGTGGTGATGGTAGTGGGACAGAAGATGGTGGTAGAGATGGAGGTGATGATGGTGCTGATGGTAGTGGTACAGAGGTGGTGGTAGAGATGGAGGTGGTGATGGTGAGGCTGTAGGTAGTGGTGACGGTAGTGGAACAGAAGATGGTGGTAGAGATGGAGGTGATGATGGTGCTGATGGTAGTGGGACAGAAGGTGGTGGTAGAGATGGAGGTGATGATGGTGCTGATGGTAGTGGGACAGAAGGTGGTGGTAGAGATGGAGGTGATGATGGTGCTGATGGTAGTGGGACAGAAGGTGGTTGTAGAGATGGAGGTGGTGATGGTGGTGATGGTGAGGCTGTAGGTAGTGGTGATGGTAGTGGTACAGAGGTGGTGGTAAAGATAGAGGTGATGGTGGTGATGGTAGTGGGACAGAAGGTGGTTGTAGAGATGGAGGTGGTGATGGTGAGGCTATAGGTAGTGGTGATGGTAGTGGGACAGAAGGTGGTAGAGATGGAGGTGGTGATGGTGAGGCTGTAGGTAGTGGTGATGGTAGTGGAACAGAAGATGGTGGTAGAGATGGAGGTGATGATGGTGCTGATGGTAGTGGGACAGAAGGTGGTGGTAGAGATGGAGGTGATGGTGGTGTTGAAGGAGGTGATAGTGGCGATGGCGGTGATGTGGGTGGCAGTGGTAATCATGGCGGTGTTGGTGATGGCAGTGATGCAGGTGGTGGTGATGGTGATGGCAGTGGTAATATTGACAGTAATAGTGGTGGTAATGGAGGTGATGGTGGTGAGACTACAGATGGTGATGGAGGTGGTGGTGATGGTGGTAATGTAGGTGGTGGTGGCAGTGATAGTGGTGGTGCTGATGGTGCTGATATTAATGACACATGTGGTGCTGATGGTAGTGGGAAAGTTGACAGTAATAGTGGTGGTAATGGAGGTGATAGTGGTGAGACTACAGATGGTGATGGAGGTGGTAGTGGTGATGCAGTGATGGTGGTGGTGGTGGTGGCAGTAACAGTGGTGATGGTGGTGGTGGCAGTGGTGATGATGGCGGTGATGGAAGTGGTGGTAGTGAGAGTGGTGATGGTGATGTTGGCAGTGGTGATGGTGCTGATGGAAGTGGTGGTAGTGAGAGTGGTGATGGTGATGGTGGCAGTGGTGATGGTGGTGGTGATGGAAGAGGTGGTAGTGAGAGTGGTGATGGTGATGGTGGCAGTGGTGATGGTGGTGGTGATGGAAGTGGTGAGAGTGGTGATGGTGATGGTGGCAGTGGTGATGGTGGTGGTGATGGAAGCGGTGGTAGTGAGAGTGGTGATGGTGATGGCAGTGGTGATGGTGGTGGTGATGGAAGTGGTGAGAGTGAGAGTGGTGATGGTGATGGTGATGGTGGCAGTGGTGATGGTGGTGGTGATGGAAGTGGTGAGAGTGGTGATGGTGGTGGCCATGACGGTGACTGTGGTGGTAGAGGTGCTGCACAGTATGGCAGTGACAGCCGAGGTCACGGTGACAGCGTGACGATGAAGGCTGTAAAACCCGGACTTCCCTGCAGCAGCCTCCTCTTCGCTACCCCAGAGCTCTGGGCCCCTTCCCCGTCTGGAGGCGGCAAGGGGAGAGCTTTGATGGAGGCTGACAAGACAGTCGGCATATCTTCAGCTCACAGAGAACATTTCATCTTAGTTAAAAATAAATAAGTTCAATTATTGGAAAGGGAAAAAATAGCCCAGTATTTACTGCAAGTGAATCGAAGGTAATTACTCTGGGGAAAGTCCCCTCTCAGGATGCCGGCCCCTGTCCCCTCCTGTCAGGTTCACTGTGGCAGGTGGGGCCGCCCTGCGAAGCCTGGAGCAGGGTGGGATAGCCCTGTCTCAGGGCCCCTGGGGGTGCAGGCCCGCCTGCCCTTACCAATGTCTCCCCACTGTGAGGCAGGCCCTGGCCCTCGGACCCCCGACGCGGTCACACCCAGCCCCTGGCAGTGTGTCCCAGGCCTTCGCCCCGTTGCTCACCGTCTTGGGAGCACAAACTCTTCCCCACTCTGCCCCACGTCCTCGTCAGGGAAGTGAGTGATGAAGGCGGCTGTCCCCGGTGTGTCAGGGGTCAGCGTCCCTGTGACAATGACCCGTCTGCTATATGGAAGGAGGCCCCATCTTCTCTCCTTAGACCCCAACGTAGCCCATGGAGTCCTGTATGAGCCCCTGCCCAGACCCTCCAGAGAGAGGCCCACGTGTCCCCTGGTGCTAAGAACCCTGAGGCCTCTGGGACAGGGCTGGAGGCAGGGCCTGCTCCCACCCACCCCAGCTGGGTACGAGAACGTGGGTCAGAGAAGCCCAGAGTCTGGGTTTGCAGGGGAGGCAGAACCAGGCCCAAGGTCAGCTGCCCACTGTGGCCCGGGACCTTAGCCGAGGACAGCAGCATGGCCAGGGCCTCCCTCGAGTTCAGCAGTTCCCAGGCAGCCTCCCTGTCACCAGCCCCCTCCCGGGGTGGCCCGGCCAGGCAATCTCGCCTTTCCTTGGGTGTTCCTTCCCCTCCCCTTGCCTGGCCCTTGCTCAAGTGAGGTCACTCCCCCCAAGAACCAGCCTTGGGGTCTGCTGCAATGAGAGGGCCTGGACGCAACCCCTGGCCCAGCCCCGCCGCGCAGCCGTGACCCCGTGGCCCGCCTGGGTGCCCGCCACAGCGAGGCGATGAGAGGCGAGGCGCGGCTGTTATAATTGGCGTGAAACGTGCCCCATTTGCCGGGGAAGAAAATCCCATCTTGGAAATACACATCGCACACAAGTTCAATTTCACCCACGGGGCCATAAAACCCTTTTCCAATCACCTGGCGCGGTGGCTGCCAGCACCGTTAATCCCGGAGATGTTATTTAGAGCCGAAACACCACCCGGGGAAAAGCTGGTCCGAATCCCACAAGGCGACCTTGTCTGTTTCCTGCTGCGGCCTCGGGAGAGGGACAGCGCCCAGCTCAGGGTGCTGGCAATGGGGGAGAGGGACACACCGCCCCCTCCTGGCAGCCGGGAGGCCTCGTGTTGCGTCTCATTTCATCACCCTCTTCCCCAAAACGCTCGCCCCGCACATCCTGTCGGGGCCCGGGGATGGGCCCATCCACAGATGGGAACAGTGGGGCCAGAGAGCTCGGCCACACTCTGCCTCCGCCAGAGGACACTGTCCCCGTCCCCCAAGCCACCCGCCTGGCCCTGCGCGTCCCCTGAGATTGGTGTCACCCACAACCTTTCTGTGCAAATCATTTCCTTGATTACCGAGGGTAACAACGCAAACACGTAATTGAATCTCCAAGAAATTACCATTTTTATAACTTGTGCCCAGTTCTTGGGATAAATTCAACATGTCCCTTGCAGCCCATCAGCGTCGAGCTGATACAGCCCTTTATCATGCAAGGCTTTATCAAGGAGAATGCCCAGCTGCCTCCCGGGGCAGCCCCAGTGGACAGTGGTTGATTGGAGACAGTTTTCCAGCTGGGATGGGCTGGTAGGGTGGCAGGGTGGCTAGACCCATGCTGGCCACTTGGGCAAGGTGTGGGCCATGGCCAGCAAGGCCAGTTGCCTTCTTAACCCAGACCCCCCAGAAATTCAGATCTGGGCACCGGCTGGGCAGCTGCAGCCTTCTGGGGAGTGTGACCCCAGAGAGCCGGAGGGAGGAAGGGGCGGAGGGGTCAGTGAGCTGATGAGCAGAGGTGGGGGGAGGATTCGCCCAGCTGCCACCTTCCTGCAGGCCGAAGCTGGCCCCAGTGCTGCCCAAGGTCCCTGCATCTCGAGATCAGGCCATGGAGAGACTATGGGGGAGCAGAGAGGAGCCCCCACTGGGCCCAGGGCCACAGACCAGCACCGCAGTGTGGGGGGCCGCCTACGCCCACCGGCAGGCACCGCCTGGCTGCTGGGCCCGGGGACTGAGGAGGTGACCAGTCACGTGGACAGTCTGCAAGTCTGCGAGCTGGCTAGGCGGCGGGTCGGGGCTGGCGTTCACGGGCGGCTGAGTTCACAAGCCTCTCCCCGGCTGGCTGGGGCCATTTGGGTTCTGGGGAAACTGAAGCCCCCAGCCCGTGGGTCGGGTTTGCTGCAAGGGGTTGCCACTGGGCTCGGCACACTCGACTTTGAACAAAGGCCTCAAAAAGGAGACTCTTCATGGGAGAAAACTCCCCTCCGAGCAGCCGGGACTTGACAACGTTGGCTAGGAGCCCAGCTCAGGAACATCCGGGGGTCAGAACCCCGGCAGTGCACGGACGACTCAGCACTGGAGGGAGACTCGACCTGCTTCCCGTGGGCAAGGGGCGAGGCCCAGAGAGCGGCCTCCCACTGCGGGTGTTGGGGTGGACTCAGGTCACGGGCAGCAGGCCGGTGTCACCAAGAGCCTAGTCGCTGGCTCTGAAGGGCTGACTTTCTCCTGGGAAGGCAGGGGGACTCCAGGCAGCACCCCGGAGTGCTTGGCGGCGCTGGCCAAGGGGACCGGAGTGGGTGCTGGGCAGGACCACGGTCAGCGCTGGGAGGGCAGGAGGCCCCGCCTCCCCTCTCGAAGTCCCCCAAGGTCCCGTAGCAGAGGTGACCTCAGGCTGATTTCCAGCGTGGGTCCTGGGGAAAGGGGGGCCTCCCACTTCCCCTCTCTCCCTCTCCACGCCCTGCAGGAATCCATAGCCTAAGGGGACAGCCTGCCTGCCGGAGGCAGCGAGGACTGAGCACAGGGCGGGGAGCCCGTCCCCCTCCCTGTCTAGGAGTTTCAGCCCCTCCGGGCCCAGCCCCCCCCTCCTGCTCTCGGGCTCAGCCCCTCCTCCACCCACAGCCTGGACAGCCAACCTGGGCACGGCCCCCAGCCCCACTCCTGGCCAGCTCCCTGACACCCATCTCGCCAGGACAGAGCCCAGACTCCTGGCCTGGAGGCCTCAGCAAGAGATGCGTTAGGGGGTCTAGACGCAGTTAGGACGGGGCCAGGCGGGTTCCAGGATCTGGGGCCCCTGCGCCAAGAGCCCTCCCCAAGGCCTGTCCCCACACATAAGTAGGCCTCTCGTGTCTCCTGCACCCACAGGCCTTCACGAGAGGAATGAAGCAAGCACAATAGAAGTGGCTTCAGCCTGGGCACGATGGGGCCACCCCAGAACACGGGCCACGCCCAGCCAACGGCCTGGCCTCCACCTCACACCAAGGCCCGGACGGCACCTCCCGGGCAGAGCACTGGCCTCTCCCCACCCTGCTCTGGGGGCCAAGGCAAGTTTACTCCTCCGCGTGGTTTGCTGCCAGATCACCCTGCAGGTGGTCCCCGTCCACCCCATACTTGTCTCCTAGAGGGTCGGAACACCCCCTCTTTTCTCGAAGGGCTCGCAGCCCTCAGCCCCCAGCAGATAGCAGCACCAAGCCCCTGGCCATGCTCCAGACAAGGCCTCCCAGACTCCGGGCCGCAGCAGGTCCCACACAGGGACAGTGGAGAGCCTGGACACGCCTGGGGACCCCCTCACCCTGACCACAGCTGCCCACCAACAAGCAGAGCGCAGGGCCAGCCCAGGACTGCCGAGGCTTCCATGCTGGAGAAGAGCCCAGACGAGCCCAGCCCCTTGGGTGGGCGCAGGCCAAGGGCCCTGGACGGTGCCGGGTGAGTCCCAAGTTAACTGTTCAGCGACACCCTCGAAGCAGCAAGGAAAGTTCTGGTGCACGGACGGCCCTGCAGAACTAAGCGGGAAGAGAGAGGGCTTCTGCCTCAGCACTATCCTTGCCTTGCCATAAGCTTCAGCTTTGGGGGAACCCACCCCTGGATTCCCCTTGTCCAGGGGCCACCTGGCCGGTCCTAGGTCCTGAAACTCTAGAAACCTGCCGCTGGTGTGCAGGGTCAGGGCGCTCTCTGGTGGTGAACTTGGGAACTACACCTCACTCCTGCCCACACCCGCCGGGGAAGGAGTGTTCACCCAAGGATAGAAGGTGGGCCTGTGGCCAGGCTGGGCTCGACCCTCCACACGCACCCCTCTCCCAGCCTCTCATTGGACCCAAGGGGCTGTTCCTGGGACACAGAGCTCACGGTCCAGCCACGTGCTTCCTGCTCCGACTGGCAGGAAACTGGGACTGTGGGAGCTGTTTGGGGCCAACGGCAGAGTTGGGGACAAGCAGGAGTCCCGTGGGTGGGCAGGACCCAGGAAAGCCCTGGCCCTGGCACTGGCCATCAGCACTCGGGTCACGCTGGCTCACTGGGCGCCACTGCATGGCTGGAAGGGGCAGGTGCGTGTAGGGGAGAAGGCTGAGCCCAGCCGGGTGGGGTACTTCTGTGGCTGATCCTCTGGGCCCAGGCAGGGGTGGACATGTCCGATTCACCCACAGTGACCCTGCAGCGCAAGGGCCATGCAGCCCCAGCACGGTCGTCCCCAAGCCTTATAGCCCTCGGCCCCCCTGGCTGACCATAATTTATTGGGGCTGCATGTCTACGAGAGGATTTTCCTTGACATTCTTATTATCTCTCCGATTCTTAAATAAAAATTGTGAGCAACGGGTGTCCAGAGTCACTGGGCAGGGGAAGACAAATGACCTGCCACCGCCCACTCCCTGGGAGCTGCAGGGACAGGGCAGACGGGGGCGTGCCCTCCCCTCCTGAGTCTCCCAGCCCAGCCCATAGCCAGTACCCCCCTTTGCCGTTCCCGGACTCAGCCCCCAGCCAGTTCTCTGTCCCCACCGAGCTGCGCCCATGAGCTGCGGGGGGCAGGAGAGGGCAGGGGAGGGCAGGAGGGGACCGCCTGGGACTCACCAGCAGGGGTCCACCTGTCAGGGCCACTCCACACCCCAACTTCTCACGGCCCCCTGTGGGCCTGTCCTCCAGGCTGTGGGAACACGAGCCCCATGCAATGCTCCAGGCCCCAAGAGGGAGGTGGGGGGGTGAGGGTGGCCTGACTGTCCAGCCCCAGCCCTGCTCCGGGAAGACTGCAGGACCCAGGGTTGTGGGGCCTCGATCCCCCATGTAGGGAGGCTCTGAGGACTGCAGAGAGAGTGCTCCCCTCTGGCGACAGCCTGGCTGGGTCAGGTTAGGGGCACAGAGATCGTCCTCCGCCCCGAGGGCTGCGGCTAGCACAGCGACCCCACGTTCCGGCCACTCACGGCCTATTTCCTGGTTTTGGGAAATGAGTTCAGGGCCTTGAACATCAAGGCCAAAGTGAGGAAGGGAGGAAGCACCCCCTTCTGGCCCTTCCCCGGGCCCCCAGCCTGGCTCTGGCCAGGAAGGGTTGGGGTCTCCACACTGGCCGCCAGTCCCTGACCTCCCCTCCTCTCCTCCCTCCTCAGCACCCTGCATTGGAGTGGCCCCTCCTCGGGGTTCCCGGCTCCCTGAGGCCATCTGGCGTCATGGCAACATGGGCAGGAAGCGGCTGCCATGGCAACCAGCGTCCAGGGAAACACGCTGCCTGGCAACAGGGCCGCAGCCACCTCCCCCCAACACACACGCGATCCCGCCGGCCACACTTTACGCCCGCGTGGGCAGGAGTTCCAGCTTCCTGCAGGCGCCCGGGCACTGCAGACTCAGCCTCGCCTCACGGTCCTCCCAGAGCCCAGAGCCCCTGTGCCCACCCCAATCCAGGACACCCTTTGGCAGGGTGCTACTTTCGAGCTTCTAACCCTGAGAGGCTCTTCTAACCCTGGGTCCAGGGCTCCCCGTCGCCCTCTGAGGGTCCCCGCCCTCCAGGGCCTGCTCCAGCGCCCAGCCACACTGCAAGGACCACAGGGGGAGGTGAGGAGGGCTGGGGAGGGTCGTCCGAGCTGCACGGACACCACCCGGGCTTCCAGAGAGGACGCCGCCCGCACAGGCACGGGTGCAGGAGGGAGCGTGGTGGCCGGGCCGAGAGGGCAGGCCGCCCAGGATGGCAGGTACCCTGTGCCCGAGGGGTTCACCCGAGTGACTGCCACTGCCGTGATTTTTCAGGAGTCGCTAGACCCCACGAAGACCTCTCCCCTGTCGAACATCCGGCACCCACCAGCACCCGGAGGTGCAGTGGCCAGGATGCAGCCCTGCCCACCCACTCCAGCGGCTCAGGGCCATGACGGTGCTGTCCCCAACCACGGCCGCCCCTCCCAAGGTCCCACGGGGGCCTTCCTGGGTCCCTCTCTCAAGTGGCCCCAATGGGGTGCTCTGAGTGGAGCATGTCTGCAACTCATGAAACTCCACGGAGGGGACCGGGCAGGTGCTGGCAGAGGCCGGCAGGCCCTGGGCAGTCCGGGGCCAGTTCGGGAGCAGCCGCAGCAGGCTCCGGGCCCTTCCTACCACGGCCGTCCCCTCCCTGTTTGCGGAGGGTTATAGATGCTGCCCTCGCCTCGAAACACAGGGAGGCCTTTCGCAGCCAGGGCCACACAGGTGCCCCTGACATGGCCTGAGCCACTGCATTGTGGTCTGTGTCTGCACCCTCCTCTGTCCCAGCCCCAAGTGGCAGGGGACAAGAGAGAAGCCACCTGCAGATAAGGGATTCAACAATCCTTTTTATTTTTTTAAAGAGAGATTTTTGCTACAGGGAGCATATGCTCACTGGAGACACACACACAGAGAGAGAGAGAGAGAGAGAGAGAGAGAGAGAGAGACCACCCCCCTTGGGACATGGCCACGCTACAGTCCCTTCTCCTCCATTCTCCTCTCTGGATTTTGGGCACACACACCCACATGCCTGGTGTGAGTTTCAAGCCACCAGGTCTGGGACTCGAACCGCAGTTGATCATGTCCAACTCCTTCACCACTACACTACCTGCTGCCCCCCCCCCCCCCCACGACCTCCTTCAGGTGGGAAAGGGGCCTGACTCAGCCTGGGAGAGAACAAGACACGGACAGAAAAATGGGCCGGGCCAGACTGTGCGGCCGCGGACACGATGCTCTGCAAGGCTGACCCTGCGAGGGTGTGGGGAGGTTCCAGGCTGGCACCCAAAGGCCTCCCTGAGGGGACCAGCAGTTAGCGTAATGGCTGTGTCGCTGGACTCCCATGCAGTCGACCGCGGTTCACGTCCCGGACGTGGAGGCTTAAACTCACGCCGGGCGCATGTGCGTGCGTGCCCAAGATCCCGAGAGGAGAACAGAGGTGAAGGGATTGCGGCGTGACCATCCCCCCTGGGGGGTGATTTCTCGCTTTCTGTCTCTCTGTCTCTCTCTGTCTTTCTGGTGAGTGCACGAGCCCTATAGCAAAAACCCCTAAAAAACAAAAAAAAAAAAAAAAAAAAAGAAAGAAAGAAAGAAGAAAGAAAAAATTACACTGTGTGTGTGTGTGTGTGTGTGTGTGTGTGTGTGCATACCCAGAGTCCCGAGAGGGGAATGGAAGAGGGATTGTGGCATGGCCATTTCTTTTGGGGTGGGAGGGGTGACTTCTCACTTTCTCTCTCTCTCTCTCTCTCTCTCTCTCTCTCTCTCTCTCTCTCTCTCTCTCTCTCTCTCTCTCTCTCTCTCTGATGAGTGGATCCACACTATGGCAAAAATAAAAAATAAAAAGAAAGAAAGAAAAGGAAAAGGAAAATAGAAATGCCGAGGGCTGGGTTATAGTGACCGCACCCCGTCACGGTGAGGGGAACCCTATTAATAATTATGCAGGACAGCAGGTGCCAACAGGACTGTCCGAGCAGACCCCCCAGTTTGTCCACCACACCGACCTCAGCCCTGCCATGGGAGACGTCCCTCGGAGGCAGGAAGGCTTCCCTCCAGGGGTCTGACTGCCCCAAGTCCGTACCGCTAGTGGGGACAGAAAAGGGGCCGCTCACCTTCCTTTTACAAGCAGGGATAGAAAAAGAAAGGAAAACCAGACATTTGGGGACAGTTTAGATCAAACGCACACAGAAAGAACCAGAAAGGGGGGGCAAGAAGGTGGCATCATGGTTAAGGTGCTGGATTCTCACATGTTAAACCGTAGTTCGAGTCCCAGATCTGTCAGCTTGAAACTCATGCTGGGCGTGGGTGCATGTGTGCCCAAGATCCCGAGAGGAGTGACGGAGAGGGAACTGCAGCGTGGCCATCCCCCCAGGGGGCTACTTCTCACTTTCTGTCTCTCTGGCAATCTCACACACCCTATAGCAAAAATCTCTTTAAAACACACACACAGACACACACACAAAGGGAAAGGGAAGAATGGAACAGAGGAACCGGATGACTACCCCCACCCTTGACCCACTTTATTCCTAAAACAGAACAGGATGCTCTGAAAAAGGAACAAAACAATAGCGACACCTTGAAAATGTAAAATATAACTACTCAAGTTCAAAAAAGAGTTTTAAAATTATATATATATATATATATATGTGTGTGTGTGTGTGTATATATATATATATATATAGAGAGAGAGAGAGAGAATGTGCCTTAACTCCTACAAATAACAAAGACACATACAAAAAGGAAGGGGGCGGGCAGAGGCACAGTAGTATTCCAGCTGAGCCCACCGGGGAAGGGCCTGGGTTTGCACCCCAGGACCTCCGTGAGCTGGGCATGCACACGTGTATCCATGTCCTGGGCAGTTTGGGACCTGGTGGTGGATTGCAACACGCAGACCCTGTTGGGGAGTTCCTGCTTTTCTATCTCTCCATCTCTCTCTCTCTCTCTCTCTCTCTCTCTCTCTCTCTCTCATGGAAGAAATAGAATCTTTTTTTTTTTTTTTTTGGAGAGGTTTTTGCTACAGGGCACGTGCACTAGCCAGCCAGACAGAGACAGAGAGACAGAAAGCGAGAAATCACCTCCCAGAGGGGATGGCCACGCCGCAATCCCTTCTCCTCCATTCTCCTCTCGGGATCTTGGGCACACATGCACACACACCCGGTGTGAGTTTAAGCCACCTGGTCCAGGACATGAACTGCAGTGGACTACATGGGAGTCCAGCGACATAGCCATTACGCCAACTACTGGTCCCCCCTCTCTCTCATGGAAGAAATAAATAAATGTGGGGAAAAAAGAGAAAAAATGGGGACCAGCAGGTGGCGTAGTGGTTGTGGCGTTGGACTCCCACATAGCCATCTGCAGTTTGAGTCCTGGACTCGGAGGCTTGAAACACGCTGAGCACGCACGTGTGCGTGCCCAGAATCCTGAAAGGAGACTGGAAGAGAAGGGACTGTGGTGTGGCCATCCTCCTCTGGAGTGCGACTCCTTGCTTTCTCTGTCTCTGTCTCTCTGCCAAGCACATGTGCCCTATAGCAAAACCCCCCTTCCAAAAAAAGAGAAAGAGCATGTCAGATCAATCTACAAGGCCTAATGCCTGGCTACTAGGAAGTCCAAAATGAGCAGGAAAATCGGAAGGAAGTTTTTCAAAGGATTGGGCCAGCTCTGTGGAGCAGTGACAACGTAACTCTCACCATGATGCGGCAACATGACAAGCTCCAAAGTTTGTGTCCTGAGGGCTCTCTGTACGTGCCAGCTACGCACACCCCGGAATCCAGGCCAACAGAGGCTGGGGGAGGGGGTACTGTGGTGGGAAGACCTTGCTGGACTGCTCCAATCTCTCTATATATATCTCAGAAGAAGTCAAGAAACTTAAAAGAGGAAAGAAAAAGAAGAAAGAAGAAACAAAAGACAGGAAAAGAAAGAGAAGGAAAGAAAGAAAAAGAAGAAAGAAAGGAAGAGAGGCACCAGTAGTTAGCGTAATGGCTATCTCGCTGGACTCCCATGTAGTCGGCCGCAGTTCGCGTCCCGGACCCAGTGGCTTAAAACTCACGCCGGGTGCATGTGCGTGCGTGCCCAAGATCCCGAGAGGAGAATGGAGGAGAAGGGATTGCGGCGTGACCATCCCCCCTGGGGGGTGGTTTCTCGCTTTCTGTCTCTCTGTCTCTGTCTGTCTTTCTGGCGAGCGCATGTGCCCTATAGCAAAAACCTCTCCAAAAAATAGAAAAACACACCAACCTGGGCTAGCAGGTAGTGTGGAGGTTAAGGGGGCTAAAAGCCATGGCCAACTAAGCAGTTCGAGTCCCAGACCTGGTAGCTTGAAAATCATGCTAGGTACATGTGCATGTCTGCCCAAAATCCTGAGAAAAGAATGGGTTGTCGCATAGACGTCCCTCTGAGGGGATGATGTCTCACCCCCTCCTCCCACCCTCATCTCTCTCTGGCGAGCACATAAGCTTTTAGTTTTTAGCAAAAACTTAAAAAAAAAAAAAAATAGGGACCACCAGTTAGAGTAATGGCTATGTCGCTGGACTCCCACATAGTCGACCGCGGTTCGCGTCCCGGACCCGGTGGCTTAAACTCACGCCAGGTGCGTGTGCGTGCGTCCCCAAGATCCCGAGAGGAGAATGGAGGAGAAGGGATTGCGGCGTAGCCATCCCCCCTGGGGGGTGATTTCTCGCTTTCTGTCTCTGTCTCTTTCTTTCTGGCGAGTGCGCACGCCCTGTAGCAAAAACCTCTCAAAAAAAAAAAAAAAAAAAAAAAAGAAAAGAAAAGAAAAAAGAAAAAGAAAAAAAAAGAAAAGAAGATGGACACGTTTACCAAGAGCCCAACACAATAAATAGCAACACCTCAGAGTGGTCGTGCGACCCCAGAGTCCCAGGAATCATAGAGGTCTTTCAGGCTTCTAGCGAGAACACCAGCAGCACTGATGACCATGGTGCCAGCCGTCACATTCCCTTGTGAAAATGTCCTTGGGGTCAGCAGTTAGCGTAATGGCTATGTCGCTGGACTCCCACGTAGTCGACCGCAGTTCGAGTCCCGGACCCGGTGGCTTAAACTCACGCCGGGCACGTGTGCGTGCGTGCCCAAGATCCCGAGAGGAGATTGGAGGAGAAGGGATTGCAGCGTGGCCATTCCCTCTGGGGGGTGATTTCTCGCTTTCTATCTCTGTCTGTCTCTGTCTGTCTGGCGAGCGCACGTGCCCTATAGCAAAAATCTCTCCAAAAAAAAAAAAAAAAAATGTCCTTGGACCTGATCTTCTCCCAGCCTGGCATCCAACAAGCATTAGGTCAGAGTAAGATGTTTCTAGACCCGTGAGGCAGGCCACGCCAACACTTAGCAGCAAAACTTTTTTTTTTTTTGGAGAGGTTTTTCCTATAGGGCGCATGCGCTCACCAGACAGACAGAGACAGAAAGTGAGAAATCACCCCCCAGGGGGGATGGCCACGCCACAATCCCTTCTCCTCCATTCTCCTCTCGGGATCTTGGGCACGCACGCACACACGCCCTGCGTGAGTTTAAGCCACCGGGTCTGGGACTCGAACTGCGGTCGACTACGTGGGAGTCCAGCGACATAGCCATTATGCTAACTGCTGATCCCAGCAGCAAAACTTATTTAGCCCAGGGTTGAGTGGTGTGTGGTTGGTATCCTGGCTGGCCTGTGGGCTGGTTCTCTGGGGGTCTCACTGAGCTCACTCACTCATCTTCAAGTAGCCAGGGACCAGCTGGAGTCATAGAAGCCTCTCCCAAGACTTCCGATCCTATAGTCTAATCCAGGCCACCCCCATGGAGGAAGGTCCCTAGAGCCACAAGAGAAAAGTCAAGTGTTTTGTTTTCTCTTATTTTTATTATTTTTTAAAGAGTTATTTGAGGGACCAGCAGTTGGCATAATGGCCATGTCGCTAGACTCCCACGTAGTTGACCGCGGTTCGAATCCCGGACCTGGTGGCTTAGACTCACGCCAGGCACATGTGCGTGCGTGCCCAAGATCCTGAGGGGAGAATGGAGGAGAAGGGATTGCAGCGTGGCCATCCCCCCTGGGGAGTGATTTCTCACTTTCTGACTCTCTGTCTCTCTCTGTCTTTCTGATGAACACGCACACCCTATAGCAAAAATCTCTTAAAAAAAAAAAAAAAAAAAAAAAAAAGATGTGTTTTATTTATTTATTTATTTTAATTTGCTATTGGGCATGTGGGCTCACCAGAGAGAGACAAAGAGAGAAGGAAAGTGAAAAGGCAAGCCACCAGGTCCAGGACTTGAACTGCCATCAGCCATGTGTGAGCCCAGTGTCTTCATGCCACCTGCTGGCCCCTGGATTTTTTTTTATGCTTATTAATTTATTTCTTCCAAAAGCAAGAGAGATAAAGAGATATAGAGACAGTACCCCTCACAGGGTCTTCACACTGTGATCCACCCCAGCCTTCCACTAGCCCTGGATCATGGGCACATGTGCATTTGGAACACCAGATTTGAACCAGGACCTTTCCTGTGTGGGATTGTCTCAAAGAGCATCTGGATTTATCACTGAGCCACCATCAGGCCCCAACAAGCATTGTTTAAACCTCTGCTCACACACGTTAGTAACAACTCACTGGCCGAAGTGCATTTTGAGACTGACCCAAAGGCCAGGGGTGAAGAAAGTGAAAAAGAAAATAGCCCAGGGACAGCAGGTGGCATAGCTGTTACGGTGCTGGACTCCCACATGGCCAACTATGGTTCAAGTCCCAGACCTGGTGACTTGAAAATCACACCGGGTACATGTGTGTATGTGTGCCCAAAATCCCAAAAGGAGAATGGAGAAGATGGGATTGCAGCATGGCTGTCCCTGCTGGGGGTGATTTCTCACTTTCCCTCTCACTGTCTTTTCTGTCTCTCCACTGAGAACATGCACCCCACAGCAAAAGCCTAGAAAGAAAGAAGAAAGAGAGAAAGAGAGAGAGGAAGAAAGGAAGAAAGAGAAAGGAAAAAAGAAAAGGAAAAAAAAGAAAGAAAAAAGAAAGAAAAAAGAAAGAGAGAGAGAGAGAGAAATAGAGAGAAAGAAAGAGAGGAAGAAAGGAAGAAAGAGAAAGAAAAAAAAGAAAGAAAAAGAAAGAAGAAAGAAAGAAAGAGAGAGAGAGAGAGAGAGAGAGAGAGAGAGAGAGAGAGAGAGAGAAAGAAAAAGAAAAAAGGAAGATAACACTCCAGAGAATGAGGAGGTCTGCTGAAATCTACCTGGCCCGGAGAGAGATACAGCATGGAGTCTCGGTCACATCCCCACACACCTGTCCGCAGTAGCTTCTCAAAGACACATACCACAGAGCTCGGACTGACTGGTACAGTAACAAAGCCACCTACGTCACCAAGGAGGGCACAGAGCACACTGGGATGCCCCTCCCGCTGTCACCGTGTTCCCAGATCATATGACACTGAACATCAGAAAGCCAACCGGAAACTTACATTGTTCTTGTGAACCAATCCTGTTTTTTGTTTTGTTTTGTTTTTCCTTTTAATTGCCAGAGGGTGTGTGTGCTCACCAGAAAGAGACAGACAGGGGGAAAGGGAGAAAGCACCCCATAATAGGGTTGGCCACACCTCCATTCCTTCTGCATTTCTCCATCCCAGCAAGACTTGGGACATTTACATACACATGCCCAGTAAGTCTTTCAAACCACTCGGGCTAGGATTATACTGCAAGGTCAGCCACGTGGGATTCAGATCCCTTAACCACTACGGATGGCCTCAATGTAAATTCTTAAGAAAAGATAAATTGGATGGGGACCAGCAGGTGGCGTGGTGGTTAAGGTGCTGGACACTCCCACATGGCCAACCACGGTTTGAGTCCCGGATCTAGTGGCTTCCTTTCTCACTTTCCCTCTCTCTCTTTCCTCCTCTGTGTCTCTCTCTGGTCAAATTAAAATAAATGAGTGAATAAATAAAATTAAATAAACAATTATTTAAAAAAAAAAAAGAAAAGATAAATTGGAGCCAATAGGTGGTGTGGTGGTTAAGGTGTTGGACTCCCACACGGCCAACTGCAGTTCAAGTTCTGGGCTTGGTGACGTGCTTTCTCACTCCCCCCCACTTCTCTCTCTCTCTTTCTCTGACTCCCTGTGGTAAGCACGCATGCTGTAGCAAATTTAAATAATAATAATAAATAAAGTGAAATCATTATTTTTTTCTTTTAAGAATTATTTCTTGGAGACCAGCAGGTGGCGTGGTGGTTAAGGTGCGGGGCACTCCCACATGGTCGACCACAGTTCGAGTCCCGGACCTGGTGGCTTCCTTTCTCACTTTCCCTCTCTCTCTTTCCTCCTCTGTGTCTCTCTCTGGTCAAATTAAAATAAATGAGTGAATAAGTAAAATTAAATAAATACTTATAAAAAAGCATTGTTCTTGGGACCAGCAGTTAGCGTAATGGCTATGTCGCTGGACTCCCACGTAGTCGACTGCGGTTCGCGTCCCGGACCCGGCGGCTTAAACTCACGCCGGGCGCGTGTGCGTGCGTGCCCAAGATCCCGAGAGGAGAATGGAGGAGAAGGGATTGTGGCGTGGCCATCCCCCCTGGGGGGTGATTTCCTGCTTTCTATCTCTCTGTCTCTCTCTGTCTGTCTGGCGAGCGCACGCGCCCTATAGCAAAAACCTCTCAAAAAAAAAAAGGATTGTTCTTTATTTAAAAAATTATTTCTTTAATTCCATTTGTTGTTATTATTCTTTTTAATTTGACTAGAGAGAGACAGAGAGAGAGAAAGGGAAAGTGAGAAAGTAAGCCGCCAGGTCTGGGACTGGAACTATGATCCACCATGTGAGCGTCCAGCGCCTTATCCATCACACCACCTGCCAGCCCCTTAAAAAAAAAAAAAAAAAAAAGCCCCCCAAGGGGCCATCAAGTGGCTAAGGCATGCTGGACTCCCACATGGCCAGCCACAGTTCGAGTCCCAGGCCTGGTGGCTTGCTTTCTCATGTTCCCTTTCTCTCTCTGTCTCTCTGGTCAAATTAAAAATAATCATAATGATCAATAAAATTAAATAATTCTTAAGGGAAAAAAAAAAAAGCCAAGCTGTGCGACCATCTCGTCTGTGTGACAAGTGTGATGGGGGCCGGTGAGCATGGCCGAGCAGGGGCCGGGGAGCTGATCCCTAGAAGGATTTCAGCCACAGGGCTCCTGGCCAGGCGGACAGGAGCCGACAGAGGGAGGAGACTGCCCCGGACTCTGTCATCGCTTGCTTTTTCATTTTGGAAACGTGTTTGTGTTATCTGTTTTACATCTTAAGAAAATAGCTGAGGCGGTGGGTGGGGTGGGAAGGGGGAGGGAGGCCAGCAGATGGAGCAGCTTCAGGCTCAGGGATGAGGTGGAGGAGGTGGGAGGGCCCTGCCTGGCTCCCGTCCCAGCCAGCCCCATTGTGACCTCCCCGGCTGCACCCAGGCCTTTGTGACAGTGGCCTGGGGCAGACCTGGGGGCCAGAGGACATCCACACTGCCTTCAGTTAAGAGGGTGGCAGGTCGGGCCAGGCCGGAGCCTGGACCTGGGGTCAGGAAGGGGTTATAGGGAGGGATGGAGCGGCCGAAAGCCCTGGGCCCCTGCAACCACGCCCACCCCAAGTGTGCCCCAGCCCTAGCCTTGAGCAGCCAGGAAGGATGCCTGGAGCAGCCCTGCCAGGGGTTTGTGAGGTGGCCCTGCCTGGTCCCCCTCAGTTCCGCCCACTCTATGGAACCTTCCAGGCCTTTCCCAGCCCCGGGGACAGGGGGCGGGGCGCCCAGGGTGGAGGAGCAGGCACCAGGAACCTTTCTCTCAAGCCAAGAGGGAGAGATACAGCGGCAGAGGGCGAGAGACCCCCCAGGGCCACAACAAGGAGAGATGGAGGCAGAGCTGGGGTGGGGCTGTCCCCTGCACCTGGTGCCAGAGCAAGGGGCGCCCAGGCCGGGGGCAGCCCCCCCCAGCTCAGGACCCAGACCCTGTCCTTGCCCACCCCTGCCGCCTGGGGGAGGGGTCCCGGCCTCACCCAGGGCAGGCCCCTCCCAGCTCCAGTGCAGGCCACTGGGGGCCACAGAACAGTCCTTTCTCCACCTGGAGCAGGAGAACCACAGCCTGGTGAGCGCCCGGGCCCTCGGCCACGGCCCACGCCCCCTCCCTGCCCAAGCCGTGGCTGGGACAGGTCACCCATCTCTCTGCCCCTCGCCCCAGAAAAGGCAGAACCAGGACCTGCGGGAGCAGCTGGGGGCCCTCCTGGGGCCGGGGCAGCAGTTCCTGCCCCTGTGCCCAGAGCACTCCAGCTGCACGGCCCTGGCCTGGGTGAGTTAAGGACAGCGCGTGGGGGGACTGCCCACCTCGGGCTGCCCAGCTGGAGCTGACCCGGGCCTCTCCCACAGCCCCGCGCGCCAGCCAGACCCCCGCCCCCGGAGGACAGGGCGTCCCTGCAGCTGTGCCGGGGGGAAGAGACCTTCGTGCAGCAGTCCCAGGTGGGCCCGGCGGGCAGGGGCGGAGGCTGGCTGGCCGCTGGCCGCTGGCCGCTGACCCTGGCGCTCACACCGCGTCCCTCCCCAGCACGAGCTCCAGCAGATCCGCCTGTCCTTTGAGAGGAAGAAGATGGCCATCACCGAGGTGGCCACCTGGCCCAGGGAGGGGTGTCCGGGGCCCCCCGTGGGTCCTGCTGCTCAGGCCTGACCAGCCTCCCTGCCCCCAGGTGTGGGACGGCGTGGCCGAGGTGCACATGGCCCTGAACAACCAGGCCACCGGGCTCCTGGTAGGTCCCCAGAGGGCCGCACAGGGACAGGAGGGTGCTGGGTGTGGGGTGGGCAGCAGGGTGGGAGGACCCCCCTCACTCCTCTCACCACCCTCAGAACCTCAAGAAGGACATCCGGGGCGTGCTGGACCAGATGGAGGACATTCAGCTGGAGATTTTGGGGTGACGTGCTGGCCTGGGGCCCAGCGTCCTCGTCGGGATGGGGTGGACTAGTCCCCAAACCCCACTCTCAAGCTCCGTAGAATCAAGGCCGGGGGTGGGGCCAGGCTGGGGGTGGGAGGGCGCCCGGTGCTGACCGCAAGACCCCCCACCAGGGAGCGTGCCCAGTGCCGCACCCAGGCCAGGAAGGAGCAGATGGCATGCAGAGCGGTGAGCCCCCCTCCACCAGTCTGGAGACCCAGCCCGCCTGATCCTGGGGCCTGGAGGTGTGGGGGGGCTGCTCCCACTGCAGGAGCCCCCGTCCCAGGAGCCAGGCAACCAGTCCACTGGGAAAAGCTGTTGCAGGAGCCTGAGGGGGTGGCTGAGTGACCAGCACGGACTCCTGCCTGTGGCGGGTCCCCCACCCCAGGCACGCCTGCCCCCAGCGCAGGGCCAGGCTGTGACCGGCTGCCCCCACCCCGGCAGAAAGGGAGGCCACCGCTGGGATGTCCTGAGGGCCTGAAAGGCCAGCTCTGGTAGGTCACTGCGCGGGCAGAGCCCTGTCCCCCCCAGCCGTCCCCGGTGCCCCCTGCCCCCTGACCACCACCGCCCGCAGGCTGCTGGCCCTGAGGCTGCTGCTGGGCGCCCTGCTGGCCTGCACCGCCGCCTACGTGTACGTGGTGGACCCCGCGCCCTTCGAGGGGCTAGTGCCGCCCCTGCTGAGCCGCGCCGCCGTCTGGAAGCTCCGGGCCCTACTGGGCCCCTTCCTGCGCCTGGAGGTGGATGACTTCTTGCCCTTCTAGGCCGGAGGCCCAGCGGCCCCCAGCGAGGAGGAGGCCAGGCGGCCGGTGCCCCGGGTGCCCTGGGCCCTGGGCCACGCCGCCCGCCCACAGCCCGCAGCGCACCGGCCTGGCCAGGAGCTGCGGAGAAGGGGGGAGGCGGGGCTGTCCTGAGGGCTGGGCCTGCGGCTGGACATATAGTGGTGACGCGCAGGGCGTGTGAACTTGTTTCCATGGAGACAGGATGGGGAGGAGGCGGCCACGCTTCCTGAGGTGCCAGGTCCTCCGCACTGGGGGTCCCCTAGGATGGAGCCCCGGCCTCAGCCCCACCCAATGGCCTTCTGCTCCCAGGGGGCTCTGAGTCCTGGGGGTGTGGCAAGAGGGTCCCCACTGGCCGGAACCGCACATGAGGCCCTGGGTCCTTGGGCCTAACCCTCTGGCCAGGCAGTCCAGGGGACCCCAGAGCCAGTGCTCTGCCCCACATCTGCCCTCCCACTGACCCGCGCCCCTCCAACCCCCACCCTGCCAGCTACCCCACCCTCCCCACACAGGTGTGACCACCCCCCTCCTCCCCCCACCCCGGGCAACTGTCCCCTCCCCAACCCAGCGTCCCAGTGCAGCCTCCTGGCACCGCCCAGGGCTGAGACAAGGGGGCCACATTGGTGGACAGAGCTGTGGAGGTAACACTGACGATTTTATTGGGGGGATTCAATTGGGGTGGGGGTACCCTTTAGAACAGAGAACAGCGTTGTGGGTTTCTCATCCCGGAGGGGGAGAAGTAGAGTCACTACCCAGGGTGGACCTGGGACAGGCACCTGCCCAGGAGCGCAGCTGGTGGGGGCACGGCCCTGTCCTGGTCTGGGGGCACCCAGGCCTGGCCAGCCTGGAGACTGCAGGGCTGTCATCTCTGGGTTCAGCCGCCCTGGGTGGGGCCGGGCAGGACGGCTCACCAGGCTGCGGCTTCCAGAAGTTAAGGCATCTGTTCGTGTGCTGGGGCGGGGAGGGGGGAGTGCAGTGACTTTGGGGGGCAACCTGACACCCCAACCCCAGCCCACCCAGCAGAGGCCTGGACTCCCTGGGGGGGAAGGGGCTTGGTCTAAAGTGCTTGGTTGGGCAGGGAGGCTGGGGTGAAGATTGTGCTGGTCCCAGCAGTTCTGGGGCCGCCCCTGTGGGGTGTTGACCCCCTGCAGCAGGCGGGGGACTTCCTGAGGTCACTTGGACACAGGGGCATGGGCCCTGGCAGGCTGGGAGTCACTCAAGATGTGACTGGCGGAGACGGGAACCCCCAGCCCACACCCAGCCTCACTCCGGCGTCTGCGCAGCCCAGCCGCCTGGGCCACCCCGGCCGGAGTCGCCTCCTCGGCGTCCCACTAGGGCCCAGAGAGGCTGGGGAAGAGGCTGGATGCGGCCGAGTGCAGGCGGCATATGGCCCCGCGGGGGGGCGCCCCAGTGGCCGGGGTCCAGGGGGCCCGCAGCGGTGGCCGGTCCTCGGGGCGGCCCAGGTAGCACAGGTGCAGGCCGGGGGGCACCCTGGGCTGGCCACGCCGCCCCCATCCACGGCTGCAGGTGCCGATCCGCCCCCTGAGCAAAAAGGTGGAGGTCAGCATGGACGAGGCAAGGGTCCGAGGCCCAGGGCACGCCCTCGGCCTGAACCCCAAACACCTCCCGCGCTGGCCAGCCCCGGCCCCAGGCCCCCAGGCCGTGCTCAGGATGACCGCGCCCATCCCTTGCGTCCGGCAGCACGAGCAGCCCTGTCTGCCCCCCACACACTTCCCTCAAGCCCCTGGGTTCCCGGGACGCCACTGGGGCGGCCGCAGCCCCAGCCTCTCCCCTAACGCCTGTCACTGCCAGGAATGCCACAGACCCAGGGCGGGAGGCCCTCGCGCTCGCCAGCCCGCGAGCACTCGAGCAGCCCAGCCACTCAGAACCAGAGAGAGGACCACGCTGACCCCGTGCACACCCAACGGCCGCCACCGCCTCACCAAGAGCCTGACCCCTGCCCTTCCCCAACCCCCGGGACCCCACAACAGCCCTGGCCTTGCCCAAGGAAAGGATTGAAATGACTCTTTTTCTTTTTTTTTTTAATAAAATTATAGATATATAGATGTAGATATAAAAACATAAAACAGACACAAGGCAAGCGGACGCTGTCGTGTGCTTACTCAGGTCCCTGACGCCAGGGGGAGCGCGGACCCCTCCCCGTGTGCTCTCCACACGGCTCCCACAGCGCCCGCGGGCCAGGGCAGGGAGGGCTTGCATGCCGTGGGGTGGGGATTCTCCAGTTTGGCAGGGAGGGCCTGAGGGCTGGGACGGGGCTGTGGGTCTTGCCAGCCCCCCGTGGCAGCATCAGGGGGCCCCGTGCCCACGTCCACCCGCGCTCCGTAGCCTCCCACAAGAGCATAAAGCAGAGGTTAAGGCTTCAATGAAAGGGGCAGCAGTGGCCCGAGCACGAACACACCAGACGCGGCACAGCAGCTCAGCACACAGACACGGGACACGAGCCCACTGGCCGGGCAAGACGGGACACACAGAGCCGGGACCCCGCCGCAGCGGCCTGTCACCTGTCACAGCCCGGAGAAGGCTGGGCTCCCTGCAGAAGCACTGGCTTTGCCAAGCTCCGAGCCGGACGGGTGAGGCCCTTGTCTGGGAGCCTATAGGGACCCGGGTGCCTCTAGGCCACAGCGACCCTCCGTAAGGAGTAAGCGGGGCCCTGGGGTGGTGGGGGAGCGGCCTAGTGACCATCGGGGGGACGTGGGTGACAGCGGAAAGAGGAGGCCCCGTGCAGTGCTGCCTCACCCGGAGCCCGTCTCCAGGAGCAGACGGGTGGACGGACAGGCCGCGGGCGCCGGGCGGCTTGCAGAGGCGTGCTCTCTCCTGCGGCTGCGTCCACACCAGGCCTGGGCAGCCCCCTCTCCCCAGGGCAGAGGAACCAGTGAGGAAGGGGCTGCGGCGGGGTCCGGGTCCGCGTGCACCATGGCGGATGGACGGCGCTCGGTCCTCACACCGAGATCTCGTACGTGGTCCCCCCCACGCCGGAAACCTTCTTAACCAGCGTGTGCCTGGCGGGGCTGGCGGAGGGCCCTGGGGGGCCGGCAGCAGGCCCCAGCCGGGCCAGGCCCGGGGACTGCCCGTTAAGCTTACTTGGGGGGGTCTTCAGCTGAGGGTGGTCCCTGCATCAAAACAAGCACACACACGCACGCACACGGTCAACAGGACCACGAGGAGACGGAGGACGGTGGAGGCGGCAGGACAGGTGACGCAGACACAGACGGGAACTCCAAGCTGGCACGGCCTGAGACGCGGAACCCCCGGCAGCCCATCCTCTGAACTGGCCGTCCCCACCGCCCAGAAAGTCGGGGGAGGGTACAGAGCCCGCCGGGGGACACACAGACGAGGTCAGAACTGCCATCGCCGGCCTGGTATGCTGAGCTGGGCACCCCGCGATGGCCCTGTCTGGACCCTCCCGGCCCCCTCTCAGGAAAGAGGGACTTGCCCTCCCTTCCTGCTCAGCTGTTTCTGACCTCGCTCTCGGGCGCCGCGGAGGATGGAGCCCCTTCGTGCCCCGGTCACCACCTTCTGGACCTCTGGCTCTGCACCCCTCACACTCACCATGGCGACCTCTCCCCGGGGCCCACGGAAACCACACAGATTCCCGGCAGCAGGGGCCGTGCCTGGGGCCAGATCCCTGCAGCTGCACCCCCGGCCCTCCGTGGCCAGGTGGCCTGACCCGAGGTCTCCCCGGGACCTTGACAGCAGAGTACCAAGCTTGTGCTCAAGGCTGCAGGCCCGGAGGGCAGTGCCTGGTGGTGTGGCGTGCAATGCCTGGGGACGCGGCGGCCCTGGCTGCGCTGTGCTCCACTCTCCTGCGTGGGCCTTCCTGCCCTCCTCCCGGACCCCTTGGGGGCCTGGAGCCAACCCACCTCTCTGGGCCTGTTTCCCATCTAGGAGCAGAGAAGGCCTCTTTCAGGGGACTTCACGCCCCACCGGGCCAGGCTCCAGCACCTAGGGCAGCCCATCTACCTCCTGGGGACACCGAGCCCTGACCTCCAGAGACACAGCGAAGCTGGCCCGGAGAAGCCCTGAGCAGACCGAGAAAGTCTGGGCCTACGGCTGGAAGGAGCCTGCGCTGCCATGTGGCACCAGCTCTGCAGGAAGAGGCCCTAGGCCCTTCCATGTGCCAGGTCTGTGCATCTCTGAGAGCAGGGAGACTGAGACGTCGGGCTTGGAAAGTAACCCTCCTGCCTCCATCTCTAAGTTCCTAGGGTGTCCACGGGGCTGCCTGGGGGCCTTCAAGGCATGGCAGCCCACCCCGGCCCATCCCTGGGAGCAGCCACAGGTCTCCGGGATGACCCCCGAGTGCCCAGCCGAGAGAGGCCCCACAGGCCGCTGGCCGGCTGCCCCATGCCGGGAAGCCCACCCACTGCCCCGGGCACCCACCTCTGCACAGCCAGCGTGGGCGGAGGCTCCGGGAGGTCCGTGTGGATGAAGGCGACGGCTTTGGGGCCCGAGTAGGAGGGCGAGCGGGGAGTGCCCGGTGGGGAGGGCAGGCCCTGGCGGGCTGGCGACCTGTGTGAGCCGCTGCCCGGGCGGGGCCCCGGGGCGCTGCTACTGGCCTGGTCGGCCTGCAGGGAGGAGGACGACGTCCGCGGTGCCCGGCTCACGGCGCTGGACAGGGAGGACAACGACGTCTGCAGGGCGGGGTTGCGGGCTCCGCCGAAGCCGGGCCCGGCCACCAGGTCATCCCTGGAGCCGTAGCGCAGCGCGGGGCCGCGGGGGCCCTCGGACAGCACGCTGGCCTGCT
Source organism: Tupaia tana (assembly GCA_026018925.1). NCBI lineage: Eukaryota > Metazoa > Chordata > Mammalia > Scandentia > Tupaiidae > Tupaia > Tupaia tana. The sequence goes on along the minus strand of JAKSZU010000026.1, from coordinate 29,607,839 downwards.
GCAGGCTGTAGGAGCTGGGCGCGTCGTAGACACCCGAGTCGCCGAAGAGCGAGTCGGCCTGGGACCGCAGGAGCCGCTCCCGCTCCTCCCTGTCCTTGCGCTCCTGGATGGAGGCCATGATGGTCCGGGACAGGTTGTCGTAGCGCACGGGCGAGGGCTCCCGCGGCCGGGGTCCCAGCACGGGGCTGAAGCTGCGGGGCGGCGGCCGCGGGGGGTCGCCCGCCGCCCCAGGGTGCAGGTAGGGCGAGCGGTAGCTGGCCATGCCGACCGAGGGGTGGGCCGGGCACGCGTGGCCGCCGGGTGAGCCCGGGTTCAGCAGGCTGTCGTAGGACAAGCTGCCGTTGCGGTTGGGCAGTGCGTGGGGGGCGAAGATGCCACGGTGGGGAGTGGGGGGCCCTCCCTCGGAGCGCAGGGGCTGCAGGGCCACGTGGTCCCCGCCCCGACGGCTGGCGGCCTTGAGACTGAGGGAGCGCAGAGCACCCGAGAAGGCATCGGTGGCGCTGAGCGGCGGGGGACGGCGGGTAGGCGGTGTGCAGGCCACCGGCCCCGTAGTCAGGGAGGTCCAGGCTGGGCTCGGACACGAAGTCCAGGCTGTGGATGCTGTCGTCCCCCAGGGTCAGGGAGTCAGGGCCTGGGACCTGGGGAGAGAGGGTCCTCTCAGTGCCGCCCAGCACCGCCCCGTGGAGGCCACCATCGTGTCCGCCATGGGAGGAAGTGGGTACGGAGCAGGGCACAGCAGCCTCGGAGAGCGGGGGCCTGCAAGAGAAGGCCACGTGGGACCTGCCACTGGTGGTCCTGGGGAGGGGCCAGACCTCAAGGAGATGCACCCAAAGCCGTACAGGAGCACCCCAAGGATGAGGGTGGGGTTCTGCTGCATGAGGACAGAGCTGGCTGCTACCTACGCCCGGAGCCCCCAGCCACGGGGCCACCTGCTCAGGACAGCCACAGGAGGGGCGGACTCGTGTGGCCTCTGATTGAGGCTCCTGGGCTTGGGCTGGGGAGAGCACCCCAGGGACTCATAGCCTGACAGGAGGAGGAGCAAACGTGACCTCAGTCAATGCACTTGACAGTCCCGGAGAGCAGTGATGGGCGGGGTGTCCAGAGCCTCCGCTTTCCGACAGAGCCGTCCTTCCCGCAGGAAGGGCTGTGGATGCCGGCAAGGCTCGGACCCTGCCAGGGAACCCCAGGCTCACCACGCGGCCTAGCAGCCCCTGAGACAGGCTGGAGCAGGCCCTGGACCCCGAGGGAGAGGCCCCAGGGAGGCGCTGGTCTAGATGGAGTGCACAGCCCCAGGCCTGCCTCTTGGCATCGCCCTGAAGGACGGATGCCAGCCACTGGATGGCTGCTCGGAGCTCAGGACCACTCCTCAGGCTGCCCCACAGGGACTCAGGCGACTTATGTGACTGAGGAAGAATTGCTTCTCAATCCTGTCTCGAATTCTTCCGAGGCCTTCCCGTGGGCCTTCCAGAGTGACTAATGGTGGAATTCCAGGCACCCTGGGGGCGGCCGCCCACCAGCTCTGAGCAACACTGGCCAAGGGACAGAGACGCCAGACCAAAACTGCCTGTGACAGCCCCACCCAGGACACCCAGGACACCCCGCCCTGCGCTTTTCTTTTTTCAAGAGAGATTTTGGCTATAAGGAGTGTGCGCACACCAGAAAGAGAGAAAGAAAGCGAGACATCACTCCCCCGGGGGACAGCCGCATCGCAATCCCTTCTCCACTGTCTACTCGGGACCTTGGGCGTGCGGGCACAAACGCGCAGGGTGCCCAGCGTGGGACTGGGCCGCCAGGTCCAGGACTGGAACCGCGGGTGACTACGTGGGAGTCCAGCAACGTAGCCACTGCACCATCTGCGGGTCCCACCCTGATCCTCTTCAGTGGCCGACCTCACGGTGCCTGCAGGGTGTCCTGCTCCAGTGCACAGGTCCCTCTGTGAGCCAGGCGGGGCTGTCTGGGGAGGTGTCCAGGGGGCCCTTCCAGAGGGTGGGCTGGAGCTTCAAAGGGGGGCCTCCATACCTGCTCACCAGGCCCACAGAAGGGGGCCTTGGGAGCCGTGGGGAAGGCCGGCCTGAACTTGTACATGGCAGGCGTCGGGGGGCTGGTCCTCCGCACAGACAGGGCGCTCTCTGCAGAGACAGACCGCTATCAGACCGGGGCGGTGCAGGGTCCAGCCACGCCCGCCCCCAGCTGCCCCCACTTCACCAGCACTGCCAGGTCGGGGGGTCTGCAGGTCGCTGCTGAAAGTGCCGGCCTCTATCTTGGGGGGCAGCGGTGGTCCCAGATCCAGCGGCTTCTCGTCCAGCCGGTCCAGGCTGCCCTTGGACTGCAGGGGGTGGGGTCAGCGGTGGGCGGGGCTTACTGGGGCCTCCTTCCTGGGGTCCCCCCTCCCAGCCCACGCCCACCTTGCTGCGGCCCAGGCCGGCCTTCAGCCCGTTGTCGCTCAGCTTGACCTTGAGCGGCGCCGTCCGCTCCAGGATCTCGGGCCTAAGGAAGGGCGGCTTCAGGCTCACGGGCAGCGGCAGGCGGGGCGGCTCCACCACGTACCTGTGCCAGGGCGGAGGGTCAGCAGCCAGGCTGCCGGACACTGGACACACCCGAGGGCAGGGCCCACCTACCCCAGCCGCCCTGCCCGCCGGGCCTCACCGGGGCGCCAAGGGGCTGCACAGCACATGCTCCACGTTCCCATAGCAGCCTCGGGTGAAGGGGTTCACGCCCCCGCGGAACTTCCCCGTCACCTGTGGACACGGGACCCTCAGCCAGCCTGGCCACCCCGGTCCTGGCTGGGCTGGGCAGGGGAGCAGGCAGGGACGTCACCCAGGTCGCCCAGACAGTCCTGCGGGAAGCTGTGGAATCTCTAGGCCAGAGTCACAGCCACTGCGGTCCACGGACAGAGGGTGCACAGGGACTGGAACAGGGGTCCCCCAGGAGGTCTCGGGGCTAGCGTGTCCTCCCGCCACCCTGCACAGGCCACCTCGGGCAAGGTTCTGTAGCCCCGTCCCCCTCGCTGTCCCTGAGCGGCCCACCCCATGGGGTCTGCACCTGCTCGTTGGTGGTGCGTCCCCGAGTGACCAGCACCACGTGGAAGCCGGTGAGGCCGATGACCGGGATGAAGAAGAGGCCGGCCACGCACATCACAGCCATGCTGGCCCGTTAAGGCCAATGGCCGCGGGCAAGGACACAGTGGGCCCCGTCACGGTGCCTGTGGACAAACGCGCCCCCTGCCCACCCAGCGACGGCAGTCCACCCGCTGGGGCTCCCTGGGCAGCTGACCCACCCCTCGGGGGCCTCGACTTCCCCTGTGAGACACATCCCGGCCCACGCTGCCTTTGCAAAGGGGTGACAGGGCCCAAGGATACGTGATGGTGGTGTGGGCGGCACCCAGCCCCTCGGCGTGGTTCAGCACGTAGACCAGGCCGAAGGCCACGACGCCCACCATGTGCGCGCTGAGCGACAGCAGGAACAGGAAGAAGTAGCGGTAGTTGCGGCGCCCGATGCAGTTGTTGACCCAGGGGCAGTGGTGGTCAAAGTCCTGGCGGGAGCAGCGTGTCAGGGCACCCGGCCAGGGGGCTCGGCGCGGGGCTGGGGGCGCGGGCGGCGGGCGGTCACCTCCACGCAGTTGTCGCAGACGCTGCAGTGGGAGCAGCGCGGCGGGCGGTAGAAGTGACAGGTGGCACACCACTTGAGGCGGACCTGGATCCCCCGCACGTCCACGTTCTTGTACAGCGGGGCCCGGAAGTCGTCCTCCTTGTCTTCGTCCTCGTCCGCTGCAGGGTAGGGGCGCGGGGCGGCGGGAAGGTGACTTTCCTGGCAGAAGACGCCCTCTCCGTCTCCGCGGGGCCCACCCACTGGGAACCCCTGTGTTCCCCCAGAACTGAGCGTGGAGCGGCCCCAGCCCTACCTCGGGGGAAGACGCCAGGGTCCATGAAGGTGGCCATGCTGAAGTTGGCCAGGACGAAGAGGAAGATGATGCCATTGTAGACGGGCACGGCGGGGGACACGGCTCGCGTCAGCCACGGGCACCTGTGGTGGCAGCAGGGTAGAGAGCGGGGCCTGAGAACACGGCCCGGCCACGGGCCCAGCCACGTGGGTGCAGGCTGGACGGGCTGGGCTGGGGCGGGACTCTGCTGCCCACCCCCGTTTGTCCTCTGCGTGACCACTGCATGGGGCCTGCGGCCCGCACACCCGCTGACCCCACAGCCCCCGTGGTGGCTGTCTGAGGCTCTGAGAGGCCTTGGGCTGGGGGTGGCCGCATACAACCTCCTGGCACAGCCAGACCCTTTCCTGGGCTCCCCTGCCCTGGGCACGGCACAGGCAGGAGGTGGGAGCCCGGGGCGGGACCTGAGCCAACAAACGACCCCCTGAGACGGGCAGAGGATAATGGCCCACCCCGGCAGCCTCAGCCAGCCCCGGGCCTCCCCAGACCTGCCCGTAACCCAGTACGACTCCCGTGCCAGGAAGATTCTGGGGTTCAGGGAGCCCCAGTCCGTCAGAAGTGGCACAGGGCACAAGCCCAGTCAGGCAGCCCTCCTCTGAGTTCGTTACCTCCCTCTCCAGATGGCAGCGCACAGCACTGGAGACTGGGGAAAAGCGCAACGCCCCCCCCACCCCTTTTCATCTCTCACTACCCTCAGCACTTGCTCCAAAGTCGCCCCCTCTTCCGGGAAGCCTTCCAGGACTGCTGGCTCTCCTCCACGTCCTCCCTGTAAAGATCTTGCACTTCCTGAAGGACACCCTCCTTAGTTCATAGGGCCATACCAGAGTCCTCTTTGGGGAGACCGGCCAGTCCTCAGGCCACACAGCCTGCACCCCCCACCACCACCACCAGACCCTGCAGCAGGACCTGGATCCACCCGCTCACCTCCGGAGAAGCCCCTCTGGCACGCAGGCTTTGCTACTCTCCCTGCGGAGTTGGGGGGGACCTTCTACAGCACCCCTGGCCATGGGGACAAGGTGAAAGCGGCCGCTGGCGTGGTGAGCGGGGCCCACCGCCCAGTGCACACCGGCCACGTGTGCCCACGCCTGCCTTGGCCAGGAGCCAGCCCCGCCGCCCCGGCAACCACCTCCACCACAGCAGAACTTCGCTATTTTTAGTGGAAAGCGAGAGGCTATTTAAAGATGTGCTTCCCACGGCAGCACCTCGGCGGGCCAGGAGCCCGAGCTACCCCTTCCTCTTCTCCGGGGCCCGGCCCTCATAGGTGGACACACGGCCCGGGCACATGGCCACAGGTTCCCTCTGCCGCGAGGGCCTTCCCGTGGCCCAGCAGCCTGGAGTGCTCGCCGCCCTCGCCCCCGCCCCTGCCTGGCACACGGACGGCTCAGAACACGCTTGCGGCCCAGGACAGCGGCCCGGGGCACAGCGCTCCGCAGTGCCCCGCGGCGCCCGAGTCACAGGGAAGCCGGAGTGAGGTTCCTTGGTTGGCCGGCATGCATGTCTGTGACCTGCGCTGACACGGGAGGCTGGAGTCACGGCACGAGACCCTACTGAGGGAGCCTGACCCCCTCATGTGCTCTTTCTCATGAAATAAACTTTAAAAACCCATGTCCACCAGGGCCAGCAGGTGGCATGGTGGTGAAGGCGCTGGACTCCCATGTGGCCAAATGGGGTTTGAGTCTCGGACCTGGCGGCTTGCTTCCTCACTGTCCCCTCTCTCTCTGGTGAGCACACCTGCCCTATAGCAAATTAAATGATAATGATAAATAAAATTAAGTAATTACTTGGGGAAGGAATGCACGCTTACGGCCTCTAATCCAATGCCACTGAGCACGGTGGCCCCTACACTGGTCACCCCGCACGGCAGGGCACCGGTGTACACAGCTGTGGGACAGCCTCGCGGGCAGATGAGATGCCACACAAACGGCCACCCAGCCCTCCGGGGAGCAGTGGGGCCCCACAGACCTCGTGCCAGCGAGCTCCCCACAGTCTCTGGGAAGGGCTGGCTACTTAACGTGCAAGGCGGAAGTGCAGGCCCTTGTTTAACAAGCTCAGAACTTCCAGCAGAGTATGAAACCACGCGCACACCCGCGTAGAGCCGTGGGGCCGGACAGACACTGAGGAGGGGGGCATACAGCACAGGCGGGCAGGTGCAGGGCGGGAGGGTCCACGGGGAGGCCCAGCACACGGGCTCCGTCGTCACAGATACGCTGTGTGCTCAGTCCTCCCAGCGTGACAAAGGAACAGTGTCTGCCCTCCTGATTTGGAGACGGGATCTGAGGCTCGGATCCCATGGGCCGGTCTGCTCTGAGTCGGGCTTCCAGCTGCGTCCCAGCCTTGATTCAGGCCAGGCTCAGGGGTGGGCTCCGTGCCAGCCCGGGCAGACCGATGTCTGAGCCTCAGTTTCCCCCACCACATGGGCTGGACGGTGGCCCCGAGCGAGGTGCCTGCGGGGTGGGGGCGGCAGCCACGCAGCGTTTGGGAATCTGCACTGTGACTGGGCAGCACCAGCAGCGAGGGTGGCCTCTGCCCAGCGACTTACCCACACGCCGTGAGGGCTGCGGTGGTGCCTCGGCTGCCTCGGACCCGCGCCCACCACCTCCAGCCCCCTGGGCTTGACTCAAAGCCCAGGATCGGGCACTGTCCGTCCCTCTGGGCTGTCCCCAAACCTGGTCCCACCAGCTCGGCCAGTGGGCCATGCCAGAACTCAGGAAATGTGGGCTAGCTGGGAAAGGAGATGGGCACGAACATGTGCACAGACACACGTGTGTGGACACAGGTGTGAACACACGTGCACACATGAATATACTCTAAGGCATGCGTGTAGACAGGTGGCCGCATGCATGTATAAGCATGAATACACAGGCATGCACACACAGATAGCGTCCCCGTGCAGAAGGCACATGTGCATACACACAAACACGTCCTGTGAGGTACATACGAGACACATGAACCCATGTGTGTGCAGGCATGTGCACTTGTGTGTACACAGACACAGCCACGCGGACACACGCGCACACTCACTGACACACAGATGTGCTGGTGTGCACACGGACACCGCCCCCGACCCTGGCTCAGCTGCTCCTCGCTGGGTCCTTGGACAAGTCCCTGCACTTCCCTCTGCTCCCCTGTGGACACGGCAAGTGTGAGGACACAGGACATCTGAGGACACAGGAGGACACGTGAGGATACACAAGCACATGGACGGAAACCTGAAGACATAGGAAAGACATGCAGAGATGCAGGAAGGCGCACGGGGACACATAGGGACACGCTAGCTCGTCCTGGGCTTAAGAAGGCTCCTGTCTACAGGGACGACAGCCTGTCCCTGCGGGCCTGACAGTGCACACCAGCCCGCCCTGCCCCAGCCTGCTCTGGGAAGCCCCTAGCAGGTCCCACCCCAATCTGGCAACTCCTGGCATTGCAAGAGGGTCAACAATAGGCAGGGGGACGAGAGGGTGGCGACACAGCAAAATGTGGTGCCCTGCAAAGCTGACCCACACGGAAAGGTTCCAGTTCGTGTCTGAAGACCTCCCTGAGTGCACTGGGCATGTGCATGCCCGTGGTCTGGCTGGACTGCAGCACCAAGAACCTGATGGAAGCCCACCTGCTCGCTCGCGCTCTCACGGCCGTGGAAGAAGTAAAGAAATACATTTAAAAAAGAGAGAGCGAGATGTAGGGCCAGCAGGCGGCGTGGCGGTTAAGGCACTCAACTCCCACATAGCTGATCGCAGTTCGAGTCCTGGACCTGGTGGCTTGACAATCATGCTCCCAAGTATGTGCCTGTGTGCCCAAAGCCCCAAGAAGAGAATGGAGGAGAAGGGATTGCAGTGTAGCCATCTCCCCTGTGGGGTGATTTCTCACTTTTCCTCTGTCTCTCTGTTTCTCTCCATGAGTGTACATGCCCTAAGGCAAAAACCTTCCAAAAAAATTTAAAGAAACAGGCAGGCTACAGGTCTCTGGGCCATAGGTGGGGCATTTGGCCTTTGCTGGTGGGGCAGGGGCTGGCCCCCGTCCCATGGCCCCTTTCTGGCTGGCTTGGGCCACACTGCCAGTTGATGGCTGGTGGAAGAGGGCAGCTCTGAGGCTCCCGGCCCCCCAGGTCCAGCCCTCGCCTCCCGAGCGTCAGGGCCGTGGGCCAGGGAACGCGCCACCACCGAGGGCCCCACCCAGGTTGAGTCCGCCTGGGCCTGCAGGGAGACACCGCCCAGAGGGGGGGGACTGTCGGGACAGAGAATGTCTGCCACCGCTAAATGTGGAACGGAAAATTTTAACTCAGACGTTTCATTTAAATCAAGTTCTTCATTAGCACCATGTGCGTCTGAGAGCGGCCCTCGGCCAGGCTGGGCTGGGCAGGGCTCCGGGCTGTGGGGCACCTGCAGCCACCTGTCCGACCCCCACAGACATCTGGGCACAGGGGGAAACTGAGGCTCATGGTATCCCGGGCTGGGAGGGCTACACTGAATTCCGGCCCCAAGACCCCAGCCCACCTGGGCCCACCAGTGCTGCCCTGGCTGGGCCTCCACACATAAAGAGGGTTCGGGCCCATCTGGAGACGACCTGCACCACCCCAGATGTCCCAGACGGCCCACCACGTCCCCTGGTATTCACGGGGTTCTTGTCAAAGTGGCTCTAAGGGGGACAGGGGCGGGCCAAAACTTAGCCTGGGAGTCTTCCAACCCTTGCGGCACCTGAGCTGGCCTGACCGTGCCAGGCTGAAGGGCTTCTGGGGCCAAGGAGGAACCAACCCCGGGGAGCCTTTCTGGAGCACAAGTGCCTTAGAATCCGTCCTGGGCGAGTACCCCATCCTCAGAGGGAAACGCCCCACGTTCTGGGCATCCTCGCCGTGCCCAGCCTCTCCCGGACACACGGCTCAGTGTCCTGCCGGCCCCACCCCCTCAGTGAGCCCTCTGGGGCGCTGGCTCTCCGTCCCGTCTGGTAGGTGAATGAATCCTCCTGGAAAGGGCAGCTCAGGCTGGCTGCGTGTGGGGGGTGGTAGGGAGGTCCACCATGCAGTCAAGTCCCAGAAACAGAAGACGGGAGCCCCGTGTGGAGCAGGGTGGGCACTGGGGGCACAAGAGGGCTGCCCTGAAAAGGTGACTCGCATGACACAGCTGCCCCCTCCTGGCTGGACCCCAAATCCGCAGCTTACAGATCTACCCAGCACAGCCCTTCTCGGGAACTGAGCCACCGTGGAGCCCACAGAGGAGCTCGGGCAGGCCAAGGCCCCCACGCCATTCAGGGAGTGTGGCCCTGGGGTTGGGGCTCGGGGGTGGGCACTGAGCCTCGCCAGGTGGGAGCCGCAGAGAGGATCAGGTGGACCCCCAAGCCCCCACGCTGCCCCTTCTCCAGGTGCAGGCTGGCAATCACAGCGGACCACACTCGGGGAGGGCACAGGAGTGGCCCAGAGGGAACCCACATCTGGGTCAGAACTCCAGCTGCAAAACCAGAGGGAGGAAGGACAGGCTTCTGTGTGGTGGAGCAGCCTCAGCGCCCACACCCGGACCGGGTCAAGCTCACCAAGCAGCCTTAACAGGTGTTCTGAGGTCACCCGTGAGCGGGCCGGCCAGCGTGGCCTCGGCTCGGCCAGGGCGCTGCAGAACTGCCACTTGGCCTGGAGAAGCCCCCCAGGAGTAAATGTGGGGAGGACTTTAATTCCTCTAAACATTCTCTCCGAGCTTCCTAAGTTCTCTACCAAGCAAACATGTTCCCCATCAAGTCACAAGAAGCCTTCGGGGAGTGCGAAAGTAGACAGACTCCCTGGCCAAGGCCCTGCGGGGATGGGCCTAGTGAAGAAGCCCCACACCCTCCCTGGGTCACTCCCAGCAGCCCACTGCCCCAGTGACAAGAACACAATGCTCATTGGAGCCAGAAATAAGCCCGTCCACACAGAACGTTTTTAAACACGCCCTCGGCAGCCGGCAGCGCCCACCTAGCTCCAGCCTCTACCCAATTCCGGCATGCCCACAGCTGCCACCCTCACTCTGCAAAGGTGAAAGGGCATCGGGAGGCCCTGCCCACCTGTCGGAGCTGCCCCACTTGAAGACACCCAGGCTGCCTCTCAGCCTCGGACTTGGGGGCGGGGTGGGAGTGAAGATGGGCACCCGGAGCCCCCAGGTCTTCATGCCTCGAGGATCCCCAGGGTGATCCATGACCACGGAGCGCCCTGCCATCAGCCTGCCACCCTGGTCTGGAGCCTGCCAGTGTCTCAGAGGAAGGGTCCCCCTGCCTGCTGCCGTCGGCACTCCTTCCCACAACTAGGACCCTGGCCTCGAGGTCCCAGTGCCCACTATGGCCAGCCCAGGGAGGGGAATGTGCCAACGACGGTCCTGGCTGTGACCTGGCCAGCGCCCTCCAGGGAGACCTGAGTGGACAGGGAGGCTACTTGGCTTCTTGAAAGAAAGGCCAAGGCAGGGCAGAGGGACCCCGGGGCAGGGTCACCAGCGGCTATGGGACAGGCACGTGGCAACCGGGCCAGCCCACACCTCCGCGGGAACAACTTGGCTCTGTCCGGGCGGGCAGCCGGGAGGGGACCCAAGAGGCGCCCACGGCAACTACCAGGCACAGAGGGCTAGCGGTTCCAAGCGGCCCACGTCCCCTGCGCCCAGCAGGGAGGGAAGGGCTCCAGCCACACCCTGGGTAGCCCGGCGCCCCTGTCCCGACCCAGCGCCGGCCCGGCCTCCGGAGGAGCCCGCCTGCAGGAGTGTCCCCGCACACCCGCTCACCTGCCCGCTGCCGCAGGCCCGGTGCTCCCGGCCTCGGCCCCTCGGCACAGGGTGGGGTCCTGGGGCCCGCAGCCGCCCCGCCCGGCCCCGCGCCCGCCCCCGCCCGGGTCCGAGCGCGGCCTGGCCCTCGCCGCCCGCCGAGCCGCCCTGCCCCGGACGCGGCCGACTCACGTGAACACGAAGAAGAGGGTGCTGGAGCCGACCAGCAGCGCGGCGGCCGTGGCCACCGGGATGTACTTGGCAGGTTTGAGGCGCGTCCCGGGGCTGCGGGGCATCCTGGGCGCCGCGCCGCCGCATCCCTCCCCGGGGCCGGGCAGGCGGGCCGGCCGGGTCGGGCCGGGGTCGGGCGGGCGGGCTGGACGCGGCGCAGGACCCGCGGCGGCAGCGGCGGCGGCGGCGGAGGAAATCCCACCCCACGGGCGGCGCGGCGGCGCGCTGATGTCACAGCGCCCCTTAAGGTGGACCGCAGGGCCGGGGCCGCAGAAGCGGGCCGGGGGCGGGGCCAGGCGGGCGCGGGGCGGGGCCGGCGCAGGGGGCGGGGCGCCGGGACTTCCAACCCCGGCCTGGCCGCCCTGCCTGGGCCCCACGCACGCGCCCTCCGGTCCTGGGAGCCTCGGAGGGGCGGGGTCGCTCGTGTCTCCGGTGCCCCGGCCTGGCAGGTGGCTGCAGCCGTCGCACCACGCAGGCCTTGCCCCCCCGGGCGCCCGGGGATGGTCAGGCCCGCTGCTCCCAGCGCGCAGGCCCGGCGCTGCTGTCGGCGCGAGCCCCATCCTGGGCCTCTGTAAGCTCAGAGCTTTCCCTAGACACCTCGGGCACGTCCCGGGGCAGGCTGGTGGTGGCCCCTGCTCCAACCTATTCCTAGATACGGTCAGCGGCCTCTGGTCTAGGGTCCCCTGCATTCTCAAAGGTCGGGAGGGGCTTGTGACACTGCAGGGCCATTGTGGTGGTTTATCCCCTGCTCTCGCAGCCAGGGTCACTGTGCTAAACTGGGCCAGGTAAGTGGGTAGGTGAGCGGCCCCTGTGTCCCAGCCCAAGCTACAGACTGAGCAGGTCCCTCAGCCTCCCCGAGGTCCCCTCGGGAAGTGCCAGCACCCTACCTGGTCCTGGATAGGCCAGCGTGCAGGCCCACCTCCTGCAGGAAATCCCACCCACCGCGCTGGGCGCTGCGGCTTAAGGTGGACCAGCCAGGGTCCGCGAGGGGTGGGCAGGCTAGGCCGGGCAGCAGGGCTGGCCTCCTGGCTGAGGGGCCCCCAGGCCTGGACGTGGTGGGGACGTTGGTCAAGCTTACCACCTCCCCAGAGAGGGTCTGCGTCCTCTGCCTCTCCATCATGCCCCTAGTGGCCACTTTGAAACTTGGACCCCTCCCCAGTTGGGAGCCTGGGTATCTGCTCCTCTAGCTTGAACCCTGTGGCCAGGCCCCAGCCCCATCCTGCCATCCTCCTGCAGGCCTGGGCTCCTTGGCCTGGTGGCCCCCTGTGTGCCTGTGATCCACCAGCCCAGCCCCTGGGCCATTTTCAGGAAGAAACCAGGGACTGGCACAGGACTGGAGCCCTTGACCCCGCTGGTGGTGGTGGTGTCAGGCCGTCGCTCCTGGGTGTCACCTCTGCTCTGCAGGACACCCCCCTCTGGGAGGCCTGCACAGGGGTTCCCAGCACTGCTGGGGGCGCTGCGGCAGTGGAGGAGTCCCAGGACTGGATGGTAAAGAGCAGACTCCACCTGGAACAGATGCTTCCTCCACTCAGCCCTCCAGGGGGTCTGCCGGGGCTCCCAGGGCTAAGAATTCATTCTGAACTGCCTCCCCTCCTCTGCCTCTGCCCCCCACAGCCCTGCACACACAGGCCCCAGCACCCCACAGGTGGTACACTTCACATGGAGCCTGTCAGGGTCTGGGTCCTGTGTGGGGTGCCGGGGTAGCCACCTCCCACTGGGCTGGCATTTTACGGCGGGGCAGGACAGCGGGGCAGCTGTACAAGGCCACACTTGGTGAGGTTGCCCCACGTGGGAAGGGTCTGGGTTCGAGTTCAGAGACCTGAGTACACTGGGCGCGTGTGCCCATGACCAGACTCATGCTCACAAACGGGGGCCAGCTGAGGCTGGGTAGATCGTGGCAAGATCCTGGTAGGGGCGCTTGCTCAGGCTCTCTCTCACTCAAGGAAGAAACAACTTTAAAAACAAAACGAAACCCAAAAAAAGGACCAGCAGGGGGCATGGTGGCTAAGGCACTGGACTCCCACATAGTGGACTGCAGTTTGAGTCCCGGACGTGGCAGCTTGAATATCATGCCAGGTGCATGTGTGCGTGTCCCAAATTCCAGGAGAATGGAGAAGGGATTGCAGGGCAGCCATCACGGTGGGGGTGGGGTGGGGTGGTGGTTTCCCTTTCCTTTTCACTGTCTGACAAGCACAGGTAGGTGTCCTATGGCAAAAACTAAACAAAAGCCTAACACAGTCAGGGGAGGAGAAGGTGCCCATGTCCACCAGGGATCCCCCTTAATTAATGCTGATGTCGGGGCCAAGTGGGTCCGGTGGAGCAGGCCAGGCAATGTGTGGGCCAGCAGCAGGCCCAGATGCCCTTTCCCCTTGGAGAACTTAGATACCAGCAGAAAGGAAAAGCCGGTGGGAAAAAGGAGGCTCCCGCCTGCAGCCCAGCGCGGACCCAGGACATGAGGTTGCTCGTCTGCTTCTCACCTGCTAGGTCTGTTCCAGCTTCCCAGGCCCTCTGCCAGCAGGCACCCCCCCACCCCACCCCACCCCCGAAACACGCTGGGCCAAGTCTGCGGTCAAAGGGCTTGGCCAAGGCTCGACCCTGGGCTGTCCCCACCCCACCACCCCTGCACAGCTCCCTTTCTGCACCCAGAAATGGTCAGGCCCTGTCCGTGACAAACGCCTCTCAATTTGAGTATGCCAGTCTTCAAAAAGTTCATGGAAAATGCATACTATGAAAACAAATTGTGCATCGAAATTAATCTCATTATTCCATAACTTTGAAGTCCCCTTGTAGGTGACAGCACTAGTCTCCAGACATCCTGAGGGTCCTTCCACTGTCAAGGATTCCCTGACACTTCTCCCACCTGTGGCAAAGGAAGTCAGTCAGCTGGAGGGTTTTTTTTGGGAGAGGTTTTTGCTACAGGGCACGTGCACTCATCAGACAGACAGAGACAGAGACACAAAGCGAGAAATCACCCCCCGGGGGGATGGCCACGCTGCAATCCCTTCTCCTCCGTTCTCCTCTCGGGATCTTGGGCACGCACGCACACGCGCCCAGCATGAGTTTAAGCCACCGGGTCCAGGACGCGAACCGCGGTCAACTACGTGGGAGTCCAGCGACATAGCCATTACGCTAACTGCTGGTCCCTCAGCTGGAGTTTTTTTTTTAAGAGAACTTTTTGCTACAGGGCACATGTGGTGGCTAGAGACAGAGACAGAAAAGCTAGAAATCACCCCCCTTGGGGATAGCCACACCGCAATCCCTTCTCCATTCTCCTCCCAGGATTTTGAGCACACATGGACATGTGCCCAACAGTTTAATTAGAATCCAAAACATACACGATTTTTTAAAAATTAAACGTGCTACAGGGCATGCTCACCAGAGAGATAATGTGAAAAAGCAAGCCACCAGGTCCAGGACTTGAACTGCAGTCAGCCACGTGCGAGTCCAGCACCTTAACCACACCACCTGCTGGTCCCAAGTGGCCACCATTTTAAACATCCATTCTCTGCCTTAAGGGGCATCTGACTGTCCTAGCTAAGGGAGTCCCACAAGGAAGATCAAGCCCATGGGGACACTGTGATGAGTCGATGTACCCAACTGACACGGGTCCCCGCTCGCCCGAGCGAGGAGCCATCTGTGGTTCGTGCTGTGACGACCCCAAACGTCAGGTCCTGGCCAGGCATGGCATCTCCTCCTCAGGTGGACGGTGCACTGCTGTGCTCCCACCGCTCCTCTGCTGGGAAGGGGTGAGCCTCGAGGCCAGGCCTCCCCTCGCAAAGCCCGGCAAGGAACAGTGACAACAGCCAGTGGAAACTCAGTGGGGCTTTTGAAACAAGGTGGGTAAGTGCTGTGCAGAGGAAGCTGGATCCCACGTAGCCGACCAGGGTTCAAATACCGGCCCAGGTGGTTCCGTGCTGGGCATGTGTGTTCCAGGGACTCTGACCTGATGGACAGCCAGGGAAGGCTGGCGTGACCAGGCCCCACTGGGTGCTTTCCCCCACTTCCTGTTCAGGTAGCCTCTGGTATAAAACGAAAACAAAAAGCTTCCTGCAGAAGCACAACCCCAGGGAGACCAGGTCACTGGTAGAACAGAGCCCAGGTAGGAGGCTGCTTTCTGCAGGGCCAGGACCAGGTGGGGCAGGCATCTGTTGTCAAGGCCCTCTGGGAGAGATGACAAACTGCCACAGGCAACAAGAGGCTGGGCCCAGGGCCAGGTGCTGGCTGGCTCCTCCCTTGTGGAGGGTGGGAGTCCTCAGGGCCCTCTGGTCTCCCAGATCATTCCTGTCCTCCCTACCAGAGACCATGTCTCTGGACAGCACTGAGAAGTGTCTCTTCAAAGCCACTGCAGGTGTCCCCAGTTCCAGCGCTGCTCAGACTGGACTTCGACTCCAGGAGCTGAAGAGCCAGGATGGCGGGGGTCATCTGATGGGGTCGGCGAGGGAAGGGCTGCCTGCACCACACCCAACTGGATGTGCTGGGAGGCCGTCCTCCCGCCGGCCGGGCAGAGGGCCCCCCGACCACTCTGCCGACAGGGCCTGAGCACACCCGGCCACAGCCGATATACTCTGGTACCTTCCTTTCTCTCCCCACAGAGCCCACCTACTCCAGGGTAAGGAGCCAGAGCACAACTCAAGCCGCGATCAGACCGTACGCAGGGAGCCCACCAGATGGCAGCACCCCTGGCCAGGCTGCCCCACTGGCACAGACTCCGACACACCTCAGCCACAGGGAACCAGCTCCCCACCACAGGACAGGTGCGTGGCCCAGGGACGTCAGTGACCCCACCACCACCCCGAGAAACCAGGCTGTGGTGACCACAAGCAGACCCTGACCCACACACTCGGGCACACACTCGGTGTATGGGAAGGCAGTGTCGCTGGCAGCACAGGGCCCCCCCCACATACAGTCCTGCCGTCCGGCCCAGGTTTCAAATGTGTTTTTTATTCGCTATTTTGATGACTATAAATAAGTGTTTCCACTATGGAAAAGAAAGTTAGCACAGTACATTTTCATGACTGGGGAATGGATTTTCTGAAGTCATCTTCCATGGGGCAAAAACTTAGAAAAAAAAAAAAAAAAAACCAACCTGAATGTTGGAATTCAGTTCTTTATATAAAGTCCCTTGTAAAAACAAAACAGAATAAAAACAAACCGAAAAGGAGGGGCAGGGAAAAACTTTAAAAAAGAAAAAGAGGAGGAAAAGGAAGTTGGGATTTATTGCTTCTCCTCGGCCCCCTCCTTGGTCTGGTCTCCGGGCTCCTTGGTCTCCTCCTTCACTGACAGCGCCTCCAGCTTTTCGGCTACTTTGT
The DNA here is from genome assembly GCA_026018925.1 of Tupaia tana. NCBI lineage: Eukaryota > Metazoa > Chordata > Mammalia > Scandentia > Tupaiidae > Tupaia > Tupaia tana. The sequence goes on along the minus strand of JAKSZU010000026.1, from coordinate 29,591,661 downwards.
CGGCATTGTCGTTTTTGCCTGGCCCTGCAGGACGGCGAGGCGGGCACGGTAAGCAACAGCAGCACTGGCCCGCGTCCTCGCCAGGCCAGGCGGCAGGGCCCTCCCGCGCTTGGCTGCCCCCACCACCCTCCCAAGCCCGGCCACTGGCTGCCGCCCCTCCCCTGACCCTCAGGACCCACTCCAGCCTCTGAGGGAGACTGCGATCGTTTTCTGTGTGTGTGCACGCGCGCGTGCATGTACTAGAGGGCATGCACACTGGCCAGAGGGGGGTGGGGGGACAGGCACTCCCCGTGGGGAACGGTCACGATCCCTTCGGCAAGCCTCCTGCTGTCAGGACTCTGGGCACGCACATGTGCCCACTGTGTTTCTAACTGCCAGGTCTAGGACTCGAACTGCACCATCGGCCCTGCGGGAACCTGGCTACTTTCACCTCCACACGAGCCAGCCCAGACCTCTCGTAACCCAAAGGCGGCATTACCCAGACACACGCGTGTTGCTCCCACCCTGGATGGGCGGTGCCCCACCCCGGGCAGGCTGCTCAGTGACTCCTGTTCTCCAGAGGAGAGAACGGGACCATCTGGCAGCACCTGCAGCCTCTGGGGGCTCCAGTCAGCACTGAGGGCTGGGCCACCTTCCCGGCCCGGACCCCACTGAGGCCCCAAGAGCGAGGTACACTCGGCATGCCCCAGGAAGCACCCTTGTCCCCAAGCAGCTGCATCGCCCTGGCAGGCCAAGGCGCCGCAACGCCTGGGACGTTTCTCTGGCAGACGGAAAAAGCACCCGCCCGGGGCTGCGGCCGGGTGCAGAGTGAGTCTGCGAGGAAGGCCCGCCCACGGGCGCCACGTCACCTTTCTTTTCTCTCTCTTCAATCTCTTTCCTGCATTCTTCGAACTTTGTTTTGAATTTCTGTGCATCTGTGGAAAGGAGAGACAACTTCCTAAGGGCCCCAGCAGTGGGTCCCAGAAGCCCAACCCATAGCCTGGTCTGGCCTAAGGACAGGCTCGGCCAGGGCACGTGGTCCTGGGCTCTCGGTCACAGGGCAGGGACTGATCAGTCCTTCCCGAGGCCGAGGCCCTCTCCCTCCATCTGGCTCTGTGACAGTGGATCCTCGGGCACCCAAGGGTAAGGGGACCTCCTTGCCACTGGCCCCACTCTCACCCCCAGAGCAAGGGCCAGGTTCACCCCACACCACAGGTGGCTGCGCCACAGTCCCACCGACCCTTCCAGGAACCACTGGGGGCAGCTTTTCACAACCCAGTCTAGAAAGAACCCAGGGCAGAGAGAGGCCCCTGCTTCGTGAGCCACGGGAGGAGCGGTGCTGGGCAGCACCCCGAGGTTAGCACCAAGACCCTGGTGGAGACCGACACTGGGCAGGACACTGGTGTGCAGCCAGGGGACCCCAGTGCCACGCTGAGCGGCAGCCCCGCGTTCCGCTGCAGGTTGGACGTGGCCCGCAGACAGGGCACAGCCCCACAGCTGCACCTGCGTGCCCCAGTGGGACCGCTCCCCGCTGCCCAGGCGAGCCCAACCCGCCCTCTGCTTACTCTCGGCGTTTAGGAAGCGGATGGCCAGCAGCTCCGGCTTGGGGCACTCGTCGGCGAAGTCGGCGTGGGTGTTCCAGACCCAGGCGCGGTCGCTGCCCGCGTTCGGCTTGAGCTCCATCATCGGGGTGACTGGGGGAGGAGGCCGTGAGGACAGTGCAGGCTGCCCGGGCGCCACCTCCCCCTCAGAGCGCCTGCTCACCCACCCAGGCATCCGCCAGACGACCCGGGGTCAGCACGGGGCTCGAGAACCGGGACAAGACCAAGTCCCACAGGGCCTGATTCACCTGAGCCTCGGAAAATGCCCCTGGTCACTGACACAAGACCACCCTAACTCGGCACAGGAAGCAGACAAGCTGAGCGGGCCGGGGCCAGCACTCCCGAGCGAGGCTGTGACCACACTTGTCCGTGTCAGCAGGGCCTGGCCACCACCCAGGAGAGCAGCCCACTCAGCCTCCTGCTGCCCAGGGAGACCACAGGAGGCCCAGGACACGCCCACCCTGAGCTCCTCAGGCCCCGACGGACCCAAGGGGAGGCTAGAGGCTGAGGCTCCCTGTGCCTCCTCACCTGGACAGCCCTGCAGGCGGCCCCTCACTGGACCAGCTCCCACAGGAAAGGCAGAGCCCAGTGCCCCCCCACAGAGGTCTCCCTACCCCAGGCCCGGGCCAGGCCACTCCACACACCCGAACTGGCAGATCTTATCTACCGCAGCCCAACACACTGGTCACGCCAGGCCTCCCCACACCCCACCGTTACCCCTTCCCACTCGGATGCCCAGCCACCACCCTCTGTCCACCAAGGGCCCATGGCTGCCCCAGGTGCGGCCAGCTCTGCCCACCACTCTCAGAGACAACAGCCGCCTGCCCAGGCTCTGACGGGACCACTGGTGTCGGGGCAGGAGCCTGGGCTTCTGGGGGGCAGGTGGGCTGGGCAGGGAGGACTGAGCCACGAAGATTGGGGCACAGGCAGGGTCCTTGGGGCCTCTGCAGACCCTGTCCTTCTGCATCACCCAGGGCCACCAGTGGTCACCCCATGTGCTCAGGAGAAGGAGCCCCACTCACATGACACAGGACACTGAGCAAACAGACGTGTCACTGGGAGGTCACCAAGGGATGCCTCAGGACACACGTGCATGATACCCCAGGAGCACGCACTCCTGCCTAGTGGCCGGCACCGGTCCCAGGGGTCCTCTCCCACACCTGACAGGTGGCTGGGCACACCTGGCCGAGGGCCTCCAGTTTCTCAGGGAAGCAAGGACATGGCGGCCACTTTCTCCCCAGTCCCTCCCCACTCATGTCCTCCCCTCTATGGGACACCTTGGTGGGGGCAGAAGCCAAAGGGAGGGAGGGCTGCCACCCAGGCACCTCTCACTGCCCAGACACCACACGTGTGTGTGCACCTAGCCACTCACCCACACAACCACATAACCCACCACCACACAGACGCTGCCACACACCAGACACCCAGATATGCTTGCATGCTCAAACATGTGTGTCCACACTGCCACACATGTACCCAGTCACCACACATGCCTAGATACCATGTACCCTAGACACTATGCACATGCCCCCCCCCACATGTGCATGTATGCCTGGTCACCCATGTGTGCCTAGATACTACACATGTGCACATGCCCAAACACACACATTTCAAGACACCACATCCAGGCACCAAGCACACACACGTGCAGACTTAAGCTCCAATACCACACACATACACACCACACAAACACGTCCACCCACACATGAGCACATACATCCACGCTGACGCACACGTGCATGCATGTAGCTGCCATACACCCACATACCATGCTCGAATCCGCGTTTAGACATCACCACACCATAAGACATGTGACCCCATACGTGTGCCCAGACCACCCAGACCTCCCAGACCTCACACACGTGCCCAACACCACGCACACATGCACCCACATGCCCAACACCACGCACACTCACGCTGTCTGCCTGGCCTGTCCTTGAGTGCTCACAGCTGCCCGGCCCAGCCTGGCTGCACCCTCGGGGCCCGCTGCTCCCCCGCGCCCTGGCAGCTGCTCCGCAGGCCGCTCTCAGCAGCCACCTGAGAACCCGATCCTCGTTCTAGACACAACACACAGCACGACCGTGCTGTAACCGCGTGCTCGCCGGGTCCCCAGGACGACTCGGCGCGGAGTGAAGGACAGTGTGGACGTGGCCCGGGGCACCTACTGTAGTGGTTGGCGCAGATCTTCAGCGTCTTGTCCCTCCGCATGAGGAGGCGGATGGTCCCCTTCTCCTTGTGCTTGAGGAGCTTGACGTCGCCAGTGCCGCGCTCCTTCCACTCCGGGAGATCGTTCTCGGAGGCGAACCGGAACAGCTTGGCCCGCCTGTGAGAACAGCCACATGGACGCGGTGAGTCCGGGTGTGCCAGGCACGCGCACATGCAGCGTCTGCTCAGGAACGGGGGCTCCCCGAGCCCTCAGTCTCCAGCTCTGCATGCTGGTCCATCGGCCAGCGGACACCCTTCCCCGCCACAGGCCCCGAGAACTGGGCGCCAACAGTCACCCAGAGCACCACAGTACCCAGGTGGCTGACCTCTGCTTCCTGCGAGAGTAAAACGGCGATGCGGTCTTTCACACGGACCCAGCACCTCCAAGTCACGCTGGCCCACCTCACAGCCAGATGGACAGCCACAGCTGCCACGCTCCAACAGCCCCGAGGGAGCAGAGAAGCGTGCACGTGCTGGTGTCCCTCGGCCACCGTGCAGGAGCACCCCGGCCCCCATGGCCACAGGCGCAGCATGGACAGGCGGTGCATACGGACTGGAGCCCATGCGGGCCTGTCCTCAGCTGCCAAGATGCCCCCGGGCCAACGCCTGCCTTCCCACCCAAGAGCAGCACCTCACGCTGGGGACCCAGGCGCCCAGGAGACTTGCCCTGAGGACTCAGCCTTCCGCACCCCAGCTCTGTCTGTCCCTCTCCCACAGAAGACAGCCCTCTCCTCAAACTGAACTGTCAAGGGAGACGGCGTCCTCAAAGGCGCCCACTGCCTCGGCTCCTGGAGCCCAGCGCTAGGGTGCAAAAGCCCAGCCCAGTGGCCTCGCCCTCACAGAGGGGCCCAGCCTGCAACATGGCAGGGCAGGGGCGGCATCCATGTCACCTCGCCCAGGGAGGAGCCACTGCCCCCGTTGGGGGGCTGCAGCGTTGCCGGGCAGAGCAGAGGCTGGCCAGTCAGTGTCTTCAGGGAGAAGTCACCACCCTAGGCCCAAGGGGCACCTGCAGCCCCCGTCTCCAGGCCCCTCTCCCTGCCCCCTTCCTGGGACCGAAGGTCTGCAGTGTGGGTGACAGTCACTTCCCTCCCCCAGCCCAGAGGAGCCAGACCCTAGCTGGGTGTCTTCCGTCAACTACTGGGTCATTGGGAAAGGCACGACGTATTTTTCCGGTTTTATACAAAAACGCGTCATGACTTTTTCGGCCACTCAAGAAGATGAGTAGAGTGTGGGGTTTCCACAAACTTGGGCAAGGAACAACTACTGTATCTCCCCGAGGTGGGGCTGCGGCCAGCATCCAGGCGGGAGCAATCTGCAGCCCTCGCGCCCAGCACTGCTTCAAACCCACACCCACTGCTGCGGCTCCTCACTGAAGAATGGTGCGATCGTAGGGCATGTGCATTTGCAGGAGAGACAGAGACAGAGAGAAGGGAAGTGAGAAATCACCCCCCGGGGGATGACACCCCGCAACCCTTCACCTCCATTCTCCTCCCAGGATGTTGGGCATCCTCACACAGGTGCCTGGTGTAGTTTTTTTTTTGAGAGGTTTTTGCTATAGGGCGCATGCGCTCGCCAGACAGACAGAGAGAGACATAGAGACAGAAAGCGAGAAATCACCCCCCAGGGGGGATGGTCACGCCGCAATCCCTTCTCCTCCATTCTCCTCTCGGGATCTTGGGCATGCACGCACATGCGCCCGGCGTGAGTTTTAAGCCACCGGGTCTGGGACGCGAACCACAGTCGACTACGTGGTAGTCCAGCGACATAGCCATTACGCTAACTGCTGGTTCCCGTGCCTGGTGTAGTTTTCAAGTCTCCAAGGCCAGGACTCAAACTGCAGCCAGCCATGCAGGAGTGCAGCGACGTAACCACTACGCCATCTGCTGCCCCTCATTTCCTTTCCTTCCTTTTCTTTTTTATAAAGATTTTTGATTTTTGCCACAGGGCTTGATCATTTTTCTTCTTTTTCTAGGAGAGGATTTTTGCTATAGGGCGCGTGCGCTTGCCAGAGACACAGAGACAGACAGACAGGAAGTGAGAAATCACTCCCCTGGGAGGATGGCCACAACGCAATCCCTTCTCCTCCATTTTCCTCTTGGGATCTTGGGCACGCACGCACACGCGCTCGGCATGAGTTTAAGGCGCCGGGTCCAGGACGCAAACCAGGGTCGACTACATGGGAGTTCAGCAACATAGCCATTACGCTAACTGCTAGTCCCAATCATTTTCTTTTAAAGTAACTAGACCTACTTTCATTTGTAATTCCAAGCATCACTTTATGCGTTAAAAATACCCAGTGGGGGGCTAGCAGGTGGCGCAGTGGGTAAGGTGCTAGATTCCCACATGGCTAACTATGGTTTGAGTCCTGGACTAGAGTGACTTAAACATCATGCCAGGTACATGTACATGCCCAAAAATCTCAGGAGAAGGGACTGTGGCAGTGTGGCCTTCCCCCGAGGTGGGTGGTTTCTTACTTTTCCTCTTGTCTCTTCAGCATGTGCATGCACCCTGTGGCAAAACAAAACAAATGACAACCAACCAAAAAAAAAAAAAAAAAACAAAACCCAACAAACCCCAGTGGAAGGGCTGGCCTCATAGCTGAGCAGTTAATGGATCCCATATGACTGCAGCGGTTCTCATCCTGGTCTCGACAGCTCGGAGGACGAGCCAGACATGTGTACATCCATGCCCTGAGTGCTGACGGGGAGGGGAGGTGGAGGAGGGTCCAGAGTGGTCACACCCCACGGGTGCTTTCTCTCTCCAGGAATTACAACACCGGTGGTGCAGGCAGCGAGGTGCCCCTGTGCAATGCCAGAGTCACAGGAGAGGCCTAGGCTCAGGTCTCAAGCCAATCTGAACACGCCAGGCATGTCCCAGCAATCCTGGCTTGGAGGCCGCATGGCAAAACCTATCAGGGGTATCCCTCTCTCTTTCAAACCTAAGAAATAAAGATAAACTTAAAAGTGGGAACCAGCACTTAGTGTAATGGCTATGTCGCTGGACTCCCACGTAGTCAACCGCGGTTCGCGTCCCGGACCCGGTGGCTTAAAACTCATGCTGGGCGCGTGTGCGTGCGTGCCCAAGATCCCAAGAGGAGAATGGAGGAGAAGGGATTGCGGCGTGGCCACCCCCCTGGGGGGTGATTTCTCGCTTTCTGTCTCTGTGTCTCTGTCTGTCTGGCAAGCGCACGTGCCCTATAGCGAAAAAACCTCTCCAAAAAAAAATAAATAAATAAAATAAAATAAACTTAAAAGTTAAAACCAGCCAGTGGTGTGGTGGTTAAAGTGGCAGCATCATGGCTGACTGCATAGTTCAAGCCCTGGACACTGCAGCTTTAAAAACACACCAGGCCCGGGAACCAGCAGTTAGTGTAATGGCTATGTCGCTGGACTCCCACGTAGTTGACAGCGGTTCGCGTCTCGGACCCGGTGGCTTACAACTCACGCCGGGCGCGTGTGCGTGCGTGCCCAAGATCCCGAGAGGAGAATGGAGAAGGGATTGCGGCGTGACCATCCCCCCGGGGGGTGATTTCTCGCTTTCTGTCTCTGTGTCTCTGTCTGTCTGGCGAGCGCACGCGCCCTATAGCGAAAAAACCTCTCCCAAAAAAAAAAAAAAAAAACACACACCAGGCCCACATAAATGTGAGCCCTCCAATCCTGAATGGAGACTGAGTACGGGGTTGTGACATGGCCATCACCCTGGGGTGTTTTCTCTCTCTGTCTCTGGCAAACACACATTCCCTATAGCAAAATTAAATTAAATTAAAAAACACCGACTTGGTGTTTCCTAAGTTCCAGCAGGCCACAGAGAAGTCTCTGCTGCAGAAATGATGACTTCCTGCTCAATCACAGGAAAGGTCCATGGATTCTGGGTGGCAAAGAAGGGAGAGAAAGGCAGCTGGGGCACAGGGAAGATTGTGGATGAGTGTTTGTTTTGTTTTGTTTTTTTTAAGAGAGAGATTTTTGCCATAGGGCCCATGCACTGGCCAGAAAGACAGAGAGACAGAAAGGGAGAAATCACCCCCTGGGAGGATGGCCACACTGCAATCCCTTCTCCATACTCTTCTCAGGATTTTGGGCACACACGCACACACACCCGGTGTGAGTTTTCAGCCACTGGATCTGGGACTCGAACCGTGGTCAACTGTGTGAGAGTCCAGTGAGGTAACCACTGGCTCCAGTGAAGGAGTGTTTGATTTTACCCAACAAACAAATAGGATGAATTTCCACTTGAGATGAGTCACTATACAAGTTCAGTCCCTGTCTTCAAACAGCTTTGGATCTGATGAGGCGCCGGCTGTTCAAGATCCTGACAAACGGGAGGCCTGGGGGAAGAGGACCTTTGCAAGAGTAGACCCGTGAGGGTGCTTTTCTTTCTCCCGCTCCCCCATCTGTATATGCTATCCTGAGTAAAGTCATTTATACCAAAAACAATTGAACAAAACAAAGACCCAACAGCCTGGGTCTGTCTGCAAGTCGAAGTCCCCGACACCTTTGCAACGTCAGAGCCCACACCCATGATGCCATGTCTGGGGCAACATCTGCTTCCTTACATTTTAAAAAGTTCCTCTTCATCTTCCTCCAACGTTTTAATTTCTTGCTCAGGAAGAGAAACTATTGGCTCAAACTGGGGGTCGTGGTTGGACTCGTCGGCATTCTCGGTAGATGTATCATGGTCCTCATGAGTGTCCTGCAGAGGGAATTGCAAAGAATTGACACTGCTGTCCCACGGACCTGGATACAGCCAGAACTCACCTTAACATCCCCAACGGGAACGGCTTTGCAAAACAAGGACCAGACTCGCCCCAAAACGCATAGCCTCTCGTACTAGGAAACCTTTTTTGGAGAGGTTTTTGTTATAGGGTGCGTGCGCTCGCCAGCAGACAGAGACAGAGTGACAGAAAGTGAGAAATCACCCCCCAGGGGGGATGGTCATGCCGCAATCCCTTCTCCTCCATTCTCCTCTCGGGATCTTGGGCGCACACGCGCACGACGTGAGTTTAAGCCACCAGGTCCGGGACTCGAACCGCGGTCGACTACGTGGGAGTCCAACGACATAGCCATTATGGTAACTGCTGGTCCCCCGTACTAGGAAACTTTTTATCAACGCATTCAGCTCGGAATCACCGCTGTAGGACAACAGACTGCGGCATCCCTCCCCAGATTCACAGACATCAATTAGATCTGTGCAGACTGAGGACGGGACGAAACAGGCAGCCACTACTTGCCCAGTGGCCAGCGAGAAATTGCCTCATCTGTTTAAAAAGCCTCACTTTCGTTGCTATAACATGTAATGATAATACCTGCTAGATAAAAATGACAAAACAGGGACCAGCAGTTAGCGTAATGGTTATGTCGCTGGACTCCCATGTAGTTGATCGCGGTTCGCTTCGAGTCTCGGACCTGGTGGCTTAAAACTCTTGCCAGGCGTGTGTGTGTGTGCACGCCCAAGATCCCGAGAGGAGAATGGAGGAGAAGGGATTTTGGCGTGGCCATCCCCCCTGGGGGGTTATTTCTCACTTTCTGTCTCTCTGCCTCTGTCTATCGAGTTCACGCACCCTATAGCAAAAACCTCTAAAAAAAAATAATGACAAAACAGCACGGATGAGAATCTCAAGAAATGGTGTTACCCTTAACAGGAAAAGAAACTCTTTGTGCTCTTTACTATCAGGAGCCGAACACCACTGCCCTTGCCTGGGAGACAGAAACAATGTTAGGAAACAATGTTGCTGGGTTTAGTGGAACTCCCTTCCCTCAACAATCTTACCATAGTCCCGAAAATTCAGTTGGAAAGTGGATGAGAGAAATCGGGCCAGTCCTAAATCTCTGATCTAATTGAAGATAATTACGGGGCACAAGTAGTCCTATCTGAGATCCAAGTCTTACAAAACGCGTGTCTGGGTGATCCAGGAGTCCTTAATAAACCCCCAAATTTCACCACCAGATTCAAAGCGGCAAAGAAAAGAGAAGCCTTTCGCTGCACTTCCTGGGCTGCACGGCACTGCAGCTCCGCGCGGCCGGCACCACCAGACACCCGCGGCCAACAAAGCCACCCCCGCCCCGAACCGGCGCGTCCAGGTCCCGACCCCCGCGCTGGGGCTCCAGCTTCCGCAAGAGGCCCGTGGCGGTTCCAAACTGGGGACCGAATGAATGGAGTGCTGCGTGGGCGTCGGAAGCAGGGGTGGACCGTCCCGGGGAGAAGCCCAAGTGGGCCGAACCGGAGGAAACCGGCAGCCCGCCTGGGTCCTGGCAAGCGGGGTCGCCCCGCGTGGCGATGACCGCTCGCTGGCCCACCCCAAGGTCACGCAGGCGCCCGGCGGCCCCCGGGCCCGGAGCCTTTGCCCCCAGGCCCCATGCGCCCCGACCCCGCAGGCCTCGAGCCCCCAGGCCCCGTGCGTCCCGACCCCGCGCCACTGAGGCCCCGCGCCCGCAGGCCCCACAGGCGCCCAGCCAGCAGGCCGGCGGGGGTTGGCGGTGACTGCGCGGGCCGCCCACGTGGCCGCCGATACTGGCCTCGGCCTCCCGGCCCCCGCCCGCCCGGCCCCGTCCCGTCCCTGCCCGGGCCCAGCCGCACCTTGGCGGCCGCCATGGGGGCGCGGCGGCGGCTGCAAGGCTGGCTCGGGCGTCGCTGGGTCCGCGGCCTCTCGGCGACTCGTCGTAACTCCTTCCCTCCGCGTCTGGCGCCGGCGCCTCCCGCCCGCCCGCCCGCTCCTCCCTCCCTCCGCCCCGCGACCCGAACCCCGACCCTTGACCCCGGCGGCGGGAAACGCGCCGCGATTCAAAACCTGCACAGCTTTATTGGCTCACACGGCAGACACTCTCATTGTCCGGCCCGCCCCGCTCTTCCCGCCAAAACGCCCGCAGCGCATGCCCGGCCTGCCCGTCAGCCAAGAGAGCGCGCACTCCCGGCGGCCCCCGCGCGCACTTCCGCCTGCCGGCCGCGCGCGCCTCTAGCGCTGGCGAAAGCGGCTGAGAGTCGGGGCCGGCGCGTGGCGATGACGTCACGGGAAGCCAGGGCCATAGAGACGCGCGGCCTCGCCTGCACGCGCTGGCGGACTGCAGAGCTGCCGGCGAGGCGAGCGGCTGGCGCGGGCCCCTGGCGGGCGGGCGGTGCAGCCCCAGGCCCGAGACCCAGACCTGAGCATCTGAGGTTCGAGTCCCACCTCGGCCAGGGGCGGAGCCGTGGGCGGTCTCGTGGCGGTGCACTTGCTCTCTGAGCAGTTCCAGTGAGACAGGCCCGGATCGTGGCGGCGAGGCAGCCCTGGTGGGGTCCCCAGTCCACCCAGCGGACGGCCAAAAGGATGAGTGACAAGCTGGACACCGAAGTAAAGCAAAGGGAATCGCGGCTCGGAGGGCGGGAGGGGCGAGCTAGGACACCGTGGGAGGGCAGATGGGGACGAGGAGCCGAGATGGGGGCGGGAAGGGAAGGTAGACAGAGGATGCGGGACATGGGACAGCGGAGCCTGGGAGTCGACCCCAGGACCCAGCCCTCATCCTAGCCGCTGTCTGTCTCCACACAGGGCCCGGAGCCCATGGAGGACTGCAACCAGAGCAGCAGCAGTGCCCCAAACAGCCCTGCAGCTCCTGCACCCCTGGAGGAGGAGAAGGAAGAGGGGGCTGTGGCGGCCGCAGGGCCTGGGCCTCAGCCTGGGCCTCAGCCTGGGCTGTACGGCTACATCAGAGACGGCCTGTTCACCTCAGAGATCTTCAAGCTGGAGCTGCAGAACGTACCTCGCCACGCCAGCTTCAGCGACGTCCGCCGCTTCCTGGGCCGCTTCGGCCTGCAGCCCCACAAAACCAAACTCTTTGGACAGCCACCGTGCGCCTTCGTGACATTCCGCAGCGCTGCTGAGCGCGACAAGGCCCTGCGGGTACTGCACGGTGCCCTCTGGAAAGGCCGCCCGCTCAGCGTGCGCCTGGCCCGGCCCAAGGCAGACCCCATGGCCAGAAAGAGGCGGCAGGAGGGAGAGGGCGAGCCCTCAGTGACACAGGTCGCCGACGTGGTGACCCCTCTCTGGACTGTGCCCTATGCCGAGCAGCTCGAGCGGAAGCGGCTGGAGTGCGAGCAGGTGTTACAGAAGCTCGCCAAGTGAGTGTGGCTGCAGGCAGTCGTCAGCACGCGTGTGCCACCCCCACGGCGTCTGCAGCGGCTTCGGGGAACTATCCAGGAAGACTCCTGTTACCAGAGGGGACAGCACGTGCTCTTGGGAGGGGCTGGGCAGAGTGGGGCCGCGGGCTGAGGCTGACCACGGCTCTGTCCTCCTGCAGGGAAATCGGGAGTACCAACCGCGCCCTGCTGCCCTGGCTGCTCACGCAGAGGCACAAGCACAACAAGGCCTGCTGCCCGCTGGAGGGCGTCAAGCCGTCACCCCAGCAGGTCAGGCTGAGCCGGCGTGGCCCCAAACCACGTCTTCGCAGTCTCTGCCTTTGGCTGCCCCCTTGCCAGCTCGTCCTGCTTTCCGTTTCTTCCCGGTTGGTCGTCCCGTGACCATTAGCTGTCTGGTTTTGGGTGCCAGCCCCTCTGGGGAAGTCGGGGTCACTCATTCGCTGTGGTCCCCTCCGGGACAGGTGGGCAGTCAGGGTGAGGTGCTGCTGTCTCTTTCTGCCCCCATCCCCGCAGACCGAGTATCGTAATAAGTGCGAGTTCCTGGTCGGCGTCGGGGTGGACGGGGAGGACAACACCGTTGGCTGCAGGCTTGGCAAGTACAAGGGGGGGACGTGTGCTGTGGCACCCCCCTTTGACACCGTGCACATCCCCGAGGCCACCAAGCGAGTAGTCAAGGCCTTCCAGGAGTTCATCCGGTGAGGACCTGAGTCTGACTTCTTGGGAAGTCTGGGAGCAGACAGTAGGTTTGCTGCCCTGGGTGGGGGCACGGGAGGGTTGGGGGGGTCCCTGGAGGAGACGGCAGGGAGGTCGCTCCCTCACTCGTGGTCCGCAGACGTGGGGAACTGAGGGCCTGCTGTGGCTCCTGCAGATCCAAACCCTACGCGGCCTATGACCCAGAGACCTACGCGGGCCACTGGAAGCAGCTGACCGTGCGCACCAGCCGCCGCGGCCAGGCCATGGCCATCGCCTACTTCCACCCCCAGGTCTCAGGCGGGGGCCGTACGTGGGGAGGTGTTGGCTGGGATCGGGCCGGCACAGCCTGATGGGCCTCCCTTTCTCCCCCCGGCAGACACTGGGCGCCGAGGAGCTGGCGGAGCTGAAGGCCTCCCTGGCGCAGCACTTCTTGTCCGGGCCAGGCAAGGCCAGCGGGGTGACCTGCCTCTACTTCGTGCAGGAGGGACAACGGTGAGGCGCTCGGGTGGGCAGGTGGGTCCCCTGAGAGCTGGCGACGCTGAGGGTCCTGCCGTCTGCCCACAGGAAAGCCCCCAGCCAGGAGGGCCTGCCCCTGGAGCACGTGGCTGGGGACCGGTGCATCCAGGAGGACCTGCTGGGGCTGACCTTCCAGATCTCCCCTCACGCCTTCTTCCAGGTGGGGACGGGGTCTCGTCGGGTTAGGAACGGCCCGGTCCATGGCCTGCTCTCGGTGGGTAGGGGCGGGCTGATGAGCACACTGGCCTACCCGCTGGAGACTGCTCTAGGCAGGGCAGCAGGCAGGCCGTGGTGGCCTCTGGGCCAGAGACACCACCTCAGGCTCACTCGAAGCCGTGGGGACACGTGCAGGGGGTGCAAGGACGGGGAGCAGGAGTCAGGTGACCTGGGCCCCACTGGGAGGCAGTGACCCATTGGGCATCGTGGAGTGTGAGCAGCCTGTGGAGGCCCTGAGTTGGCTGCTCAGGAGGTGGCATGGTTAGGGCTCTGGACTCCCACGTGGCCAACGATGGTTTGAGTCCTAGACCTGGCGGCTTGCTTTCTCACTTTCCCTCTCTCTGTCTCTGGTGAGTGTGCGTGCCTATAGCAAATTTAATAATTATGGTAATAAGTAAACTTAGTGATTTTTAAAATTTTTATTTATTCATTTATTTTAATTTCACCAGAGAGAGACTAAGTGAGAAAGCAAGCCACCAGGTCCAGGACCCAAACCGTGGTTGGCCATGTGGGAGTGTCCAGCGTCTTAGTCACCACGCCACCTGCTGGTCCCCCTAGTAATTTTTTCCTTTTCTTTTTGTTTTGGAGAGGTTTTTGCTATAGGGCACGTGCACTCACCAGAAAGAGACAGACAGAAAGCAAGAAATCACCCCCCAGGGGGATGGCCACGCCGCAATCCCTTCTCCGTTCTCCTCTCGGGATCTTGGGCACAGACGTACACGTGCCTGGCGTGAGTTTAAGCCACCAGGTCCAGGACTTGAACCTCGGTCGGCTATATGGGAGTCCAGCAACATAGCCATTACGCTAACTGCTGGTCCCCTTTTCTTAAAAAAAAAAAAAAATGATAAAACGGAGGAGAGGGTGTTGATGGTTTTTGAAGCTGGCATCACGTGGCTGAAGGGTTGGGAGAGGACAGGGTGAGCACTGTGGGGTGCGGGGTGGGAGGGGTGGAGCGGGAGGGGCAGGAGACCACTGCCAGCCGGTGCGGCCTGCCCTCCAGGTGAACACGCCTGCAGCCGAGGTGCTGTACACGGTCATCCAGGACTGGGCCCAGCTGGACGCAGAGAGCACGGTGCTGGATGTGTGCTGCGGCACCGGCACCATCGGCCTGGCCCTGGCCCGGGTGAGCCCTCCCGCGCCTTGACCCCGGCAGCCCCTTCCCGGCCTGCTCTCCGTGCAGACCCTCTCACCGCCCCGTGCCTCCCTCCAGGCGGTGAAGAGAGTCGTCGGCATCGAGCTGAGCCAGGAGGCCGTGGAGGACGCCCGGGCGAACGCCCACGCCAACGGTGAGCGCAAGGCCCAGCGGGCAGGCCTGGGGCGGCCCCAACCTCTACGTCACATGGCTCCGAGGCTTCTGGGTTAGGGGACCTCCTGCGTGCCCGTCTGAGGCTGCCCTACCGGGAAGGAAGGGGACTGGCGCCTTGGCAGTGAGCCCCTCCCATGCCCGGCCTGTGGGGGGAGGTGTCCGGCCCACCAGCAGCTGTGGTGTCACCTCCAGACCTGAGCAACGTGGAGTTCCACTGCGGCAGGGCCGAGGACCTGGTGCCCACCCTGGTGAGCAGACTGGCCTCGCAGCAGCTCGTGGCCGTGCTGGACCCGCCCCGCGCCGGCCTGCGTGAGTGCCCTCTGCTGGGGGAACCAAGGGGCTGCGTGGCCTCAGGCCTTGGGGACCAGCCCGTGTCTGTGCCTCTGCAGATTCCAAGGTGATCCTGGCTGTCCGCAAGGCTGAGAACCTCAAGCGACTCCTGTACGTCTCGTGCAACCCCCGGGCAGCCATGGGCAACTTTGTGGAGTGAGTACTGGGCAGGGCCAGGGTGAGCCAGGCCGAGCCGGGCCGGTGGCCAGCCCACGGCCCCAGGCTGTCCTGGGGGCTGACCGTGGTGTGCTCTCCCCACAGCCTCTGCCGGGCTCCCTCCAACAGGGTGAAGGGCACCCCCTTCCATCCAGTCAAGGCCGTGGCCGTGGACCTGTTCCCACAGACCCCGCACTGCGAGATGCTCATCCTGTTCGAGAGGGTGGAGCACCCCAACGGCACAGGGGTCCCAGGGTCCCAAGACCCTCCAGCCCAGCCCCCACCAGGGCCCTCAGATGATGGCCCACCAGAAACTGGGACCTCCCTCTTGACCTAGACCCTGGGAGCAGCAAAAGCTGGCCCTTCCAGAACCGGGCACATCCTGGGGGCAGGAGCCAAGCCCCTCCCCAGGTCTGCTGCACCCCAGGATGATCAGAGGGCAGGAGACCCGGCTGCCCCCTCCCCCGGGCCCAGCCTGGTGCTGTGGACTCTGGCTGGAAAGGCAGGCAGGCTCTCGTGGCCTGCCCCCACACCCCAGCCCTTCCTGGTACAGGTAAACAACCAGAATAAACAGCCGTGAACAAGGATGTCTCTGTGATGACAGCCGGAGCTTCAGCATACGGTGCCTTCGCTCTCGCTACAGGGAGAAAGCAGCAGGGCCACCAGGGAACCTCGACCCTGTCAGCTCCTCACCAGTGCAGTGCCCCCGCTAGTCCTCACCCCCCACAGCCGAGAACCTGTAAGCCACGGGAGCAGCTGTGTCTGGCAGGCTCCCCCAGCTCCCTCTGCCCCAAAGAAACGAACACCAGGCAGTCCCTTTCGGACAGTTCTGCTTTATGCGTTCAGACAGTCGAGGCTCACCTCAGAGCCGTGGCCAGGGCACCGAAGCGGCCTCAGCACAGCCCGGCCCCGTCCTCAGCACGCTGTTTGCAGGGACACACACCCACACGGGGTGGACGGAGGGAGGACACCAACCGGAGACCGCAAGGGCATCGGCACCTGCTGCGGCGCCTGGGACCACCAGCGTCTAGGGCAACACGTGCACAAAGCGTTGGTCCGCAGCGGTGCATCTGGCTGTTCTAAGGGCAACGGTCCCAGCAAGTGGTTACTCAACAGCTGCAGACTGGACAGAAGCAGGTGTCTAATTACAGTGGCCGGACCGGGGGGCCTTCTCAAACTGAACGCAGAAGCAACCTTGGTCACACAGTGGTGAGGGAGATACGCTGTGGGTGACCAGCAGGCAGGCCCACATTCGGGCTCCCTAATGGCAGATGCCATTCGTGCCACCCACAGAAGTGTGGTGGGGATGCCAGGAAACGAGGGTGCAGCTGGTGCCAGCCTCTGGCATCTGCTGGCACTCCATGAGCTGGTGCAGGGCTGGGGCCTATGACTGGCACTACCGCCTAAGCCCTAAGCACACCCACGTGCCCTGGGACTCGGGCAGGAACACACATCTGCCCCGTGCCTACCCACAGAAGCCCCAGGCAAGCACAGGTGCCAGCCACCAGCCAGCTGGGCATTGGCACTGGGACCGGCTGCACACGGGGCCACCCGCCACTTGCTCACCAGGTCTGGACCAAGACTGGGCTGCCCAGAGGCCCCACTTCCTACTGAACAAGCCAACTTGCTAAAATGCATGATTCCAAATCTACCTTCTACTCTCACTGTAAAAGTTCCCAAATGCTAAAATATCATAAAAGCTTTAAAAATCGATGGGTGGACAGATGGACTTGACTGTGCAAAAATCTTGGTAAAAAACTGTTGCCGGAGGCCAGCGAAGGCAGGGGCCCGGGTGTCCGGGAGGCGCACTTTGAGGGCATTAAGACTTGATCAGAAAGTGGACCAGAGCCCCAGCAGCCAGTGAGGACGGCCCTGGGGAGGCTAGCGGGGTGTCGTCCTCACTGGCATCATGGATCAGGGCTGGGGATAACCTCCCGTAAGGATTTGCCTGTAATCTCTGAAAAATTCTGATGCTAACGTTTATTTTAAACCCCAAAAGGTCTGAAAGACTGCTTTCTAGCTGTTTTAGCTTTTCAGAGACAGGGAAAACAGAAGGCAGGGGGCTGCGTGTGCCTGACAGGTCCCTGCGATGCTCCTGGGAGCCCTGGGCACAGGCCACCCGGCCCTGCAGGCCAGCCACAGCCGCAGGTCTCATTTCATCTGTCCAAGAACCACTCCTCAGTGTGTATTGCATACTGAAATTCATGGGCACTCCTTCATAGGAACAGCCTGCGGGAGGCGCACAGCAGGGTCCGGGGCCGCCGGCTCCACTGGTGCACTAGGGCTCGGCGCCTGCACATCCACTCAGAGCCGGGCACAGCTTCTAAGCACACATGTGCTGTGGCCGTGGCAGGCCCGGCCCAGAGCCTCCACCCCTGGCCCAGGCCCTCGGACACACTGGCTGCAGGGAGGAGCTGAGGCTGGAGGCCGAGGCAGGAGCGGTGCATGGATGGCGGTCTCCCCAGCAGCGCCGCGGCCCGCACGGGCCCTCACACATCCACGGTGCACAGGGGCTCTCCGCCAGGCTGGGCTGACGCCACAATCGATATCTTAGGCTTCTTCCGAGTCTCCTCCTAGAAGAACAAAGGTCAAGGGTGCCGGCTGGCCAGCATGGACGCAGGGGGCCAGCGCTCGCGATGCCAGAGGGACAGGGAAGGTCGGAGGGGTGAGCGTGGCAAGGGTTCCCCCAGAGCGCCCCCCAAGAGCACCACATGTCCCGTGCTGCCACTTCCCAGGGAGTCGAAGGAAGGACTGTGCGTGAAGACAGAGACAAGCCAAGACTCACTCCGGGGAGTGTCCCCAGCCCGGCCCTCCCTGATCCCTGGGCCAAGTCAACTTCCCTCCATCCAGGGCCAGAGTCCTGGGCCTGCTGCCTGGGGCCACACAGCACCCCGCGCCCCAGGGGCAAGTGGGTGGTCCAGCCAGCTGCAGGGAGCAGAGTCAGGAATCTGCTGGGGGGGCAGACCCAGCCAGTGGGCTAGTGCCACAGCTTAGCAAATCTGCAAGCCCTGGAGGCCCACGTGGGGTTGTGAATGGCCTGGAACACTGCCCAAGAGCCCACCCACTGCCACCTTGACAGGCCCCTCGGGGTGGGGCGCTCAGTGTCAGGACGCCACCCAGGGACCCAGCTCTAACTGGGATACTGGGTCTGTGAACCTTGTGAGTTCCCTGGGGGACCTGGCCTGGCTCTCGAGGACCTGCCACTGAATGGACC
This sequence comes from Tupaia tana, assembly GCA_026018925.1. NCBI lineage: Eukaryota > Metazoa > Chordata > Mammalia > Scandentia > Tupaiidae > Tupaia > Tupaia tana. The sequence continues at coordinate 29,573,339 of JAKSZU010000026.1, read as the reverse complement.
CAGAAGCAGCCCACTGGGTCTATGCCCTTCACTAGCCAGCAGGCTCACCTGCCGGCTCTCTTAATTTAACAAGATCAAAGTGGTTTTATAAAAGTGTCACGTGTGTGGGAGCCATCTTTGGAGGGAGCGCCGGCCCGCGTGCCGCCCCCAGCAGGCGCTCACCCGCTCCTCAGCCAGCCTCTTCATCTCTTCCTGCAGCTTGCTCAGGATGTGCAGGTTGGGCTTGTTCTTCTTGGCGTACTGCTGCAGCTCGATCACGCTCTTGTCCGAGGTCTCCTGGGGGCACAGGCCGCGCTCAGGACGGCCGGCCCGCGGACAGCGGAGGGGGCAGGCAGCTGTGGCCACCAGCCTACCTCCTGGCCACACCAGCCCATGGTGCCGCCTCCTCGGCAGGCAGAGCAGGGAGCCAGGTGCTCCCAGTGCCGAGCCCTCGCGTGCAGGGACCAGGAACAGCCGTGGTCAGTGGACAGCACGCTCCACGTGCACGCAGTTCAGCCCATTGGCCTAGGCGCTGGGCTCACGCATGTCCTTCCACTCGGGGAGCAGGGGTGCAGACACCATGACCCTGCTCTGCACCCCTGCTCCCCGACCTCAGAGGCCATCCCTAAGGTGCTTGCTGTGCCCTTGGAAGCCGGAGCACCCTGACCTCCGCTGGGCCCAGGCTGGGACTCCTCACCCTGCAGTTTAGGGAGGCTTTCTGCCCAAGGCCAAAGCCAGGCTTGCTTTCTCTCCCTCAATCTTAGCCCAAAACTACACACAGCAAAGGCAGAAGCAAGCTGGACCCTCACATCAACGTACATCCCTGTGGCCCGGGTGGCCTCCCTCACACTGCCCCGTCATGCACAGAGCAAGAGCCCATCTAGGGGCCTGAAGGGGTACTGCACCACTCTGAGCCCTGGCTGGACCCAAGTGCACGGCGCTGGAGGCGCACACCACAGTGCCCAGGCCACCTTGCCTGCAGCCCCAGCCTACACCTACTACCCCCGCGGTGACTGGGACGCCGACGATGGAGGAAGAGACGGCAACTCTCGCCTCCCAGAACTTCCCTCCACTCTTATTGACTGGGCACTGGTCTAAATTTCAAGATCTTAGCAAAACAGCACAAACAAAACAGGTAACACACACATACTCTCCAGGTCAAGGGGGCTGCGTGGGCACCAGAGGGCCGCCCTTGCACGTTCACTCTCCTTCAAGCCCCTGGGCGACCTCAAGCTAGGCCAGGGTGTGCCTGGGCAGGCCGGGCTTCCAGGCCACTGTGCTCCACAGAGCCAAGCAGCCCTTGCGTCGGTACCCCTGTCCTGCTCTGCACTGCCACGGCCTGTCACTCCAGCCACAGGGCCAAGCCCTGGCCATGGCCCTGATCATGGTTCACAACCACTCACGGCTGGCCCTGGGGGTGGGGGAAGCGGCCTGCCTGACCCGGCCCCACTGCGCGGGCAGACAGCACGAGAGCCGAGCGCAGAGCAGAGCTGCTTCCCTCAGCCAGACCCAGACACCAGAGCCGCCGTTACCTGCTTGACCATCTTGCTGCTCTCGCGGCCGTACATGCGCAGTAAGGACCCCCAGTTCTTGACATGCGGGTGCAGCAGTTGAAGGATCTTCTGAGAGGCCAGCTGTTTGCCCACTCTCTTATTCTTACCTGCGAAGAGGAGGTGCACCGCGGAGAGAGCGAGTCACAGATGCCTGGACCTGGGCCACGAGCCTCGCCCCCGCCCTGGGCAGCACTCCACCTCTGCTCAGGTGAGGCCAGGGCCCGCACTGCCTCGCAGCGGCTGTCAGCCCCAGGAGGAAAGGCGCTGCCACGGCCCCCACGGCGAGGCCGTCCTCCCCCACCTGCACCTCCAGACACAGACCCGCGGCAAGGCCGCCTCGGGATACGTGTGGCTCTGAGGGCAGAGAGGGCGCCACAGTGGGCGGGCCAGACCTTCCCAAAGGAGAGCTTTCCACAGAGCAGGGGCGCCCACCCTGGCCACCCTGCAGGAACGCAGCTCAGTGGGGCGGGCCGTGGCAGCAGGGCGGTCGGCGTGGCTTCCCAGGCCCAGGCACGTCCCTATCACAGAGCTGGCTTGTATCTGCGGTGGTCACACACAGCTGCTTTAAAAAGTACAGTGCGATTTCAGCAGGCGGTTCCTCCCCACACAGGCAGGCCTGGAGCACAGGTGCTGACACGGCGGAGCAGCAGGCGGCAGTAGCTGGGACACTGGGGGGGGGGGGGGAACCAGCGCCACCTCTGCTACGGGGGGGGGGGGGCCAGCGCCGCCTCTGCTACGGGGGGGGGGGGGGGGGGGGCAGCGCCGCCTCTGCTACGGGGAGGGGGCCAGCGCCGTCTCTGCTACGGGGGGAGGCCAGCACCGCCTCTGCTACGGGGGGGGGGCGGGGCCAGCGCCGCCTCTGCTGGGGGGGGGGGAGAACCAGCGCCGCCTCTGCTAGGGGGGGGGCGTCCAGCGCCGCCTCTGCTACGGGGGGGGGGGGTCCAGTGCCGCCTCTGCTACGGGGGCGGGGGGGGAGAACCAGCGCCGCCTCTGCTGGGGGGGGGGGCGGGGGTCCAGCGCCGCCTCTGCTACGGGGGGAGGCCAGCGCCGCCTCTGCTGGGGGGGGGAGACCAGTGCCGCCTCTGCTACAGGGAGGGGAGAACCAGCGCCGCCTCTGCTGGGGTGGGGGGGGGCAGCGCCGCCTCTGCTGGGGTGGGGGGGGGGCAGCGCCGCCTCTGCTACGGGGGGGAGGCCAGCGCCGCCTCTGCTGGGGGGGGGGGGAGACCAGCGCCGCCTCTGCTGGGGGGGGGGGGGGGGGAGACCAGCGCCGCCTCTGCTACAGGGGGGGGGTGCCAGCGCCACCTCTGCTACGGAGGGGGGGGGCAGCGCCGCCTCTGCTGGGGGGGGGGGGGGGGAGACCAGCGCCGCCTCTGCTACAGGGGGGGGTGCCAGCGCCACCTCTGCTACGGAGGGGGGGGCAGCGCCGCCTCTGCTACGGGGGGGGGGGGGGGGGGGGGGGGGGGGGGGGCAGCGCCGCCTCTGCTACGGGGGAGGCACGGGCGCTCGGGGCTGGGATGAGGCCACGCTGCGGGCAGCAGCCAGGCGCCACCCGAGCCGAGGGCCCGCAGCAGGGGTAGGGGTAGGGGTGGGGGTGGGGAGGGGCTCCTTACACCACCCGCGCACTGTGTGCTTGCCGCACGCCATGACGTATTCGCTCTTCTGGTTTTTACCGGGAACCACTTCGAATTTGATGGCTGTGTCACCCATGCCGTGGTTTCTTCAGAGAAAACAAAGACAGGGCGGCACCCGCTGAGGAGGCGTGCACAGCTGCTTCTCCGAGGGCTGCTTGGGGAAGCCCTTGAACGCTTTCTGGAGACAAGGCCCACCCCCTCCCCAGACTGCGTCTTGTCTCGGCTGGAGGAAGGAGTCCTCAGCACCGCTGGGGACTCGAGGGCCTGGGCTGGGGGAACAGGAGCAATGCTCCGCCCTGGGTCTGCGTGGAGGTGAGGACACGGGCCGAGAACCCAGGGGCCCCGCCTACCTCTTAAGGCACTCGTGGAGGATCTGGTACGGAGACAGCAGCCCGGCCTTGCTGGTCAGCTCGTAGACGCGCGAGTCCTCGATGCTGATGTGGTTAAAGTACTACAACACAAAGCAGAGCCCGAGTCCGCCCAGCGGGCCCCTGCAGCTCGCCGCCCAGACGCTTCGCAGCTTCCCGTGTGCCTCACCTGGCCACGCTGCAGCCCTGTGGCTCTGCTACCAACCCACCAGGCACAGGAGGCACTGCCCTGGCCGGATGCCAGCTCCACCCCTGCCGTGCCCTGCTCCCAAGCACGGAGCCAGGCAGCCTGGGACGCCTCTTCTCTACCTGGTTCTGACCAGCAAGGGACGTTCACGAGAAGCCTAAGCCACCTTCAGAGCGTGCCTTGGCCATGACCGCAGGTGAACTACCGGAGAAGAGAAAGCCAGACAGAAAACTGCACTCTGAAAGTCAAGGGCTTCAGCCAGAGAGTCCCCACAGGGCCTGTCCCGGGAGGCCCAGGAGGGCCTGGCCTGGCTCGTTTCTCAGTGCCACAGCCCTGCTCTGCCACCAATCACCCTCACCAAAGAACAGAAGGCGTGAGCAGGGTTAACGGCAACCAAGTTAACTACTCGCAGGAAAAAACACCACGCAGGAAGGCAGGAGCTGAAACCAGGCCGCCGCCAGGTGTGCAGACCCAGGAGCGAGGAGACCGAACGGACGGAGCCCCCCCCACCCTGAGGCGACCGGAGCCCCTGGAGATGACCGGAAGGGATGCTCCTGACTGCCGTGCTTTTGCCAACTTTCCTGGCAGCCCTGTTCTCGAGGTCTGCAGAGCCCCAGGCCTGTGGGCATTCTTATCATCGAAGGGCCCCCCCACCCTCACTCTGGGGATCCCCAAGGAGTGCCCACACAAAAGACCTGGCAGCAGCGGTCCCTGTCCGAGCAGAGGCGTTGCAGGTGTGGGAGACAGGGACGTCAAGCCCCGAGAGGGCTCCAGGCTGGCAGGCAGATCTCCAGGCGTCCTGGGTCTTCAACTAGCACCCCAGCACGCACACGCGCGCCCACGCGCCCACGCGCCCACACACACCTCTGCTCGCAAGTGGCCACAGCAGCATGGGTTTGTGTCCAGGGAAAGCCTCTAGGCAAGGTGGAACCTACCCGGGGCTGGCACGCCAGCTGGCCCATTAGCAAAGCCAGGCTCTCGGCCTGTGAAGGGCCTGCTCTGGCCCACGCGCAGCACCTGGACGACGGGCCTGCGGTCAGGCTGGGCGGGCAGGCCTGACTGGTACGCCCACGGCTCCGGACCCGCACCGTGGCTCGCTGGCACACACACCCTGGAGCACAGTCAGAAGCACACAGACCTCAGTCCCTGGGAAAGGCCGGGAAAGGTGACCTGCACCAAGCGGCCGCACACACACATGCAGCTGAGGCCTGACCTGCCTGAGCGCAGACACGCAGCGAGAGAGACCAGCACGTCGCTGCTGCTTCTGCCCAACGGCACGGGGACCTGAGGGAGCGGCGCTTGGCAGCCCTCGAGGACCATGAGCAGCACCACAAACCCCCTCTACAGTCTAGAAAAATAACCCGTGCCTGGAAACACACAATCTACCTGAAGAGCCCGAAAAGCTCGCTATGTGCAAGAAGTCGAACCTCTAAGTTATCGACCTGGCCACAGGGAAAACTCCGGTCCTGACAGCCTCATGGTGCTCACCGCCTGCTTGGAGGGGGTCATCACCAGTTCTACTCAAAGTCCTTCCAGAAAATCGAGAGAAGAAACACCTCCAGGTTACTTTACAATGCCCAGAGCACCATGACACACACACACACACACACACACACACACACGTGCGTGCGTGCGTACCGGGCTGTTGGGAAAGTCATGACGTATGTTATTCTGTTTCTCAAAGGCCACTGATTTATATAAAGAGTAAATCAGTGATACATTGCCCGTTTCGATAGCCCTTTGCCATCTTTCAGTGAACTTCGTGACTCCTCGCTCAGTGAATGACCTGTCTTCAGCGCTGAAAGGCTGGCCAGGAGCTGATTTACAGCCACATCTGAACTGAACGTTAGACCACCATGTCTCAGAGAGGGAAATGGGCGCCAGTCTGACAGCAAGGCCAGGCGGGCGTGGCGGGAGTGGCAACACGGCCCATCCAGTGAAGAACCGGGTGTGCGGCCTCGCGTGTCGTGACGGAACGTAGCTCCCTGCTGACCAATGAGGTCTGGTCGTTTCGTTCCAAGGGTCCAAATGCTGACAGTGCACATTTGAACTGCTTGTTTGGTTCCTTGGTAGGAGCTCAAAACACACGACGCCTTGGGACCAGCAGTTGGCAAAATGGCTATGTCGCTGGACTTCCACGTAGTTGACTGTGGTTCGAGTCCCGGACCCAGTGGCTTACAATCACACCGGGCGTGTGTGCGTGCGTGTCCAAGATCCCGAGAGGAGAATGGAGGAGAAGGGATTGCAGCGTGGCCATCCCCCCTGGGGATGATTTCCCACCGTCTGTCTCTTTGTCTTTCTGCACGCGCCCTATAGCAAAATCCTCTCCAAAAAAATAATTAAAAAGAAAGAAAGAAAGAAAGAAAGAAAGAAAGAAAGAAAGAAAGAAAGAAAGAAAGAAAGAACGAACGAACCAAGTGGCTAGTCAGGGGCATCATGATTAAGATGGCTAGATTCCAAGTGGCTGACTGCATGGTCCAGTATCCAACCCAGTGGCCTGAAAATCATGCTAGGGGGCCAGCAGGTAGCATGGTAGTTAAGGGTGCTGACGTGGCCGACCGCAGTTCGAGTCCCAGACCCGGTGGCTTGCTTTCACACTTTTTTCTCTCTCACTCTGTCACTTCATGATCAAATTAAAATAAATAAGTAAACAAATAAAGTTAAATCATTCTTTAAAAAAAAAAAAAGAAAGAAAAAGAAATCATGCTGGACGCATGCCCCAAACCCTGAGGACAGCGGAGAAAGGATCACCGGAGTAGCCACCGCCGGGGCTGCCTCCTCACCCTACCTTCTCTCTCTGCCCCTCTGCAGCCAGCACACACACCCTGTAGTCAGAAACAAACACACACAAAGGAAAACGAAGCTCGAGGATCCCCACTGCCTGATTTCAAGACTTCGAGTCCTGAAATGGTGTGACCTTGGGAGGACAGACACAACGGAACTGGAGGGACAGGCGTTCTGGAGCTGAGCCACGCCACACGGTGCGAGGGCAGCTCAGGCTAGACCCCCCACGCACGGCCCGGCAGCCCATACGACGCGTCTGCTCAGAGGAACCTGATCCCCGAGATCACACGCAGACCTGGACAGCAGCCCTGCGGCTCGCCGCCCAACACTGAACACACAGGACCCCCGAAGGGGAATGAAGACCGTGATACGCTCCGTGGCTCGGCCTCAGGAGTTAAAAGGACCTGTGACGCTCCGGGTTCACATCTGGAGACGTCCCTGAGCACGCCAGGCACTCGTGTGCCCACAACACAGGACTGCCTGAGGTTGGGGATCGATCGTGGTGGCACCTCTGCTGAAGGTGCGGTCTTTCTCTCTCGCTCTAGGACATAAATTAAAAAAAAAAAAGAAAAAAAAAAAGGCCCACGACCATACCCCACTCATACGAGTCCACGATGCCAAGTTACAGAAGCCGGGTGCAAAGGCTACTGTGCGACTCCACGGACAGAACATTCCAGAGCTGGCCACGCTATAGGCTCAGGCACAGTCCGAGGCGTGGGGGTGTAGAGCTTCAGTGTGTGAACTTGGGAGAGGACGCGCAGTGCGACCCGTAATAGTGACTTTCCTGGACTCATTTCATGAAATCGATTTTTTTTTTTTGCGAGGTTTTCGCTATAGGGTGCGTGCGCTCGGCAGACAGAGAGAGACATAGAGACAGAAAGCGAGAAATCACCCCCCGGGGGGATGGTCACGCCGCAATCCCTTCTCCTCCATTCTCCTCTCGGGATCTTGGGCACGCACGCACACGCGCCTGGCGTGAGTTTAAGCCACCGGGTCCGGGACTCGAACTGCAGTCAACTACGTGGGAGTCCAACGACATAGCCATTATGCTAACTGCTGGTTCCCATGAAGTCGATTTTTGTAACATGTGGCCACCCAAGCCTCTGCTCTGCCAGCGTAGAGAGGTGCGACTCCACGGACAGAACATTCCAGAGCTGGCCACGCTATAGGCTCAGGCAGTGCTGGCCCCGAGATGGAGAGGTGTTAGGAGTACAGCGGAGATGGGGAGGGATGATGGAAACGCTTCACCGACTGACTACAGCGCTGACTACGTGACTCCGCGCATTGTCAAAACTCGGAACTGTACCAAAAAGTGAATTCGATTCTACGTGACTTAAATAGCCTGTAAAGGGACCAGCAGTTAGCGTAATGTCTATGTCGCTGGACTCCCATGTAGTCGACCACGGTTCAAGTCCCAGACCCAGCGGGTTAAACTCACGCCAGGCGTGTGTGCGTGCGTGCCCAAGATCCCGAGAGGAGAGGAGAGGAGAAGGGATTGCGGCGAGGGGTGATTCCTCGCTTTCTCTCTCTCTGTCTCTCTCTGTCTCTCTGTCTCTCTCTGTCTTTCTGGCGAGCACATGCACCCTCTAGCAAAAACCTCTTCCAAAAAAAAAAAAAAAAAAGCCTGTAAGAACCGAAGCATGCCTGGTCACTGATGCCGATATTTTCTGACTAGCATGAACCAAGTGATCCATAACTAGCTGAAAGTGACAAAACTCCCAGAAGACACGACTTCAAATTTTGTGAAAAGGAAACGGTGCCAGCTCTGCTCGCCCCGCCCCCCACACACTATGTAAAGGTTTCTGCCATAGGGCGCGTGTGCTTGCTGGAGAAATCACCCTCTGGGGGATGGCCACACCACGATCCCTTCTCCATTCTCCTCGGGGATTTGGGCACGCACCAACATGCACCCGGTGTGATTTTCAAGCCATCAGGTCCGGGACTGGAACCGAGGTGGGCCATGTGGGAGTCCAGCACCTTAACCGTCACTCCATCTGCCGGCCCCAACCTTTCCCCCTTTTAATCAAAGCAAACCTATGCTGGGTGCCCAGCCTCCCCGTCCCGTCGCCCATCACATCTGCTGGGGTCCACGGTCTGCACAGGTGGCTGAGGGACGAGGCCCAAGCTCGAGTCCCACCAACAGGTAAAGAGAAACTACCTAGCCCAGCAACCTTGCAGGAGCCAGAGCTGGCCCAGCGTGTGGTGCTCTGACGCCCCCTGCCGGAAGAAAATGCTCCGTTCTCCTCTGCGAGATTTTTTTGAATGGCAAGACCACACACACACTCAGGCACACACAGAACGCTGCAGAGAGAGACTCTGCTTCCTACTGGGGAACTCCCTGGAGACTTTCAGTGGGAGGCCCCAGACCTGAGTGCGTGCTCCCTAGACAGCTTCAGGACTGGGCCTTCCGCAAAGATCCGTGTGAGATTAGAGGGCAGGAACTTTCAGCCCCACTGCTGCCCTGGGGAGGGGGCTGAACTGGAGAGATTACAAGCCTGAGGGGAATTAGGAATGATCAGAACCTCCTGGCTGAGGAAGGAATCACGTGCTGGGAAGCGGGGTGCCCCAACTCCGGGGGGGACAGAGGCTCCTGCACGCGGGGTCCTTCCAGGTTTTGCCCTACGCACCCTTTCATTTGGCTGCTCACTCACGTCGTTAAACAACATAAAATATTTTCCTGATATTAACAAGCTTGAGAAGGGGCTATGGGAACCCCGAACTCAGTCGGCTTTACAGCGCGTGGTAACCAGAGCTCCCCTCGGCAGTGGCAGCGGGGAGGGACTCCAGGCAGGGTGTCAGAGCTCCACTGCTGGACACCCAGGTGGCCTCGGAGGGAATCCGGTGACTTCCGGAGAAAGCCCTCCTGCCCACCCTTCCCCCTCTGGCCCTCCCCTCGTTCAGGGTACTTGGCCCTGGTTTCTGGGACGCGCCCCTGCTCCTTCCCAGAAGAGCCTCAGTACATGCTGGGAAGCCACCGTGACGTGTTCATGTCCCTCCACTCGCCTAGGACGGGAGGGCCACTGCTGGGTCTGGGGAGGATGTGGCGAGAAGCCCAGGCTGGCCCTGCTGGCTTCGGAGAGTGCCAGCGGTGGCCCAGCCGGCCCTTTAGAAACAAGGTTAGAATGTGTCTCCCCGGAGAAGCTGGTCCTCTGAGACTGCCTGCTCCGGGTGGGGTCTACAAACTGTGGCCCACCCATGGCAAAGTCGCACCAAGACAGAAACTCGAGAGCAATGGGACCCCATGTACGGTTCACTGCTGACAGCACCAGATGGCAGAGATCGGTCAGATAACGGTGCCCAGCGTCCCGGCAGCGACTGGGCGAGACCTTTAAGAAAGGAAGCCTGGTGGGCGGGGATTAGGCCGGGGGCACCACCCCCATTTCACAAAGGGGGTAGATTCTCAGTGTCTGAGAAGGGGCTGGCCCCTGTGAGAGGGGGAGTCGCAGAGGCTGCTCAGGGCCGGGCACGCAGCACTTCGCCCTGCTCATGCCTGCCGGCCGGCCCAGGGCCACCACCAGGATCAGGAGCAGAATCAGCGTCTGCTCCGTCTCAATCACCCAGTCTCAGCGGCACGAGAGCAGACTAAGCCATGCCCGGAAGCCCTCCTGGAACGGTGAATTCTGGACCTCCGACATCTGCTCCTCCATAAAAGCAACAAGAACAGTGGCAAAAGTGGTTAAAATCAACTTTTCCAAAACTCTAACAATTAAACAAAGGCTGTCAACAACCCAAGGAAAGTTAAAAAAGAAAAAAAAGAGCTGAATTTGGAAAGAGCAATGAGCCGGGGCACTTTACTCTGCCTGTTCCCCAATCCCCTCCCAGCTCCAGCTCGGGGGGAGCCGCCGAGGAAGGTGGTAACCCCAGAGGGCTGTCCGGTCCGACCTCTCTGGGAAAGCTTCCTGGGAGGACCTGTCCGTGGGCCTGACTCGGAGCTCACCCCGTGAACGGCTCCCCAGCTCCCCAGGGCCTTTGCTGAAGGCACCAGGGGCAACCGTCTAAGGCCGCAGCTGCCCAGGCCGCGATAAGCCGGGCTAACAAGATGCTGACCGTAACCCTTCACAGGCAAAGCCGGAAGAGGAGGGGCCCATCGTGGACTCTGCAAAGCTCCAACACGGGCCTGGAGTCGAGGTGGCCCTCCATGCCCAGGGAGACCCTGACCGCTCCCTCCAGCTGACCCAGAGGCTCTGTGTACGTGACAAGGAAAGGAGTCGTCCAACCACCTGAGCATCGCAGGTGACCCCGGCAAGCACAGCTGCTCCGCCAAGGCTGGGAGACAGACTGACTAGTCCAGGAGCTCAAGCACCTCTCTACGCTGGCAGAGCAGAGGCTTGGGTATGGGAACCAGCAGTTAGCGTAATGGCTATGTCACTGGACTCCCACGTAGTCGACTGCAGTTCGAGTCCCGGACCCAGTGGCTTAAACTCATGCCAGGCATGTGTGCGTGCGTGCCCAAGATCCCGAGAGGAGAATGGAGGAGAAGGGATTGCGGCGTGACCATCTCCCCTGGGGGGTGATTTCTCGCTTTCTGTCTCTATGTCTCTGTCTGTCTGGCGAGCGCACGCACCCTATAGCGAAAACCTCTCAAAAAAAAAAAAAAAAAAAAAAAATCGACTTCATGAAATGAGTCCAGGAAAGTCACTAATACGGGTCGCACTGCGTCCTCTCCCAAGTTCACACACTGAAGCTCTACACCCCCACGCCTCGGACTGTGCCTGCAGGTGGAGGTGGGGGTCTTTACAGAGAGAGTCGAGTTAAAATGAGGTCACTGGGTGGGCCCGATCCGGTGTGCCCAGTGCCCGTGTGAAAAGGGGAGACTGGGAGACAGCACGCAGGAAGGTGCGAACAGACAACAGCCATCCCCAACCCAAGGACAGATGCCTTCTCTCGCGGCCTCAGGGACAACTTGGATTTGGACTTCCAGCCTCCAGAACTGTCAAACAGACAACCCAGCTCTGTTGCTTACCCTCCAGTTTGTGACACTTCCGGTGCAGTGACCCTTGTAAACTAATGGTCACCAAACAGAGAGCAAGGACAACAAATGGCAAAACCAGGAAGCTTTGGGGAGGGGAAATCACCCGATTCTCAAAGCCAGTATCCGTTATTTTAAATGTCCGGTTCTCAACAAAATAATCATGAGACAGGAGAATGTACATGGCCCAGTGTGGGGACACAAACTGTCCCTAAGAAAGCCAGACATACCAGAGACTTTATTTTATTTTTTTTTTTTTTTGAGAGGTTTTTGCTATAGGGCGCATGCACTCGCCAGAAAGACAGAGAGAGACAGAAAGACAGAAAGAGAGAAGTCACCCCCCGGGGGGATGGCCACACCGCAATTCCTTCTCCTCCATTCTCCTCTCGGGATCTTGGGCAGGCATGCACATGTGCCCGGTGTGAATTTAAGCCACCGGGTCCGGGACTTGAACCGTGGTTGACTACATGGGAGTCCCAACGACATAGCCATTATGCCAACTGCTGATCCCGAGACTTTTTTCTTAAGCTTCTTCCTGAAGTTATTTCATTGATTTCCTTCACAAGACAGAGGAAGACCGGCATGTTCCCTGACAGGGTCTCCATGCCATGACTCCCCCAGGACAGCCCTACCACCAGCCAGGACCACAGGCACCCCATGGGCAAAGCCGACGTCAGTCAACTCGAGATGCAACCAGGAGCCTTCCCACATGGCTCCAGCGTGGGACAGCATAGTGCCAGGGACACTGCGGCTGGCCCAGACGAAGACCAAAGTCACCTCTAACCTGCACACTCCGAGAACGAGAGAGCCACGGCTAGAGAATGACAGGGAAGCATAGGACTGAGTGTCACCAGCAGAGACCATCGGCACAGAGAGGGAAATCACGACGCATGCCCCAGAGGGCTCACCAGCAGAGCCGGGCAGGCCGGAGAAAGGGCCCAGAGAGCAGAGAGGCCAAGGAACGGAAAGGAAGGCATGAAGGGGAGCGTAGTGCCTCCGAGGGGCTGGTGCGGTAGTGACGTTCGCCCTCCCTGACGCTGCCCACGAGGGGAGGTCCTGGCCCCGCTGAGGACCTCGGGCGTGTGAGCCCCATCCAGGGCTGGCTGCAGTGGGAGTGGGCACTGCGTGAAGGCCCTGTCGGGGCCCACCTTTATCTGTCGGTCTCTCTCTCTCTCTCATGGAAGAAAGAAAGAGAGAAAGAGAGAGAGAGAGAGAGAGAGAGAGAGGAAGGATGAAAGGAAGAGAGAAAGGAGGGAGGGAGGGGGAGAAGGAGAGGGAGACGGAGGGAGGGGCTGGCCCGTGGCCGAGCAGGTAAGAGTACTGGATCCTACAAGGCTGACCATAAACCCAGGCCCAGCCGCTTGAAGAAAATGCACAGGCCCCCAAGTCCCAAGACAGAAGCATCGAGAGGGGTTATGGCCTGAGTCGGGAGAGGGGCCTGGCACGCCCCTTTACCTCTCTGATGAGCACGTGCACCTGCGGTGAAATTACAAAGGAAACTTAACATGGAGACTACAGTTTCGGGACCAGCAGTTAGCGTAATGGCTATGTCGCTGGACCCCCATGTAGTCGACCGCAGTTCGATTCCCGGACCCGGTGGCTTAAACTCACGCCGGGCGCGTGTGCGTGCGTGCGTGCCCAAGATCCCAGGAGGAGAATGGAGGAGAAGGGATTGCGGCGTGGCCATTCCCCCTGGGGGGTGATTTCTCACTTTCTGTCTCTCTGTCCCTCTCTATCTTTCTGGTGAGCGCACGCGCACTATAGCAAAAACGTCTCCAAAAAAAAAAAAAAAAGACTACAGTTTCAGAGATTATGGGATAACAGGAAGTATAATTTACAGAAATGGGAGTCTCAGAAAGAGAAGGAAAGTAAAAGAATATTTGAGGAGCTGAGAGCCAAAACTTCCAAAGTTTGGTGAAGACTGTTAAGGTAGGTCCGGGCCGTGGTGCGGTGGTCAGGCACCGTGCACTGGGAGCTAGACGGCACCTGGCCAACCATGGTCGGAACGTGAGTTCTGATGGTTCGTCAAACACACCAGGGACATGGGATGGGTGCCCCAGTTCTCTAAAATATTAAACTATACTATATGAGTGTAGATGTTCTTGGAATCCCCCAGGACAACCACCAACAAAGTGGTTTACGACAAAATGCAGTCAAAGAAACAATGGAGAGAAAATGGTACATCGGGGCCAACCGTGGTGCCCTGCACGAAGACGCTGTACTCCACAGGCTGGGGCCACACGGGAGGCCCAGGTTCGAGTCCTGGTGCGACCGAAAGGCCAGGTACAGTGGCACGAGCTTGTCATCCCAACGTCTCAGGGAGAATGAGGCAGGATGACGATCTTGAGGCCGGCCTGGGCAAAACAGCGAAGCCTGTCCTTCAGACAGGAGTGGAAGGCTAGCCTACGGCAAGGGGCTCAAGGCAAGTGGATTCCACATGGTCGACTGCACAACTGAAGGCCCCAGAGCCAGCAGCTTGAGAAACACGCCAGGTGCGTGTACATGTACACCCAAATTCTCAACAGGAGGGACAGGTGGAGAAGGGACTGAGCGTGACCGTTCCCCACAGGGGGTGCTTTCCCGCATGCCTTCTCCCTCTCTCTGGCAAATGCGTGTACCCTCTGGCGAAACTACCACCGCCAGAAACGCAGGGTGTGGTAGTACAGGCCTACAGTCCCAGCCAGGAGGGTGAGGCAGGGGGATGGCAACAAGAGGCAAGTCTGTCTTAAAATTAAACAAATAAAGTTAACACAAAAGGCAGTAAGGGAGGGAATGAGGAGCAGAAAAGACACCAGAAGTTTAAAGCAAAATAACATAACGGCATAACGTCTACCATTTCAATAGCTACATTAAACATAAATTCACTAAACACTGACCAAATGGCAGACTGACCGAAAGAATAAAAAGCAATATCCAGGGGCCAGCAGTTAGCGTAATGGCTATGTCACTGGACTCCCATGTAGTTGACCGCAGTTCGAGTCCCTGACCCGGTGACTTAAACTCACGCCAGGCATGCGTGCCCCAAGATCCCGAGAGGAGAATGGAGGAGAAGGGATGGCGGCATGGCCATCCCCCCCCCGGGGGGTGATTTCTCGCTTTCTGTCTCTCTGTCTCTCTCTGTCTTTCTGGCAAGCGCACACTCCCCATAGCAAAAACCTCTCAAAAAAAAAAAAAAAAAAAGGCAATATTCATCGACATATAGTTTATAAGAGACACATTTTAGATTCAAAGATAAATAAATATAAGTCAAAAAAAGGATGAAAACTGTATCGTGCAAACGGTGATCAAAAGAGACTACGCTAACATTAAACAAAGTTGACTTTAGGGCAAACGTGATTACTAGAAATAAAGAGAATATATTATAACAAGAAGATCCATTTATCAAGGTGACTTACACAGGTGAACAGATATCCCCTATCTGAAATGCTTGGGACCAGCGATGTTTCAGATTTTGAAATACGTGTGCTGTACGTAATAAGACACTTGGGGTTGGGACCCGCGTCTAAACACAAAGTGCGTGTCTGTTTCATAAGCACAGAGCCGAAGGAATTTTTTTTTTTTTTAAAGAGGTTTTTGCTCTAGGGCGCGTGTGCTCACCAGACAGAGAGAGACAGAAAGCAAGAAATCACCCCCCAGGGGGGTATGGTCACGCTGCAATCCCTTCTCTTCCGATCTCCTCTCGGGATCTTGGGCACGCACGCACATGCGCCCGGCGTGAGTTTTAAGCCACCGGGTCCGGGACGCGAACCACGGTCGACTCCGTGGGAGTCCAGTGACATAGCCATTACACTAACTGCTGGTCCCAAGAGCCGAAGGTATTTTTATTCAGAATTTCTGTATCCCCGCATTTTGTTTGTGACCTGTCACGTGAGGTCAGGGGAGAATTTCCAAGGGCGGCATCATGTTGACTCTGAAAAAGTTGCCAGGCTTCGGAGCGTTACGGATTTCAGACTCTCAGTTTAAGAGTGACCGGCTTGTATAAAATATGTTCCTAACGCTAGCTCCTAAATACATAAAGCAGACTGACAGGACTGAGGGGAGAGGTACCAACATCAGGGAGTGAGATGTCAGCACCCGCTTTCAGTAACAAACAGAACAACTCGGCAGGGTATCAACACTGACCTAACCGACCTCTAGAACACTCCGCCCCATCACGGGAGGATATGCATTCTCCTCAAGTGCACATGCGACATGCCTCAGGACAGACCATACGACAGGTCCAACAAGCCCTGACAGGCTCAATACATCCCAAAGGACTTACATCATACGAACGTTATCTTCCAACCACAGTGGAATTTAATTAAAAATGAGTGACTAAACGAAACTGGGAAATCCGCAAATATGTGAAAATTAAACACACTCCTAAAATAACCACTGTTCAAAGAAGAAATTACAAGAATAAGAGGACTACAAACCAAAACTTTGTTTATATAGTAATAATAATAATAAAATACTGAACTTAAGGGCATGTAGCTAAAAGCAATACACAGAAGAAAATTCAGAGCTGGAAACACAAAAATTAAAAAGATCTCAAGCTGTGGCTGGCAGGTGGCGAAATAGTTATGTCACTGGACGCCCCATGTAGCTGACCCCAGTTCAAGTCTCGGACCTAGCAGCTTAAAACTCATGCCAGGCGTGTGTGCATCCATGCCCCAAATCCCGAGAGGAGAATGGAGAAGGGATCACAGAGTGGCCACCCCCCGGGGGCTGATTTCTCGCTTTCTGTCTCTCTGTCTCTCTCTCTCTCTCTCCAGTGAGCATGTGTGCTCTATAGCAAAAATCTCTATCAAAACAAAGAAAAAAGGACCTGGACTCCCATCGGCTAACCACTGTTTGAGGCCCAGATCTGGCAGCTGCGTGGCCAGCCAGTGGCATGGTGGTTAAGGCAGATGGATCTCACAGGGCTAAATGCAAGGTTAGAGTCCCAGACCCAGAGGCCTGAAAAACACAGCAGGCACGTGTGTGTGCCTGCCCATGCTCCTGAGAAGGTTGGAGGAAGCAGACTCTGGGGTGGAGTCTGTAGGCGGAGGTAATTTCTCACTTTCTCTGTTTCTCCTCAGTGAGCATATGTACCCTATAACAAACTGAAATAAATAAACATTTAATAAAAAAAAAAAAGAGCCAGCCATTGGCATGGTGATTAAGGCAAATGGATCTCACAACTGACTACACGGTTGAGTCCCAGACCCAGTGGCTTAAAAACACACCAGGTGCGTGTGCGTGTGCGTGTGTGCTCCAAACCCCGAAAGGTGGGAGAAACGAAGGAGAAAGGGCTGTGACATGACCATGGGGGGGGGGGGGGTCTCACCCCCTCCTCCCTCTTCTCCAGTGAGCCCTCTGACAAAATTAAAAATAAGTCAATAAATAAGATCTTAAAGGACCTCACCTGAAGACACTAGAAAAGAACAAACTAAACCCAGAGTTGTGACTAAGTAGCAAATACAGACTGGAGTGGAAATAGGTAAGAAAATGTTTCAAAAAAGCAGGGCCTGGGACCAGCAGTTAGTGTAATGGCTATGTCACTGGACTCCCATGTAGTCATCCACGGTTAGAGTCCCGGACCTGGTGGCTTAAACTCACGCCAGGCACATGTGCGTGCGTGCCCAAGATCATGAGAGGAGAACGGAGGAGAAAGGATTGTGGCGCGGCCATCACCCCTGGGGGGTGATTCCTCACTCTCTGTCTCTCTGTCTCTCTCTGTCTGTCTGGTGAGTGCACACGTCCTATAGCAAAAACCTCTCCAAAAAAAAAAAAAAAAAAACCAGGGCCCAGCAATAGTGGCACAGGTGCAGGGAGCCAGCGCGTGGGCACCCACACGGAAGGCTCAGGTCTGGTTTACAGCCCACCTGTGCAGGCCGGGTGCGCGAGGGCACCCCTGTCATCTCCACTAACTAGAAGGCGAGGATGGAGGATCGTCACATGGTCGGGCTGTCTAAATGACTTCTCATTTCAAAAGGAAAATCAACATAACCAGAGAGAAAGTCTTTGAAAATATGAGCAACATTGATAAAATTTTAGCTACATGGGCCAAGAAAAACAAAACTCAGATTACTAAAATCAAGAACGAAAGGGGGACCAGCAGTTAGCGTAATGGCTATGCCACTGGACTCCTGCATAGTCGACCGTGGTTCACGTCCCGGACCCGGTGGCTTAAACTCACGCCGGGTACGTGTGTGCATGCGTGCCCAGAATCCCGAGAGGAGAATGGAGGAGAAGGGATTTCGGCGTGGCCATCCCCCCTGGGGGGGTGATTTCTCGCTTCTGTCTGTCTGTCTCTCTGTCTGTCTGGCCAGCGCACGCACCCTATAGCAAAAACCTCTACAAAAAAAAAGAAAAAAAAATGATTATGTCATAATCAAGTGAGATTTTTCCTAGGAACGCAAGGCAGCACACCAGTAAAATAAGACGAAAAACAAGCATCGTCTCAACAGAAAAAAACACATTTTGACAAAAATCCAACATCCATTCCTGATTAAAAAAAAAAACAAAAAACAAAAAAACTCAGCAAACCCGGAATCGAAGGAAACGTCCTCCATGTGATAAAAGCCCACATCCACCACAGTGTGTGACGCGAAGGGCACCAGTCACAGGGCCACGCAGTACACGGCTCCAGAGCCAGCAAACGTGCGGGGTGGGGAGCAGCTTCCTGGTCGCCGAGAGCAGGGAAAGACCGGAAGTGACAGTCAGTGGGTCTCCCGGAGTGACGGGCGAGGACACCCCACAGTGAGAGCGCGGCGAGGGCTGTACGGCACTGAGTAAGCGCGACTCCAGAGCTGTGCGGCGCAACGGCTTGGATTTGAAGGTGTGTAAATGACCTCGATAAAGCTGTGACTTCAAAATGCATCCTTGGACCAGGTGGCCTAGTGGTTAAGGTGCTGGACTCCCATGAGGCCAACTCTAGTTCGAGTCCCAGACCAGGTGATTGAAAGACAAACCAGGTGCATGTGTGTGTGTGTGCCTAAAATCCTGAGAGTGGAAAAGAGATTGTGGCATGACCATCCCCCCCAGGGGGTGATTTCTTACTTTCTGTCTGTCTCCATTTCTCTGGCAAGCACACACACTCTATAGCAAAAGTCTCTCTCTCTCTCTCTCTCTCTCTCTCTCTCTCTCTCTCTATCAATCAAAAATAAAGATGCATCCTTCAGATTTTGAAAAACCCTTGCTATAATCATAGAATCATATTTACCTAAAAAGGCTTATAACGAGTTTTAAATGATTCCTAATGTACAGAGCAATCTAAACCTATCAGTGTCAAAGTTCACTCTCACAGTCAACGTTTATAGTGAACACACAAAGTTGCAAAATATAAGGGACAAAAAAAAAAAAAAATTCCCATTAGAAAGGACATTTCCCTTGGGGCCAGCAGGTGGCATAGTGGTTAAAGGCGCTGGACTCCCATTTGGCCAACCACAGTTCAAGTCCTGGAACTGGTGGCTTGCTTTCTCACTTACCTTCTCTCTCTGTCTCTCTCTAGTCAAACTGGATGATAATAATAATAATAATAATAATAATAACAATAATAATAAATGAAGTAAATAAAATTATTTTTTTTAAAAAAGAAAGGACATTTCCTCCCAGCTTGCACAAAGATAAGCAAGTTTCAGGCCCACTGATAGCATGGAGGGTAAGGTGGATGGATCCCACATGGCAGACTTCACTGTTCAAGTCCTGGACCCGGTGACTTGGAACGCCAGGTGCATGTGCATGTGTGCCCAAAATCACAAGAGAATGGAGGAGAAGGGATCGCGGGGTGTTTTCTCTCCCTCTCTTTAGAAAATGCATGCAAGCTATAGCAAATTAAAAAAAAAAAAAAACATGATAAGCAAGTTTCCCCTTTTCTTTTCACCAAGGTCTTGCTCTGTGGTAACTCTCCTGCCTCAGTCTCCCCAGTAGCACTCAGCTTCTCGGGACAGGGTAGGAACGGAATCCAGGCCTCCCATGTAGCCTCAGCTTTCAAGCAGCAACATCGACCAGAGTGCATGACCACAGCTGGGCCGAGAAGCCTGGAGGCTGCAGTCTGCACCCCGGCCCAGGCACAGAGGGCAGGGGTGCAGCCCCGGCTCACACCCACGTGGCGCGTGCGGCACTGCGGCACGGCTGACAGGGCCGGACCTCTGCACTCACCTCGAGCTCTTCACTGTCTTTGGGCTTCTCCTCTGAGGTCTGTTTAACAAAGTCGGGGATGAGGATTTCCAGTGTGGCTCGGGCTATGAAAAGAAAAGGCCCAAGAGTGAGGGCTTGGGCGGCCTCCCCGGGGCTCAGCCTGCAAGGGAAGGCAGAGGGGCTGCCCGGCCTGCAGGGCGAGCTGCTGAGGGTGAGCGAGGGCCCTGGCAGAGCAGCAGCACTTCGAGGGCAGTGTCAGGAGAGACGGGAGAAAAGCACATCTCGAGGCAAGGGGACAGTGGGCAGGCTGGGCAGGCAGCCTCCCGGGCCACACCTAGTGGGCGTGCTTGGTCCCAAGGGCCTCACGGCGGATGAGGGACGAGCTCAGGTCTGTTTTCTGGAGGACTCGCTTTTGTATGTGTGATGGACAGCCAGGAGGGCCACGCAGACGGCCTCGGAGGACAACTGCACGTGTCCAGACCAGGGCCAGCAGCGGCTGCCGGGGGCAGGCCAGACCTGCAGGACCCTCGGGCCGAGCACGTACAGGCCAGAGCACACGGCTGGCCGAGGCCGAGAGCACAGGCAGCCGTGGAAGCAGGGCTGTCGCCCATTGCTGTAAGCAGGTGCTGGTCCGCGACAGCTGGTAGGCTGACAGCTCAGCCCGACCCTGAAGAGCCATAAGTGCTACGACTCATCTGAGTAAAGATGCCGAGAAGGCAGCAGGGAGGACAGCAGGTGACCTACAGAGGGGACAGCAGGTCTTCCCTACAGAGGGAACAGCAGCGTCCACACCCCAGGATGCGCCCCACAGCAGGCCCACTCCACAGGGGCCTGCAGAGCGACCTCGGTAAGACCCAGCTGGTGGAGCTGGGAGTCTACCATAACGGTCGGCAGGCCTTCTGCTGACTGGGCAGAGTGTAAGGCCTGTCCCCAAGGCCAGGAAGCCGTGTAGACAGAAGGGCAGACAGTAAATACAATGCACAAGGGCTTCCAACCATCCTTGGCAGCTGCCGTCCAAGACGACAATGTGGAGGGCACTGGCTCCCATGAACTCGCACTGTCACTGCCTGAGAGACGGTGGACTGGCTAGATGGGCTGCTGTCTGCTGTGTAGGGCCGGCCTGCTCCGGGACCCACCAGCAAGGGCAGAAACACGGGAACTGGCCGCGGGAGCAAGAGCCTGTGCTGTAATCCCAAAGCACACCTCAGGAGCGGCCCCCCTCGGAAGAGGCCAGATTAGCCCAGAGCTGAAGCCCACGGCTCGTGTGAAAGAGCGCCGCCTACCACCAGTGCTGGGCACGGAAGCCAACAGTCAGGGCGTGGCCCAAAGGAGCGGCCGGTTTCCACCCAGAACACAGGCTTTCCGGCCAGCGTGCAAGGCTGTGCCCAGCTGGGGGCAGTGTGAGCCGGGAGCCCAAGGACTCGGGACGGCCTTGCTAAGTGAAGGCAGCAGGGTGCTGGCCACCTCCCCTCTCGCCCACCATGCTTCTTGGTATAGAACAAACCCACTCGGGCCGGCAGGTGGCGTGGTGGTAAAGGCAGCTGGATCCCACATCGCTGACTCCACAGTTCAAGTCCTGGACCCAGCAGCTTGAAAATCACACTGGGCACGTGCTTGCCCAAAATCCTGAGAGGAGAGTGGAGGAGAAGGGATTGCGGCATGGTCATTCCCCGCGGGGACAATCTCTCACTTTCCATTTGTCTCCGATGAGTGCACAAACCCTGTGGCCAAAAACACTAAAACTTAAAACAAAAATAAATTAAAAAGAACCACTTGGGCCAACCTGTGGCGTGGTGGTTAAAACAGCTGGATCCCACATGTCCAACTACATAGTTCAAGTCCCTGAGCTGGTGGCTTAAGAAAGATGTCAGGGGACCAGCAGATGGCATAATGTTTATGTCACTGAACAGCCACGTAGGACCGTGGTTTGAGTCCTGGGCCCAGTGGCTTAAAACATGCTGGGCGTGTGTGTGTGCGAGCCCCAAATACTAAGAGGAGAATGGAGGAGAAGGGACTGTGGTGTGGCCATCCCCCCGGGGGGTGATTTCTCGCTTTCTATCTCTCCGTCCAGTGAGGGCATACATCCTATAGAAAAAAATCTCTCTCAAAAAGAAACATGCTGCTGGGAACCAGCAGTTAGCGTTATGGCTATGTTGCTGGACTCCCAATAGTCGAACACGGTTCACTTCCCAGACCCGGTGGCTTAAAACTCACGCCGGGCGTGTGTGCGTGCGTGCCCAAGATCCCGAGAGGAGAATGGAGGAGAAAGGATTGCGGTGTGACCACCCCCCCTGGGGGGTGATTTCTCACTTTCTGTCTCTATGTCTCTCTCTGTCTGGCGAGCGCACGTGCCCTATCGCAAAAACCTCTCAAAAAAAAAAAAAAAAAAGAAACATGCTGCTGGGGCCAGCAGGTGACATGGTGGTTAAGGCGCTGGACTCCCACATGGCCGACTGCAGTTTGAGTCCCAGATCTGGTGACTTGCTTTCTCACTTTCCCTTTCTGTCTCTGTCAAAATTAAAAATAATAATAATAATAATAATAATAAAATAAATCTTTAAAAAAAAAAAGAAACAAACATGATGGAAGAGAGGGAACATGGAGGGAATTTCTACCACTGGAATAACGTAAGCTGTTTGATCCATAAAAGAACAAACTTTGAGATTACATGAAAAGTGTTAGAAAACACCCTGCCGCTCTCACCTGGTTAGTACCTTTAAAAGGTCAAAGGCTAAAGAGAAAAAAAGAAACACACTGGGTGCGTCTGCTGCACGTGCATGTATGGCCGAAATCCCCAAAGGAAGGAGAGAGAGGAGGGACAGTGGCATGACCGTCCCCCACCAGGGGAGGGGAGAGCTTTCTCACCTTCTCTGTCCCCTTCTCTTTCTCCAGGTGGCACACGTGCCCTCTGGCAAAATTAAAACCAAAAACAAAAACCAAGCCCACTCTACCAGGTGACCTAGGGCAGCCCAGCTGGTTCTGAGCACACCCAGAATGGGGAGGAAGACGCTGGGACACCTGTCACTCAGCAGACAAGGCCCTTTTGAGTCTTACATTTTACCTTCTCTATTTGAGCCTTTCCCAATGAGCATGTAATTTAAAAAGTCCAAGTAGATGATTCCATAAATAAAAGAATGCGCACACCCACGACCCCGGCCTGAGGCGCCCAGCCCCTCCCGAGCCGCGGGTGAGCAGATAGGCCGGCAGCCTGGGTCCCTGAGATGCCCGGGTGAGCACATTACCAGCTTTGTTCTTCGCAAGTTTTTTGCTGCTTGCAGTTCCAGATCCGTAAGTCACACCATCAATGGTCACCGAGGCACCAAAAGGCTCACTTGGGTTCTCTTAAAATTAAAATGGCTTGTTTTACAACACACTTGCCAAGACATTTAAAGCGCGCACACAAACAGCCTGCCCACACGAACAGCAAAGTCTGTGCTCGACTGCTGAGACCCGCAGGGAGGCTCCCCGAGGCGTGGAGACAGGGCTACAGCACGGTCAGCAGAGCAGAGGAGCTGGTGGGAAAACGGAGGGCAATGGGGGACAGTGGCATGGCGAGCCGAGGAGCCACCTGGACAGAGCCCACGGTCTGTGAAAGACTGAGGGCTGTGGTGGGGGTGCACAGACGCAGCGAGCCACAGAAATGGCGCCCAGGAGGCTGAGACCCGCTGGTGCTCACAGGCATGATGAGGATGCCCACGAAGGACGGAGCTGGCCGGAAGTGCAGCCCAAGGACCCTCACCCACCTGCGGGCCCCAGGAGGCCAGGGAGAGGACCCGAGGCGGGGGGGGGGGGGGGGGCTCTTCATGTGAGGCTGTGCATGACAACGGGGGGCAGGAGCCAGCAGGGCAGGCCACCAGGACGGAAGGGCACACGTGCACCAACGCACGTGCCCTCCTTTCCCGCCCTCTCGCTCCCACCCCGCTGGAGCAGGGCTACGGGCAGCTCCCGCCTTCCCAGCCCGACCGAGCGACGTGAGTGAGTCCTTGGGACCGAAGCAGGGAAAGCCGAACTTACCACATTCAAAGAAATTATACACGGGGCGGACCTTGAGGACGCGCTGCATGTACTCGTGCAGGATGCAGACCTCGGACTTCCCGTTGGGGTTAATGACAAACTCTGCGGCGAGAAGGCCGTCTCAGCGGGAGCAGGAGTCTGCCCAGGGCCCAGCGCTGCATGCCCCACTGGGTCACCCGCGACCTGCTCATCACCTGCCACCTGGGGGCAAGCTCCACACACCTCTCTGGGCCTTCACCTAGGGGCTCGCCAGTACGGTGGGGCTGACCTTTGCACGCGTGCAATGAACACAAGCTTTAAATCAAATGCAACTCACTCGTAAAACATACACTCTAAACACGCCCAATTAAAACACCTGCTAGGGGGCTAGCAGGTGGCATTGTGGGACTGGACACCCACGTGGCCGACCAGGGTTTGAGTCCTGGACCCAGCAGCTTGAAAATTATGTCGGGCGTGTGTGCCTGCATGCCCAGAAGCCCAAGAGAATGGAGGAAAGGTGACCGGGGCATGGCATCCCCCCCAGTGACTTCTCACCTTCCCTCTGTCTCTCTCTGGCGAGTGCACGTGCCCCATGGCAAGAACCGAAGAGCGAAGAAGAGCACCCGCGCCACCGGCCTGCCCACGGTACGTTCACGGCCCCACGCACCTTTCTTGGTGGGTGCGTCTTGCACGGATAAAGTGATGAGCTTCTGATTGGCCGGCAGGATGGGCCTCTCGGACTCGGCCTGCTTCCGCTTCATTTCTCGGTTGAACTGCCGCCGCTCTGCCCAAGTCCTGAATTTTTTCACAGTGACTTGCTCAAAGTCAAAACGCTTTTCCAAGTAGTTGCGAAATTCCTCGAGATCTGCTCAGGATTCACCCAAGAACCAATTACTAGATTTCCAATGTCCGAGTCCTGTCCCTTCAGCCCCGTAAACAGGACAGCCCAGGTCACACTTCCACTTCCCACCCCTACACAGCATCAAATCTCTTCACTCTGCCAGCCCCAGTTATTCTGGGAGGATCCTTATGGACAAATTTCCGTGATGTCTTCTTTTTTATTCAGGGCAAAAACAAGAAAGCAAGAATGTAAAAAATAAATAAATAAAAGGGGGGGCTTAAAAAAGACCCAAGGCCCGGTGGTGACACGGCTGGACCCACACAGGGGCCGATGAGTCCTAGGACACGCTGGATGGGCGTGTACATGCCCATGTCCAGGCTGGCTGGAACTGGGGTGGATCATAGCCTGGGGACCCTGTGGGGGTGCCCTCTCTCTCTCATTGAAGAAATGGATAAACTTAAAAGGGAAAAAGAAAAGAAACCGGCCGGCCTCCAAGCTTAGCCCTGGCCGTGACAAGGCCCAGCCCCACGGCAGCTTCTGCCCACTCTAGCTACCTGGTCGGCCCCTTCCCTCCTGTGCCCCCACACCCCTTAACGTCCCAGCAGCCCCGCCTCGGGGCCTCTGCACTTGTCAGCCTCTGCCCAGGCCACCCGCCCTCCTCGGCGACAGCTCCCAGCCCTTGCAGTCCTTCTCGCTCACCGAGCCCACCCGCCTGCCGCCTGCCCGATGGAGGCAGGACACGGCTAGACGGCAATATACGGGAGCAGAGGCCCTGGACACGGAGACCCTCCCTGGAAGCGAGGGCAGCAGTGGTTAGGGGAGCCAGATCCCACAAGGCCAATCGTGCAGTTCAAATCCTGGCCCCGGAGGCTTCAAAAAACATGCCCCGTTGTGGGGTGCATTCTCCCTCTCCCCTCAACTCTCTGGTAAACACATGTGCCCTCTAGCAAAAAAAAAAAAAAAAAGTGAATGAGAAGTGCAGCGAGAGAGAGGTGCCACCACTGAAGAGAGCTCGGACGTGAGTGGGAACCCCGCTACAGGTGCAGGAGAGGGAACGAGCAATTTCGACGCACAGCCCCCGGCTGGGGCTTGAAGAACTATCCCACGGCAGTGAGCTCCCAACAGCAAGGCCAGGGCTGAAGAGGCTCGCAGTGCACTCGTCGGGCAAACTCAGAAACGCCATGTGAGCAGATCCCACTGCAAAGGCCAACCTCGAGCGAAGACCCTACAGCAAGCAGCGAGGAGGCCGGGAGACCATGCGGGCAGCCGTCTCCAGGCAGCCTCAGCCTGGGGTCCTGCTGAGGCCAAGCACGGGCCGGCGAGCTGCAAGAGCAGGGAGACGGGCCTCTCCAGCCACGTGGGGCATGGACAGAACCGGGACGATGGTCTTTCGCGGGGGGAACCAGCCCCTGGGGAGGGTGTGGGATACGGCAGCACTGCTGAAGGCGGGTGGCAAGGAGGGAAGAAGCTCCTCCGGGAAACTTACCAACTGATTCATCTTTGCACACCTCGACTTTGGCCTTCACCTGCCCCAGGGCCCCGGGGGTCGCCTCGGCCCCCAGTAGGTCCTTCTCATCCGGGGGCCCTGAGTCAGCACCCGTGGGGTCGGGCTCTTCCAGGGGGAACTCCAGCTCTGCAGAGCGGCTCAGAGGCTTAGCAGGGGACACCTCCCCACTGGGGGTGAGCTCGCTGTTCTGCTCTCGCTCCTCGTTGTCCTTCATCTTCTTGTAATGTAGACAGGGGATGCTACTCAGAGGAGGGTCGTGTTTCTGTGGACAGTGAAATTGCAACGGGGATTACCAGGGTGACCCGGAAGTCTGCAAACCCGACGCCTTTCCCCGCCTCTGCGGGCTGCGCTGCGACACGTGCAGGCGTGCCCGCCTCAGCCGGAGAACGGACAAGCCTGAGCTCATGACTGAGGCCCCCCTACCCGTATGCTGCCCGTTCCCAAGAAGTACGGCCTGGACCAGGTGACCACCCGGGACTCTCGGTGCAGATAGACGGGGACTCCAGAGTTGTGGAATGTCATGATCCACCCGTCAGGCAGCGGCTCTGTAGGGGGGCGGCCACGACCTGCAAGGAAGACAAGAACGCCCCACAGTCACTTTAACAACAGAGCAGGGCCGGGAGGTGGCGTGATGGTTAGAGTACTGGACTCCCATGTGGCCAACCATGGTTCAAGTCCTGGACCTGGTGACTTGCTCTCATTCCCCCCACCTCTCCCTATGCTGAGCACACACATGATCTACAGCAAACTTAGTAATACATAAAATGAATTAATTTTTAAAAAGAGAACAAAGTACAAACACTTAGAGCTGCCACTGCAGCACGCCCCACACTGCTGACACTGCTC
Source organism: Tupaia tana (assembly GCA_026018925.1). NCBI lineage: Eukaryota > Metazoa > Chordata > Mammalia > Scandentia > Tupaiidae > Tupaia > Tupaia tana. The sequence goes on along the minus strand of JAKSZU010000026.1, from coordinate 29,546,578 downwards.
GTATCTGCCGTGCTCATCGCTGTCCCCTCGGGACCGAGACGCCTGAGGCGCGAAGTGGGAACCTGTTCACAGAAAGACGCCATGAAGGAGCCCGGACCACAGCTGTGCGCGGCTTCAGCCCGGCCGGGGCTCCTGTCCCTCAGCTGGCGAGGCCAGGGACGCTGGGGTCCCCCCGCCTGCTCGGCAGGCGCTGGGGAAGCTAAGGAGCGGCCTGCCTCAGAGTCTGCACCTGTGGCCAGCTGACAGCCTCCCGGGGCGAGCTGCGCGCTCACCAGCACAGGAAGCACTACTTCGGACTGAGGCGTCCGAACCGGTCCCGAGTCACTACTCGCGCACACAAAGCCGTCCTTGCCTTATAGGCGGTCGCAGGAAGAGGTTTAAAGACGCGTTAACTACCCACCTGCCACCTGCCACTGTCAGACCTGGCTGCTGGGGGCAACACAGTGAAGATTTAACAGAAACTTGATCTTCCTAAAGGCATGTGAGAAAATTAATAACGCAGAGAGGAAAGAAGAAAAGCAAGTGGAATCGGAAAAATGCGCGTGACGTAAAAGGTGCCAGGGACTCTCGGGGTAAAGGACTAAGGGCTGGGTCCCACCCGGCAGCCCAGAACAGGCCCAACACCCGCGCACGGAGCCCCATGTGGGAAGAGCTGCAGATGGGAGGGGTCTGTGTGTCACTGTCCCAGGGGCCTGGGCCAAGACGGGGTTGCCTACACCTGCTTCGACCTAAGTCAGGAGAAGCAGCAAATGCAACAGAGCCAAGCACGCACGGGACGCGGGTCATGCAGGGCCCCTCTGAGGCAGACAGTGGCGTGCCAGCCCGCACTCTGACGAGCTCACAGGCAGCTGCCCCGTGCGTGTGCAGCCTTGCTGCAGCTCCGGCCTCGAAGCCAGCGAAGGCCAGGTCGACTGCTGCCCGGGGGCTGCACGGCAGATGGGGGCGCCTGCTCAGGCCGAAATCACAGGAACCCCAGAAGCACACAAAGCCAGCCTTCCAGAGGCGCCGAGGCAGAGACTGGCCCCTGCCTCCTCCGGAAGCTGCAGCCCTGGGTTCTTCCCATCAGCGACTGCCTATCCCAAACCTGTCCTGCACTGCACTCCTGGCGGCACGGGCAGCTACACAGGGCATGGGCCAGGGCGGGCGGGCGCGGGTCTTCCCGTCAGCCATGTCTGGCTCCTTCTGCACCCCGGGGGTCTCGTCTGCGTGCCTACGTCCCTGTGCATCTCTTCAGCCTCTCCACCGAGCCAGACATCCCCACTGGCCCCTGCCTCTGAACACCTCCACCGCGGCCACCTGTCCATGCCGTGCTGCGGCCCAGGAACCACGCTTTTAAATAAAAGTCGGGTACAAAACCTGCCTGCTTCTGGTGGCTTCTTATGACACTTGATGTAGAACCAGGACCTGGACTATGTGCCCCTCGCTGAGCACCCACTTCTGGCCTGGCCTCCACACCGCTGCCAGCACTGTCTCCCAGCACACACCAACGTCCCCAACTCAGGGGTTCCCTCCTTGCCACTCCGTGGTTTCCACGGTATGATCCGGCATCAGAACGTGGGTCATGCATCTGGGGTGGACGGTGTCCTGTTTTCCTGACAGACAGACTGCCTCATCCTCAAACACATGCCTCTAAACTGCTGCCCGGCCAGAGGGCTGGTTCTCCAAGGGTTTCTCTACGGAAGCCACTGAGCTGCTGCTGCTGCTCCCTGACCACCGACTCACTTTTTTATTTTTTTGGAGAGGTTTTTGTTACAGGGCGCGTGCACTCACCAGACAGAGAGAGACAGAAAGACAGAAAGCGAGAAATCACCCCCCAGGGGGGATGGTCACGCCGCAATCCCTTCTCCTCCATTTTCCTCTCGGGATCTTGGGCACGCACGCACACGCACCCGGCGTGAGTTTTAAGCCACCGGGTCCGGGACGTGAACCATGGTCGACTACGTGGGAGTCCAGCGACATAGCCATTAGGCTAACTGCTGGTCCCACCACCGACTCACTTTTGAGCACAGTCTTAATCTTGGTCATCATCGGCTGCACACTCGTCTCTCCATCGGATGGGTGGTCGCTGTCTCCTCCGTATTTTTCTTCTATCCGCCTCTTTTTGGGAGCACAGAGACCCTCTTCCAGCAGAGCGTCCACATCATTGTCAAAGTCATCCTGCAAAACACGCTGTTCAGAGACTGCTGCCCGGGACCCGGGCGGTCTCAACAGCCCGAGTGAGAGCAGACCCAGAGGGAGGTGCTCTCGAGGGGCTACGCGTGCCTCATGGCCGTGGCCGTCTGAAAAGCAAACGGGATGAGACTGAAGCCAAGGCGCCGGGTCCGGGCCGCACAGCGCCCAGGAGCCCTTCTCAGCAGCACCTGCCAATCAGGTGGGATACGGGGTCCAGGTGGCCCGCCAGCCAGACCTCTGTGACGACACTTAGAGGTCTAGACCCCACGCCTGCCCCTCCTCCACATCGGCGCTACCCCACCCCGTTTGGGGTTTGTGTTTTAATTTCCCTGTTTTCAAAAGATGCCGTGATTCCCAAAGCTCTCTAGGCTTGCTAAGAGCCTCTGCACAGGAGGGCGCCGACATACCTCGTAGGAGAAATCCAAGGCCTCTCCGTCCGCTCTGTGTCTCTGAAGGATGGCGTTAGCCGAGAGCCCGCCTGCTCCTTCTTCGCCTAGCTCCAGACTGTCAGTGAGGTCTTCTAACTCATCGAGCACCGCGTACTCCACTCTCCTCTCCTGGCCCAGCTCCGCCTCCGCACCCTTCCTACCCGCACTCTCACCGCCCCCGCCTACCCCGCTGCCGGCTCCCCCGCCAACGGGACAAGCATGCACGTCCCCACTGATGGGGCCGAGGGGCGCGCCGCCGTCGGCCCGCGCCTGGCGCTCCGCGCCCGTGTACAGCACCTTCCTGTCCTTACTCCTGCAGCTCTCGGTAAAGCTCACGCTAATCTTTACATCCTTAAGCAACTTAAGGTCAGGGGAGAACTTCCGGACCGCAGGTGCGTGCCGGGCGGTGCGCGGGCTGTGGCCACTACAGTTCGGGTCTATGAGGAGGCGGCCCTTAGAGAAGGGTTCTTTGGAGAGAAGAGAAGCTCCGTAGAAGTTGAACGGGTCCTCAGCAGGGGGTTCGGACTGTCCATCACCACCAGAGCCAACGTCCATTACCTCTGCATCACTGGACGTTTGCAGGGGAGGTGGTGGAGACTGTTCACGGGGCAGCGCTTGGAAGGGGCAAGCTCGGTTCTCCATCATCGCTTCTCCTGCGGGCTCACGCGGGAGAGGAGAGGGACTCTCATACGTCTCCATATTAAAAGCGGTTAAGACTACTTTAAAAGACCAGAGTTTTAAAAACCATTACGTAAACCTAGACAGCTAGCATGCACCAGTCCGTCGAGACCCGGGCCGTCCTGCCGGTGCTGCGCACGCTGGCGGCTTAGTCAAGCTGGCCACATTGCTCTTTTCATTAATGTAGACAGCTTTTAGAACCACTGCCTCAATTATTGGAAATCACAATGCACTCAGCTTAAATGACTGGCAACTAAGCGAGTCTGTCTTCATGCCAAGGCGGCACCTTTCTTCCTCCACCTGCAAAGAAATTTAAAAAGGTCGTCACGAGATGATGGCAATCTCCCGCGTCCCTGGCACCGAGGCAGGAGTCCAGCGCTACCAACAGCTCTGCGTGCCGCTGCCGGGAGGGCCTCGCGGGCCTCAGGACGAGCTGACCTGACTCTTTCTCTGGAACCTGAATTACTGTTTAGGGCCCCAGCTAAACATTTTAGTAACGATCCACTTAAAGTCCCGCTTCAGAGATTCGAAACAGTTCAATCTTAGGGCTCACAGGGAATTTAAGAAAGGCACATGAGCTTTGCCACGGCGCTCCCTGGCTGGCCCGGGAGGTCACGAAGCCCGTGAGGGCGGAGGTGAGCCCCCTCGGGCCGCCAGGGCACAGGAATCCACTCACCTGCAAGGGCTGGGTCAGTCACGAGGTGAGCGCCAGACCCTCGGCTCAACTGGACAGCCCTAGGGGCCTCAGCTATGGCCAGGCGCCCTGCTACCCGGGAGCCCAGGGCTCTCCTGGGCCCACGCCGTGGCACACGGACGGGGCCACTGATGCAGCGAGCCGAGGTGACCAGAGGTGGCGGCATAGCTGTTCCCGGTAGAGAAGGGCGGGTGGCTGCGGGGAAGGGAGCCTGCCGGGGTTTCTGGGGCGCCACTGGCAATGGCTGAGCCAAGGCAGAGGCCTGGGTGCCACCTGGAGCCCGGCTCCATCCTAGGGGCAGTACGGAGCCACGCAGGGTGAAGCACTCTCGTGCCAGCTAGGTCCGTGTTTGAGAAAGGAGACTGACAGCTGTGCCAGGCCAAGGTGACTGTGCCCGAGGTGAGGGGACAGTGCTCCAGGAAAGAGGACAGAGGTGTGAGTGCAAGAGGCCGCAGTGCCCGGGCCGGAGTCGTCAAGATCAGCGTCTCAGAGCTGGCTGCACCTGCTGACCCCGTGGAGGTGGGGCAGAGGGGCAGGAGACGGGCGAGTCAGGGCTCCCCCTGGAGGGGCACAGCCCAGCATCTAAGCAGGAGCCTGGAGAGGAGCACGGGGAACCTCCGGGCACTCTGACAGGTACCGAGGTCACAGCTCTGGAGCTGGGGCCGGACACATGGACGAGGAGACGGTTGCCAAAAGCACAGGCGAGGGCCCCCAGAGAGGGGGGTAAGGAAGTGACTCTAGAAGCCCCACGAGAGGAAGCGTGAGGTGGAGAAGGCGGGTCACAGGGTCGGCTGGGAAATCGGGCCACAGGAGGGGCCGCCAGAGCAGGAGAAGCACATGCAGACACACATACGCACACGCATGCACACTCCCACGCTGTGCACAGACACACACACGCATGCGCATGCCGTGCACGCCAATGCAGATACACACATGCACGCCCACACCCCTGTGTGCCAGGCCATCGGCTGCATGGACAGATCTCCCACTTTGAAGGCCCAGGAAGAACGGGACGCAGCAGGCAGCACTCACACGTGTAAGAAGTGCACAGTGAAGGGAGACAGCGTGGAGGGGACAGATACAGAAACCGGAGACTTGCTCAGCTTTCATTAGTTCTTACTTCAAAAGTACCCACTGCCCAGCTACTCTGAGGGGCACTCCCAGGACTAAGAACCACTGTGCTGTCGCTCTCCTAGATGCTAAGACGTCCTACCCTCTCGAGATCCACGGAACCTAACGCGACACCGCAGCCCAAAGGCCAGGCCACCTCAGGTGCTCAGGATCAAGGAAACCCAGCACACAGACACGGACCAGCTCAGAGGGGCGTCAAGGCCACGGCGGCTGCAGCCAGGGAGGCAAGGGGCCCACCAACTCGGTAGGCCAGTCTTCTGGAAACCATGGAAGACATCGCAGAGGACAGACAGCACGCCCCGTGCATCAGACCACAGGTAAGACAGGACCAGGCCTCTCTTGGACCTGGCAGGTCTGCGGAGACCCTAGAGAGTCAGTCACGTCTCTGGGGCAGAAAAAACTCTAAAGTGAAGACGCAACAAGGAGGGGGGAGGAGTGGAGACAGATGTGGGTACGGGACGGGGAGGCCTGCTGTCACCTTAATAAGCTGAGCAGCAGCAAGCAAAAATGCACGAGCCCACGATGGCTGGCAAAGGGTGGCCTCGAAGAGGTGCCCAGCAGAGGGCCCCAGAGCCTCAGAAGGAGTGTGCCCTCCCGGGGAAAGGGAAGCTGCCCGGCCCAGAGCTCGGCGTGGGCAGTGCTGGGCACGTTCCGTGTTCTCCCTCCAAAGCTGTCTCTATTCATTTGAGTGCCTGCTGTGCACCTGCCATGTGGCGCAAACACACCATTCTAGACGCTGTACACAGGGCCAAACCCTGTCCACAGAGCTACCTCTTCTACTTGTGTTTGTTTCTCTTTTTGTCCTAGGCCGTGTGCACTCACCCGAGACAGACGGAGAGAGGGAAAGTGAGAGACCCCTCCCGGGGAATGGCCATGCAGCAACCCTCTCCTCCATTCTCCCCTTGGGATTTTGGGCATGGTGTGATTTTCAAGCCACTGGGTCCGGGACTTGAACTGCAGTCGGCCACGTGTGAATCCAGCACCTTAACCAACATGCCACCTGCTAGCCCCTAGAGCTACCCGTCTAGCAGGGAAAATGGACAAGTGACAAGTGAGAAAGCATATACTGTGTCACATGCTGAGGTGTCCGAGCCAAAACAGAACAAGGAGAGGGCTGCGGTCGGGAGGCGGCTCCAGAGAGGTGGTCAGAGAAGGCCACACGGCCCGATCCACCTGGAGGCAGAGAAGGAGCCAGGTATGAATGGAGTGGAGGGAGGGGACATTCCAGGTGACACTGAAAAGGAAAGCCAAGGCCCTGGGGCAGCAGTGTGAAGGGGCCAGCTCCAGCGGAGCGAGGGAGAGTGGCAGGAGGCAGTCCGGGAGGGCAGCGGGGCCAGGGCTGGGCAGGAAGAGCTCGAGTGGAGAGACACAGAAGGCGGAGGGCTGGGGACAAACGCTGCTGCCAGGGCTTGGGCTCTCATCTGGAGACGGCCCCGACAGGAGGGCCCAGGCAATGAGGCGCAGTCCAAGGGCCGCAGGGCAGCAGCCCGCAGCCAGGCGTCACTTTCCCTCCAACTCACCCATACAGCACTCTCTTACAGCGCTGTGGGAGAAAGGTGAAGCACAGAAAGGTTAAACAACTTGCTCAAGGTCACACAGCTAGGAAGCAGGGGGGCTGTCCTACCACCCAGGTAAGCTGACTTTGGGGTGCACTTCCGTAGTTTTATACCTCCTTATGGTTTAAAAAATAATAATAGTAAATAACCCAGTGTCCAGAAAAACGGCTGATGGGCAGATGAGGTGGAGGGAAGGGGACCAGGCGGCCCCGCAGAGAAGAGGCTCGCCAGGTGGCCAGGGCACTAGGTTGGAGGTGGTGAGAAAGGTCTGCCAGGGCACACAGGAGAGCTGCTGGGCTACCAAGGGTGACACGAGGTGTGAGACAGGAGCCAGGTGCTTTAGAAAGGCGCGGAGCGTGCTAGCCGGGGTGAGGACTGCAGTGTGACCTGGACACCACGACTCGGCATCGTGGTAACCATGGAGGTGTGGAAGAGGCAGCTAGAAACCACGGCTGCAGTTGAGAGAGGCCAGGGCTAGAGGCCATGATGGAAGACAGCATGGGAAGGTGGCCTTAAAGCCAGGAGGCTGGGGGAGAACACAAGGGCGGGGAGCTGAGACAAGAGGCCAGCACGGGGCCAACCCGTCGAAACCATGTTTCCCACGCCAAGGTCGCGGTGAGACTCCAAAGCCGGCCGGGAAGTGCTCTGCGCACGCCTGGCCAGAGAGGGCTCAAAGGGGGGCTCACTGGCCTCCTGCCTCACCACTGCTCCCGACTGGGCACATGGACACAAACCTGCTTTGCCAACTGGCCTGTGGGCCAGCTGCGGACTCCCGGCAGGCTCCCCTGGACCCAGATCTGGGTAAAACTAACCCACCTGCTCAGAGTCCTTCCTCGGGGCCCACCTGCTCCGCTGGCTTGGAGCTGGCTGCGATGGTCAAGCTCGCCAGCCTCCCGCCCAACCCGGCAGCGCTATGACCTCATCTGTTCCTTTTGTCGTCCTCTGAGGGGCCTCACATCCTGCACTCGGGCAGCTCTGCACCCTGGACTGGCCATTCACTCCTTTGATGAGTGACGCCTGCAGGAGGGGCCGGGCCACTCCCACCACTGGGAATCCAGCCTGTGTCCTGGGGACAGGGGGTCCTCGTCTAGCGGTCCGACAGCCCCACACAGAACTGCCGAGCAGCAGGGAAGCAGGTCCATGCAAGCGTGCAAAACGGCAACCCCAACGCCTACCAGGAGCAAGCCAAGTCCATCAGAAGGTACTGGACCGACACTGGTGCCAACAGGTGGCCACGGCCACCTTCCGTGTATGTCTACCGCGCTCATTGTTTCAATCACACCACCTCCCGATTATCTACGTGACGCTCCATCCAAGCGCACTGGGTGGAGAAAAAGACTCAAGGCGACTTCTCCGATGGCCCAAGGTGTGTTTAACGCCGGCAGGGTCCTGGGTGCGCCCCGGCCACACCTTTCCCACAAGAAGGCAATGAGCGGCTTCGGGCCCTGGGGCGCGAGGGGGCTCTTCACCCCGGAGCGTGACGCCCTGGCCCGGCCCGCCCCCTAGTCCCGGGGGGCGCCCGCCCCGAGCCCTGCGCTCCCTAAGCCGCCCGCGGCCATGTTGCTGCACAAAGGCCGGGACTCCGCGTGGCCGGCCCCGCCCTGCCCCGCCCCGCGCCCGGGCCCGCGGCCTCCGCCGGGGAGGGAGGAGAAAAGGACGCGCCCTCGCGCAGGCCGCAGCGCCCGCCCGCCCGGCCGCCCGCGGGGCGCCCGTCGCGCCCCGCACCTACCTGCGGCGCCCGCGCGTCTGCCCGAGCCGCCTGCAGCCCGACACAGCTGGGAGGCCCTCACCGCCCGGCCGCCGCGGCCATCTGGAAAGGCCGCCCAGGCTCTCCGGTGGCCGGACCCGCCTGCCGCCCCGGGCGAGCGGAGGGCGGGGCTTGGCGGCGCGCGGCCAATCCCCGCGCGCGGCCGGCCCGCATTGGGGGAGCCTCCGAGCGGGCTGCGGCGGCCACCAATAGGCGGCGCGGGAGGCGCGTGTCCGCGGCGCGCGACCCGACCGCGGGGCCGCGCGGACGGGACCAGCGCCGAGGCCGCGGCCGCGCTAACGGTCGCCGGCGGGCGGAGGGCGGCGGCCGCGGGGAGCGCCGGGAACGGGAGGCGAGGAATGCCGGGAGCGGGGGAGCGCGCGGGGAACGCCGGGAACGGGCAGCGCGAGGGACGCCGGGAGAGAGCGGAGCCGCCAGCCTCCCGGTTCAGCTGCGGGCAGCGCGGGAGGGCGTGCACAGCCCGGCACCGCATAGACGCCGACGGCTGCCAGACCCGACCGCGGAAAAGACCGGTGCCCCGCTGGCCGACGTTTTCCCGCCTGCTCGTCCTGCATCAGGTGCCTCGAGAAAGGGAGGGCGGAAGTAAACGGAGGACAGCTCCGCTTAGACGAGCAGGTCCAGGCAGCACATCTGGAAGGAATGATGGGCCTGGAAACTCGCGTGGGGCAGCCACCTCCACTGCGGGCGGAAATCATGGGTGCTAAGGATGCGGCGAGAAGATGAGAAGCAGATTTTGTTTCTAGGAGTTGCAGATGCTCTCCCCAAAGCTATCCCATTGCAAAAGCAAGTCAGTAGCTTTACTGGACATAAACTTGGGAGATGCGACCTTAACCAAGGAATCAAGGTCTTCAGCAAGTGTATATGCATCAGAACGTGGCAAATCGTAACTAAGTATTAGCATGGCATTGCATGTTACTGATACGTCTGCAGACTTGAAGGCGAAGCACCAGTAGTAAATACGTGCTATGGGGACAGCAGATGATGTGGTGGTGAAGGCACTGGGTACTCCCACATGGCCAATCACAGTTCGAGTCCCGGACCTAGTGGGTTGCTTTCTCACGTTCTCTCTCTTTGGTCAAATTAAAATAAATGAATGAGTAACTAAAAAAGAATTTAAAAAAAAGAAAAAGAACCACACATACACCAGGTGCTTGTGCCTGCAGGCCCAAAGTCCCCAGAAAAGAGTGGACGAGAAGGGATCGCCCCCTGGAACGTGCTTTCTCACATTCTCTGTATCTCTTTGGAGAGCACACGTGCTCTATAGCAAAACTTGAAAAAGAAAAAAGTCGAAATCATTCCAGCCAAAGTTTTCTACTAAAAGACAGAGGAGCCATCTTCAATAAAAGAGACACAACTAAGTACAAAGCTGAATCCAGACCTTAGCTGACAGCTAATGAAGCTCCTAAACCTTCTCCCAGGGAGGCAAGGAGCCCATCTGTGGAATTCTTTTTTTTTTTTGGTAGAGGTTTTTGCTATAGGGCGTGTGTGCTCACCAGAAAGACAAGAGAGAGACAGAAAGCGAGAAATCACCCCCTCCAGGGGGGATGGCCACACCACAATCCCTTCTCCATTCTCTCGGGATCTTGGGCACGCACGCACACGCGCCCGGGATGAGTTTAAGCCACCGGGTCCAGGACTTGAACCGCAGTCAGCTACATGGGAGTTCAGAAACATAGCCATTACGCTAACTGCTAGTCCCTGGACTTCCTTTTAAATTCAGGTGTTTTTTTGTTTTGTTTTGTTTGTTTTTTTATATAATTATATTTATTATTGTTCTTTACTTTGACTGGAAAGAGACAGAGAGTGAGAGTGAGAAAGCAAGTGCCAGGTCTAGGATTTGAACCAGGGTCAACCATGTGGGAGTCTAGTGCCTTAATCACCATACCACCTGCCAGCCCCACTTTTTTGTTTTAGAGATTTTTGAAGCAGTTTGGGCCCCCCTTGGAAGGAGCTTGTGACCCACCTATCCGTTTGTTTTGGGATTTTTTTTAGAGAATTTTGTTATAGGGCACATGTGCTCGCCAAAGACACAGACAGAGACAAAAAGCGAGACATCACCCCCTGGGGGATGGCCACAATCCCTTCTCCATTCTCCTCTTGGGATTTTGGGCACTCGTGCACATGTACCTGGCATGAATTTCAAGCCACTGGGTCTGGGACTTTTAACAGAAGTCGTGGGAGTCCAAGCACCTTAACCACTATGTCACCTACTGGCCCCAAAATTCAGGTTTCACAAAGGACCCTGCTAAGTCAGTTTAGCAAGGAACCCCCACCCCAATATCTGATCACCCGTATCTGATCAGGTTCCTTAACTTCACAATGCCCCAGGCCTGCTTTCAGCAGGAATCCTTTCATCAGAATCCCCTTAGCCCAGTTTCCTCCGAGAAATGTTCCACTCACCCGCCCCCACCCTGCTACCTGGATCTCAATTTCCGCTGCCCATGCTGAATTCAGAATTGAACCCAACTCTCTCCCGCATTGCAAACCCCTGAGATGGCTCTGAATAAAGTCCCTACTGTTTTAACAAGTGTCATTGAATAACTTGTTCTTTAAGAATTATTTTATTTAACTTTATTTATTTTAGTTTGACCAGAGAGGGACAGAGAGAGAGAAAGTGAGAAAGGAAGCTGCCAGGTCCAGGACTTGAACCATGGTTGGCCACGTGGGAGTCCAGCGCTCTTAGCCACCACGCCACCTGCCGGCCCAATTGAATAATTTTTAACAGTTAATGGTACTGCAACTGACAAGATCAGATTCATCATGGGGCCCTTGGGCCTCTCGCTAAGGACCATTTAAACCCATTTAAACGTGATCATTTTCATCTTTTTTTCCTTTTTCTTTTTTTTTGGAGAGTTTTTTGTTTTGTTTTGTTTTGGTATAGGGCGCATGTGCTTGCCAGACAGACAGACAGAGACAGAGAGACAGAAAGTGAGAAATCACCCCCCAGGGGGGATGGCCACACTGCAATCCCTTCTCCTCCATTCTCCTCGGGATCTTGGGCACGCACGCACACACGCCCGGCGTGAGTTTTAAGCTACCGGGTCCGGGACGTGAACCACGGTCGACTACGTGGGAGTCCAGCGACATAGCCATTACACTAACTGCTGGTCCCTAAAAGTGATCATTTTCATGTTTACTACTGACTTACAGATTGAGGACCCACTGGGATGTGAGACCCCTGAGTCATTGGTCTAAAGATTCATTGACACTGTTACGGAGATCATCCCCCAGAAGATCACAATGCCACCGCCCCTTCTCCTCTCAGGATTGTGCGCATGCGCCCTGCATGATTTACAAGCTACCGGGTCTGAGGCTCAAACCGTACAGTCAGCCATGTGGGATCCAGCACCTTAATCACTATGCCACCTGCTGGCTCCTAGATGTTGATTGTTTTTTTAAAGAAGAATTTTATTGAATTTTATTTATTTATTCGCTTGTTTATTTTAATTTGACCAGAGAGGGAGGGAGAGAGAGAAAGAAAGAGACAAAGTGAGAAAGCAAGCCGTCAAGTCCGGTACCCAAACCACAGCTGGTCATGTGGGAGTCAAGTCCCCTTAACACCATGCCACCTGCCAGCTCCGATTTTTTTTAAGAGATTTTTGCTATAGGGAGTGTGCACTCTCCAGAAAGACAGAGAAAGAAAGCAAGAAATGACCCCCCAGGGGGGATGGCCACGCTCTAATCCCTTCTCCTCCATTCTCCTCTCGGGATCTTGGGCATGCACGCATACGTGCCTAGCATGAGTTTAAGCCACCGGGTCCAGGACTCGAACCTCAGTTGACTACGTGGGAGTCCAGCGACACAGCCATTACACCAACTGCTGGTCCCCCTCTCTGGTCGAATGTAAAAAAATAAATAAAGTTATATTAAAAAATAATTTTTTAAAGAATTATATCTAACTTTATTTATATTAATTTGACCAGAGAGGGACAGAGAGAGAGAGAGACATAGAGACAGAGAGCAAGTGAGAGAGAGAGAGGTGAGAAACCCGCCAGGTCCGGGACTCAAACCACGGTCAACCATGTGGGAGTTCAACACCCTTAAAACCAAGCCACCTACCAGCCCCAAAAATAATTATTTAAAAAATAATAAATAAAATTAAATAATTTTTGAGGTGTTTTTGCTGTAGGGCGCGTGCACTCACCAGAAAGAGAGACAGAAAGCGAGAAATCACCCCCCAGGGGGGGATGGCCACATCACAATCCCTTCTCCTCCATTCTCCTCTCGGGCTCTTGGGCACGCACGCACATGTGCCTGGTATGAGTTTAAGCCACCAGGTCTGGTACTCGAACCGTGGTCGACTACATGGGTGTTCAGCGACATAGCCATTACGCTAACTGCTGGTCCCGATAAGTAATTCTTAAAGAAAAGAAAAGAAAGCTATTGGACTAGCAGATGGTGTAGCAGTTACATCATTGAACTCCCACATGGCCCACTGTGGTTTGAGTCCCAGACCCGGTGGCTTCAGAATCATGCCAGGCTCCCGTACACCTGTATGTGCCCAAGATCCTGGGAGGGAAGAGAATGGAGAAGGGATTGCAGTGTGGCCCTCGCTCCTAGGGAGTGATTTCTCGCTTCCCCTCTCACTGTCTGTCTCTGGCGAGTACATGCCCTAAGGCAAAAACCTCTAGAAAATAAATAACAAATAATTTGTCACCTGGGTATTGTTTCATAGTGACTTGTAATTCTATTTAATCAAGCGTCTTAAACCTTTTGGCATTTCTGACAACTTTATCCAAATCTACAGGAATTGCAGGCAAAGTTTGATGGTGAGGCGAGGCTTGGTTCCCTAGCCTGGAGAGGCTTTTAGAAGTCTGTCGTTGGGAACCAGCAGTTAGTGTAATGGCTATGTCGCTGGACTCCCACGTAGTTGACCACGGTTCACGTCCTGGACCCGGTGGCTTAAAACTCATGCCGGGCGCGTGTGCGTGCGTGCCCAAGATCCCGAGAGGAGAATGGAGGAGAAGGGATTGCGGCGTGGCCATCCCCCCTGAGGGGTGATTTCTCGCTTTCTGTCTCTCTGTCTCTCTGGCGAGTGCACGCGCCTTATAGCAAAAAACCTAAAACAAAACAAAACAAACAAAAAAAACCCCTATTCTCCTAAAACTATTTCTAAAAATTCAAAAGGAAGGAATCTTCCTGAATTCATTCTATGACACCTCTATCATCTTAATTCCAAAACCAGACCAAGACATGACAAAAAAAGAAAACTTCAGACCCATATTGCTGATGAATACAGATGCAAAAGTTCTCAACAAGATACTAACAAATCGTATTCAACAACATATTAAAAAGATCGTACACCACGACCAAGTAGGATTTATTCCAGGATTCAACATATGCAAAACATACATGTAATACATCACATTAACAAAAGGAAAGAGGGAACCAGCAGTTAGCGTAATGCTATGTCGCTGGACTCCCACGTAGTCGACCGCGGTTCAAGTCCTGGACCCAGTGGCTTAAAACTCACACTGGGCACGTGTGCGTGCGTGCCCAAGATCCTGAGAGGAGAATGGAGGAGAAGGGATTGCGGCGTGACCATCCCCCCGGGGGGGGGGGGGTGATTTCTCGCTTCCTGTCTCTCTGTCTCTCTCTGTCTGGTGAGCGCACGCGCCCTATAGCGAAAACCTCTCAAAACAAAAACAAAAAACGCATAGCTAACATCATATTGAAAGGGATAAAGCTTAGCCTTTCCACTAAAAACTCAAATAAGACCAGGCTGCCTACTCTCTCCACTCCTTTTAAATATAGTACTGGAAGTTCTAGCCAATGCAATTAGACAAGAGAGTCCAAAGGCATCCAAATAGGAAAAGAAGTGTAAGTATTTCTACTTGCAGATGATATGATGCTATACATAGGAAATCCCAAAGAATCCACAAAAAAACTGGAAGTGATAAACAAATATAGTAAAGTGAAGGATATAAAATCAACGGACGTGGGAGCCAGCAGATGGCATGGTGGTTTGGGTGCTGGACACTCCCACATGGCCGACCACAGTTCAAGTCCTGGACCTGGTGACTTGCTTCTCTCTCTCTCTCTCTCTCTCTCTCTCTGTCTCTCTCTCTGTCTCTCTCTGGTCAAATTAGAAGATGAATGAATAAATAAAAATTTAAAAAATAAAATCAATGGACAAAAATCTATGGCATGCTTGACATCTCTTATCATAAGGAAATGCAAGTCAAAACCACAATGAGATGTCACTTAACCCCAGTCAGAGTGACTAAAATTAAGAAAATAATGCTAAGTGCTGGTGAGGCTGTGGTGAAAGGGGAACTCTCCTACATGGTTGGTGGGAATGTAAATCTGTAACCACTTTGGGAAACAATGTGGAGATCCCTTAGAAACCTACAAAAAGAACTACCCTATGACCCAGTAACTCCACTTTTAGGTATTTACCCGAAGGATAGAAAAACCCTCAGCCAGAAAAACACTTGCACATCCATGTTTATTGCAGCATTATTTATCATCGCTAGGACATGGAATCAACCCAGATGTCCAAAAATAGATGATTGGATTGAAAAAATGTGGCATATGTACTCTGGAATACTATTCAGCCATAAGAAAAATGAGACCCTGGCATGTAATACCAAGTGGACGAATATGGAAGACTTAATGCTAAGTGAAGCAAGCCAGACTATGAGAGATAGACTTTATATATATATATACACACCAATTACCTGCAGTCTATGGCAAGAACTGAAAAATCTGGAAGGTATAGCAGCGGGGAGTGCAACGGTACATACTAGAGACAGTAAGGATAGGGGAATATGGGGGATGGGTAAGGGAAGGAGGGAGGGAAGCGAACACAGGAAGGGAAAAAAGTACATTTGGGACCAGCAGCTAGCATAATGGCTATGTCGCTGGACTCCCATGTAGTCGACCGCGGACCTGGTGGCTTAAAACTCACACCGGGCGCATGTGCGTGCATGCCCAAGATCCCGAGAGGAGAATGGAGGAGAAGAGATTGCAGCGTGGCCATCCCCCTGGGGTGTGATTTTTCACTTTCTGTCTCTGTCTTTCTGGCGAGTGCACGCACCCTATAGCAAAAACCTTTCCAAAAAAAAAAAAAAACCTACGTTTAATTGACAAAACAATTAAAAGCTATTTGCTGCTGCTGTGTATAGTAATGCCTTTGTCTTTAAAAAAAAAATTAAATAAAAAATATGGCTCACAGAAATGCTGAGACTGGATGGTTATCAATAGAGATACAGGGAACCAGCAGTTAGCGTAATGGCTACGTCGCTGGACTCCCACGTAGTCGACCGCAGTTCATGTCCCGGACCTGGTGGCTTAAAACTCACACCGGGTGCGTGTGCGTGCGTGCCCAAGATCCCGAGAGGAGAATGGAGGAGAAGGGATTGCGGCGTGGCCATCCCCCCTGGGGGGTGATTTCTCGCTTTCTGTTTCTCTGTCTCTCTCTGTCTGTCTGGCGAGCGCACGCGCCCTATAGCAAAAACCTCTCAAAAAAAAAAAAAAATAGAGATACAGGGTCAGCTACTGGCACGGTGGTTGAGGAGGCTGGATCCCACATGGCTGACTGCACGGTCCAAGTCCCTGACCTGGAAACGTGAAAAACATTTCGGGCATGTGCATGTGTACCCCAAATCCTGAGAACATAAAAAGAAGGGACTGCAGCATGGCCATCCCCCCAGGGGATGATTTCTCGCTTTCTCTCTCTCTGTCTCTCCGGCAAGTGTACGGGCCCTATAGCAAAAATCTCTCAAAACAAAACAAAACAAAACAAAAAAAACCTGTAATAACTCACTCTTAGAAGAAATAATCCTTTCTCTGATGGCTAGAACTCACTTGGTCTTAGGAGACAGAATCAATCCATTCATGCCTTTGTGATCTAGTCACTGCCTATTAGACCTCACCTCTTAAAGGCCTCACCACCTCCTAATGACCCGACACTGGGAACCATATTTGAAAACAAGCTTCCAGGGACCAGCAGTTAGCGTAATGGCTATGCCGCTGGGCTGCCACATAGTCGACCGTGGTTCAAGTCCTGGACCCAGTGGCTTAAACTCACGCCGGGTGCGTGTGCGTGCGTGCCCAAGATCCCGAGAGGACAATGGAGGAGAGATTGCGGCGTGGCTATCCCCCCCGGGGGGTGATTTCTCGCTTTCTGTCTCTATGTCTCTCTCTGTCTTTCTGGTGCCGAATGCACGTGCCCAATAATAATAAAAAACCTCTCCAAAAAACAAGCTTCCATAGGAAAAACCATTATCCGAACCATAGCAAAGTCCAATTGGAGATTTAAAAATTCCAACAAAGTAGACCAGTCCTGCATACTAGTGGTTAAGGGAGCTCAATCTCACATGGCCAACTGTGGTTCAAATCCCAGCACTAGCAGCTTGAAAAATACACTAGATGCATACGCATGCCTGCCCCAAACCCTAACGGGATAAAGAAATGGAGAAGTGACTGTGATGTGACCACTCTCCACTGGGGGCTCGCTCTCTCCCTCTCTCTCTGTCTCTCTCTGTCTCTCTCTGTCTCTCTCTCTGTCTCGGGCAGGTGCTTATGCCCTCTGGCAATTAAAAACAATTCCAGTAAACCAGGTTTACAGAGAGCCTATTCTTGTTGCACTTACATAAATAACCAGGCCAAGTTTAATAGGACTAAACTTCCTTGACAAACAAGTTAGTCTTACTATGGTTATCTTTGATTGAAATAGGGGTGGCGTATAGAGAGTCAAGTATGTTTTGGGAGAACACTGCGTTTGATATCAGATGATGTTAAATAAAAATGACAGGAGGCGGGGGCCAACAGGGGGCATGGCGGTTATGGAGTTGGACTCTCACATGGCTAACCATGGTTCAAATTCTGGACCAAGCAGCTTGCTTTCTCACCTTCCCTCTCTCACTCTTTCCCTCTCTGTCTGTCTCTGGTGAGTGCATGTGCCCTGTAGCAAATTTAAAAAAAAGTGATTTAAAAAATTAAGTAAATAATTCTTCCTTAAAAAATAATAAAAATCTGGGACCAGCAGTTAGCGTAATGGCTATGTCGCTGGACTCCCACGTAGTCGACCGCGGTTTGAGTCCCGGACCCGGCGGCTTAAACTCACGCCGGGCGCGTGTACGTGCGTGCCCAAGATCCCGAGAGGAGAATGGAGGAGAAGGGATTGCGGCGTGGCCATCCCCCCTGGGGGGTGATTTCCTGCTTTCTATCTCTCTGTCTCTCTCTGTCTGTCTGGCGAGCGCACGCGCCCTATAGCAAAAGCCTCTCCAAAAAAAGAAAAAAAAAAAAGAAAAAAAAATAATAATAAAAATCGGGGGCCAGGGGAACCAGCAGTTAGTGTAATGGCTATGTCACTGGACTCCCACGTAGTCGATCACGGTTCGCATCCCGGACCCGGTGGCTTACAACTCACACCGGGCGCGTGTGTGTGCGTGCCTAAGATCCCGAGAGGAGAATGGAGGAGAAGGGATTGCGGCGTGACCATACCCCCTGGGGGGTGATTTCTCGCTTTCTGTCTCTATGTCTCTCTCTGTCTGTCTGGCGAGCGCACGCGCCCTATAGCGAAAAAAAAAAAAAAAAAATCGGGGGCCAGCAGGGACGTGGTGGTTAAGGTGCTGGATATTCCCACATGACCAACTGTGGTTTGAGTCCTGGACCTGGTGGCTTGCTTTCTCACTTTACCTCTCTCTCTTCCTCTCTGTATCTATCGTTGGTCAAATTAAAATAAATAAAAAATATTAAAAAAAAAAATAGGGACCAGCAGGTGGCGTGATGGTTAAGGTGCTGGACACTCCCACATGGCTAACCACAATTCAAGTCCTGGACCTGGTAGCTTGCTTTTCACTTTCCCTCTCTCTCTGGCCAAATTAAAATAAATGAATGGATAAAATAAAATAAAATAAATCTTTTAAAAAATAATAAAATTACAGGAGGACATTGTTTTGCACTAAGCCCTACTCTAGGCCCGGCAGCCCAAACCAAAATGAAGTCACTCATGCTAAGATGAAACTGAAACTTTAAGAAGCTGATAGATCCAGCGACCAGCACTCGGCATAATGGCTATGTCGCTGGACTCCCATGCAGTTGACAACAGTTCAAATCTCGGACTCAGTGGCTTAAACTCATGCCGGGCACGTGTGCGCGTGTGCCCAAGATCCCGAGAAGAGAATGGAGGAGAAGGGATTGCAGTACGGCCATCCTCCCCCTGCGGGGTAATTTCTTGCTTTCTGTCTGTCTGTCTCTCTGTCTTTCCGGCGAGCACACATGCCCTATAGCAAAAACCTCTCAAGAAAGAAAAAGAAGCTGATAGATCCCAAAATAGGCCAATTTTCCTTAAAAATGGGGAGATTCCAGTCTACCTGAACAGGCACTCTAAGGAAACAAAACTTTGTACATGATGGCCATTTTAGGTACGTGCACCTGAAATAGCTCAAGATGCACCTACGCTAATTGGACTTGGCGCCATGAACAACCTTATTCTCTAAACACATCCCTCCTCTACCTTCCATTGGTCATGTCTGTTATCATCTTCAAAATGCTGCAGCTGTGCAGAGCGCCAGACTTGCTGCCTCCACACTGGGGTGCAGTCAAGTCAGGCGGGCCAGCAGGCGACATGGGGGTCAAGGCGGCTGGACCCCACACGGCTGCCTGCACAGTTTGAGTACTGGACTTGGCAGCTTCAGAAACACACCAAGCACATGTGTGTCCGTGCCCAAAATCCCGAGAGGAAAATGGAGAGGGGATTGTGGCATGGCCATCCCTCATGGGGGACAGGGTGGGGACTCATTTCTCACTTTCCCTCTCTCTGTCTCTTCTCTGGCAAACATGTGTGCCCTATGACAAAAGACTAAAATAAAAGAAAGAAAGATAGTAGACTGAAATAATTTCAAAATGAGAGAAGTAAAGAAGCGTGGAGGGGAGGCCCAGCCCTCGCGGCACGAGTAGGAGGGTACCGCGTGGGAGAGGCTGAGACCACAGTTGCCCAGGTTCTATTCCTGCCCAACTTAAACAGGCCAGGCGTGGTGGTGTGGACCCGTGATCCTAGCTAACTGGGAGTCTGGGGCAGGAGGGCTGCGTCATGCTGAGACCCTGCCCCAAATACCTCTCTCTTCTCCCCCCTTCTCCCGAGTGCTCTCTCTCATAGAAAAATAAAGTAGGGCCAGCAGCATGGCCTGGTGGTTAAGACAGCTGGACTCCACATGGCTGAGTGCTCAGTTCGAGTCCTGGACCAGGAGGCTTGCGATCCACTCCGTGTGTGGGTATGTAGGCCCACATTCCCAGGAGGATGGGACTGCAACGGGACCATTGTCCATTGGGGGTGCTTTCTCACTCGTCCCCCAACCCGCCAGGGAGGCCAGAAAGAAAACAGAGAAGGCAGGTGGTGGCCAGGGTAACTCAGTGGGACCCACCTGGGAAAGGTCTCAGGCTTCCTGACACTGCGCCCGTGTCCTGTGATCCTGGCCCCTGAGAATGTGGCTGTATCCGGCATGAGGACCCTGTTGAGGTGCCTGTCTGTCCCTTTGTCTTCTACTTCTCCCCACTCTCAGAAGGAATGGCAGCAAGGGTGACTAGCAGCTAGCTGGACTCCCACGGAGTCAGTCGACTGTGGTTCAAGTCCCAGACCCGGCGGCTTAAAACTCATGCAGGGCGCATGTACATGCATGCCCACAGTCCAAAGAGGAGACTAGAGGAGAAGGGACTGTGGTGTGCCATTCCCCCTGGGGGGCGGTTTCTCACCTTCTATCTCTCCAGTGAGCACATGTGCCCTATAGCAAAAATCTCTCAAAAAAAAAAAAAAAAAGAAAAAAAGAAAAAGAAACAGCATAAACTTTATAACGTAAGACAAGACCAGAAAGCAGGGCGAGAGGTGGTGCTGAAGCTGGACCGGCACTTCACAGTGGGAACCGGCCCCAGGAGGGTCTGGATCCCACGCTCAGCCAGGGAAGCCAGCCTCCCCGCGGCAGGGCCACACAGGTCCCACAGAACTCAGCACAACGCCCGCGGGCTGCAGTGACCTCCCACGAGGGGCCCCGCCAGCCCCAGTCAGACTCAAGACTTCAGACCCTTGAAGTACGTCACAATTAGCTTCCTACACGGCTTGGGACCCACTGGGGTATGGACACGGGCCATCCTGTGGATCTCGCCCGCTTTAGCCTCCAATCACAAAGACCACTGGATTTGACACCCACTGGGGCCCGGGCTGGGCGAGGCCCCTTTCTCCTCGGGGCTCCTGTTTCCTCCCCAGCCTGGACAAATGCCATCTGTTGGCAGGTGACAAAAAAGCATGGTCCAAAGGAGCCTGTGAGCAGCAGGCTGGAGCCCGGGCCTGCCCGGGTGAGGCCCAGAGCCAGGAGGCCAGCCAGGCTCACAGACCCGCCGGGGCAGCCCACAGCTCCAGCTTCCATGTCCGCGCAGCTCACCTGGCCATCACGGGGGTCGGAGGGCAGAAATGGCTCGCGTGGGAAGGGACCTCTGAGAAGAGGGTAAGTTGGGATCAGCAGTTAGCGTAATGGCTATGTCGCTGGACTCCCATGTAGTCGACCGCGGGAGTCCCGGACCCGGTGGCTTAAACTCATGCTGGGCGCGTGTGCGTGCGTGCCCAAGATCCCGAGAGGAGAATGGAGAAGGGATTGCGGTGTGGCCATCCCCCTTGGGGGTGATTTCTCGCTTTCTGTCTCTGACTCTCTCTGTCTTTCTAGCGAGCGCACGCACCCTATAGCAAAAACCTCTCCAAAAAAAGAAAAAAAGAAGAGGGTAAATTCCCCATCTGCCTGGGAGGAGAGGAGGCAGGCTGAGGACCTGGGATTGGATGTCTCTCGCAACGAAGAGCACAGAGGACCAGCTGGGCCATGCTGGGCCAGGCCAGGATCTCCCCGAGTGGCGTGTCCGAGCTCTGCAGGGGTCTAGCTTCCTGGAACCTCTGTACCTTCTCACAGCACAAAGGCTTCAAGGGACTGGCCAGAGCACACGGGGGCTCAGACAGCATTTGCACTGCGCTCCTTGGCGCCAGTGTTTGCCCGGCCCAGGTACTGGGGTACAGCAGCGGACAAGGAAAGGTCTCCGCCTTCCGAGAGTCCTCATTCTGATGGGGAGACACCCGAGAAATAACTTAATTCACAGTGCGTCCGATGGTGCTAACAGCCATGGAGAACAACGGGGTGAGCAGGGAGAGTGCCACTTCCCCGGGGGCCTCCCGAGGCTCCAGCAAAGACCTGCAGGAAGTGACGAAGGACACAGCGTAGAGACCTGCAGGTCCCCAGGCAGAGGGGACAGTGAGCCCAAAGGTCCTGTGCAGAGAGCATGGCAGGAAGCCGTGGGACAGGGCCTGGAGCAGGCGACGTGAAACAGGAGTGCTGCCAGGCTCGGTGGTGACAGTGCTGCGGGGGGACCGCAGGCTGACAGCTGTCAATAGTCCTCGTTCTAGTCCATCCTGGCTACCTGGCTGGAAACGGGGGCCGTGAGGCCAGCTCCCCCAGCCGGTTTAATCGCGGTGAGTGAGGAGAGCTACTGTACCTGCTTGCTCGGGCTGCAGAAACAGCACCCCGTGAGCGGCTTGCACAACAGACATTTATTGTCTCAGGTTCTGGAGGCTGGAACTCTGAGCCCAAGGTGTGGGCGGGACCGTGCTCCCTCTGAAGGCACCAGGGAAGAGGGGCCGGTGTGTGCAAAGGCCCCCAGGCAGGAGCTGTGTAAGGGCCTGACCCGGCTCCTCGCTCTCAGCTTCTGGCAATCCCTTGGCTGATGGCAGCAGAATTATAATCTTTTTTTTTTTTTAAGAGGTTTTCGCTATAGGTCGCATGCACTCGCCAGACAGAGAGAGACAGAGAGACAGAAAGCGAGAAATCACCCCCCGGGGGGATGGCCACGCCGCAATCCCTTCTCCTCCATTCTCCTCTCGGGATCTTGGGCACGCACGCACACACGCCCGGTGTGAGTTTAAGCCACCAGGTCTGGGACGTGAACCACGGTCGACTACGTGGGAGTCCAGCGACATAGCCATTACGCTAACTGCTGGTCCTGAGAATTATAATCTTTACATGGCATCATGTGTGTGTGTCTGTATCAGTGTCTGTCTTTTTTTTTTTTTTTTAATTTAAGAGAGACTTGGCTAGAGGGCTCATGCACTCACCAGAGACACAGAAAGTGAGAAATCACCCCTCAGGGGGGATGGCCCTACCGCATCCCTTCTACTCCATTCTCCTCTCAGGATTTTGGGCACACACGCACACGCGCCTGGCATGAGTTTAAGCCACTGGGTCTGAGACTTGAACCGTGGTCGTCAACAGGAGAGTGCAGAGCCTATGCCACTTGCTGGCCCCCAGGGTCTGTCTTTTGTCCGGGTTATTTCCTCTCTGCCATCTAAGACCACAGTGCCCAGACATGGGAGCCCCACTGCAGGTCGGCACCCACCTGGGCTCTCGTTGCTCCAAGGTCATGCCAGAGATCAGCTGCAGAAGTGGCAGGAAGCCCGGGCTGGGCGCTGGACACCTGGGAGCTCCCTGTGCTTGGCCATTGCTGTGACGTGAGCCCAATCCAGGGGATCCAGGATAGAGCTGACCCCGCTGTCCTCTTGTCCTCAAACCCACCCCACCCCCACCATCCTCACGTTCCACCCGGAGCGCACGCTAACCAAGTCCCTGCTGGGTCCCCTCAGGGCTCCCTACGGCCACCTGGTGGTGGCTGGACTGTGCTGACCAAGTCCCACACACACGGGCTCTCAAACCCAGGCTTCTGCCCGAGGACAGACGGATGGACAGACAGATGGACCCATATGCTTCTTGTGTGCTCAGGAGGCCGTGACTAAAGGCAGATGAGGGAAGAGCCTCATATGGAGTGCCTGTGCCTATGCAGGGGTCCTGTCACCCCGACACGGCGGGGAAGGACCCCTACAGCACGCACTCGCCACGCGGGGCCCGTCACCCCGACACGGCAGGGAAGGACCCGACAGCACGCACTCACCACAGCCTCAGGTTTATTACCCGTGGCTCTCGGTCAAGTACAGACTCCAGTGAGGTGGACTCGCCCACAGGGAGATGGCAGGGGCTGGCTGTCCCCATGCCGAGATGGGCCTGCCCGGAATCCACAGCCCCTTCTGGGTCAGAGTCCCGAGAGCCCTGGGTGCTCACAGGACCACCCCTGACCTAGGACTCTCCCTTGGCAAACAGGGCAGCCCCATGCACGTGGGAGCCCACGTACACGGGATGGCCCGGCACGGGCAGGACCGCTGGGTCCACCGACTCTTGGGTCTTCTTCACGACTGACCCAAACATGGCCTGTCTGCCCTGCAGGCACAGGCTGGGTATCTGGGGCTGAAGCCGCTTGTGCCCGGCGTGCCCCGGAGACAAAAGCTGGCTCCTGTCATCTGTCCAGAGCACAGACCCACTGGCCAGAGGTGTACGTATTAGGTAAGACCCACCCCTCTGTCTACCTGACACGTGTGAGCGCATGTGCATTCAAGTATGTGTGTGCACACGTGCCTGTGCATCTGTGTCTTGCATGTGTGGGAGCATGTACATGTCGGTGTGCCTGTGTGTGTGTGCGTACATATAGGTGTGTCCATGTGGGAGTATGTACACATGTTGGTGTGCCCGTGTATGTGTGTGCACATGTAGGTCTGCCTGTGTATGTGTGTGCACATGTCGGTGTGTCTGTGTGTGCACGTGTGTGCACATGTAAGTATGCCCATGTGGGAGTATGTACACATGTAGCTGTGCCTGTGTGTATGTGTGTGTGCACATGTAGGTATGCCCGTGTAGGAGTATGTACACATGTAGGTGTGCCTGTGTGTGTGCGCATATAGGTGTGCTTGTGTGTATATGCCCATGTAGGTGTGCCTGTGTGTATGCCCATGTGTATATGTGTGTGCATATGTAGGTGTGCCTGTGTGTGTGCACTTGTAGGTGTGCCTGTGTGTGTGTGTCCCTGCACTTGTAGGTGTGCTTGTGTGTGTGCCCCTGCACTTGTAGGGGTGTCTGTGTGTGTGTGCCCGTGCACATGTAGGTGTGCATGTATATGTGCCTTGCAGGTGTCTGTGCTTATACAGACCCATGTGTGTGCCTGTGCACATGCAGGTGTGTGTATGCTTTATGTGAGTGCACATACACATGTGAGCATGTGCCTTGCATGCATGTGTGTGTATGTGTGTGTGTACACCTGTGCATGTGTGCTGGGGCAGGTCCAGGTGCATTCACACACGCATGGCACACCTGGATCTGCACAAGAACTAGTGCAAGACTCAATCCCTCCCCACTGGCATAAGGGCAGTCCCTGAGCTGGCACGGCGACGCAGACAGGTAGCACAGTTGGAGAGCTGGTCCGGTGGGAGCTGGCCGGGTCCCAGGCAGTGCGGCGTGGCTGTGGAAGGTCCCTGTGGACACTGGCCACGCCTGGAGCCGGCGGGCTAGCTCTGCAGCATGAACTCATGCGTGCTGGTCTCCCAGCGGGAGGGGTCCTTGTCCAGCATGCTGCGCTCGGTGAAGGTCACGTGGCCGTCGGCGTCCACGAGGATGACAGTGTTGGTTCTGAAAGACAGCATGGGACCCGCACTCAATGCCACAACCCTCAGCCATGACCCACCTGTCAGAGCCACGGCTGGGGCTGGGGCTGTGGCAGGGAGGGGCAGGCCCACCATGGCAGGGACCGGGCCAAGCCTCAAGAGGGCACCCTGGGGGTGCAGGGTGTCTGGCTCCCCAGCTGGCCTGCAGGGTGAGTCCTGCCACGTCCGCTCTGAAACACCCTGCCTGCCCTGCCCACCAGGTCAGGTGGGGCCTGGGCTGACTTTGCACCTGTCAGCCGGGTCTGCACCAGGGTACCAGGCACTCCTGCCGGCCTCCGTTCTTCCAGGAGGCCAAGTTCTCTACCACCTGGGAGGCACCCAGCCCTCCCCCACCAGCAAGTCCTCACTTTGCTAGCACTGTCTCCCCCGAACGAGGGCAGGCAGTGGGCGGGTGAGTCGCCCCAGCCTAGGCTGACGCTCGGGGGTAGGCAAACACACACCCCACTGTGCAGAGGGTCCAGGAGGGTGTGGGCAGTGGCCATGCAGACAGACAGGAGCAGACCTGCTGCCCTGCCTCCCTCGTGCACACGGGTTTCCGAGAGCACAGACTTTAACCTGCGATAGGGGAGGAGCTGGAGGGAAATGACCCCCACACCCGCCATGGGGCTGCAGTCCCAAGCCCTGGAGGTCAGTGTAGGGCTTTGCCCACGCAGGCATCCCTCCTCCCCTCCCCTCCCCTGCCTGCTGGTGGCTGAGAACTAGCCCTCCGCCAGCAGGGGACAGCCCAGGGCTCCACCCAGGAGGACATGCAGGACTTAGGGGTCTCCCACTGGGCCCGTGCTCACGGTGTGGGACTGTTCAGGGTGTTGTCAGGCTGCCCCACCACTGCGTCTAACAGGGCAGAGGCTCTGGATCCACTTGACTGGGGAACAAGCCAGCCCTGGCCAGCTGTGAGGCACAAGAGTTGCGGCTTCTCTGTCAATCCTCCAACTTTCTTTTTTTAAAGATTTTTTTGCCATAGGGTGCATGCGCTTGCCAAACAGAGACAGAGACTGTGAGAGTGAAAGTGAAAAGTCACCCCCCCACCCCAGGGAGGGATACAATCCCCTCTCGTCTGTTCTCCGCTTAGGATTTTGAGCACGCATGTACGTGATGCTGGCATGATTTTTTTTTTTTTGAAGAGGTTTTTGCTATAGGGCGCGTGCGCTTGCCAGACAGAGAGAGACAGAGAGACAGAAAGCGAGAAATCACCCCCCAGGGGGGATGGCCACGCCGCAATCCCTTCTCCTCCATTCTCCTCTCGGGATCTTGGGCACGTACGCACACACGCCCGGCGTGAGTTTTAAGCCACCGGGTCCGAGACTCGAACAGCGGTCGACTACGTGGGAGTCCAGCGACATAGCCATTACGCTAACTGCTGGTCCCATCCTGGCATGATTTTCAAGACACCAGGTCAGGTCCAGGTCTTGATCTGTGATCATTCATGTAGGAGTCCAGTGCCTTAACTACCACACCACCTGCTGGCAACTTTTTTTTCTTTTTAGTTTGCTGTAGGGTATGTGCACACTTCCGGGGGGCGGGGGTGAGAAATCACTTCCTGGGGGGTTGGTCACGCCACAATCTCTCCTCCTTCATTCTCCTTTCAGGATCTTGGGCACATACACGCAAATGTGCCTGGTGAGTTTTAAGCCACCGGGTCCAGGATTCAAACCATGGTTGACTTTGTGGGAGTCCAGCAACATAACCATTATGCTACACTGGTCCCCCAGTGTGTTTGTGGGATCCAGCTGCCTTACCCTCCATGCCACCAGCTGGCCCTCCTCCCACTCTTTAGGTGGGCCGCGGGTGGACGGGTGAGGTGAGGGCCCTGGCCTTACGCACCTGGTGCCGTAGTCGGGGCAGCGCACGCACACGGCTGCATACTTGCTCAGCATGGGCTGCACGTACTCCCGGCCCTGGTCCTCGATGGCCGGGTCCGGCAACTGTCTGGAAGCACAGAAGAGGAGTGGCCATCAGTCCCTCTGCGGTCACCCTGCGGCCCCGGGTAGCCAGGTGGTCCTGCCTCTCGTCCTCACGGTCCCCAGGAGCCCACTAGTCCCAGAAGGTGGCGGGGGAAACCACGGGAAGTATTAGTCCACCTTTCTGCTCATGGCCTCACCTCTCTGTCCACCTCGCACTTCCGACTCCGCCACTGAGCCTGGGCCCTATGGCACACCTGCTGCCCCAAGGGGTGCCCCGTGGGCATGTGTCCTCTCCGTAAGAGTCCACCCCCCGTGTGACCAGGCAGCTGCCATCCTCAGCACTAGGCTGTAGGCATCAGCAAAAGCAGCCAGGGCCTGTCGTGGGGCTGCCCAGGATGACAGGGACCCAGGGCGGGACTAAGAGCTGAGCTGGGGCTGCCAGGAGGCCCGCGGAGGGCTTCCCCAAGGGGGTGCCAAGGCCAAGGCTGAAGGACGATGTCCTGTCCCAGTGAGAGTGAGGGTGCAGGTTGTGCGGGCTCCTCTGGGAGGCTGTCGGGTAAGCGTGCTGGCCCAGCTGGGAGTGGATGCTGGGCTGTCTGGGCAGGATGGTGGCCAGGGTAAGGTGGGGCTGCCTGTGGGACGCAGGCCAGCTCGGTGAGCACCAGGACCCTGGCTGGGACAACTGGGACCCAGCTGCCCCATGCAGAGGCCTGTGGGCAGGAAGCTGCGGGCACTCCACTCCCCAGGCGGGTCCTGGGACAGGCACGTCTCAGTCCCATGGTCCCTGAGGAGAGGGCACGCTGTAGCACAGACATGCTCCAACCCTGGCTGCTGGCGTCTGCGGTGTGCTGAGCACCTGGAACCTTCCAGAATCTCCCACCAGCCCTGCATGTGCAGAGGAGAGCCAGCTGCTCCAGCCCCATGTGAGCCTGGGAGCCTATGGTCGCTTGTACGTGACCACAGCCATGGGGTCGGAGCTCTGGGAGCACAGGTCTCCTAACACTCAGGTCCAGGCTGCCCCGCCTCTCCTCATCAAAGGCCCATCGGGAATCCCAACCTGATGGGCAGGTGGGGTGGGGTGTGGGCAGGGGACCCGACAGGCCCCTCTGCAGCTGAGGAGCAGCCCTGGTCTCCTCCGAGGCCCGTCTGCCTCCCGCCCCAGCGGGACCTGCCCACTCACGCCTCCTCGTTGTTGAGCACGTCCAGGAGCTGGGCGACGAGGGCGTCCTTGGGGAGCGCCTGGCTCCGCTCCACGGCTTCCAGGAACAGCCGCTTCCCGAAGCACAGCTTCCTCCAGGGCGTCTCTAGCAGAGCATTGCTCAGCCCGTAGGTCCCTGTGGGGAGGGGTCAGCCAGGGGTCAGACTCATGCAGAGGCTCTACTGTGGGGTTTCAGGGTAAACTCCCCTGCCACCCGCCAGGCATAGGGTAAGTAAGGTACAGGTGTACAGCTGGGGATGGTGAAACCAGACCAGACGAAGGCCGAGCTCCCCACGATCACCTATGCTCCAGAACCTTCCCCATACAGGCTCCTGACCCATCTGCAACGGTGGGATAAAAGCTCAACATAGGGCAAGGGACCCACAGGAGACCTGGAGACAGAGATGGCAGGTGGTCTTGTGGGCAGATCAATAAGGAATAAGTAGAGCCTAAATGGTGGTGCAGCAATAAAACATGATGTGCCATGAGGCTGACCCACCTGGGAAGGTTCCCAGTTCAAGCCTTGAGACCTTCCTGAGTTCACTGGGTATGCGTGTACCCACGATTGGGGGTTGGCTGAGGCTGGGGGATGGTGGGGAGAGCCAGGACCCTGTTTGGGGCACTTTCTGTCTGTTTCTCTCTTGCTTATGGAGGAAGTAGATACTTTTTTTTTTTTTTAAGGGAATAAATGGGGAAAGGAAAGGAGGCACTCAAGATGGAGCCAGATCCCTACCTCACACCATCTCTCTATGCTAGGACTCAAGTCACCTGATAAGGAGAATCAGCAACCTGAAGCCAGAAGGGCACCTGCCATGACTTATCCTGACTCACAACCATGGTTAGGGGACCCCCCTCAATATCTGAGCTTCAACAGAGCATGGCCTACCTCCACACATCCACCAAGATCTTGACTGGGGAGTCGGGGGTCTAGTGCAAGTGTTGAGCACCCTTCAGTTTCCCAGAATAAGTTGCAGAGTGGTGACAGAGGCATGGCTAAGACAAAAAGGGCTTCTTGTATTGTAAGAGAAGGGCAGGGGCCTAAGTCAGAGAGGCCCCTGCTGGGACCTCTCCTCTCTGGAGACCAGGGCAGTAGGGACAGACAGATGTGCTTGGCATCAGGGATGCTGAGATGTCATCCTCTGCCTGCCAGACTTTCAGGTGAGGATCTCAGTTGGGGGAAGCTTCATGATCTTAAATTAGGCAATGAACTCTTAGACAATACATCAAAAACGCAAGCAAGAAAAGAAAAATAACAGCTAAATGGGACTCCACTAAAGTTTAAAGCTGCAAAAGACAGCAACAAGAAACTGAAAACAAACCCTACAGAATGGGACACAATTTTTGTGAGTCATATATCTGATAACAGACTTGTAACTAAAATATGTAAAGAACTCCTACAGGGCTATTCCTGTGGTTAAGGGAATGGGATCTCACGTGATCAACTACGGATCAAATTACAGCCCTGGCAGCTTGAAAAACGCCAAACGTGTGTGTGTGTGTGTGTGTGTGTGTGTGTGTGCTCAAACTCCTCACAAGATGGGGAAGCAGAGGAGAAAGGATTGTGGTGTGACCATGGCCCATTGGGAGGTGCCCTTTCTCTCTCACTATCTCTCTGTCTGTTTCCCTCTGGTAATTAAAATAAAAATTTAATAATAAAAAAAGGGAGGGCCCAGCAGGTGACATGGTGGTTAAAGGTGCTGGAATCCCACATGGCTGGCTGTGGTTTGAGTCCCAGACCTGGCGGGTTACTTTCTCACTTTCTTTCTCTCTCTGGTGAAACTGAAAAAATATAGTAATAAGTAAAGTTAAATAAAATAACTCTTTAAAATAATAATAAGAAGAAGAAGGAGAACTTTTACATTTCAAAAACACAACATAATCTAAAAATGAGCAAAGGATCTGAATAAACATTTCTCCGAAGAAGATAAACAAAGGTCCAGCAAGAACATAAAAAGATGTTCAATATAATGAGTCGCCAGGGAAATGCAAATCAGAACCACAGTAAGATACAGTTCACACCCACTAGATGGCTGTAATCAAAGCGACAATACCCAATAACGGGTTAGATGGTGGCCCATGGGAACCACTGCTCTGAGAGGCTGACCCTCCTGGGAAGGTTCCAACTTTGCATCTGGAGACCAACCAACCTCTCTCACTCACTCTTGGAATAAATAAATAGACTTAAAAAAAAAAAAAAGATAATAACAAGTGTTAGTGAGGATTCAGAAAAATCTGAGAGGCCAAAAAGTGGCTAAGGTGCTGGGTTACCACGTGGCTCACCATGGTTCGAATCCAGGACCTGAGAGTTTGAAAATCATGCTGAACGCATGTGTGTGTGCCTGAAATCCTAAAAGGAGGAAGGATTGAGGTGTGGCTATCCTCTGGGCAGTGATTTCTCACTTCCCCTCTCTCTGTCTCACTCCAGGAAGCCCGCATACCCTATGGCCAAAAAAAAAAAAAAAAAAAAAAAAAAAAGAAACCTAAAAAGAAAATTGAACTCTTACACAGTGCTCTTAGGAATGTAAAATAGTAAAATACAGGTGATTTGGCAACCAGTTTGGACATTCTTCAAAAGGTTAAACAGAATTATTGTGGGGCCACAGGTGGCATGGTGGTTAAGGTGCTGGACTCCACGTGGCCAATCGCACTTCATGTCCTGGACCTGGCAGCTTGCTTTCTCACTTTCCCTTTCTCTCTCTCTGGTCAAATTAAAAAATAATAATAATAAATAATTCTTCTCTCTCTCTCTCTCTCTTTTTTTTTTTTTTTAGAGGTTTTTGCTATAGGGCGTGTGCGCTCGCCAGACAGACAGAGACAGAGAGACAGAAAGTGAGAAATCACCCCTCAGGGGGGATGGCCATGCCGCAATCCCTTCTCCTCCATTCTCCTCTTGGGATCTTGGGCACGCACACACACATGCCCAGCGTGAGTCTAAGCCACCGGGTCCGGGACTCGAACTGCGGTCGACTACGTGGGAATCCAGCGACGTAGCCATTACGCTAACTGCTGGTCCCTTTCTTTTTTTATTTGAGAGGTTTTTGCTATAGGGTGTGTGTACTCGCCAGAAAGATAGAGAGAGAGAGAGACAGAAAGCAAGAAATCACCCCCCAGGGGGGATGGCCATGCCGCGATCCTCTCTCCTCCATTCTCCTCTTGGGATCTTGGGCACGCACGCACATGTGCCTGGCGTGAGTTCAAGCCACCGGGTCCGGGACTCTAACCGCAGTCAACTATATGGGAGTCCAGCGACATAGCCGTTACACCAACTGCTGGTCCCAAGCTAAAGAAAGTTTTTGTAACGTTATTATTACTTTTTTTTTAAAGAGAGACTTTCTCCAAAACAATGAATTAGCAGAAAATAAGCATCTCTAGTCGCGAGGGCTTGAGCACTGAGAACTGACGGCACCTGGGGGTGGCTTCCGGCAGCTTCCTAAGGGCCTCTGGGGCAACGTCCAGCCTTGGGAGTGGCCCGATGCTATGAGGGCGGTCAAGCTGACCACGGGCACGGACGCACCTCACCACACACCCGGCCCTGAGGCGTGCACACTGGGGAGAAGCCGAAGCGAGAAGAGTGAGAACCAGTGCGGACGGGACAGGAAGCCCTTCCCAAGCTCAGGGCCATCTGGGGCCGCGCGCCCCTGTCTGCGTTCCTGGCTCTTGGCAGCTTGGCTGGGTCTGTTCAGGGTTCCCACTGCAATGGGACCGGGGTGGCAGGGGCCCTGCTATCCCTGGTCCCTGGGAGGAGGAGCCCCACGTGGAGGACAGGGTGACAGCTGGCAGAGCGCAGAGAGAGAGGACGAGACACACTGAAATCCACCCTCCAGGTGTGAGAGAGAGACAGACAGACAGACAGACATGGGGGAACTGCCTCCTCCGAGGATCCCGACGGCCCCAGGACATCCTGGCCTGGACATACTTTCAGCAAAGGGGGCGCTCTGGTGCCACCAGACCATGTGTTCCTAAAATGTCACTGATCAGAGGTAGAAAGCTGGTGGTCAGCCTGGAGGAGAGCCACGCAGGGTCCCCAGGACGCACGACAAGGCCTGCAGTTCTTCCAGCCCCCCTCGACGCGGTGGCATGGGGCCGCTCAGCTGTCCTGGGGGCTGCTCGCCACCTCCCTCGGGCCCCCTGGGTACTCGGGGAAGGTGTGCCCCTGTGTTCTGCAACCCACTGGGTGCCTGGTGCCAAGCACAGAGAGAGTCCCGTACTTCGGGGACGCAAGGAGGACACTGCAGAGGAGCATCACCCCACAGGGGAGGGGTATGGGTGACGCAGAGGAGGCCAACTCCCCCTGGGGAGGGTCCAGAGCGGACACCTGAGAGCCACCAGTGAGGCGCAGTGGAGCAGTGGGCACGGGGGACGGAGCAGGTCGGGGCCCCGGCTCTGTCCCATGCACTGGGCGTGCCCAAATGACAATGTCTGTGCCATTTCCTGGGAGTGCCCGCTCTGTCTTGGCAACGAACTTGGGATCGGCACAGACCCCCCCCCCCCCGAAGGGCTTACGGAGGGTGGGGGCAGCGACGTGGTACCCTGCCCAGATTGGGGACGGAGGGCTGGCAGAAGAAGCTTCCAGGGGGACCAGCAGTTAGTGTAATGGCAATGTCGCTGGACTCCCATGTAGTCGACCGCAGTTCTGGTCCTAGACCCGGTAGCTTAAACTCACGCTGGGCGCGTGTGCATGCGTGTGTGCCCAAGATCCCGAGAGGAGAATGGAGGAGAAGGGATTGCAGCGTGGCCATCCCCCCTGGGGGGTGATTTCTCGCTTTCTGTCTCTCTGTCTCTCTCTGTCTGGCGAGCGCACGCGCCCTATAGCAAAAACCTCTCCAAAAAAAAAAAAAAAGAAGAAGCTTCCAGGAAAAGGCAACGCCCGAGGGGAGAGGGGCGGGAGGGCACACCAGCAGCAAAGGTGCGGCGTGAGGGCAGGGGTGGGCCCGGTCAGCAGCAGGGTGTGGACCCCAGGGTGGGGCGGTCAGAGGGTGAGGACACAGGCTGGGGAGCGACTGGGGGGAGGCCAGGAGGCGTGTGTTTGTGCAGGGCTGGAGAATGGCGTGTTAGAGGCCATCACAGTGAGGTGGCCAGAACCCCAGACGGTGACAGCCAGGAGATTCCAAGAAGGGACAGACAGGACATGGGCACACAGGGGCGGCACGAGGTGATGCAGGGAGAGACGAGGCTGCGAGGTGGGGCTGAGGCAGGGCGCCCAGAGCAGGCACGGTCTTCCTCACGGTCAGGGCCGCGGGAGGGTGCGAGGGTCTCAGAGCCCTGGGCCCCAGAGACCACAACGTGCACGACGGGCCTGGCCTCTGCAAAGCACAGAGGGTCCCCCGCAGGGGAGCACCCCCAGCTCGGGCTGCCAGGACAGGCTCACCTGGCGTCAGGACGACGGGCTCGGGCTCCCCCCGGTTTCCATAGTAGCAGACCACGTCTCCCTTCGCTGTGCTGCGGGTGGAGGGGAGAGAGGGTCAGCCGGAGTCACGCGCGCCCCGGCACAGGTACCGCGTAGCCAACTCATGCTTTGGTCCCCAGTGGCCGGCACAATGACAAAGGCCATTGCAGCCAGGCCAGGGGTTAATCAGGGCCCGGGCAGTGTCGCTGAGACCTCAGCTCCTGTCCAGCATCTCCGGTACATTCCTGGCTCCTGCAAAGACCAGCCTGGCAGGCAGCAACATCTCCATGGCATGGGCCCTTGGAGACCGCAGGAGGCGACCACTGAGGGGCTGGCCCACCCCACCAGCACGGGCCCCTCTGCTTGAGGCCCTGGCCTGCACCTCCACCCCTCCTCTCTGAGCTCCTCTGAATGGAGGCTTCCGAGCAAGGTGCCAAAGGCCACATTTTTCTGTCCGTGTGCTGAGCATGCATTTTTTTTTTTTTGAGAGATTTTTGCTATAGGGCGCGTGCGCTCGCCAGATGGACAGAGAGAGAGACATAGAGACAGAAAGCGAGAAATCACCCCCCAGGGGGGATGGTCACGCCGCAATCCCTTCTCCTCCATTCTCCTCTTGGGATCTTGGGCACGCACGCACATGCGCCCGGCATGAGTTTTAAGCCACCAGGTCCGGGACGCGAACCGTGGTCGACTACTTGGGAGTCCAGCAACATAGCCCTTACGCTAACTGCTGGTTCCCCTGAGCATGCATTTTTAAACAGTTTCCAGGCGGCAAGCCTTTCCACCAGAACTCAGAGCACCCTTTCTGCAAACCAACGGGGGATCCTGGCCTATGAGAGGTCTTCCCTGCCGTCACTGGGCACCAAGACCTGAGCCCTCAGGAGGAACCAAAGGAGACAAAGGGTTAAACTGGGCCAGGCAGGGCCAGGCCAGGGAGTCCAGCTCTTCTTCCTCAGCACTGCCTTCCAGGCAGGACCTGCTCTCCGCCTCCAGGGGCCCGAGCCTGCCTCGCATTCCAGCCCCATTCCTGCTCTCCATCGCTCTTGTCTCCTCTGGCCAGTGACTTCAGAGATTCTGTTTGCAGACAAAAGTTCAGACTGGGCACCCCTGTGAGGGCCACCACAGAACTGTAGGAGGGGTGGCCTCACCCCGAGACAGCTGTGGCGGGAAGAGCCTGCATCCCTTCTAGCCTCAGCTTCTACCAGCAGGAGATGCTCGCCGGCCTCAGAAGCCCCAAGCCCTCCAGCCTCAGCCCTGCACCTGCTACCACATGACCGTCAGAACACCCAGCCACTGCCCGGTTGGGCTGTACTGAGGGAGGTGGGTCAACCCAGCAGTCCCTGGGAGCCAGGAGAGACAGCAGCTGCCCTGGGCTGAGCGTTCCCCGGCTTCTGGGCTGTAGGAAGGAGAACGGGGTTCGGGGCAGGAGGGAAGGATGCCAGCTTCCCTGAAGGGCAAACCCCACAAAACCTCTTCATTTTCCATGGCCGTATCTCCAATGTAGAGAACCGCCGGCCCCTCTTGGCCAGGACCGCTAAGGGTTACTGCTGCCTGTGGGAGGGGTGGACACAGCCAGGGTGAACCCCACATGGCTGCCCTTCACAGCCTTGGTTCTCTCAAGGCAGGGAGCCAGCAGCTTCCACACCATCCCAGGAAGTTCCCTGGCTCCATTTCCTCCCAAGTTCCTGAGTTAGGGGGTCCGGGACGCTCACCAAGCCCAAGTGCTACCCCTGGGGAGGCTGCTATGGACACCACGGCCCGCCCTAAGCTGTCTGGCAGGGCAGAACCCTGCTTCCTATGCCCCCAGACAGTGCTGGCCACAGCCGCCGTCCCCCGCCTGCAGACGCACCTCAGGTCAGCTGCTATGAGGTTGAAGCCATTGTACAGGTGGCCTTCCGAGGAGACCTTCTTCAAGTAGGACAAGCTGTCCATGTCGGTGGTCAGAAAATGTGTCACCAGCTCACCTGTGGGCAGGGGACAGACACCCGTGGCAGAGGCGGCAGGGTTGAGATGCCTCTCCATGGGAAGACTGAAGTGGGGCCCCTTAGAGAGACTCAGGAAGATGAGGGGTCCCACCAGAGCCCCAGCGCCTAACTGGACACTGCCAAAAGTAGCCATGACTCATCAGCCAGGCCACCAGGGAACTCAGCATCGAGAAGTCTGGGTTTGTTTTTTGGTTTTAAAAAAAATTTTCCCCTTAGGGACCAGCAGATGGCGTAATGGTTACATCACTGGACTCTTGCAGAGTCGACCATGGTTCAAGTCCCAGACCTGGTGGCTTAAAACTCATGGTGGGCACGGTTCGAGTCCTGGACCCGGTGGCTTGAACTCATGCCAGGCACGTGTGCGTGCATGCCCAAGATCCTGAGAGGAGAATGGAGGAGAAGGGATTGCGGCTTGGCCATTTCCATGGGGGGTGATTTCTCGCTTTCTGTCTGTCTCTCTCTGTCTTTCGGCACGTGTGTGTGTCCAAGATCCCAAGAGGAGAATGGAGGAGAAGGGGTGGGGATACCACGTGGCCATCCCTTCCAGGGAGAGATTTCTCACTTTCAGTCTCTCTCTTTCTGTCTGTCCAGCAAGTGCATGCATACTATAGCAAAAATCCCTTGAAAAAAAATTTTTTCCCTTTGCTATGTATAGGATATGTTACCCCAAAATTTGTGTCTTTTTTTTTAGAGTGATTATTGCTATAGGGCGTGTGCACTTGCTGGAGAGACAGAGAAAGACAGAAAGCATGAAATCACCCCTTCCCCAGCAGGGGAATGGCCACACCACAATCCCTTCTCTTCCAGTCTCCTCTCAGGATTTTGGGCACGCACGCACATGCGCCCGGCGTGAGTTTTCAGCTGTTGAGTCCGGGACTCGAACTGGAATACATAGGAGTCCAGTGATGTAACCATTATGCCATCTGCTGGTCCCAAAATCCATGTCTTAAAATGTGCTGAGGGCCAGCCCTGTAGCCTAATGGTTAAGGGTGCTTTCTCTCTCCACCTGACACAGTATTGGATGAACAAAAAAGCAGGTGTGCCTTTTGGTAATCAAGAAAAAAAAAAGCAGTGAGCTTTTTATCAGGGCTGAGAGGGTGTAAACTTCATCCAGCTGGGGCTGGCAGGTGGCGTGGTAGTGAAGGGTGCTGGTTCCCATGTGTCTGACCGTGGTTCGAGTCCTGGACCTGACGGCTTGCTTTCTCACTTTCCCTTTCTCTCTGGTCAAATTAAAAGTAATAACAAATAGAATTAAATAAATAAATAAATATTAAAAAACCTTAATCCAGCTGTGGGGGTGAGGCCTGTGCAAGGTGGTCAGGACTGGATGACGTCATGGGGGCAGGCCCCCGTGGCTGAGTCCTGGCGGGTTAATAAGGAGAGGGAGAAACCGAAAGGACGCACACCAACTCCCACCATGGGATGCTCAGGAAGTGGCAGCGTCCTCACTGACAAGAAAACCCTCACCAGGTGCAGACACTTAACCTCGGACCTCGCAAACCACGAGCTGCAGAAACCTCTATCCAAGTCACGCAGTGTGGTACTGTTGTCAACGACACCAAAAGGACAGAAACCCCCCACTCTGCCTCTACGGGGAAACCCAGCATGCAGAAAAACCACCTGCAGCCGGGACAGTGTGTGTCTCCGGGGCTGTCCTCTCCGGGGAGGCACCTGCTAACATTTGGCAGGTGAATAAGGACACAGAGCTCACAAGTGACTCTTTGCAAGGGGCTGTGGGGTGGAGTGCGCTCTCAGAGGAGCTAGTCTCATCTAGGGATGCAGAGTGGGTCAGGCCCACAGTGATGTGACAAGACGGAGTACATCTCTCTCCTGTCTCTGCCACACGCCCTTGGAGCAGACCAAGGTGGTAGGGGTGATAAGCTGGAAGAAGGCAGGGCAGCGCGCTGCCACCCCCGCCCCACTGCAGCCTCGGACCCTTGGCCCCGCCCCGCTCCATCTCGGCCCCGCCCACCCCACCGCATAGCGGCCCGCCCAGCCCGGGGGACACGCCCCGCTGTCCCTCAGCCACGCCCCAACACGCCCACTAGCACACCTCGGGCCCGCCCACCACTCCATACCTCGGCCTCGGGCCTCGAGGTCTAGACGCGGCTGCAGGTAGTTGGTGAGCGCAGCCAGCTTGCCCCTGGTGGTGATGCCCAGCCACGTGCCTCCTTCTCGGCCTTCCTCCATGTCGAGCCCTGCGGCGGACGGCAGTTATCGCCGGCTGCACCTGCCCTGGGAGGTGCCAGCCTGCTCTGGCCCCTACCTACGCCTGTCCTCTAGGAGACGAAAGCGAGGACCCACAACTGGCCCAGAGGGCCCGGCTACAGGTCAGGTCCTGAAACCACGCATGGCAAGGAGCCCTGGTGGCTCACGTGACAGCAAGTGACACTCTACCCGCAGGACAAGGGCACTGCTCACGCCCATCCATGCAAACGCTGAGCGGAGGGGGCTGAAACTGCATCCTACGAGCTGGGGAAACAGCGCTAGGCCCCAAGCCCGCGTCTTGGATGCGCTGCAAAGATTCTGGTTGTCAGGCCAGCAGGCAGCATAGTTTTAAAGGTCCTGGACTCCTACTTGGCCACCACAGTTTGAGTCCCGGACCTGGTGGCTTGAAACACGTGTGTGTGTGTGTGTCCGTGTGTGTCCAAAATCCCAAGAGTAGAATGGAGGAGAAGAGACTGTGGTGTGGCCATCCCCCTGAGAGGTGACTTCTTGCTTTCTGTCTAACCCTCAAGCACCTGAGCCCTATAGCAAAAATCTCTTTAAAAAAAGACTCTGGCTGGGAACCAGCAGTTAGCGTAATGGCTATGTCGCTGGACTCCCACGTAGTCGTCCGCGGTTTGCGTCCCGGACCTGGTGGCTTAAAACTCACGTCAGGCGCGTCTCCGTGCGTGCCCAAGATCCCGAGAGGAGAATGGAGGAGAAGGGATTGCGGCGTGACCATCCCCTCTGGGGGGTGATTTCTTGCTTTCTGTCTCTATGTCTCTCTCTGTCTGTCTGGCGAGCGCACGCGCCCTATAGCGAAAACTTCTCAAAAAAAAAAAAAAAAAGACTCTGGCTGGGGACCAGCAGTTAGCGTAATGGCTATGTCGCTGGATTCCCATGTAGTTGACCAAGGTTCAAGTCCTGGACCCGGTGGCTTAAACTCACGCTGGGCGTGTATGCGTGCGTGCCCAAGATCCCGAGAGGAAAATGGAGGAGAAGGGATTGCGGCGTGGCCATCCCCCCTGGGAGTGATTTCTCGTTTTCTGTCTCTCTGTCTCTCTCTATCTTTCTGGCGAGCCCACGTGCCCTATAGCAAAAAAAAAAAAACAAAGAAACCTCTCCAAGAAAAAAAAAAAGACTCTGGCTGTCCCCACCCAGCAGTAGAAGGGGTCCAGTGTGCACCCAGGCCCAGTTTGGGCCACCTTAAAGCTCAGGCTGCCTGCCCTACAGGAGGTTAGAGAGGTCCTTAGAATCCCAGTAGAGGGACCAGCAGTTAGCACAATGGCTATGTCGCTGGACTCCCATGTAGTCGACCGTGGTTCATGTCCCAGACCCGGTGGCTTAAACTCACGCCGGGTGCGTGTGCGTGCGTGCCCAATATCCTGAGAGGAGGATGGAGGAGAAGGGATTGCGGCGTGGCCATCCCCCCTGGAGGGTGATTTCTCACCTTCTGTCTCTCTGTCTCTCTCTCTCTGTCTGGTGAGCGCACGCGCCCTATAGCAAAAACCTCTCAAAAAAAAAAAAAGAATCCCAGCAGATACCTTTCTAGACTAGAGGATAATTTTACCCATGGAGAAGGACAAATGGCTGTCGCTAACATGCTATTTTTATAATAATCACTTATAACAGGAAAAAAGATGTAAAGATCAAAAGGAATTAGAGAAACTGTCCTTACTGCTTCCTTTTGTGTATGGCAGGATCATATATGAAAAGAATTAAAAAACAAAACCAAAAAATGATCTACTAAAATTAGTAAATGCAGGGACACAAGTGGCATGGTGGTTAAGGGTGCAGGACTCCCACATGGCTGACCGCAGTTCAAGTCCTAGACCTGGAAGCTTGCTTTCTCACTCCCCCTCCCCCGTCCTTCTCTGTCCAAATTAAGATAAGTAAATAAGTTAAATAAAATGATTCTTTAAAAAATTAGTAAGCGCTAGCAAAAACTGGAAAATTAACATTTCGATATACCATTTATAATAGCATTATAAAATACTATGCCTGGTGTCTATGGACTATCTTAAAACCCACTGTTTGATGCGTTTTGTTTATTTTTAGTGACCATCCCCCCGGGGGGTGATTTCTCACTTTCTGTCTCTCTGTCTCTCTCTGTCTGGCGAGCACACGCACCCTATAGCAAAAACCTCTTCAAAAATAAATAAATAAATAAATAAATAAAGTTAAGGTAGTCATTGTATGTTACATATATATGTGACCACCATTTTAAAACCTTAAAAATCTGTATCATTTTGGGGCCAGTGGGTGGTGCAGAGGTTAAGGCAGCTGAATCCCACACAGCTGGCTACACGGTTTGAGTCCCAGACCTGGTGGCTGGAAAAACACACCAGGCACATGTGCATGCGTGCCCAAAATCCCGAGAAGAGAATGGAAGAGAAGGGCCTGTGGCATGGCCACCTCCCCATGGAATGATTTCCCACTTTTTCTCTATTTCTCTCTCTGATGTGTACACACACCCTATCATAAAACTCAAGTATATATATATTTCTAATATATTGGTTTGTCAGAAAAGTCATGATGCATTTTTGCATACAAAAAAATAGGTCGTGACTTTTCCGACAACCCAATAACATATAGAAATATATTTCAAAATGTAATACATAAATACATATTATATTTAGAACACAATATATAAACATACCTTGAACATAATATGTAAATGTGTATCATAGAAGATAAAATATAGCCATTGGTAATATGCAGCATATAACAGAGATATGTAAAAAACAACAACAACAAAAAATATATATATATATATAGCATTCAGCATTAAAGACAATGAGCTTGACGTTACAATGCAAAAAAATCTAACTTGCTAAAGAAAAATCTGTCAAGGCTTAAACCTAGTAGAAAATGCTGCGTTGGGACCAGCAGTTAGCGTAATGGCTATGTCACTGAACTCCCATGTAGCTGACTACGGTTCGCGTCCCAGACCCGGTGGCTTAAAACTCACGCCGGGTGAGTGTGCGTGCATGCCCAAGATCCCGAGAGGAGAATGGAGGAGAAGGGATTGCGGCATGGCCATCCCCCCTAGGGGGTTATTTCTTACTTTCTGTCTCTCTGTCTCTCTCTGTCTGTCTGGCCAACGCACAGGCTCTATAGCAAAAACCTCTCCAAAAAAAAAAAAAAAAAAAACATAAAAAACAATGGATTTGAAGACACTGGGTATCAGGTGACAAAGGACCTGAGAAATAGGAAACAAATGCCGTGAGCTTCACAACTGAAGAATCTTCAAGATCCAGGGGTAGAACCGAGGCAGAGGCCACACAGTCTCCTGGGGCAGAGGACAGGTGCTAAAAGTCCAGGGAGATCAAAGCAGGTAAGGTCCTCTGGGCAAAGGACCAAAGAAGAGGAAGCTAAACAGAACCCTGAAGAATTATTACTTTAAGAATTATTTTATTTAACTTAATTTATTTATTTATTTTAATTTGACCAGAGAGGGACAGAGAAAGAAAGTGAGAAAGCAAGCCACCAGGTCCGGGACTCGAACTGCAGTCAGCCATGTGGGAGTCCAGTCCCCTTAACCACTGTGCCACCTGCTGGCCCTGAGAACCCTGAAGATCTTACCAGTGTAGTGTGTGAGGAAACTACCTGAAGTGGGAAAGAACTGTTCAGAAGGATTAGAGGAGACAGTTCTCATACAGGGCAGGAAATAGCTCCAGACTGGAAAAACCTCAAGATTCAGAGGACAGTGGGAAGACTAAATAGAATCTTGCCTCAGTAGTGAGGAATAATTAGGCTTAGACAAGGCACACCTTCAGACCAGCCCTACCTAACAAATCTGAAATGCAAGTTGAACAGGATGAAACTGTTTTTGAGTGGGACCAGCAGTTAGCGTAATGGCTATGTCGCTGGACTCCCATGTAGTCGACCACGGTTCAAGTCCCGGACCTGGTGGCTTAAAGCTCATGCCGGGCGCGTGTGCGTGCGTGCCCAAGATCCCAAGAGGAGAATGGAGGAGAAGGGATTGCGGTGTGGCCATCCCCCCTGGGGGGTGATTTCTCGCTTTCTATCTCTTTGTTTCTCTCTGTTTGGCGAGCGCACGCGCACACGCCCTATAGCAAAAACCTCTCCAAAAAAAAAAAAAAAAAAAAAAAACTGTTTTTAAGTAACTGAGTCTCAGGACAAAGCTCAAGACTAAAGGTATATATAAATATTCAGCCCCTACCAAAATCAAATCAACAAATGTCTAGCTTCCAGTCAAAAATTACCAGACAGGGGGAACCAGCAGTTAGCGTAATGGCTATGTCGCTGGACTCCCACGTAGTCGACCGCGGTTCGCGTCTCGGACCCGGTGGCTTACAACTCACGCCGGGCGCGTGTGCGTGCGTGCCCAAGATCCCGAGAGGAGAATGGAGGAGAAGGGATTGCGGCGTGACCATCCCCCCTGGGGGGTGATTTCTCGCTTTCTGTCTCTATGTCTCTCTCTGTCTGGCGAGCGCACGCGCCCTATAGTGAAAAACCTCTCCAAAAAAAAAAAAAGAAAAAAAAATTACCAGACAGGTGAAACAGTAGGAAAATACAGTTCACTAAGAGGAATTCAATCAATTAAACTAATCAAGAACTGTTCCCGGGCACCAGCAGTTAGTGTAATGGCTACGTCGCTGGATTCTCATGTAGTTGACCACGGTTCGAGTCCGGGACCTGGCAGCTTAAACTCACGCTGGGTGCATGTGCGTGCGTGCCCAAGATCCTGAGAGAAGAATGGAGGAGAAGGGATTGTGGCGTGGCTACCCGCCCTGGGGGGTAATTTCTTGCTTTCTGTCTCTCTGTCTCTCTCTGTCTTTCTGGCGAGCGCACGCACCCTATAGCAAAAACCTCTCAAAAAAAAAAAAAAAAAAAAAAAAAGAAGAAAACAGAACTAACTCTGGTATCAGAATGAGAAAAGGCATTCAAACAGAGCTTACAACTGTACTCCATAGGGCCAGCAGAGGTACAGTGGTTAAGGTGGCTGGAACCCACAGGCTGACAATGAAGTTCAAGACCTGGGCAGGGAAGCCTGAAAAACACGCGGCGTGCATGCATGTGCATGCCCAAAATTCTGAGAGGAGAATAAAGGAGAAGCGATTGCAGCACGACCATCTTTCTGGAGGGGAGGCTCTATCACTTCCCTTCATGCTCTCTGTCTCTCTCCAGTGCTCATATCCTATGGCAAAATTAAAAAACAAAACTGTACTCTCTATGCTAAAAGAATCGGAGACAAGGAAGATAGGAAAAATGAATTTTTAGAGATGAAAACTATAATGTGTGACATGATATACACGATGGGAGTAAAAGCTGATTAGAAGTTGCAGATTAGTGAATTTAAAGGCATAGCAATAGAACTGTCTGAAATAAAAGAGAAAAGAGCATTTTTAAAAATGAACTAAGCAAGCCAGCAGGTGGCACAGTGGTTACAGGTGCTGGACTCCCACATGGCCAACTGTGGTTTGAGTCCCAGACCTGGTGGCTTGCTTTCTCACTTTCCTTCTCTCTCTCTCTCTCTCTCTCTCTCTCTCTCTCTCTTTCTCTCTCTCTGGTCAAATTAAAATAGATAAATAAAGTGTTTTTTTTTTTTTTTTTTGAGAGGTTTTTGTTATAGGGCACATGCACTTGCCAGCCAGACAGAGACAGAGAGATAGAAAGTGAGAAATCACCCCCCGGGGGGATGGTCACGCCGCAATCCCTTCTCCTCCATTCTCCTCTCGGGATCTTGGGCACGCATGCACATGCGCCCGGCATGAGCTTTAAGCCACCAGGTCTGGGACGCGAACCGCGGTCGACTACGTGGGAGTCCAGCGACATAGCCATTATGCCTACTGCTGGTTCCCGATAAATAAAGTTTTTAAAAATTGACTTTATTTTAAAAAATGAACTAAGCATCGAGGTGTGGAACAACTTCAAGTGAAGTAACATGCATGTAATTGGAGAGACAAAGAATGAAATATTGAGGAAGAGAGAAGGAGACCGAAAAAAACTCAAAAAAATAACAGCCAAGTTTGATGATTGCCTTGCACCCAGAGAGCCACCAGCTAAACTTCTGCGTACCATCTGGTGATGCCAGACGGTGAGAGACTGGGGACCTTGGAGTCTCCAGCTTTGAGGCAGCGTGGTGTGTACGGTCTTTCTGCCACTAGGCAGGAACCTATCAGAGTCCCAGCTGCCATCTCCAAACCACTGCTAAAGGAGAATGAGTCCAGGAGTCTAGAGCTTCCCAGCTGGGACGGGCAGTATCAGGAGCCGGGCAGGGCCCAAGTGGCCATGACTGTTGTGGAGCCTAGGCAGACCTGCCCTATATCTGAGCCTGCATATCCTCATCTATAAAAATCCTTTTCTTCTAGGGACCAGCAGTTAGCGTAATGGCTATGTCACTGGACTCCCATGTAGTCGACCGCGGTTCGAGTCCCGGACCTGGTGGCTTAAACTCACGTCGGGCGTGTGTGCGTGCGTGCCCAAGATCCCGAGAGGAGAACGAAGGAGAAGGGATTGCGGTGCGGCCATCCCCCCTGGGGGGTGATTTCTCGCTTTCTGTCTCTCTGTCTGTTTCTGTCTGTCTGGCGAGTGCACGCGCCCTATAGTGAAAACCTCTCCAAAAAAAAAAAGTAAAGAAAAAAAGAAATCCTTTTGTTCTAGTCCATTTTGCTGCT
Source organism: Tupaia tana (assembly GCA_026018925.1). Classification (NCBI taxonomy): domain Eukaryota; kingdom Metazoa; phylum Chordata; class Mammalia; order Scandentia; family Tupaiidae; genus Tupaia; species Tupaia tana. The sequence continues at coordinate 29,502,313 of JAKSZU010000026.1, read as the reverse complement.
AGTAACAGAAATGCCTGAGTCTGGGTAACTTACAAAAAAGTTTTTATTCCGTTCACAGTTTGGAGGTCTAGCCTCCACAGTCGCATCTGGTGAGGGTCTTGCTGCATCACAACACGGGAGGCCAAGAGCCTGAGCAGAGCATGTCTCTGTCTCCTTCCCTCCTTATAAACCCACCAAGACTCAGTCAGGCCACCGCCCTGGCCCTGGTCACCTCCCCAGAGCCCCACTTTCAACACCACAATCCTAACAGGATGGAGATGGGCTCGTCCCAGACCGCGCCAGCCCCGGTGATGTCAGCCATTACTCAGCAGCCACCTTGACACACCTCGTGGGTCAGTTTGGCCGTCCGGGCTGTGAGTGAACGCTCCCGGTTTGTACCTAGTTCAGTTCAGTAACAAACATGTCTATCAGCCCCAAATGTTTTCCTTTCCTTGGTAAAAAAAACACTAAACGTGGGAGCCAGCAGGTGGCGGGTAGTTACGGGCACCAGATTCCCACATGGCTGACCGCAGTTTGAGTCCTGGACCTGGCAGCTTGTTTTCACGCTTTCCCTTTCTCTCTCTCTGTCTCTCTCTGATCAAATTAAGAAATAATAATATTCGGGGCCGGCAGGTGGCATGGTGGTTAAGGGCGCTGGACTCCCACATGGTCGACCACAGTTCGAGTCCTAGACCTGGCTGCTTGCTTTTTCACTTACCCTCTCTCTCTCTCTCTCTCTCTCTCTCTGTCCCTCTCTGGTCAAATTAAAATAAATGAATAAAGTTAAATAAAATAATTCTTTATAAAAAGAAATAATAATAATAAATATAATTAAATAAAACAATTCTGTAAGTTAAAAAATACTAAACATCGCTTTTTTTTTGGAGAGGTTTTGGCTATAGGGCGCATGCGCTCACCAGACAGACAGAGAGAGACAGAGAGATAGAAAGCGAGAAATCACCCCCCCAGGGGGGATGGCCACGCCGCAATCCCTTCTCCTCCATTCTCCTCTTGGGATCTTGGGCACGCACGCACACATGCCCGGCGTGAGTTTAAGCCACCGGGTCCGGGACTCGAACTGCGGTTGACTACATGGGAGTCCAGTGACATAGCCATTACACTAACTGCTGGTCCCAATAATTCTTTAAAAAATATATATTAAATAAGTAATTCTTAAAAAAAAAAATACAGATACAAACACACACATGCAGGCACAGGCACACGCAGATGCACACATGGACACACAATTATGATGCTTCACGAAGTGACCGAGAATGGACCCACAGCTCTTGAATCCCACCACATGCCCACAGGGAAAGGGTGGATCCAAACTAAACCAGTTGATCCCTTCATATGACGTGGCCCTCTGTGTAGACCCATCATTTCTCCCAGGGCCCACAACACGTGAGGTCACATGGACAGTGCTGGATGGGCCGTCCCTCAGAAACCCAAGGGCACATGGACAGTGCTGGGTGGGCCGTCCCTCAGAAACCCAAGGGCGCATGGACAGTGCTGGGTGGGCCGTCCCTCAGAAACCCAAGGTCACATGGACAGTGCTGGGTGGGCCGTCCCTCAGAAACCCAAGGTCGCATGGATAGTGCTGGGTGGGCCGTCCCTCAGAAACCCAAGGGCACATGGACAGTGCTGGGTGGGCTGTCCCTCAGAAACCCAAGGTCGCATGGATAGTGCTGGGTGGGCCGTCCCTCAGAAACCCAAGGGCACATGGACAGTGCTGGGTGGGCCGTCCCTCAGAAACCCAAGGGCACATGGACAGTGCTGGGTGGGCTGTCCCTCAGAAACCCAAGGTCGCATGGATAGTGCTGGGTGGGCCGTTCCTCAGAAACCCAAGGTCGCATGGACAGTGCTGGGTGGGTCGTCCCTCAGAAACCCAAGGTCACATGGATAGTGCTGGGTGGGCCGTCCCTGAGAAACCCAAGGTCGCACGGACAGTGCTGGGTGGGCCGTTCCTCAGAAACCCAAGGTCGCATGGATAGTGCTGGGTGGGCCGTCCCTCAGAAACCCAAGGTCGCATGGACAGTGCTGGGTGGGCCTTTCCTCAGAAACCATTGGCCAATACGGAAAGTCACCTTCACCCTCTTGTGACCCATGCGTATCTACTCATATTTACCCATGGAGGCAGTTCACAGTTAGGACCGTGTGGGGCCCACACGTGCATGCCATGCTGGGGCTGGCTGGGCACTGCCACACGCAGAAAGACTCACCACTGAGGATCTCGTTGTTGTTGCCCCAGAAGTCTGCCAACTTGGAAGGTCTGTGGTAGAACTCATCTCTGTTGGCTGCGAGGATGAGCCTAGAAGGAGAAGGAACCAGAAAGCCACGTTTTTTTTCTCGCTTGTTAACATACAAACATTTTTCACAAGTTTTTGAGCCCGGCAGGTGGCATGGTGGTTAAGGGCACTGGACTCCCACATGGCCAACTACGGTTCGAGTCCTGGACCTGGAAGCTTGCTTTCTCACTTTCCCTCTCTCTCTCTCTCTCTCTCTCTCTCTCTCTCTCTCTCTCTCACTCTGTCCCTCTCTGGTTAAATTAAAATAAGTAAATAAAGTTAAATAAAATAATCCTTTTTTAATAAAAGTTTATTGTTTATTTCTTCTGTGAAAGAAAAAGACAGGAGGAGAGACATCCCCAACAGGGTCTTCCGGTCACAATCTACACCCATAGTCTTCGCCAACCGGAATCATGGGCATATGCACGCTTGTGTACGCATGCCCACAGGGAATGCATGCAATTCTCTCATGGGGCCAGCAGGTGGCGTGCTGATTCAGGTACTGAACTCCCACATGGCCTACTGTGCAGTTCTAGTCCCAGACTCAGAGGCTTAAAAAAATCATGCCGGGTGTGTGTACATGCATGCCTAAATCCCGAGAGGAGGATGGAGGAGAAGGGATTGCGGTGTGGCCATCTCCCTTGGGAGTGATTGCTCACTTTCCTTTTCTCTGTCTCTCTCTCTCTCTATGAACCCTATGGGAAAAAAAAATTGCCTCATGGCCGCCCACGTAAGACAGAGGTCTGCAGTGGCTCCAGGTGAGCCCCAGGCAGAGCCTGTGGTCAGGGCTGTGGGTGCAGCTGACACTGGTGCCTGTGATCCCATCTGGGTTGGGAAGGCTTGGTGGGGGTGTGGGGGGGGTCATGGTACTTGTTTCTCTCTCTCTTTCTGTCATTCATTGCATAAAAGAAATAACCTTGAGAAGAAAAGAAACAAAGACCCTAACAAGTTCTCTTGTTTCCTGTGAAGTTTATTTCTTACACAGCCAGCGAGACAGAGAGAGAGAGAGAGAGAGAGACGACAGCCTCTCCGACAGGGTTCTGAGATGGCCGTCCATGCCTAGCCTCAGCCAGACCCCGATCGTGGGTACGCCAGGGCCCAGCGTACTCAGGGAGGTTCTCGGGCATGAACCTGGAATCCTGTGTGGGTCGGCCTCGCAGTGTGGTGCTCCAACACCTGCCCTGCCCTGATAGCGCACATGCACAAACTAGAGAGAGACCCTCGACAGGGTCCGGTCATCCTGCGATCCCGTCCCTCCAGCCTTCCAGCTCCTTAGGATCTCGGGCACCAGTTCTTCTGCACCCTCTGGGATCCAAACCCACGTTGTCCATGTGACCTCCGGCACTGCAGTCCTATGACACAGACTGTGCCCTCAAGGCTGACCTAAGATTCACCCAGGTTTTAAGATCATCTCCAGGGACCAGCAGTTAGCGTAATGGCTATGTCCCTGGACTCCCATGTAGCCGACCGCGGTTCGCGACCCGGACCCAGTGTCTTAAACTCACGCCGGGCGCGTGTGCGTGCGTGCCCAAGATCCTGAGAGGAGAATGGAGGAGAAGGGATTGCGGTGTGGCCATCCCCCCTGGGGGGTGATTTCTCGCTTTCTGTCTCTCTGTCTCTCTCTCTGTCTTTCTGGCGAGCGCACGCGCCTTATAGCAAAAACCTCTACAAAAAAAAAGAAAAAAAAAAGATCATCTCCACAGAGCACACTGAGTTTAGGAAACTTCTGCTCACGTAAAACAATAAGGGCATCCACCGTTGTAGGTAGAACGGCACCTGCACCGACTGCCCGAGTCTGTACAGGCATTTCCGCTCCAGTGCAGACATGGACCCTGCTCCGCACCTCCCCATGCAGCCTCTGGCCCGCAGAGCCCCAGAGAAATGTGTTTGGACATACCTGGGGACCGTGCTAGGCCTCAAACCCTCTGGCTCTGCCGTAGAAGCCTCACTATCTTCAGGGAACACAGCTGGCGCTCCCTGACCCCTGGCTGCCACCAGTGCCAGCCCCCCCCCCCACAGCTGACCCGAGGGCTACGCTGGTCTTGAATGAACCACTGGGGTGGGGCAGTCAGTGTCCCTCAGACGCTCTCGGCCGTTCAGAGCACAGTCCTGGGTAGCTCCGACTGCCAAGTTCCAACCTGGACTCTGTCCGAGGCGCCACCTTCACTGGTCTGTCCTTTCTGGGTGAGGTGTGCCAACACCTGCAGAAGGGGCAGCAGCAGTGCCTGCCTTCCCTGGGCCAGGTCGGTCCTGGCTGGCGCCATTCCAGCCCACAGCACAGCCAATCCTGGTGGGTGGTGCCCATTAGCCATGACTAGGGTGTCAGGAAAGAAGGGGCCAGGGTCCCTGAGTGTGGGGACACGCCAGGGGTAGGATTGAGTTCCACATGGTCCTATACAAGTGTCCTCTCTTTTTTTAAAAAAAAAAATTCCCCCCCAGAATTATTTATTTCAGGGCCAGCAGGTGATGTAGTGGTTAAGGCACTGGATTCCCATGTGGTTGACTGCAGTTCGAGACCTAGACTCAGCGGCTTGAAACTCACACCAGGCATGTGTGCCTGCATGCCCAAATCCCAAGAGGAATGGAGGAGAAGGGATTGCAACATGGCCACCCCCCCGAGGAGAGTGATTTCTCTCTCTCCTCCTCTCTCTCTCTAGTGAGCACAGGTATCCTAAAGGAAAAATCTCTCTCTAAAAAAAAAAAATTATTTATTTCATTTTATTTATCCATATTATTATTTTTTTAAATCATTCTTTATTTCACTTTATTTATTGTTATTTCCCAGTTTGATCAAAGAGAGACAGAAAAAGATGGGACCAGCAGGTGGTGTGGTGGTTAAGATGCTGGACACTCCCACATGGCCGACCGTGGTTCGAGTACCGGACCTGGTGGCTTGCTTTCTCACTTTCCCCCTCTCTCTGTGTATCTCTTTCTGGTCAAATTAAAATAAATGGATGAATAAATAAAATTAAATAAATAATTATTAAAATAATATTTAAAAAAAAAAAAAAGAGAGAGACAGAAAAAGAGAGAGAGGGAAAGTGAGAAAGCAAGCCACCAGGTCTGGGACTTGAACCGCGGTTGGCCATGTGGGAATCCTGCACCTTTAACCACCGTGCCACCTGCCGGCCCTATCCATACTATTTTTTTTTTTTGGAGAGGTTTTCGCTATAGGGCGCGTGCGCTTGCCAGACAGACAGAGACAGACAGAGAGACAGAAAGCGAGAAATCACCCCCCAGGGGGGATGGTCACGCCACATTTCCCTTCTCCTCCAGTCTCCTCTCGGGATCTTGGACACACACGCACACGCACCCGGCGTGAGTTTAAGCCTCTGGGTCCGGGAAGGGAACCACGGTCTACTACGTGGGAGTCCAGCGACATAGCCATTACACTAACTGCTGGTCCCTCCATACTATTTTTTAAAATTTGCTATAGAGCACGTGCACTTACGAGAGAGAGTGAGAAAGTAAGCTACCAGGTATGGGACTCGAACTGTGCTCTACCATGTGGGAGTCCAGAACCTTAACCACCACCACACCACCAGCTGGCCCCCGTGCTTTCTTATACGGCAAAGGATCATCCCTCCCCTGCTCACAGGTCCCAGAGCCCTGCAGGTGCGTGGGGGAGCTGCTGACTGCCTGGGCGAGGCTCCCAGGGAGAGGGTGCCCAGCTCCGCAGCCCAGGACCAGGCTGGGGCTGATGCATTGAGGCCGATTCTTACGTAATGATCCAGCAAAGGGAAAGTAAGGGGAAAACGAATAAGGGGAAACGCTGACTGAACAGAGCCTCCGTCTTAAGTTCTCCAACTGCCTGTTTTCACACAAGGAGTAATCACATGTCTGCCTAGTAATTCAGCAATAATTGTTGCTGGGTTATTTTATTTTATTTTATTTTTTAAAGAATTATTTTATTCAATTATTTATTTATTTATTTTAATTTGACCAGAGAGGGACAGAGAGAGAGAAAGTGAGAAAGCAAGCCACCAGGTTCAGGACTTTAACCATGGTCAGCCATGTGGGAGTCCAGTGCCCTTAACCACCATGCCACCTACTGGCCCCGCTGGGTTATTTTAAATCATAGTAGTCGCTGTTTAACTGAGTAGCTAGGGGTTTGTCAGGGAGTTCGTTAAATACGTAATTCAGAGACAAACGGGTGTGGTGAGCTCATGGAGCCCGCGATGAGAAGGGGCTGTGGTTCCCCAGTGACGTGTGGGGGCTGCGATGTGGGTGAAGGTCCATCTGTCCATCTGCTCCAGGGCCCTGGACATGCCCACCACAGTGAGCCACCCCCAGGCTTCGTTTTGTTCCAGTAATTAAAACCGTTAATTATCCATCACCACCAGGCCTCCTGAACTCCTGGGGGTGAGTATATGTACCCCCCGGGGGGTGTGCACAGGGGAGGGGGGTGGTGAGCGTGTGCACCTGTCTGGGAAGTGGTTTGGCACCAGACGCTTTGGCCCTCAATCCAGTGATCTGAACATTTTCTTTTAAAAGATGATTTTTATTTAACTTTATTTATTTATTTATTTTAATGTGACCAGAGAGGGACTGAGTGAGAGAAACAGAAAGAGAGATAAAGTGAGAAAGCAGGCTGCCAGGTCCGGGACTCGAACCGCACTCAACCATGTGGGAGTCCAGTGTCCTTAACCACCCCACCTGCTGGCCCCAATCTGAATATTATTGATGACCCCCTGGAAGTCGCCTGGAGGGGGTCACAGCTGTCCAGCAGCCACTCCAAGCTGGCCCAGCTTCGTAGGCCGATCTGTGGCCTAGGGGTTAAGGGAGCTGGATCTCACATGGCCAACCACGCAGTTCGAGTCCGGGGCCTGGTGGCCTGAGAAGCCCATCAGGCGTGTGTGCACACCCCAAGTCCTGACAGGATGGAAAAGTAAGGAGGGAACTGTGGCATAACCGTGTCCCATGGGGGTTCTTTCTCCCTCTCCCTCTCTGTTGTTCTCTCTAGCAAGCATACAACCCCTCTAGCACATTTTTTAAAAAAGAACTCTGAGGGACCAGCAGTTAGCGGAATGGCTATGTCGCTGGACTCCCATGTAGTCGACCGCGGTTTGCGTCCCGGACCCGGTGGCTTAAACTCACGCCGGGCGCGTGTGCGTGCGTGCCAAAGATCCCAAGAGGAGAATGGAGAAGAAGGGATTGCGGCGTGACCATGCCCCCTGGGGGGTGATTTCTCGCTTTCTGTCTCTCTGTCTCTCTCAGTCTTTCTGGCGAGATCATGCGCCCTATAACAAAAAACTTCTCCAAATAAATAAATAAATAAATAAAAAGAGCTTTGAAAACAATGGGGTACTGTTCTGTGGGGTGGCTTGGTTTGCCATGATGGGGACCAGCTGACCACAAATCTGGCGGCGTAGAGCCGCACCCACGCATTATCTCGGGCTGTGGGTCACAAGTCAGGCCAGTTTGGCGGTGCCCCCAGCAGGGTCTCCCAAGGCTGCAATGCAAGTGCCACCAGGGCTCCATGGAAGCGCCCACATCACGGCCCGCGGCCCGCCATTCTCAGCGGCCAGCCACCCCCAGAGCTAGGACAGAAGCGGCTGCAGGAGCCCTCCCAGCCCTTCCGTGTAGCAGAGAGACATGGCACCCAGAGGCAGCGCGGTTTGTCTTTGGCTTTGAAAAAGCTTTGGAAGAAATGCTGAGGCCATTTCTTTTCTTTTCTTTTTTTTATTGAGAGGTTTTTGCTATAGGGCGCGTGCGCTCGCCAGACAGACAGAGAGAGACACAGAGATAGAAAGTGAGAAATCACCCCCCAGGGGGAATGGCCACACCCCAATCCCCTCTCCTCCATTCTCCTCTCGGGATCTTGGGCACGCACGCACATGCACCCGGTGTGAGTTTAAGCCACCAGGTCAGGGACTCAAACTGCGGTTGGCTACATGGGAGTCCAACGACATAGCCATTACACTAACTGCTGGTCCCTTTTTTAATTTAATTTTTAAATTTTTTAAAAAGAATTATTTATTTAATTTTATTTACTCATTCATTCATTTTAATTTGACCAGAGAGAGACACAGAAAGAGTCGGAGGGAAAGTCAGAAAGCAAGCCAACGACATAGCCATTACGCCAACTGCTGGTCCCTGGGGCCGTTTCGTATCTAGAACAAGACCAAAAACAGGCCTGGAAGTGACACACGGTTCCTGGTGAAAGCAAGATAGACCCATACTAGCCCTCCTCCCCTCCACTTAACACCCTCCTCCCTGCCACTCGAAGGCCTGGGCAGCCCTAACCAGCCCCCAAGCGGCAGTGGCTTCCGTCCCAGAGACCTGAGGATCCAGTCTCCCCTGAGTTTCCTGGGCTGTGTGGAAAAGCACCACAGGCTGGGGGTTAGAGCTAAAGGAACACTAATTATCTCGGGGTTCTGCAGAAATCCAAGGTCAAGGTGGGGTAGGGCTGGTTTCCTCTGGGTCTTTCTCTATGACCCACAGATGGCCACCATCGCCTGTGCTCACACTAGTGTCCCTGTGTGTGTCTGAGTCCTACTCTCTTTTTTATTTTTTTAAGATTTACTCATTTACTTAACGTTTTAAAATTGTATTATTATTGGGACCAGCAGTTAGCGTAATGGCTATGTCACTGGACTCCCATGTAGTCGACCGCGGTTCGCATCCCGGACCCGGTGGCTTAAAACTCACGCCGGGCGCGTGTGTATTGCATGCCCAAGATCCAGAGAGGAGAATGGAGAAGAAGGGATTGCGGCGTGGCCATCCCCCCTGGGGGGGTGATTTCTCGCTTTCTGTCTCTCTGTCTCTCTCTGTCTGTCTGGCGCGCGCATGCGCCCTATAGCAAAAAACCTCTTAAAAAAATGTATTATTATTGGGAACCAGCAGTTAGTGTAATGGCTATGTCGCTGGACTCCCACATAGTTGACCGTGGTTCGCGTCCCGGACCTGGTGGCTTAAAACTCACGCCGGGCGCGTGTGCGTGCGTGCCCAAGATCCCGAGAGGAGAATGGAGGAGAAGGGATTGCGGCGTGACCATCCCCCCTGGGGGGGTGATTTCTTGCTTTCTGTCTCTATGTCTCTCTCTGTCTGGCAAGCGCACGTGCCCTATAGCGAAAAAAAAAAAAAAAAAAAAAAAAAAAAACCTCTCCAAAAAAAAAAAATTGTATTATTATTATTTTATTTAACCAGAGAGAGACAGAAACAGAAAGTGAGGAAGCAAGCCACCATGTCCAGGACTCGAACTGAGATCAGCCATGTGGGAGTCTAGCACCTTAACCATCATGCCACCTGTCAGCCTCTCTACTCTTTCTCTCTCTCTCTCTCTCTCTCTCTCTCTCTTCTCTCTTCTCTTTTTAGAATTATTTATTTTAATTTTATTTATTCATTCATTTATTTTAATTTGACCAGAGAGAGACTGAGAGAGAGAGAGAGAGAAAGTGAGAAAGCAAGCCGCTGGATCCGACACTCGAACCGTGGTCGGCCATGGGGGAGTGTCCAGTGCCTTAACCACCTCACCACCTGCTGATTCCACCCTCTACTCTTTTCTTAAAAGGATACCAGTCGCAGGACCAGCAGTTAGCGTAATGGCTATGTTGCTGGACTCCCATGTAGTCGACCGCGGTTCACATCCCGACCTGGTGGCTTGAAACTCATGCCGGGCGCATGTGAGTGCGTGCCCAAGATCCCGAGAGGAGAATGGAGGAAAAGGGATTGGGGTGTGGTCATCCCCCCAGGGGGTGATTTCTCGCTTTCTGTCTCTATGTCTGTCTTTCTGGTGAGGGCATGCGCCCTATAGCAAAAACCTCTCCAAAAAAAAAAAAATAATAATAATTTTTCTGGGGTCAGTAGATGGCATAGTGGTTTTGTTGGACACCCACAAGGCTGGCCACAGTTCGAGCCCCAGACCTGGTGGCTTGGATATCATGCCAGGCATGTATGCATGCCCAAGATCCTGGAAGGAGAATGGAGGAAAAGAGATTGCAGTGTGGCCATCTCCCCTGGGAGGTGGTTTCTCACTTTCTCTTTGTTACTGTCTCTGTTTCTCTCTCTCCCCAGCAAGCACATGCGCTCTAAGGCAAAAATCTTTTTTTTTTTTTTTGGAGAGGTTTTTGCCATAGGGCGCGTGCGCTCGCCAGAAAGACAGAGACAAGAGAGACAGAAAGCGAGAAATCACCCCCCAGGGGAATGGCCATGCCGCAATCCCTTCTCCTCCATTCTCCTCTCGGGATTTTGGGCACGCACGCACACATGCCCGGCTGGAGTTTTAAGCCACCGGGTCCGGGACACGAACCATGGTCGACTACATGGGAGTCCAGCGACATAGCCATTACACTAACTGCTGGTACCCTGGACCCAGAGACTTTAAACTCACGCCGGGCACGTGTGTGTGCGCCCAAGATCCTGAAGAGAAGGGATTAAAGTGTGGCCCCCCGGGGGGGTGGCTTCTCATTTCCTTTCTCTCTGTCTCTCCAGTGAGCGCATGTGCCCTATAGCAAAAATCTCTTTTAAGAAAATTATCTTTTCTTTCTTTTTTGATATGTCACTTTCTCTGCCCGGCCCTGTCACTGGCTGGATGCTGAATCACTCAGAGGGGGTTCTTCAGGGTCCCCTCCTGGACCCTGGCCTGGCTCTGCTGCCCACTCCTCTTCAGGGAGGAAAATACAGGACAGGACTCTTCATTCCTGGGCCACCTGTCGGGCACCACAATCGACACAATCTTGCATGGCGACTAAACCCAAGAACCTCCACGAAATGCTTCACATCATTTCTGGTTTAGGTCTTGAAAATGATGAAAACGTCCCATGCAGTTACACTAGAAAGCTGCTTCAAATGTCATTCTTGGCTAAAAAGTGTGGGCTACATATCTGCTTCATTCTCTGTGTGGATAATGCTGGGGTGCCCCGGGGAACGGAGGGGTGGCTGTCCAGGGCACGGGGTTGGGGCGGGGGAGGCCGGTACCCAGCTCGCTCCTCCCCACCCTCGGTTCCCCCACCCCTTACGGCTGGCCCCTCCCCTCCCCTCCTGTCCCTATCCTCACTCCTGAGCTCGAGACCCGCAGCCCTTGGATGCAACAGCCCAAGCTGGGCTCTTGCTCACCGTCAGGGTCACCCCGCTTTGCTGCCCCAGCCCCTGTGCAGAGCCCCCAGAATTGAGCCCACCCGGACCCACTGTGCTCAGCAGTCCTCCCATACAGCCGCCTGGAGGGGCCAAGTCCGCACCACCGAGAGGCGTTTCCACCAGCGCCCCCGTGTGGACTGAAAGGGCAGAGCTAGACCTGGCAGTGTGTCCCCCAGCCTCCTGGGGCTGGAACTCGGCCTTGGGGGGGGGTGTACGTGGCACCCAGACAAAGCGAGAACTAGCTGGAGCCGGAGACCCAGCGGGGCACAGCAGATGCAGAGCGAGGGGGTTACCTGTACGCATTTTTGGAAACAGGACGAGGATCGAACTTAAAGAAGATGATGCACATGGGTGGCCGAGGGGTGGCTTTTTTCGCACGGGCTCACCAGGTCTGCGGGAAAAGGAAAGCAATGAGCTGAGTCAACGGTAAGCCACAGAACTGCGTCGCTGAACCCGCGACAGCCTGGACAGACAGCCCTGGGATGCCAGCGCCGCCCGCTGGCCACGGGAGGACTGTGCGCTGGGAAGAACAGCGCTCACAGCGCTCCACAAAGTTCCTGACCTGTGCACTCGTCAGAGCTGGCCAGGCCGTGCCGCCACTTGCAAGGCCGGCTGGTCCTGGACAGAACCACCCCCGGACCCACCACACCAGCCTAAACAGAACCTCCTCAGCAACACCCCGATGCATGCCGCCCCTGGACACACCAGGTGGAGATGAACAGTGGGTGCTGGGGGAGGCAGCAGCAGCAAGAACAGGAACCAGGGGTACAGTGGGGGCCGGAGGCAGCACCCCCTTCTGCAGCATGCACCTGTTCCCCCCCACAGCAGCACCTACGCCGCCCCTACACGCCATCCAGGGAGGCAGCCTTCAGCTCGGCCCAGCTGCCTCTGAAGGCAGGTGTTTCCGTCTGTCTGTTGCTCTCAGGGAATACCAAGGCCTGGGGCCCGTGGAAGGAGTCAGTGTATTCAGCTCATGGATCTGGGGGGCCAGTGTTACGGGGCTGCATCTGGTCAAGGCCTTCTTGAGGGTGAGGACTCTGCAGAGCCCTGCAGAGCCCCAGGGCATCCCATGGCGGGAGGGCAAGGACAGGTGTCAGCCCCAATCTGCCTCCTTCTTCCTATAAAGCCACCAGCATTGAATCCTTGGGCACCACCCTGAGGACTTTAATCCCAATTGCTCCCCAAAGGCTCTACTCGGTTTTTTTGTTTGTTTGTTTGTTTTAGTTTTTAATTTCTGCTATAAAAGACAGGGAGGGAAAGTAAGAAATCACCCCCTCATGGGGGATGGTCACGCTGTAAACCCATCTCCTCCATTCTTCTCTTGGGAATTTGGGCATGCATGGGCCCAGTGCAACTTCCTTTTTTATCTCTTTAAAGAATTATGTATTGGGGCTGGTAGGTGGCGTGGTGGTTAAGGGTGCTGGACTCCCACATGGCCCACTGTGGTTCAAGTCCCGGACCTGGTGGCTTCCTTTCTTACTTTCCCTCTCTCTCTCTCTCTCTCTCACTCTGTCTGTCTCTGATCAAATTAAAAATAAATAAATAAATAAATAAAGTTAAATAATTATTTTTTAAAAAAGAATTATGTATTTACTTTATTTATCATTATTTTTACTATTACTATTATTTTTTAATTTGCTACATGACATGTGCTCACCAGAGAGGGACAGGGGGGGGGGGGGAGTGAGAAAGCAAGCCGCAAGGTGCCACGTGGGAGTCCAGAACTTTCACCACCACGCCACCTGTTGGCTCCAGTGCCTGGTGCAATTTTCAAGCTCCTGAGTCCAGGCCTCGAATTGCAGTGTCGGCCATGTGGGACCCAGAGCCTTAACCTCCATGCCATCTGCTGGCCCAGGCTCCGCTTTTTAAATTTTTATTTTATTTATTATCATTTTAAAATTTGCTATAGGGCACATGCGCTCACCAGAGAGAGAAGGAAAGTGAGAAAGCAAGCTGCCAGGTCTGGGGCTGGGAACCACGGTGGACCAGGTGGGAGTCCAGCACCCTAACCACCACGCCACCTGTGGTCCCGGGCTCCACTTTTTTTGGAGAGGTTTTTGCTATAGGGAGCGTGCAGTCTCCAGACAGAGAGAGACAAAGAGATAGAAAGGGAGAAATCACCCCCCCCCCCCCCCGGGGGGGGATGGCCACGCCGCAATCCCTTCTCCTCCGTTTTCCTCTCGGGATCTTGGGCACACACGCACACGCGCCCGGCGTGAGTTTAAGCCACCAGGTCTGGGACTTGAACCATGGTCAACTACATGGGAGTCCAGCGACATAGCCATTATGCTAACTGCTGGTCCCCAGGCTCCACTTCTTAATCTCACAGTCAGGTTATGTTTCTACCCTCTTAATGGTAACCAGATTTTGACACATGAATTTTGGGGTGGCACATTCAAGCCATAGCAGCAGGGCATCGTGTCCGGCTCACCAGGGATCCAGGCCCTTGCTCAGCACGCGTGCCCATGGGCCCACGCACCCTGCAGTAGCCGGGACCCCGACACACACCTGGTGCTGGGTGAGGGCAGACGGAGTATCCGGGATCCTCTGGGGTCCTCTGGGGTCCAGCAGGCATTTTCCCACAGCCAGGCTGAGAACTGAGATGAGGCCCCAAGGCCCCAACTCTGGCTAAGATGGCACCGAAGATCCCTGAAACACGTCCACGTGCAAGGACCTGGGGACTGAGCTCCAGGGCAGAGCCCATGTCCACGGCCGGGACTGGGGACACCGGAAGGTTTTCAAGTGAGGGTGGGCAGTGAGGCGTGTTCATTGTGTGTGCGCGTGGGCCTGCCGAGGCCGGTGCGAAGTGTGGGTGTGTGTCTGTGCCCGACGTGTGCACGGGAGCACTCGTGCATGCGCATCTGTGTGATGTGGACATGAGCACGCGTGTGTCCGGTGAATTCGCTGAGCCCTATGTGACCAGCATGAGACATCCTAGGGGCTGTGGGGGGACTGTGCCGATCTCTGGGTGCCATTCGTGGGCAGGGAGAGTAGTGCACCATCTCAGGGCACCAGAGGGTCTAGGGGGCCGTGTACTATCTTGGAGCTCCCTTGGGGTCTGGGGGTGGGTCATGGACTAACTTGGGTCATCCTATCTCAGGGCGCCCTTAGGATGAAGGCCATGCTTTATCTTGGGGTGCCCTTAAGTCTGGGTGCCCTTATCTCGGGGTGTGGGGAGGGGTCAGAGAGGGCCTCTGAGTGTTAACATGAGGCCCCACCAGAGCAGACCAGCTCCTCCCCAGGAATCAGCTCAGTGTAAGGGTCTGGGAGTGGGGCCTCGATGGGGTAGAATGCCCAGCCCACGCCCTGCCCTGGGACACAGAGCTCCCAGGGCATCAGGACAATTGCGTCTAATTCTTAGGTCCCCTTCCTGGCCTGTCTCAGAGCCAAGAACACCAGACCTGCCTTTGAGGCTGGTGCCAGCACCTGTGTGGGCGGGCAGAGGGGGCTCAGGGCACTCTGGCCTCCACCTGTCACCTGCTGTTCTCCCTGGCCCCTGCGGGCAGGGGGGACCGCTCTCTGCCCCCCGTGACGAGCCGTGCAGGGAGGCATTGCCATGGTGATGAGCACCATCTGCAGGATGCAGGAGCGCTGGGTGCCAGGGGAGGGGCTGCACCGAGGTGGGGCTGGGCACTCGCCGAAGAGACGGGCTGACAGAGGGCCCTGTGCAGAGAGGCTTGGAGGTGGGACTGGGCCAGGCCTCACAGTGGGAGCCCACATCCCTGCAGTCACTTACAACGAATGTGCTGGAAGGCAGGCCGCAGGCACTCTTGGTTCAAAACAAAACAAAACTAAACTCAAAAGTGCTTGAAAAAATATAATCTTTTTTTTTTTTTAGGGCAAACTGACTTTATCTCAACTGAACAGGCCCAGCTATCAGGCTCCTGGGCACAGGAACTGGTTGCCCCAAATATGAAAATATATTTTCTTAAAAACAGCCAAGAGGGGGACCAGCAGTTGGCGTAATGGCTATGTCGCTGTACAGCCATATAGCTGACCACGGTTCAAGTCCCGGACCTGGTGGCTTAAACTCACGCTGGGCGCGTGTGCCTGTGTGCCCAAGATCCCGAGAGGAGAATGGAGGAGAAGGGATTGCGGCGTGGCCATCCCCCCGGGGGGTGATTTCTCGCTTTCTGTCTCTCTGTCTTTCTCTGTCTCTCTGGTGAGCACATGCACCCTATAGCAAAAGCCTCTCCAAAAAAATAAATAAGACAAACAAAAAAACAGCCAAGAACTGACAAAATCATCTAGGATTTGACCAACATCTCAGAGAACACAAGGGCCCAGTGAGGACAGCAGGGTAACGGCTGCTTCTGCCTTAGATCAGCTGCTCATCTGGTGGCCTCAGAGGCAGGGGACAGAGAAGATGAGGCCCAGGGCCCCCCAAGATGGGGACCCTAATAGGAGACCCTTCCCCAAGTCAGGCACTCTCGAGGGAAGTGTGAGCCACAGCCACAGCCACCCCGGGGGTATGGCAACACGGCACAAACACGGGGCAAGTCCTGACATGCTATGACACCACCAGCTGTCCCAGAAACATGGCCAGGTGTCCACCATGGCAGCCCAGGGACCCTCAAGAAAGGACTCGGTTTAAGGGGCTCCTGCACTGGCAGTGCCCTGGGTCTTCAAAGGTTCGTGGAAAATGCGTGTTAGGAAAAAGAACTCTGCACAGGTTTTGAAATTCGTTTGCACCAAAATAAACTTATCTTTATTTATTTATTTATTCATTTTCTTTTTTTTGGAGAGGTTTTTGCTATAGGGCGCGTGCGCTCGCCAGACAGACAGAGACAGAGAGACAGAAAGCGAGAAATCACCCCCCAGGGGGGGATGGCCACGCCGCAATCCCTTCTCCTCCATTCTCCTCTCGGGATCTTGGGCACGCACGCACACAAGCCCGGCGTGAGTTTAAGCCACCGGGTCCGGGACGCGAACCGCGGTCGACTACGTGGGAGTCCAGCGACATAGCCATTACGCTAACTGCTGGTCCCAAACTTATCTTTAAAACCAGTTTTCCACCAACTTTGCAACAGTCCCCTTAGGGCTCTCCTACACTGTTGGTGGGGATGTAAACTGGTCCAGCCACTGTGGAAAACAATACGGAGGTTCCTCGAAGATGTACAAATAGAACTACCATATGATCCAGCAATTTCACACCTCGGTATCTACCCAAAGGACAGGAGAGCGCTCAGTCAGAAAAGCGCTCGCACATCAATGTTTATTACGGCATTAATCACAACTGCTAAGACATAAAACCAACCCAAATGTCCATGAACAGATGAATGGACTGAAAAAGTGTGGCACATATACTCTGTGGAATACTACTCAGCCATAAAAAATAAGACCCTGGCATTTGATAGAAAGTGGTCGAATATGGAAGATTTACTGCCGAGTGAGGCAAGCCAGGATATGAAGGAGAAAGATTGTATGTCTCCACTTAATATATACCAAGTGTCCACACTCTATGGTAAAGACTTAAAGTTTGGAGGGCATAAAAGCAGTGATAATAGTTTTAGACACTAGAGACAGTGTGGAAGGAGGGTGGGAGAATGGAAAAGTATAGGGAAGGAAATCAGGGAGAAAAATAGAGAGGCAAGACATTTGTGGGACACAGAAATGGTTTATTACCTGTTGATAACATGTATAGTATTCTCAGCTGGAATGGTCTGAGATGTATTTCATGTTGGAGAAATTCTCTTTACAAGGCAAATGATGTATAGCAATCAAATGTTTAAAAAAATAAGAAAAATAACTTTTTTTTTTTTTTTTAAAGCCCCATTAGGGAGCTAGCAAGTGGCATGGTGGTTAAGGTGCTGGATTCCTACATAGCCGACCATGTTTTGAGTCCTGGACCTGGTGGCTTGAAAATCATGCTGGGTGTGAAGCCAGTAGATGGCGTAGCAGTTTGTTCCTGGACTCCTACACGGTTGACCTCAGTTCGAGTCCTGGACCCGGTGGCTTGAACCTCACGCTGGGCACGTGTGTGTGTGTGTGCCCAAAATACTGGGAAGAAAATGGAGGAACAGGGATTGCGGTGTAGCCATCCAGCCTGGGAGGTGGTTTTTCATTTTCCCTTTCACTGTCTCTTGTCTCTATCTCTCTGGCAAGCACACATGCCCGAAGGCAAAAACCTCTACAAAGAAAAACAAAAAAAGAAAATCATGCCAGGTGTATATGTGTGCATACCCAAAATCTCAAGAAGAAAAGAGACTGCAGCATAGTTACCCTCCCTGGGGAATGATTTCGCCCTTTCCCTCTAGACAGAGCGCATGCACCCTATGGCAAACACCTGGGGGGGGGGGGGGGGGGGGAGTCTCCTTGTATCAACATCTCAGACTTTGGAGAAGCTTCACTAATAATTTTCCAAAGGTGAAAAGCAATAGAGTCAGAAAGAACCAATCACGAAGCGGGCACCATGGGCGAGGGGCCGCAGAGTGGGATCCACAAGGCATAGATGAGAAACCAACCAGGGACCAGCAGTTAGAGTAATGGCTTTGTCGCTGGACTCTCATGTAGTCAACCGTGGTTCGAGTCCCGGACCTGGTGGCTTAAACTCACGCCGGGCACGTGTGCATGCGTGCCTAAGATCCCGAGAGGAGAATGAAGGAGAAGGGATAGCGGTGTGGCCATCCCCCCTGGGGGGTGATTTCTCGATGTCTGTGTTTCTGGCGAGTACACACACCCTTATAGCAAAAACCTCTCAAAAAAGAAAAAAAAAAAAAAGAAACCAACCACACCGTGACCTCAGAAAAGAGAAGCAGTGAGAAAGGTCGGCGGGAGGGAAGTGATGGAGAGGAAACCAGAGGTTGCAAAGCAACAAAAGGAACTTTTCAGAAAGTTCTTTTAGAAATGAAAGCTGTTGTAACCACGAACTAAAGCTCAGCGGTGGATCTAAGTGCGGGTTAGATGAGCGAACAGAACAACCGAGAACGGCGGGCATCCCCTCCCAGTGACTACTCGTGGCCCCGCTGCCCCTTCCCTGCCTGCAGCCCCCATAGGCTACCTTAGCAAACTCGGGCAGGTCCCCGCAGGTCCCACGCCCACCAGGACACCCGGAGATGCAGAGCCCCTCTCCCTGGGAGCTGCTCTTTTCCACACGAGAACCCTGCCGGTCACTGGAACCCCACGATCCCAGAGCCCCTGGCTGCTCAAGGCCCACTATGAGCAAGGGGGATTCTTTTACTATTATTACTATTACCATCTTAATTCCCAGAGGAGGTATGAGCTTGCCAGAAACAGAGAGAGGGAGAGAGAGCAAGTCTCCCCCTGGCGTGTGGTCACACTGGACTCCATCCTGCTGGGATGACGGCCACACACACACGTGCCTCACATGTATCTCAAGCCACTTGGTCCGGGATTCGAACTGAAGTCAGCCACATGGACCTGGCGCCCTGAACCACCAGGCTAAGGGGCTGGCCCCTTTCATTCATATTTTTTAAAGTGTATTTCTTCCGTGAGCAGGAGAGACAGAGAAACAGATACCCCGAAGGATCCTGATGCCACAATCTAGCCCCGGATCATGGACACGCACACGTCCGGTGTACTCCGAGAGGTCTCAGACTTGAACCAAGAACCTCCCCGTGTGGGGAATGCCCGCAGAGCGTTGTGACTCAGCACGGCACCACTATCTAGCCCCCGGGGGAGGGGGTTTAAAAAGTAATTGTTGGGACCAGCGGTTAGCGTAATGGCTATGTCGCTGGACTACCACGTAGTCGACCGCGGTTCGATTCCCGGACCCGGTGGCTTAAACTCACGCCGGGCGCATGTGCGTGTGTGCCCAAGATCCCGAGAGGAGAATGGAGGAGAAGGGATTGCGGTGTGGCCATCCCCCATGGGGGTGATTTCTCGCTTTCTGTCTCTCTGTCTCTCTCTGTCTGGCGAGCGCACGCGCCCTATAGCTAAAAAAAATAAAAAAACTCAAAAAAAAAAAGTAATTGTTTACACGAGATGGAAGGGCACCCCCAGAGAGTCCCTACACGGCAATCCTCTCTCTAGCGTGGGCCGACTTGGCATGCGCGTGCACAGGGAGACCTCTGGACAGTCCGGGACCTTCCCACGCCGCCACATCACAGACTGCTGGCCGACACTCCGGCCGGCCCGGCACAGGGCCATTCTGAGGGCTGTCCCCCAGGAGCACGCTGCTCTGGGGTGCCGGAGGTCATCACACTCGGCTTCGCCTTCCTCGGCCGTCCCCAAGCTGCAGGCCCAGCCACTGGGCAAGGCCGCTGATGGCGGCAGCTCCGGCTGGTCCTCACGGGCCCCCTGTTGGACTGCAGGGCCCTACCGTCCTAGCGCACCCAGTGGGCAGCAGCAGACCAGCCCTCCAGACAGCGCAGCAGGAAGGGCTCCGTGGTCCAGGGAAGGCCTTCGATGGGTCTCCGGGCAGCGAGGCGCTGAAGGTGGGGGCCCAGCCCCTGGGGCTGCGGCCTCAACGAAGACGCGGTCATTGGGAGGGAAGGACCAGAGGAAAGCCAGCCCCTGGGGAGGGGACCATCAGGAACTGCCTTTCTCTCCAGTCCCTCACCCCCCGCTCGAGCCAGGCCCGCTGCCACCCCCCACGCAGCTCTGGCCGGCGGGCCACCCCTCCTGGCCAGTTCCCGGCCCCGTGCCCGCAGCCCTCATACACTCCCTTAGCAAACCCCAGGCAGGACCACGACAGAGCTCCAACACCCTCTTGGGGCCTGTCAAAGGCTCCGACACCCCCTCCTCACTCCCGCTGCCTTGCCAGGCTCTGAGAGCAAGCCCTGCCCACAGCCCCGTCCTCCTGTCAGAGCGCTGAGGCTGCAGGACAGGGAGACACAGGCGACCGGAGCACCTACGGGGCAGACACGGGGCGCCCTGACTGCCGTGCACCTGCAGGCTGGGCACTTGGGGCTGCTCCCCACGGCTTCCGTGGCCCAAACAGCAGGAAGAGGCTTCCACAGGTTCCCAGTGAGGGCATCTCTGCATGCCACAGGGGCTCACCCTACAGGCCTGCACTGTCAGGAGAGGGCGGTGTCCCAAAGGACAGCCCCACCCCGCCTGTCCCCATCCTACCCAGGGCTGAGTGCACGGCCCCAGTCCTGGAGGAGCCTCCACACGTCCTCAGTGGCTGAGGCGGCTGCAGTGCTCAGGGTCAGGCAGGGTTCTGAGGCCACCCCCAGGGCCCAGGGGCCAGAGTAAGCCCGGAGGGTGAGGAGCGGGAGGGTGAGAGGCCAGCCAGGAGCCTTGCTCACAGCCTCGGGGGCCACGGCTGGGCAGCGGGCAGTGTCAGCCTCTCCAGGAAGTCACGCCCGGCCTCGGGGTCCCGCACCTGGGCACTGCCTGTTCCCACGGACCAAGGAGGGACGACCCACGAGGGCACCCTGCACACACGGGGGCCAGGCCGAGAGCTCTTAGGTGGCCAGGGGCCCGGTCTCTCCACAAGCAAAGCCCTCGCTCCCTGCACGACAGTTTCCAAGACAGCAGCGAGAGGCTCAGAACCCCTGGGAGGAGGACCCCCGACCAGATGGGACAACTCAGTGAGGGAGGGAAGGATCAGACCCCGACCTGGAGGGGGCCACAGGTTGGGGAGAGGTGGAAAGGGACGGAGGCGAAGCAGCAGAGTCCTACCCTGTGCCCTGAGCGCATCACAGGTGGGTCCCAGCGCACTGGGCTCGGGCAGCAGCAGTCAGGTGGGGGGCCTGAGCGGCTCCGGACTTGGGGTGAAGGAGCAGGGGGCTGGCTACCCAGAGTGGGCACAGGACGAGTGGGAACGCCTGGCCCCCACGCCTGCTCCCAGGTGGCCCCCCTGGAGACCAGGTCACTGCAAGCACTGATCTGGCCAGGTGCTCGGCAGATCCACGAGCCGCCCCTCCCGCCCCGTCTCAGAGACACCAGGAAGCCGCGTGCCTTTAGCGGTGGCCCTCCCCGCAGCAGGGAGGGGAGAGCTGCTCCTCCCTGGCCACCTCCCTGGCCTCCGCAGTCAAAGTGCCTACGTGTGGTTCCCTGGGGGCACCATCCCAAACACAGCTGCCTTGGTCAGGCCGGCAGGGGTGGAGAGCCCAGAACTGCGGCTCAGCCACACGGGATCGAAACCGGAGCCTGCGAGGGGCCGAAGGTCCTGCCACGTGCCCTGATGCCCCGGGAGCACAGCATGGCGCGGCAGGGAGGCTCCTCCGCAGGACAAGAAAACCGTCGTTCTCACGTGGCTTGGAGAACGCGGGGCACTTTATGCTCAGGGAAGGCTCGACGAGAGTTCTTCCTGTGGCCTGGGCTGCTTGGGGGCTGGCCGGGTGGCGAGGAGGCTGGCTTGGAAGTTGCTCCAGCTGGCCACCAGGAAGCCGCCTCGCCATGGCGTCCTTGCAATGCCCTGCTCCACAGCTCACACAGACTCCGCTTTGTAGCACGTGACCACCAGACAATCTTTGTCACAACGAAGGTCCCACTTAACAAGCGGACCTCTGGGGCTTTGCCAACTTACAACTCTTTTTTTTTTTTTTTAAAGAGGTTTTGCTATAGGACGCGTGCGCTCGCCAGACAGACAGAGACAGAGAGACAGAAAGCGAGAAATCACCCCCCAGGGGGGATGCCCACGTCGCAATCCCTTCTCCTCCACTCTCCTCTCGGGATCTTGGGCACGCACGCATACACACCCGGCGTGAGTTTAAGCCACTGGGTCTGGGACGCGAACCACGGTCGACTACATGGGAGTCCAGCGACATAGCCATTACGCTAACTGCTGGTGCCCCCAAGTTACAACCTCTTTTTGAAAATGGCCTGGGAGGTTAGATGGTGCAGCAAAAGTGCTCTCTGAGACCGACCCTTGTCGGGTCCCTCCGGAGACCTCCCTAAATACTCCAGGCACATGTGTCTACGACCAAGGCTTTAAGACCTTCTTGGGGAGACCCGTGGATGGCGTAATGGTTATGTTGCTGGACTCCCACATAGTCGACCGTGGTTCAAGTCCCTGATCTGGTTAAAACTCACACTGGGAAAAACCTCTCCAAAAAGAAAAAGAAAGAAAACTCACACTGGGCAAGCATGTGTGTGTGTACCCAAGATCTCGAGAGAATGATGGAGAAAGGATTGTGCTGTGGCCATCCCCCCCACAGGGGGGAAGTGATTTCTTTCTCTTTGTCTCTCTGGTGAGTGCATGAGCCCTAAAGCAAAAAATCTCTCTAGGAAAAAAAAAAAAAAGACCTTGTTGGGAATGGGGCCAAGCAGGTGGCATGGTGTTAAAGTGCTGAATTCCAATATGGTTGACCAAGGTTAGAGTCCCGAATCCAGGGGCTTGCAAATCATGTCGGGTACACGTGCGTGTGTGCCCCAAATCCTGAGAGAATGAAGATGGGACTGCAGCATGGCTGTCCCCCCAAGAGGGTGATTTCTCACTTTCCCTCCTTTTGTCTCTCTCCAGGAGGCACATGTGCCCTATGGCAAAAACATAAAAATCAAACAAAAGACCTTGCTGGGTTTGAGAGTGCTGTCCCTCTCTCTCTCTCATTCATGAAAAAAAAAAAAAAAATTTTTTTTTTTTCAAAGAGAAACTGCCTGGGGGCTGGCAGGTAGCATGGTGGCTAAGGGTGCTGGACTCCCACATGGCCAAGTTCAAGTCCCAGACCTGGCGACTTGCTTTCTCACTTTCTCTTTCCCTCTCATTTTTGTTCTGTCTCTCTCCGGTCAAATTAAGATGAATAAACAAGTAAAGGTAAATAAAATAATTCTTTTTTCTATTATTATTACTTTTTTTTTTTTTAATTTTTGGAGAGGTTTTTGCTATAGGGTGCGTGCGCTTGCCAGAAAGACAGAGAGAGACAGAGAGACAGAAATCAGAGAGAAATCACCCCCCAGGGGGGGATGGTCACGCCACAATCCCTTCTCCTCCATTCTCCTCTTGGGATCTTGGGCACGCATGCACATGCGCCTGGTGTGAGTTTAAGCCACCGGATCCGGGACTCGAACCCCGGTAGACTACATAGGAGTTCAGCGACATAGCCATTACGCTAACTGCTGGCCCCTAAAATAATTCTTAAAAAAAAAAAAAAAGAAAGAAAGAAAGAAAAAGAAACGCCTGGACTTTGATGGGAATGAACAGGGACCACATGACGTTTTGCCAAGAACGAGAAGGCACAGACCTGGAAGTTTGTCTCCCCTGGAAGGTGCCCAGGGCCCGCTGACACTGAGGAAGGGTCCTCAGCCCAGGGACTGTGATCAGGCTGGGCAGGTGCTCGAGGAGCAAGTGCGTGGGGGAGGCCGGCGCACCTGCACCTCGCACCCACCTGCCTGCTCACTGGTCACTGGACTGGAGGCTCCTGCTGGGTCCTTCCCCTGCTCCGTGCCGTGAGCCTCGGCCCCGTGTGGGCTCCCGACCAAGCAGAGCCCAAGCTCAGTCACCACCCTGCACAGTCATCGTGTCCAGGCGCCTGGAGGGACCTCTGCTGGGTGACTGTGAGGAGTGGGAGCCACCCCCAGGGACCTGGGCAGGAAGTCTTTCCTGTCTGGGTATTCTATGCTACATCCTTTCATTGTGTTTCATTTTACTTAAAACAGCCATTAACTCTATTTCATGAGAGAGAGAGAGAGAATGTGAGCGAGAGATGTCCCCCCACAGGGTCCTGTCCCACCACGATCCCGTCCCCAGGCTCCCAGCCCACCAGGACCCCGGGGGCACACCTGCACACGCCATGTCCCCAGCAGACTCAGGAGCCAAATCTGAGGTTGCCGTGTGACTTCCAGCACCACAGACCAGTGCGCCACCCCTGCAGCCCCGAGGCCAGGCCTACGCACTTCCGTTTTATTTACTCATGTATATTTGGGCTCCGTCACAGGGCACCTGCAGAGTCCAGGCCCCGAGGCTCGCTCTGAGTGGCGCCTGGCCAGGCACCCTGCCTCCCCGCAGGGCTCAGCCCCAAATGGCGTGCGTGCAGGGAATGTGCACGGCCTCTGTACCGGGGGCCTGGGAACAAGCCCGTTCAGGACCAGGCATGGCCTCTGCTGACCCCACCAGGAAGCCGAGAGACGGGCGGCCACTCTGCACTCACTATGGGACCAAATGCCACCAGCCTCTGCAGAGAGACAACACGGGCCACTCTCAGGGAGGAACACCCAAGTGCTTCGGCCACACACCTGGATCCCTCGGCACAGCTGAGCCGCAGCCAGTGGCCCCACGATGTCCAGGAGGCAGGACAACAGCAGAGGGCTTCCCGCCCTCCCTTGGCCTAGCAACCCGGCAATTCTGCAAAGCAGGAGAATGCGTTCTGGGTTTGGCGCGAGTCATTCTTAGCGCACGGCGCTGTCTGCGAGGGATGGAAGCCTACAGGCACACTGGACCCGTCTGCCGAGGACGCTGGAGAACGTTGCCCTCCCTGTCCATGGACTGTCCCTGACACTGAGCCTGCTCGGAAGCCCTACTGCAGCCTGGAGCTCCGTCCTTCCCTGACTTCCCAGAGGACCCACAGGGCGCTGTGTTCCTGAGGGCTAAGTGGAATGGGCTAAGCTCCCTCTCGGAGAAGGATAGGACTTGTGGCAGCTCGTGGACTGGTGACGGAGGTGGCCAGGTCCCACGTGACTGACCACGTGGCTGGTTTCTTTTTCAAGAATTAAATTTATCCAATTTTATCTATATATCTATACATTTTATTATTTTGACCTTGACTAGAGAGAGACAGAAAGAGCGAGAAAGAGAGAAGGCAAGCTGCCAGGTCCAGGACTCGAACCAGTCAGCCATGTTGGAGTCCAGAGCCTCCACTACCACACTACCTGCCAGCCCCCACACGGTGAGGCTTAGATTCCAGACCCCACGGCTTGAGAAACATGCCAGGCATGTGTGTGCGTGTGTGTGTGTGTGTGTGCATGTGTGTGTGTGTGTGCGTGCGTGTGTGTGTGTGTGTGTGTGTGTGTGCCAAAATCCCAAGGGAAGGAGAGGTGGAGGAAGGAGAGACTGAGGCACAGCCCCTCCCCACTAGGGGTGCTTTCTCTCGTCTCTGTCTCTGGTGAGAGCACACGACCTCTAGCAAGTTGAGAGAGAGAGAGATAACAAGAAAATGAAATACACAGACAGGGGGCTCAAACACGAGTCAGGGCTTATACCGAGAGCACACAGCGACAGGGACAGTGACTCCGGCGAGCCCCCTGTGGGGACAGGTCTGGCACCCTGACGGACAGGTCCACAGCTCTCTCCCGACCAGAACCTGCCTGTTGCAGAGGCAGGTGGGCAAGATGGAGGGCAGGCCAGCCACGTCACAGAGACCCAGTGGGAGAGGAGGTAAGAGGGTCCGACTGTCACACCGACAGGGCTCACTGTCACTGTCAGCCCAGAAGACGGACGGCCCAGCGGGGCACAGGGCAGGCCTCAGCACCAGTGTTCGAGCCCACAGAGGGGTCACAGACCCCCATCTCTGGGCTGTCCCATATGCCGCAGGCCCCACCAATGCCAGTGGGCATTGCACTGACCACACAGCCTCCTGTCCCCAACACCAGCACCGCTTCCTCCAGGGTTTGCACCAAGAGCCTGTCCTCCCTGTCCCCAACTCATCCTGTGCCCCTGTGCCCACTGCTCGCTCGCTCACCCAAATCTTGCCCCAGACCAAGGTTAGAAGTCTCCGCATGTCCAAGGGGCAGGCCCAGGGGCCGCGGTTGTGGCTCTGATGGCCCAAGCCAGCCAGGAACATTTCCAGTGACAACCACTGAGCTACAGCCCCTCTCTCTTGAAGCCATGTGCCCTGGCTCTGGCTTTTTTTTTTTTTTTTTTTTTTGCAACGGGGTACATGTACTATAAAGACAAGGAGAGAGAGGGACCAGCAGTTGGCGTAATGGCTATGTCGCTGGACTCCCACGTAGTCGACCACAGTTCAAGTCCCAGACCTGGTGGCTTAAACTCACGTCGGGTGCGTGTGCGTGCGTGCCCAAGATCCCGAGAGGAGAATGGAGGAGAAGGGATTGCGGTGTGGCCATCGCCCCTGGGGGGTGATTTCTCGCTTTCTGTCTCTCTGTCTTTCTGGTGAGCGCACGCGCACTCTAGCAAAAAAAAAAAAAAACTGTCCAAAGAGAGAGAGAGAGAAAGTGAAAAAGTGACCCTCCTCCCTGCCCCCAGAGGTAGCCGTGCTGTAAAACCTTCTCCATTCTCCTCTCGGGATTTTGGACACGCACACATCCCACTGTGCTTTTCAAGTTGCCAGGTCTGGGGATTGGGGACTCTTAAGTGCACAGTGGGCCACGGGGGACCAGCTACTTTCACCACCATGCCACTGGCTGACCCCTCTGGCTGGCATTTTGGTCCCATCAAGTGTCCACCATGCACGTGCCCTATGAGTGGGCTCTGGGCCTTCCTAGGTCAGACCCGGGGGTACAACGCCTCCACTGGAGGGTGAAGCCAGTACTTGAGCTGACCTGGCTGGCTTCCCCAAAACACCCAGCCCTGGAACCTGACCCTGTTCACCCACCTGCGGGGCGGTGTGAGGGGGTAGGTGCACTCTCCCAAGGTTCCACTGGCACCCACAGTGGCTGAGCATCTGACGCTCCTGGTCAGGAGTCACCAACCTGGGTACCGTCCGCTGGCCTTGGTCTCACTGGCCTGCAGGTGGTGTGACGTGGACAACCACATGCCTGTCGCACGGTCCACTCCTGCTTCTCTCGGTCTGTCCCCTGACTTTGGGCCTTGCCTGTCCTGCCTAGCAGAAACAGTCTTATCTACAGCATTTCCCCACCCTGCCCGCACAAGTGTCTGCGTCTTCTGCTGAAGAAGGCCCTCTCGTCCTTATGTGATGTATGTTGATTTGACTCTTGACTCTATCCATTGTCTACCTGTGTGGATGGTGTGAGGTAGGGATCACTCATACTATCCAAGTACATGGCCAATCCTCCCCGGGTGGTCCTCCCACCCATTCTGCCCCACCTGGGCCACATCCTGGCTCCCTGTCCTCTGGGTCCCCCATGGCCCTGCCTGGGTCTCCAGGCTCCAATGCTGCAGCAGTTACTGCAGCTTCAGCACACTTGCTAGTGTCTCCCCCCTGGCTATTCATGACATCTTTAAGAGCTCTGGCCAGTTGTGCCCTGCCCTACCCCACATTTGCCACACCAGGTGCCCAAATCCATGAAGTGACAGAGCAGGGAGGTCCACTGCCTGGAACTGGAGGCCGGCCTGAGTCCTTCCACATGGCGCCCATGCACCCGAGCAGCATGTGATGGTGAGTGTGAACCGGCCCCAGCCCCCAAGGTTGTGGGGGTCCCAGCAGGTTAAGAGCACACTGCCGGGTCTTTCGTATAGACAGGGCAACCTAAGCCAGAGCGGGGCCCCCGGGTATAGGGGAAATGAAAAAACGATGACATGCTGATGAGGGTTTCCATGCCCGATAGGGATGGCAGTTGCATGCTGGGCTTGCTCTGTACAACCCGTCAAGCTAGACACTGCACACATGGGCACTCTCGGTAGGCACATTCTCACGTTCTACGGCAGGATTAAGACCGACTGCACCTCCCAAAGCTCCCATCAGAAGGAAGTGTAAGGACGGTGCCCAACTTCCCCGCTGGCTGTGCCATTCCTATGGGTGGGGGAGATGAGAAGGCAGGGCGGGAAGAGCGAGGAGAGTCACTTGTTTACAGGTGGCTGAACAAGAGACAGCAGCCTGGTCTGACACCTGGCATAGGACACAGCACAAATAGGCTGGCTTTGTGTTGTTTGTTTCACCAGAGGGAGTGTGAGCTTGCCAGAGAGAGACAGACAGAGAGAAAGAGGGAGGGAGAAGTCACCCCCCATTGGGCACAATCACACTGCAATCTTTTCTCCATTTCGTTATCTTTGTGTGGATTTTGGACATGCACACATACACACACCTGGCATGTTTCACAAGCCACTGGGTCCGACACTTGAACCACGTGGATGTCCATGTGGGATCCAGCTCCTTCACCACCAGACCATGAGTTGGCCCATGGCAGATTAACTGGTGACCCTGGGGCCACGAGGTGATGGGGGTGTGCTCTTGGAGGAAGCCCTTCCATTTGTCAACTGAAAGACTACTGCAGGGCCAGCAGATGGTGTGGTGGTCAGGGGCGCTGGACTCCCACATGGACAACTGTGGGATGAGT
This sequence comes from Tupaia tana, assembly GCA_026018925.1. NCBI lineage: Eukaryota > Metazoa > Chordata > Mammalia > Scandentia > Tupaiidae > Tupaia > Tupaia tana. The sequence continues at coordinate 29,473,928 of JAKSZU010000026.1, read as the reverse complement.
CCCCGACCTGGCAACTTGCTTTCTCACTTCCTCTCTCTCTCTGTCCTTCTCTGGTCAAATTAAAACAAACAAGTAGATAAGTAAAAAGAGTTCATTAAAATAATCCTTTGCGGGGCCAGCAAGTGGCACAGTGGTTAAGGGTGCTGGACTCCCACATGGCCAACTGTGGTTCAAGTCCTGGACCTGGTGGCTTGCTTTCTCACTTACCCTCTCTCTATCGCTCTGTCTTTCTCTGATCAAACTAAAATAAATAAATAAATACAATTAAATAATTCTTTAAAAAATAATAATAATAATAATCCTTTGCAGAAAAAAAAATAAAGAAAGGCTATCGCACATCTGGGTGGGAGATGTGCCGAATTAGATTATCGGGGCTGGAGGGGCTGGCAGGTGGTGTAGTGGTTTGGGTGCTGGACTCCCGCATGGCTGAACACAGTTCGAGTCCTGGACCTGGTGGCTTGCTTTCTTGCTTTTCCTTTCTCTCTCTCTCTCTCTCTCTCTGGTCAAATTAAAAATACTACTACTAATAAATCAAATTAAATAAATAATTTTTTTTAAAAAAAAGGATGGGATCAGCAGTTAGCGAATGGCCATGTTGCTGGACTCCCAAGTAGCCGACTGTGGTTCGCGTCCCAGACCCGGTGGCTTAAACTCACGCCGGGCGCGTGTGCGTGCGTGCGTGCCCAAGATCCCGAGAGGAGAATGGAGGAGAAGGGATTGCGGCGTGGCCATCCCCCCTGGGGGATGATTTCTCACTTTCTGTCTCTATGTCTCTCGCTGTCTGTCTGGCGACGCACACGCCCTATAGCGAAAATCTCTCCAAAAAAAAAAAAAAAAAAAGGATACAGGAGCTGGACACATGTGTGACCATGATCTCGAGCTACCCAAGGATGGGCTGGATCATTGGGTCATGGCATGAGGATCCTGTTGGGAGGGTTTGGGGTGTGGCACAGATGGAGCCACACGGAAGAGGTTCTGGGTTCGTACCCTGGGACCTCCCTGAGTACACTATGTGTGTGGCTGCCTGTGACCTGGGCTGGGTGGGACTGGGGTGGACTGTGGCTTAGGGAATCTGCTGAGGATGTCTGTCTCGCTGGCTCTCGCTCTCTCATGAAAAACTAAATAAATTTTACAAAAGAAAAAAAGACCCAGGTGGGGATGCTCTCTGTCTCTCTCTCGCTGATGGAAGATGTAAATAAATAAACTTAGAAATGTAGGGCCGGTCCTGTTGTGCAGTGGTTAAGTCCTATGCACAGAAAGCCAGTTCCCATATAGCTGACTCTGGTTCAAATCCCAGCTCTGGAAGCTTGAAAAATATACTGGGTGCTAGTGCATGTCCAAAATCCAGACAGGAAGGGGAGGAGGAATTGTGGCATGACCATGGCCCATCGGGGTAGTTTCTCTCTCTCTCGTTCTCTCTCTGGCAAGCACACATGCCCTATGGCATAAAACTTTAAAAAATTTCTTTGAAAAAACAATTTAGTGGTCACTGACAGGATGCACACTGTGAATGAGGTATTTTCATCAAGAAACAGGGTCAAGGGGACCTAGACAGGTGGAAAGTTAAGGCTCTGGGCAGGTTAAATGAGCCCTGTTCTCTGAGCACTCAGGACCAGCAGATGGCATAGTGGTTACATCGTTGGACTCCCACATGGTCGACCACAGTTCAAGACCTGAACCCAATGGCTTAAAACTCATTCCAGGATGAGACCAGCAGTTAGCGTAATGGCTATGTCGCTGGACTCCCACAGAGTCGACCGCAGTTTGAGTCCTAGACCCGGTGGCTTAAACTCACACTGGGCGCGTGTGCGTGCGTGCCCAAGATCCCAAGAGGAGAATGGAGGAGAAGGGATTGCGGTGTGGCCATCCCCCCGGGGGGATGATTCCTCACTTTCTGTCTCTCTGTCTCTGTCTGGCAAGCGCACAAGCCCTATAGCAAAAACCTCTCCAAAAAAAAGAAGGAAAAAAAAAAAAGGAAACTCATTCCAGGAGCGCACATGTGTGTGTGTGCCTAAAATTCCAAGAACAAAAGGGAGGAGAAGGGATTGCAGCGTGGGGAATGATTTCTGGCTTTCTGTCTCTCTGGTGAGTGCATATGCCCTATCACAAGAAAAAAAAACAACTCTATGTTTCCTGAGTACTTTAAACCTTTTTTTGCTTTAATTCATTAAATTTTTTTCTCTTTAGATTTTTGCTATAGGGTGCATGTGCACACCGGAGAGAGACAGAGACAGAGAGAGAGAACGAGAGACAGAGAAGGAAAATGAGAAATCACCCCCTAGCAGGGAATGGCCACACTTCCATCCCTTCTCCTCCATCCTCCTCCTGGGATTTTGGGCACATATCCATGCATGCACGCCTGGAGTGATTTTCAAGCTGCCGGGTCTGGGACTCGAACCACAGTTGGCCATGTGCAAGTCCAGTGCCTTAATTAGCACGCCACCTGCTGGCCCCTAAATCTTTGTTTTTTAAAGCCAGCCAGCATGTCCTTCCGACCTGGAGAGGGCGTGCAGGGGACAGGTTCCTGAGTGCGACCCAATCCGTGCAGCCACTGGCTGTCGGCTCTGGTAGCCTCTGGGGGCAGAGCTGGAGAAGCTCGAGCTGCTCTTTTAGCACGCCAGGACAGACACAGACGTGTGACGTGTGACGCGGGCTCCCACCGGCTGCCAGCAGAGGAGGTAAACACACATGAGAACACAATGTCGCTGTTGCCTGGCTTGGCTGAGAAAGCCCTGATGTCTGGAAATCCTCCGAGCGGCCGGCGTGCTGCAGCGCCCAGTTCCCCTCCCAGCTCAGCGGCTGGGGCTGAGCGCGGCCGTCTCTGCTCTCTGGGCCATTACATGGCATTTCACCGTGACAAATTTGCTACAGCCACACTCTCCTTTCAGACCTTCGTGATGTTTGGGGGCGTTAATTCAGCCTCACGCTGGAGTGTCATTGTCACTTCACAGTTCAAAGGGGCAGCACAAACAGGGGTGCCGTGAGCATGACAGAAGGCTCCGGACACAGGACAGCCCCTCCGCATGTGGTCCCTCCTGGCAGGAATGCTGGGCACCTCTGCAGCCCGTGTAGTTAATGAAACGAAAAAGGGGCATCCCCACCAACCCCTCAAAGGGGGTGAAAGCAAGAACTTAGGGACTGGCAGGTGGTGTGGTGGTTGGCGCACAGGCCTCCCACATGGCTATGGGTCGAATCCCAGACCTGGCAGCTTGCTTTCTCACTTTCTCCTTCTCTCTCTCTGGTCAAATTAAATAACAAATAAATAAATAGGGACCAGCAGTTAGCATAATGGCTATGTCTCTGGACTTCCACGCAGTCGACCACGGTTCGCGTCCCGGACCCAGTGGCTTAAAACTCACGCTGGGCGCGTGTGCGTGCGTGCCCAAGATCCCAAGAGGAGAATGGAGGAGAAGGGATTGCGGTGTGGCCATCCCCTCTAGGGGGTGATTTCTCGCTTTCTATCTCTCTGTCTCTCTCTGTCTGTCTGGAGAGTGCACGCGCCCTATAGCAAAAACCTCTCCAAAAAAAAAAAAGAGTAATAAATAAATTAAATTAAATAATTATTTAAAAAAAAGAAAGCCCTTAAAGTTAATATGGCACTAAACACCTCGGTGATGCACCCTGAAATGCAGCAGGTACACTAGGGGACCTGATGCTGAGGCGGGGGGTGGGGGGGAGCAGCTCTTTTTGGTTATAAGCATGCATATATTGGGTCATCAGAAAAGTCACAATGCGTTTTCCTATGCAAAAATGTCTCATGACTTTTCCAACGACCCAACATTATTTTTTGCAATCCACAAAGAAAATGGAGAGAAAAGGGGAGAAACCTGTGCTGTTAACCTCCAAAGTCAGCTTGGTCACCCCGGGCTGACCTTATTTGCACAGAACCTGTCAATTCCCACAGTCAGGACCAAAAAAAAATTGCCAGACTCTGCCGAGCTGTGGTCACATGCTGATCAACGACAAGTGACCCGAGGTGGGACCCGACTCTCACACCCGTGTCACTGACACACAGGCAGGCCGTGTCCTCCAAACCCACTTCGCAGTCCCCGAGATGCCCATTATCTCTCCACAGACATTCTCAGACAGCAGCACCCTTGGGCGGGTCCCCGATACCCTCAAAAAAGCACTCAGATCTCACTGTCCGGTACAGAAGCCTGGCACAGAAACAAGTCCCCACGACACTGCACACGGTCACACCCTTTGGGAAACATGACTGGAATGACAGCCCATGAGGAAAGACACCAAGGACGCCCAAGGGGTCGGGCAGCGGGCAGTGCTCACGGTCAGTCACCTGAACTAAGGGAAGGGCCACTGTCACATGTCAGAGCAGGTGAGGGCTGGGAGGCCAGCAGGCTGAGGACAAGCTAGCCACAGGAAGCTGTGACACTGGAGACTCATGCTGGGGGTTGGAGGGGGTGCGAGCGCCAGGGCACCGGCGCGAGCACTGGGATCCTGGGGAGACAGAGGCCTCCCCTCCCCGCCAACAAGGTCACCCTCTCCAGATGTCCTCCACCTGAAAGGTCACTTGGTGCAGAAAGAGGCTCATGGAAGAGGGGTCCAGGAGGAGCAGAGGCCCGGGGAGCCCGGCCTAGCTTTGCATGACCTTGGGAGCACCACCTGCCCCCCTGCCAGTTTTTTTCACTGTGAACACGGTTGAGCCGAGGAATACTTGCTCCCAAAGGTGGCCCGGAGGATAAATAAGCAAGCGGGACAAAGCCTTCAAAGTGCCACCCAGCCTCAGAGCTGCCCTCACCTCTGTCCAGCCGAGAAGGCTCTGAGCCCAGCACGGCTGCCAAACTGTGGGCAGCCGGGCAGCCACAGCACCGGCCTGGCTGTACCCAGCACTGGACGTGCACAGGGGCAGAAGGGGCCTGAGGCTCAGGGACTTGTCCAAGGGCAGAAGGTTCTCCTGAAAGCTGCCAAGCCTAAGAGGGATGCTGGGGCAGGGACCCGGGGCTCAGGACAGAGACTTGTGCCCACTCCCCAGGGGAACACGGCCGAGTCCAGAATGCTGCAAGGCCCAGCCCTCCGTTTCCGCTGCCCTGGGACCAGGTGGGTGTCTGACTACTCACACCCCAGAAGGCCGCATGCAGGCCCGGCGATGACCCAGCACTTGCTGTCTCCCCACATTGGCCATCACCCCGCTGTCCCGCAGCAGGCCGCGCGGGACGGGGCAGTGTGACTCGACTCCAAAGCTGTCCCCGATGCTGGCCGACGCCGCAGCCCATCCACCCTGCAGAGACCACGTAGCTCTCTGTCCCGCTAGTCTGGGTCTCCCCACCGCAGCGAGTCCAGCCAGGCCTGTCAGTGGCCACTTCACCCGGTCCCAGCGGGGGCCATCGGAGAGCCCTTCCAATACCGCAAGGGGCGCTTTGGTCTGGCGGGGTCAGTCTGTTCTCCCCGAACCCGACTGTCTCGGGTCCGGCCGCCTGAGTTCCATTCTACTGCTCGGAAAGGGGAAACTGAGTCAGGGCAGAAGGGTGGGCCTGCCCCGCCCTCGAATATCCCGGCCCTGCCTACGCCTCAGAAGCCCGGCGCCCCGGAGCCCGGGCCAGCCTCGCCAACAGCGGACTCAGCCAGCCCGGGCCGCCCGCCGCGTACTCACCGCCTCCGCCGCCGCCGACTTCCGGGTGCCGCGCCCGCGCGCGGCCGCCGCCAGCCCAGGCCCCGCCCCGCTGACCGCCAGCGCGCTTGCTATTGGGCTGCGAGACAGGAGGCGGGGCGGCGCGCTGCAATCCGGAGCTCCGTTGGCTGGGCATGCTGTCGCTCGGGGGCTGCGGCCCTCCCGGCGCCCCGCCCCCGGAGCTGCGCCAAGCCCAGGGGCTGCGGGAGCATCTGGGCGACTCGCGATGCCCCGCGGTCTTCCCCGCCTCTTTGGCGCTGGGACGCCCTCGGAAGGCTGCAAACACCCCTCACCCCAGGCCCTCGAGGGCACCGTTTGCCACCTGCCTACCCTGTGACCCTATGAGGCAGCGCTACAGGGAAGCTCGCGTCGGACTTGGGTACCCTCTGAATGGGTCCTGGACGCCCCTTCATGGTCCATCCCGACCTCTCACCCTGGCTGTCCTCTGTGCTAGACATTCCTTCCGACCTTTGCTTTTTGGCCACCAGCGCAGTCCAGTCTGGCCTCTGGCTGCCTCCTCTCTGCAGCTTTGCCCCGTGTTCCTGCATCAGGATGGACTCCAGACCTTGGAGCAGATTCTCCAGTACCCTGCCAGCGTGGGCAGGCTGTTCTGCAGGCCCAGGGCCTCTGAGCTGTGCTAGGTGAGCAGGTGGGCACTGGCTGGGGACCTCGCAACAGGACGAGGCTTCCACTGGGCTCTATGTCCCCATCTACCCTGTGCCTGGAGCCTGAGCACCAGGAAGGTAGAGACTCAAAGGCCCAGAGGCTCAGGGCCTGCCCCAAAGTGAACACTCGAAAAACTATGACAAAGGATGACAACTACATTAAGGATAATGATAACATGCAAAAAACTCTAAACCAGCGTCTTGGTCCAAAAGTCTTTTTTTGTCGTGCGTGTACTCACCAGAGACAGAGACAGAGAGAGAGAGAGAGACTGCAATCCCTTCATTCCTCCATCCTGCCAGGATTTAACACACACACACACACACACACACACACGTCTGGTGAGTTTTTTTTAAGCTACAGGGACCAGGACTTGAACCTTGGGTGTCCACATGGGATCCAACTTCCTTAACCATTAGGCTACAGGGTTGACCCACTATTCTCATTAACCCCAGTTTACAGATGCAAATGCTGAGGCTCAAAGCTGTTAAGTCATTCTGCTCAAGTCCAAAAAGGTGTTGAGCAGCAGTGCCTGGATTAGTTCCACAGCCCTGCATTGAGACCTAGGCGCCCTGATCCTGACCACAGTCTCCGATACCGCGAGGAGAACCGGGCTGAGACAGGGCATAGCTGGTAATCAGCGAAGGCACGAGGCTGACTTGACCTGCCTGCAGGCCCATTCTGTCCCACTCTTTGGCTGTCTCACTCGCGCTCCTCCTAAAAGCCAACAGAGGCCTTTTACAGGCGACAAAAGGCCTCCAGATGTTTATGGATCTGTGGCGGGCAGACAACAGACCCAGACAGATGTGCAGTTTTCCCTCCCATCATTGTCCTCTAAGCAGCCAGACCATGCAGTTCATAGGCGCAAGGGGTGACAGTCTAGGACAATGAGGACTTGGGGCTTAGGGATGAGTGATCATGTCCTGGAACACAGGGTAGGACCTGGCCTGACCCCAAGCACCAGGATACACATCTCAGAGCAGAACCCGGATTGCCCAAGTGCTCCCACTGCTTACAAAGTGGGACGTAGCCACTTGTCGGATGGTGCCTCAAACCCTTCTCTGTCTCAGATGGCAAGTGGCCCTGGGCCAGCCCCACTCCTGGCCACACTCTCCCCAGCTAGATGCAGTCAGATCAGACACTCCGATGTTCTCTCTCGCACTGACTCGAGTCTGGATGACATACGGTGTCGTGGAGCAGGAAAGATGAGATGGGTCTAGGGCTGGCACGTGAGCCCTCAGAACCCAGGGTGGCAAGGGGCTCCCTGCTTTCTTGCTTCTAATTGCAACCAGGGAGCACACAGGGACAGCGCCACCTCCTGAGGCCACACTTTAGGTTTCTGAACACCTGCAGCTGCTGGGGAGTTCTCCCTGTGGCTTTTCCCATATACCTAGGGCTGTCCCTAGAGCTGGCCAGTAACTATGTGGAGAAGGCGGAAGAGAGGGAGGGCTCTGGGCTGCAGGTCTCTGTGGTCTCCCCATTCTGTTTCTTTTCTTTCTTTTTTTTTTTTTTGAGAAGTTTTTACTATAGGGCGCGTGCGCTCGCCAGACAGAGAGAGACATAGAGACAGAAAGCAAGAAATCACCCCCCGGGGGGGTGAGGGATGGGCACGCCACAATCCCTTCTCCAGTCTCCTCTTGGGACTTTAGGCATGTACCCATTAGTGCCTGGTGTGAGTGTTAAACCACTGGGTCCCGGACTTGAACCCTGATCGACGAGGTAGGAGTCAAACAATGTAACCATCCCACCATCTGCTGGTCCCCACTGATGCTCTTTCAGCAGAGGCCTGGTCAGCCCCTCTTGCCACCATGAATGAGCAAGTGTGGGGAGGGGGTGGAGCTTGTCTATGAGGGCACTGTAAAAAGATGGGGCCCAGGAGGACCAGCGTCTGATGTGCTTCAAGAGATGAAAGGGAACAGTTCGACTTGTGAAAGCTTCTCCTGATTGGAGGACCCAGAAACCCCAGCCACACGGCCTGCACCACACTGTCACGGCTGGTACTGCTCCGCAGGACGAGAGCTGCAGGCTCACGGGGGCCTGTGTTCCAGGGAGGGACGCTTCAATCTGCTCTCCCAGAGCTGCAAGCAACATCCCTATGCCAGAATGCCAAATGTCTTTCACCTCCAGCGCCAACTCCAATCGATTGGTAGTGGCTGCTTGGCTCCGAAAGGCTGCCGGGATCGATTCCCCATGACTGCCAGGGCACAGGTGGACTCAGTGATGACGCCGGGTGAGTTCTTGCTCCAGCTCCTTCGCTTTCTTTGTTCTGACCAGTAACAGAGGCACACACCGAACTCCCTACAGGCTGGATAAGACATGAGTGTCTGGTGCCCCCACCCCGCCCCATTAGCAATGTCCTGGGCACTTCCGCTCCTGGTGGCCTTGGGGAATGCGCTGAGCTGAGGAGCTGGCCATCTTCCAGGACAAGAAAGGCTTACAACCAAGCAGCATGAGCCAGGGGCACTGCCAAGAGGCCAACTCAGGCTCACTCTCCTCCCAGGCAAGCCCCATGGGGCAGCCACTCTGTGATTCCCTCCACACCACATTAAACAGAGCTGGCCGGTGGTTCTGGTCTCTCCCATGTGTGCCCCGTGTCGCTGCAGAGGAGATTGGTGCTCTCCACCTGGCAAGGAAATGCAATCAGTGCCAATCAGAAAGGGGGCGGCTTAAGCCTCGGTGTTTTCCTCCACTCCAGGTGGGGTGGAGGAAAAGGGACAAGCAGAGGCTGTATGGACGCGGACAGGTGAGGAGGGCAGCCGGTCGGGCCCTGCGGGCTAAAGCAGCCCAAAGGCTCTAAGAATCAGGTTCGGTGGGGAGGTAACCCCCTGATTTACCAAGGTCCCTTTCTGCTCTCCGAAACACTGCAGCCCCCACCTCCACTCCAGTCTCCCTGAGCCAAAGCCGAATCACTGTCCCAGTTGCAGGGACCCTGGGGTTCGAACCGTGGTTACCTACAGCAAGTGAAAACCTCTCCGAGGCGCCATTTCCCATCTGTAAAATGGGGCTAGCAGCAGAACTCTCCCTCGTGGGTTTAGCGAGGAATACAAGTAGGTGTTGACAGGAGGGCGCGGCGCGCAGCGCTCGGCGAACAGCGGGCGCTGGAGGATACTTGCGACCTGGGGGTGGTGATGGAGGCAACGCGGCGGGAGTCTGGGGAAAGGGTGCCGGCCCCGCCAGTCCGGCTCGGGCCTGAAGATCCAGGGACGTCCTCTGAAGGCGGCCGAGAGGGGGCGGCCACGCGTCCCCGGCCGCCGCCGCAGCGGTCCCGGCAGGTGCCCGGGTCTCAGCCCCTCCGCGAGGGGGCAGGGCGTCGGCGGGGACTGACATCCTTGAAGGCCAATGGCAAGCCGCCGTCTCCGTGCGCCTGTCCAATCGGCGCCGGTTGCCGAGCCGCGCCGGGTCTCCCGACCAATGGGAAAATTCGCGGTTGGATGAGGCGGGGCAGAGGTCCGCGTCGCCGGCCAGGCCCGCTTTGCGCACGGGCCGCGCCAGGGGTGGAGAGGGCTGGCCGGCGGGCTGCTGGCTGGGCACCGAGGGAGGGGTGCGTCCCCGCACCGGCCCAAGTTGCGGCCCGGCGAGCCGCGAGCCGCCCCGCGCCCTGGGGACCCCGCTCTCAGCGCGCCTAGGGACCAGGGACGCCCGTCTGGGGGCGGGGGCCGCGCTGCGGAGCCGCCCACGCTGCGCTCCAGGTAAGCTTGGGCCGGTGGGCGGGGTCCAGGACCGAAGGCTGTGGCCGGGGGTGAAGCCGGGGGCCGGGGCCCGGATTAGGGCGAGGGCTGGGGGCGGGGCAGGTGGTCTGGGCCCGATCTGAGCAGGCTGTGCGACAGGGTTCTGGCCCCAGAGTCGAGATCCGGACCGGGGTCGGGGCCGGAGCTCGCAGCTCGTAACCCGCCTCGCCCGCGCCGCGGCGCCCAAGACCATGGGTCGGCGGGGGCGGGTCCCTTTGTGCGCGGCCACGGAGCCCTGCCCGACCAGTCTGGGGCGCCCCGCACCGCGCGCCCCCGTCGAGCGCGGCCAGGCAGGGCCCAAGCACCGTATCCACCCAGCGCGACGCTCGACCCCTCGCTTTCAGGGCCAGGTGGTCTCGGAAACTTTCCAACCGCCCTAGGGGCAGCGAGGCCGGGAACTTTCCTGGGGCTGCGCACCGCCGAGAAGAGCACGAGGAGTGGTCGGGCCAAGGGGTTGTCCCCGCGCCGGGCTGTTCCCGCTGACTCGGGGGCGTGCTAGGTGACTCCGCCCGGGATCCCCGTCCGGGTTCTCCCCGCCACGTCACTCCTGCATCTCCTCCGTCGGACACCGGCCCTGGACAGAGGCGCGTCCTCACCCCTCTGAATGGTATACTCAGTTCGAAGAGTCCCCTCGGGCAGGCGGCCTGAGATCTCTGGTCTTCCCATTTTAATTTTTAAGTAATTAAATATTGGGGAGTGACAGTCCTTCAGCGTTTTAATCTATGCGTAATGTGAAAACGGAAGTGGGAGACTCAGGGTCCCCTGTCCCCGGGACCCATGCAGCTCTAAAAACCAGAAAAAGAAAAAAAAAAAAAAAAAAAAGCCCTTTGGGGTAGCCTCTTGACGCTGTGGGCTAATGCTCTCAGGTCACGGCTGCTTTCCCACACCCCTTTTTGGGGTCACTTATCTGGGGCACAGATGAGGATTAATAAACTCAGGTTAGGTGTTGAGCAAAATGCCTGTGGGTCTGCCTTTCCCTACCTCTTGGAGAATGGGCCAGGGGTGCCCGTGTAGCCCCTCCCTTGGTGACCCCAGCGTCAGCCTCTGCTCCAAATCCAGGCTGTGACCAGAGGTCTGGGCCACCCTGGCTGGTTCTGCCTGTCCCAGGCTCAGGATGTCTTTGGACCTGGAGTGGTCCTGAATGCAGCGGACAGTCACAGCCCTCTCACCCAAGCCTGCTGGTTCCTGAGCTGTGGTCCAGGCCTTGGGTGGGGACACCGAGTGGGGCGGCATGCCGGAAAGGTTGGGATGCCCCATGCTGTCCATCGGAACTGCTCCCCGCTCTCTCCCGGCACACCGCCCACCCCTAGTCTGGAGTCCAGCAGGGCCCAACACAGCCTGGACACAGAGAATGTGCTTAGTGTAAGGACTTGTGTCCCAGCACAATGAGGAGGGCCACCTGGAGCCCAGTTGCCAGCTCCACCTGGCTCATCGAAGCATCTGGTGACCAAGGCCCCCTGTGGACAAACCGGGTCCAGCCCTTAGTGGAGCATAGTTAGAGCTGCCCACCCATGTTGGGGCTGCTTGTCCCCCCATCTCAGTGGCACTCCCTATAGAGGTGGACTATGGGTCTCCCCAGTTCCAGGGGCAAGCTTTGCATTTCCCAGAGAGAGAGAGAGAGAGAGAGAGAGACTGCCGTTGTATTTCTGTTTATGCTGTACAGTCAGGGTGATTTCACGCGCCCCCCCCCCCCCCCCCCGCCCCATCCCAATAGACAGGCCTGGCCTGAACAGATCCCCTGAGTCTAGGAGTAGTCCGGGTCATCAGGTGCACCAAGGGATTAGGCATGCCAGAGCTGGCCAGCCCCTCACAGCTGCCTTCCCGCCGCCCCCCCCCCCCCCCCCCCCCCCGCACTAGCAGCCAGAGGGAGAGAGGGAGGGGTCGAGCTGGGGTGGAGCCGGAATGGAGCCATGGCTCCAGGGACAACCCTGAGCACCCGCCGTGCCCCTAGAGGTTGTGGGGTTTCCCGATGGTGACCCTAGTCTAATTGGGGAAAGGTTCTGTTGCTTTGCTCTCAATTTCCTACAAAACCGGGATGAGGTGTTGGGCTGCTCTGCAGTAACCCCAGAATTGGGGGGGACTTGGGGTCCCCTCTTAGGGGCTCCCTGTCTGGGGGGAGCTGTGCATTGTGAGCTACTTCAGGTGGGGGAGGTGAGCCCAGAGGCATGTCCTGGTGGCCCAGGGTGCTCCCCTGTTTCTGCCCTCCTCTGCCCCGGGGCCAGCACAAGCCCTTCCTGCTGCCCTGTGGACTGTGGGCCCGCAGACTAGCAAAGCAGTGCAAAGCCAAGCATGGCCAGCAGGGGGAAGCCGGGACCACCATGGCAGGCAGGCCTGACTCCTGCTGGCTAGGACACTTCCCTGTGTGCCCTGCTGCCTCTGGGCTGCCTATCAAGGGTGTGGAGCTGGAGAGGAGCCAAGGGTCCCCAAGATAAGGGTCCTTGGTGCCCCTCGCACCCTCAGTGCAGGCAGAGGGAGACCCGAGGGCTGGGAGCTGAGATGGTGTATCATGGACAGGAACAGTGAAGGACAGAGTCCTGGGAGGCCTGCAGGTGTGTGCCCCAGGTGCCCCCTGGTCCCCTGACTGGCCCCATCACCGCCCAGGGTCTAAGTAGGAGTCCCTGTGCACAGCAGCGGTGGGTGTGTTCCCAGGATGCAGCGGAGGGGCAGCACCCTGAAAGAGTACCAGGGCTGTGCTGTAGGGGACACCCTTGTCATCAGGTGGCCTGATCCTTGCTTGCCAATGGCGAGGGGCGATCCCCACGTGTGCCCACGGTGGCCACTGGGAGAGTGTGTCCCCAGTGACTCGGAGTCTCTCTTACCACCCCCACACAACAGGAAACAGGGACACTCGTATAGGGCAGCAGCCTGCCAGGGAATGCAAAGGGAGTTCCAGGCAGGCCTGCCTGACCCTCACCTGGGCTCCTCACCGCCACTGTGGCCCTGCGCTATGTGCCCAGCAGGGCCTCCTCCCTCCCCTGCACTCGATTTGTGCCCACAGGAGCTGTCTCCTGTAGTCAGCCATCCACAGGTCCATAGCTGGCCAGTCTGGCCACATAGCAGGCCCTCATGGCCTGGGGTGGGCTCCTGCCCCAGTCTGAGGCCCCCCTCCCCCAGTCCTCTAGTTGAGACACTGGCAACACATGTCAGAGCTGCAGGCCTTCCCGAGGCTAGGGTAGCTCTGTGAGGGGTACGTTTGTAGGCGTGGGCTGTCCTCACTGGGAGAGGGAACCAGCAAGGGCACCACAGCTTCCTTGGCCTTGTCTCTTGCTTCCAGGTCCTCGGCCAGGAGGGTGCAGAATAGCTCCAAGAGGGTGCTGAGAGGGGCTCCTGGGATGGAACCCTTGCTGCCTCCTATTATGAATGCTATTGCTAGTTCCACTTGCACATCACTGTCCCATCTATGCAACCAACCAACCAACCATCCATCCATCCAACCAACCATCCATCCATCCATCCATCCATCCACCCATCCATCCATCTAACCGTCCACCCATCCATCTATCCAACTGTCTGTCCATCCATCCAACCATCCATCCATCCATCCACCCATCCATCCATCCGACCATCTGTCCATCCAACCATCCATCCATCCATCCATCCATCCAACCAACCATCCACCCATCCATCTATCCAACTGTCTGTCCATCCATCCAACCATCTATCCATCCATCCATCTGTCCATCCAACCATCTATCCATCCATCCATCTGTCTGTCCATCCAACCATCCATCCACCATCCACCCATCCATCTATCCAACTGTCCATCCATCCAGCCATCCATCTGTCCGTCCATCCATCCATCCATCCATACGACCACACAACGATCATCCTTCCTTCCTTCCTCCTATCTGTCCACTGCCCCAGAGCTCCCAACATCCTGTCTGAAGCCAGTTTGCCCTGTCCCTGCCGGTACCCGTGCCTTGGGATAAGGGTGCCGTTAGGATGGAGACTCACATCTCTGTTGCCACCTCTCCCCTGTCTTCCCCAGGCCTTTGTGTCCCTACTCTGCCCACCTCCGGAGGGGATCCCACAAGGCAGGGGCCACATTCTTGTGATCACAGCTGGGTGGGTGATAGGGGAAGCCCCAAGGGCAGAAAGACCTGGGTTCATGCCCTTACTCAGCTGCCGCCTGGCCTGTACCCAGTGTCCCCAGCCATAAACGAGGCATGGGCCAACCCAGGGCACCTGGTGTCAGCAAGATGATGGCTCAGGACAGCACGTGGTCAGGCATGTGGCAGCGCCTGGAGAGAGGCTGGTGGTTATCGGGGCTGATCAAAGTCATGCCTCTCTGTGGAACCACGTCTTTGTGAATGAGGAAGAAGGCGGAGGTGTCCCAGAAATGTCGCATTCAGAGCAAAAGCTGATTCCTGAGCCTCGGACCTCAGGGTAGGAGCAGAGTCGAGGGTGGCGTCAGTGGTCAGGCTCCTAGCTACGCCTGCCCCCTCAGGCACACACGCGTGCACGCACATACATATTTGGCACAGCCTCCCAGTCCTTCTCTGTGTCCCACTGTGTCCCCTGATCCCACCCTGATGCCTGGCCCAGTCCCGCAGCCCCCCCCTTTTTTTTTTGAAGAGATTTCTTTGCCATAGGGTGCATGCCCTAACTGGAGAGAGACAGAGACATGGCCATGCTGCAACCCCTTCTCCTCCATTCTCCTCCCAGGACCTTGGGCACTCATGCGATGTGATTTTGAAACCACTGGTTCCGAGACTTGAACCTCGGTCAGCCATGGGGGAGCTCATCGGAGTTCAGCTGCTACGATGTCTGCTGATCTCCCTCACCCCTCTCAAAGCCCCTCCCCACGGTGAAGGAGCTGCTGTGAGCAGGGAGCCCCACTCTGGAGCACCCACACAGGAAGGTCTGGCAGAGGCTCAGAGCAACCTGAAATCTTCCCACAGCTGCCGCGGCCCCCAGAGATGGCCTCCCCTGCGAGGCCGGCCCCTGCCTGCCTGCCTGCCTGCCTGCGCTATCCCGTTTTTCATGTTTACAACACACACGCTCTGGCAGCATCCCTGGGCCTAGATATAAGGAGACGGAAGGAATCCCCCAGCCGTCAGCTGAGATGGAGCCGCTCAGCTCCTTCCCCAGCAGGGCTGCAGGCTGCGTGCCGCCCAGGGCCACCTCGCCCTTTGCTCTGGCCCGTACTTGGCGCCAGGTCCCAGGTTCCAGCCAGCTGTAGCTCTGGGGTCAGTCACCTTCCTGCCATCAGTCCCTGGGGCTGAGGGCTGTTGTCTGCCTAGGAGGGACATGCGTCCTGCCCCACAGGGCTGGGCTGGCAGAAGCAGACCTCCCGTAGAACTGCGAGAGCTGCAGGACCCCAGCCCGCAGTGTGCGAGTTCTCCCTGCATGCTCTTTCTCGGGACAAAGGCCGCCCAGCGGTCACAAGGGGGGAGGGACGGCTCTTTAGGGCCACGCTTTGGAAGGGGAGTTTGCAGTGTCAGAAATGCTCACAGGGGACAGCAGTTAGTGTAATGGCTATGTTGCTGGACTCTCATGTAGTCGACCGCAATTTGAGTCTTGGACCTGGTGGCTTAAACTCACGCCGGGCGCATGCGTATGCGTGCCCAAGATCCCAAGAGGAGAATGGAGGAGAAGGGATTGGGGCATGTCCATCTCCCCGGGGGGGTGATTTCTCGCTTTCTATCTCTCTGTCTCTCTCTGTCTGGCGAGCGCATAAGCCCTATAGCAAACAAACAAACAAACAAACAAACAAAAAAAGCAAAAAAAAACCTGTCCAAAAATTAAAAAATTAAAAATTAAAAAAAAAATGCTCACAGGAAGCCATAGCAGCCCAATGGGAACTGCAGTCCCAGTCAAGTGGGGACAAGGAAGTGAGCACTGGGCAGGTGGTGGTGGAGCGGTAATGCCCAGGACTCTGCAGGAAAGGTCCCGGGTTCGTATCCCAAGACCTCCTGATCACCCCGGCCAAAACTGGGGGTGGGTCACAGCGTGAAGACCCTGTGTGCATGGGGGTGCCTGTTTCTTTCTGTGTCTCTTTCTCACGGAAGCAAATGAATAAACTCCTTATGATCCTAAAAATAAATAAGTAAACGTGTGTGGTTAGAGCCAGAAGCACTGTGGGGTGTGGCTTTGAGTTGGGGATGAGCGTGGCCTGCCTGGGGTGCACCTGCACCAGGGCGTCTGTCAGAAGGGACAGAGGCCCGTCTGATGGCCTCACACTGCGCCCTCTGGTTTCCCCTCAGGACCCGGAGCTGGTGGGATGGGTGTCGGGACATGCTGATCTCCCCTCGGGACAGGTAAGTGACCTGGCCTTGGCCTTGGCCTGCGGACGTCCCCTCCCCACACGGGACAGCAGAGGGTCCTGCGGGTGTGGTCAGCAGAGGGTAGACTGGCCCTAGGCAGTGCGTGCTCTCTATCAGGGTCACCTGGGTGGGCAGGACAGGGCCGGACACGGAGGCCTCCCGCTACCGCCACTTGAATTTTGTCCAGAGCGTGGACAGCTGCCACTCCGTTTTGACATCCGGCTCGAGAGACGAGCGTTTGGTGTGAGCAGTGGCCAGGGCTGGGCGGTGTGGGCTGAGGCCTTAGCTGGGTCTGCTCTTTACCCCCTTGACGGAATGTCAGCCGTGGCCGTGTCTGATGTGGGCTCAGCCCGCCCAGCCTGGCACGCAGCTCGGGGGCGACTAGAGCCAGCCTGAGATGGCTGATGGCCCCGAGGCCGGCACGCAGACGTCTAGAGAGGCCAGATAGTGATGGTCTCAGTTTTCTAGGCCCCAGGGTATCACAGCCTTATTGCTCTGCCGTTGTGTGGGGACAACACCACGGACAGCCCGTGACTGAATTCCCCATGCTCTGATGACGGCCAGGGCCGAGCGTGCCGGGTCAGGGCCTTGGGTGTGAGCCGTGTTTGGGGCTTATCTGCGAACGATGGCTTCCAGCTCCAGGGGACTCAGGGTGTGCTGGGAAGCATGGTGGGCAGGGAGGCCCACAGGACCCTTCTCATGGCGGGAGGGCAGCCCTCTAGTCCCTGGTCTGTTAGGGCTTGGCTGGGATGGTTGCTGTCTGGCAGAGCTGGGTGGCCTAAAAGAATGTCCCCTGCTCACTCAGAATGTCCCCTGCTCACTCTCGGTCCTGCAGTGCGGAGACCGCGTCCTCAGCCCAGCCCGGTGCCCAACCCCCACCAGGCACCGTCTCTGTGGATTCTTAGGGACTCTTAGCGGGACCAGCAGGTGGCATGGTGGCTAAAGCGCTGGACACTCCCACATGGCTGACCACGGTTTGAGTCCCGGACCTGGTGGCTTGCTTTCTCACTTCCTCTCTTTCTCTCGCTCTCTTTCTCTCGGTGTCTCTCTCTGTCAAATTAAAAATAAATGAATGAATAAATAAAATTTTAAAAAAAGAGACACTTAGCACCCAACCCTGAGGTCTGGCCTGGCCAGTTACAGCACTGGCTGGGCGGTGGGAGAAGGGCATGGCCCAGGACCCGGGAACCCCCAGACCTCTAGACCCCGAGTGTCCTGTGCTGAAGGCCCTAGGACAGACTGCTCCTTCTTGCCTGTTCGTGGGAAGCTGCTGGCCAGGCTGGTGGGAGCCGGGGTCTGTCACCTGCCATGCAGGAGGACTGATGGATGACTGATGTATGTTCGTACCCTGGTCATTGGCCCACAGTGGGGCTTGTGGATTGGGACGAAGAGACTCAGGTTGCGTCCTGGCTCACTAGACCACAACGTCCAAGGCATCAGGACGTGGTGTCACTTGTGGCTTAGGTGACATGGCACTGGGGGCAAGGGTGACCTGGACCCACCCCCTTAACTTTTATTTTTTCAATATTTATTTATTTATTTAATTCCATTTGTTTTTTGCTTTTATTTTTGAGAGGTTCTTGCTATAGGGCATGTGTGCTCGCCAGAAAGACAGACAGAAAGCGAGAAATCACCCCCCATGGGAGATGGCCACGCTGCAATCCCTTCTCCATTCTCCTCTCGGGATCTTGGGCACGCACACAAACGCACCCGGCGTGAGTTTAAGCCACTGGGTCCAGGACTTGAACTGCGGTCGACTACATGGGAGTCCAGTGACATAGCCATTATGCTAACTGCTGGTCCCTGTTATTATTATTTAATTTGACCAGAGACAGACAGAGAGAGAGAGAAAGGGAAAGTGAGAAAGTAAGCTGCCAGGTCCAGGACTAGAACCGCAGTCGGCCATGTGGAAATCCAGCACCTTTTACCACCATACCACCTGCCAGCCTCCCCTACGCCAACTTCTCATAGGTCGCTAAACCTTACGGAGGCCGGGTTACCCAAACATTTAATGACAGCTCTGGTATTCCTGGTCTTATCTGTCTCTGGCCTTTTCTGCCCACCATCTGTGTCCTGCCCATCTGGAGTGTGGTGATTGATTATTCATGTCTGCCATATGATTGATTGTTCATGTCTGCCCTGTGCACCAGAGTGATGGGTGGTGCCATCGTGGCATCTCTGCTCTGAGCTGGACCTGTTTCACAGACTGGGAAGGGGAACCTGGGCCCTGGCTTATGGCTGTCTGCTCTGCTGGTGCATGGGCTTGGCCCTGTCCACATGGCAGGGGGGGATAAAGAGGGGGCTTTGGGCTGACGTTACACACCCACGTGTCACCCACATTGCACACTGCAGCCACATCAGGCCCAGTCTTGCCCTTGGTGAGCCCCCAGCCTGGCTGAGGACACCGGTGGCCAACAGTGGAATTGCAGGGTGGTGGTAAAGAGCAGGCAGGAGCAAAAGCAGTGTGAGGAGTGACCGTGCTGATACCAGGGCTGGTGGGGACACCCTTCCCCACAGCAGGCCCACGGTGAGTACCCCAGGGGCCCAGCCCTGCCCTCAGCCGCGAGCACCTGCAGAGGAGTGAGGCTGCGCCTCTGTGGCAGGCTGGCCCCATGCCGGCTTTTCTCCGGGGTTGTGAAGCGCTTCCCAGCCGTTGGTGTAAGTCCTCACATATTAAAGACATTAATTCTTCCCTCATCTCTCTACTCGCTGCACTATTTTTTCCCCTCAGCTTTTACATTTTTGTTTACGGTGGTTCTTGATGTTTTACTTGGTGGCAAAATGTCGAACTTTTTTCCCTTTTTCAGTTACCCGTCGTGTACATAGACCTCCCTAGCAGGTGGCCAGGTAAATACACATCTATCTTCTCTAGTAGGTCTTTTCTACCTTTGTTTTTCACACTCAGGGGGAGTGTAAATTTAATACATCTAGAACTTATTTGGCATAAACATGAGGCAAAGATTTAACTGTTTTTTTTTTTTTTTTTTTTCTATAGGGCACGTGCACTCACCAGACAGACAGAGAGACAGAAAATGAGAAATCACCCCCCAGGGGAGCTGGCCACTCCACAATCCCCTCTCCTCCATTCTCCTCTCGGGATCTTGGGCACGCACACACACGCGCCCGGTGTGAGTTTAAGCCACTGGGTCCAGGATTCGAACCATGGTCGACTACATGGGAGTCCAGTGACATAGCCATTACGCTAACTGCTGGTCCTGATTTAACTGTTTTTCCAGTTGCATTTGAACTGCTGCTTTTTTTTTTTTTTTTTTTTTGTAATTTTTATTTCTTTCATGAGAGAGAGAGAGAGAGATGGACATCCCCCACACACCTTCCCAGGTCTTCTTGCCACAGTCTACCCCCAGCTTCAGCTAGCCCAGGTCAGAGACACGTGTCCAGCACATACAGACACCTGGGGGCATGAGCCCGGATCCTCCCGTATGACTTCAGCATCACACAGCATTGTGTTGCTGCTGTACCACCACAGCTGGCCATGAGCTATGTGTTCTTTTATTTATTTATTTAACTACTTTTTTTTAAAAAAATTACTTATTTGGGACCAGTAGTTAGCGTAATGGCTATGTTGCTGGACTCCCACATAGTTGACTGCGGTTTGAGTCTTCGACCTGGTAGCTTAAACTCACGCCAGGCGTGTGTGCATGTGTGCCCAAGATCCCGAGAGGAGAATGGAGAAGAAGGGATTGCGGCATGGCCATCCTCCCGGGGGGTGATTTCTCGCTTTCTGTCTCTCTGTCTCTCTCTTTCCAGTGAGCGCATGCACCCTATAGCAAAAACCTCTCAAAAAATATTTATTTTATTTTATTTATTCATTTATTTATTTTAATTTGACCAGAGAGAAACACAGAGAGAGAGAGAGAAAGTGAGAAATTAAGTCACGAGGTCTGGGACTCAAACTGTGGTTGGCCATGTGGGAGTGTCCAGTGCCTTAACCACCATGCCACCTGCTGGTCCCATTCTTGTATTTTTTTCAACATACTTATTTCTTTTTTTTTTTTTTTCTTTTCTTTTTTTTTTTTTTTTTTTTTTTTTTTGAGAGGTTTTTGATATAGGGTGCGTGCGCTCGCCAGACAGACAGAGAGAGACAGAGAGACAGAAAGCGAGAAATCACCCCCCCCCCCCCGGGGGGATGGCCACGCCGCAATCCCTTCTCCTCCATTCTCCTCTCGGGATCTTGGGCACGCACGCACATGCAACCGGCGTGAGTTTAAGCCACTGGGTCCAGGACTCAAACTGCAGTCGACTACATGGGAGTCCAGCGACATAGCCATTACGCTAACTGCTGGTCCCAGGAGGCTGGTTCTTCCTGCGTGTGGGTGGTGCACCCGGGGCCCGTGTACAGCAGACAGGGTCCAGTCCCTGCTGTGGGGGCCTCAGAAGCCTGAGAAGCAACCTGGACCTCTCTGTGGGCATCTGACCTCTGACTGCAGTGTGCAGTGAGGGCTGGGAACGTCACAGGGGTCACATAGGCCCATGGTCCCTGAGCCACCTCGCGGTGAGAGATGCGAGTCCCATAGTGTCAACTCGAGTGACCGTTCATGGGGGGACAGTCTGCAACGCCCAGGCCGTGTCCTGCCCGCAGGCTTTCCTCTCCAAAGCGTCTCTCTCCCTCAGCTCAGCTCTCATGGCCCCTCCTGGGGCCACCGTGGTCACCCCGCCGTCACAGTCATCGGCTCCCTGCTTGGACCTGGCCCTCAGCTGGGGGCGTGGGGTGTGGTCAGCTCAGCCGCGAGTGCTGTGACGTCTCACTGAGGCTCAGATTCGGGGAGCTCTCTTGCCCGGGGGGACTGCTTTGTGTCTGGGGGGGAAGAAGAGGCTCGAGCAGCCCCTTAACCTCCGTGCAGCTTGTGGGTTAGGTTGATACTTCGTAGCTGACGAGTTTGGTATTTCAGATGTGCCTTCAGATAAACTTCTTCTTTTCAATGTGGTTCCACTCTTCCTGAAATTCTAATTAGGCCATTCATCTGCCTGAATGTACTTGCTGCTGTCTGCATTTTACGAGAGAATGAGGCTCGGAGATGGCTCCAACCCTGCCTGCCCCGGGGCCTTCGGCTGTGCCCTGGCCCATCTCGGGTCCAGATCTGGGCCACAGCGCCTGGCGGGGCACCGAGTGTGCAGATGAGGAAACAGGCCTGGGCCACTGAGGAGTCTGGGAGAGTGGAGACAGGGGTCTCAGCCCCTTCACAGAGTGGCATCTCCCCTGGGCCTGGAGCGAAGGCCATAGCCTTGAGCTGCCCCCAGCGTGACTTCTGCCTGGGGCTGGGCTACACTGCCTGGGGTGTGCCCGAGAGGCCGAGAGCGAGGGGAGGCCACTGGGCGGAGTGACTGGGGTGCCAATAGTCCCTGCTGGGGTTCCAGTGTCCACCAGAAATATGCCTGTTGAGATTTGGTCGGGATGGGGTTCAGAAGGAGAAAACATGATCTGACTGTGGTGTTGAAAACTGAAGCCCTTCACGATGGGACCAGCAGTTGGCGTAATGGCTATGTCGCTGGACTTCCATGTAGTTGACCACGGTTCTAGTCCCGGACCCGGTGGCTTAAACTCACGCCGGGTGCGTGTGCGTGCGTGCCCAAGATCCCGAGAGGAGAATGGAGGAGAAGGGATTGCGGCATGGCCATCCCCCCTGGGGGGTGATTTCTCGCTTTCTATCTCTCTGGCTCTCTCTGTCTTTCTGGCGAACGCACGCGCCCTATAGCAAAAACCTCCCCGAAAAAGGGAAAAAAAAAAAAAGTGAAGCCCTTCACCAGGGTGGGCCCCTGTGACAGACTCGTGGGCTGCTGGTGGGTTCTAAGGAGAGGGAAGGAGACTCGTGGGACAGGCACTTCTGCTCCTTCCCTCCACCCTGTCATGCTGCGGCCAGAAGACCCTCCCCAGATGCGGCCCCTGACCCCCGGGGCTTCCAAACTGTAAGCTCAGTAACCCCCTATTTTGATACACTGCCCAGACTAGGTGCTTTCTTTTATTACCAGAAGAGATGAGAATATACCCTCTCCGTTTTTATTTAAAGAATTATTTCATTTTATTCAGCATCATCATCATTATTATTTTTTAATTTGAACAGAGAGAGAGAGGGAAGGTGAGAAAGGAAGCCACTAGTTCAGGACTCGAACCATGGTCGACCACGTGGGAGTCTATCACCTAAACCACCATGCCACCTGCTGGCCCCAAAAGGATATCACCTCTTTGCTTTTATTTATTTTTTTATGCTTATTTTATTCATGATAGCACATGCGTGTGCACGAGAGAAAAAGAGAGGGACAGGTACACCTTGGGTCTCATCATGCCCCAGTCCCCTCCCGCCAGCCCTCTAGCTCATCAGGATCTGGGGTCTGAGCACGCATTCCCTGTTTCAGGCTGACCCGGGATCTGAACCCTCAGTCAGCCATGTGGCTTCCAGCACCGCAGGTCAGTGCCGAGGCTGGGCCGTTACTGGGTAACACCAGTATGTGCTTGTCTAGAGAAACACACAGGACAGAAATGGAGAAAGCACAGTCACACCTGTCACCTCCACAGCCCAGTGCGTGCGCTTTCCAAAGAGACAGAGAGAGAGAGAAAGTGAGAAATCACCCCCCGGGGATGGCCACGCCGCAATCCCTTCTCCTCTGGACTCTGGGCACGCACACACATGCCCAGTGTGATTTTCAAGCAGCTAGGTCTGGGGCTCAGCCTGTAGTCAGCCACGTGGAGTCCAGTCCCTTAACCACCACGCCACCTGCTGGCCCCCCGGATGTGTTTTTTTTGAGGGTTTTTCTATAGGACGCATGCACTTGCCAGAAAGATAGAGGGGGAGATGGCCACACCGCAATCCCTTCTCCTCTATTCTCCTCTCGGGATCTTGGGCACGCACGCACACACGCCCAGCGTGAGTTTAAGCCACCAGGTCCGGGACTCGAACCGCGGTCGACTACATGGGAGTCCAGCGACATAGCCATTACGCTAACTGCTGGTTCCCCCCACCATGTGGTTTTGAAGCATGGTGTCGTTGAGCCTGTTCCCCCTCAAGCCCCACACCCGCGTTTCCTGTCGTTGGTGTCCAGATGCATAACTGACTCCTGTGGCTGAACCACCTCTGCACCCCACCTGCAGCAACAGCCCCGGTCTGCTCCCCTCGGACCTCACCCTGCCTGGGCAGGCCCAGCTGTCTCAGCCCGCCCGGATGCTCAGCTCCTAGTGGGCTCACTGTCTGGACCATGCCCAGAGCTGCTTTCCCGTGTTTGAACAACTTGGCCTGACCTCACGCTCCCAGCAGGGCAGGGGAGGCGAGTGTGCGTGTGTGTGCATGTGTGTGTGGAGGTGTGTGTGGTGAGGCAGGGCCTTGGTGGGGTGAGAGATGCCAGCGAGGCCTGGGAGAGGAGCACCATGCAGGGTCCCGTGACAGCCCCACTCCTGAGAGGTCACCTTCTGCAGATAGAGGGATGTACGCAGAGGACGGACCCCACCTCCCCCGGGGAAGCCAGATGGTCCTGCGAGCCACGCCGCCCGAGAGGTCCCCACTGTGCCCATCTACACGAAGCCCACGTCCCCAGCAGGCCTCTGTGAGTGACGGTACTCTTGGTGTCATGCTCAGGAACCCTGGCGATCCTGGGCCCGCGCTGGTTCTCACCAAGTCTGTGGAGAACACTGCACACAGTATGGGCAGGAATCCTGGCAACTCTGGTCCTGGGGCTATTTCTTTTTTTTTTTTTTTTTTTTTGTCGGGGGAGAGGTTTTTGCTATAGGGCGCGTGTACTCGCCAGAAAGAGAGAGACAGAGAGACAGAAAGCGAGAAATCACCCCCCAGGGGGGATGGCCACGTGACAATCCCTTCTCCTCCATTCTTCTCTCAGGATCTTGGGCACGCACGCTCATGCGCCTGGAGTGAGTTTAAGCCACTGGGTCTGGGACTCGAACTGCAGTCGACTACGTGGGAGTCCAGCGACATAGCCATTACACTAACTGCTGGTCCCGTGGGGCTGTTCATTCCTGAGCCCACTGTGGGCACTGTGCCTGGTAGGTGCTGTGACTTGGGTAATGGTTTATTCCCCAGAAGTCCATTGTTTAGAATTTGGCCTTAGTAGGCAGTGATTGGTGTCCCCAAAGTTGGTGTGTGGGGCCTCGATTGTGCTGTAAAGGTGTTCAATGAAAATTCAGTGTTTTTACCATGTCCCAGGGTGGGGCCTTCTGCCCTGATGAAGTGGGTTGGGTGGGGCCCCCGTGATTGGGCTGATGTGTGTGTGAGGAGGGCAGCAAGGCAGGCAGAGGCCGCGTGGATGCAGACGGAGGAGAGGTGCGGGGACGGCTGTTCTCTTTGCTTCTGCCCTTCACTGGGCCGTGTTCTCACCAGAAGTTGGATCCTGGACCTCCAAACCAAAGTTGAATAAACTGTATTTCTTTCTTTTTTTTTTTTTTTTTTTTTTTTTTAAGAATTATTTTATTTCGGGGCCAGCAGTTAGTGTAATGGCTATGTCGCTGGACTCCCACGTAGTCGACCGCCGTTTGAGTCCCAGACCCGTTGGCTTAAACTCACGCTGGGCGCGTGTGCGTGCGTGCCCAAGATCCCGAGAGGAGAATGGAGGAGAAGGGATTGTGGCGTGGCCATCCCCTCTGGGCGGTGATTTCTCGCTTTCTGTCTCTCTGTCTCTCTCTGTCTGTCTGGCGAGCGCACGCGCCCTATAGCAAAAACCTCTCCAAAAAAAAAAAAAAAAAAGAATTATTTTATTTCACTTTACTCATTTATTTATTTATTTAAATTTGACCAGAGAGAGAGAGAGAGAGACAGAGAGAGAGAGAAGAGAGAGAAAGCGAGAAAGCAAGCTGCCCAGTCCGGGACTCCGTCCTCAGCCAGCCATGTGGAAGTCCAGTGTCCTTAACCACCACACCACCTGCTGGCAACCAAACCTGCGTTTCTTTATAAACCCACCCGGTCTCAGATATTTCTGTAAGCCACACATTAACAACTGAGGCAGTAGATCATGAGTCCACATGATCCTGACCCGGCAGCTGGTCTCCACCAAGCCTACTATAGGCACTACACACAGTAGGTCTTCAGAAATGCACGCATCCTGGGGCTGGTTCCCACCAAGCCTGCTGTAGGCACTGTGCACAGTAGGCCTTCTGAAACACGGCAGTCCTGAATCTGGGGTTGTTTCTCACCTAGCCTCCTCTAGTTGGTGCACACAGTAGATTTTCAGAAACCCGGGCAATCCTGGGCCTGGTTCCCACTGAGCCTGCTGTGGGCACTGTGCACAGTAGGTCTTCAGAAACCCAGCCAGTCCTGGTCCTGGATCTGGTCCCCACTGAGCCTGCTGTGGGCATTGTGTACAGTAGGTCTTCAGAAACCCAGCCAAGCCTGGGCCTGGGCCTGGTCCCCACTGAGCCTGCTGTGGGCACTGTGCACAGTAGGTCTTCAGAAACCCAGCCAGTCCTGGCCCTGGATCTGGTCCCCACTGAGCCTGCTGTGGGCATTGTGTACAGTAGGTCTTCAGAAACCCAGCCAAGCCTGGGCCTGGGCCTGGTCCCCACTGAGCCTGCTGTGGGCACTGTGCACAGTAGGTCTTCAGAAACCCAGCCAGTCCTGGTCCTGGATCTGGTCCCCTGAGCTTGCTGTGGGCATTGTGTACAGTAGGTCTTCAGAAACCCAGCCAAGCCTGCTGCAGGTGCTGTGCATAGTAGGTGCTGTGGCGACCCCAGCCTCTGCCCCAGCCAGGTCTTGTGGGGGTGGGAGACCTGGTGTGAGGGTGGGTTCAGAGCTGTCTCCTTGTGCAAAGCTGGAGGTGCCTCGGCCCCCCCCCCCCCCCCATTTAGGGCTCTGCCGAGGGGCTGGCTATGCCCTGGAGCATGCTGTGGGCTGCCCAGTCCATGCTGGGTGAGTGAGAGTGAGGTGCTGGGGACCCCACGCAGAGACCTGACAGGTGACGATGGGGAGGAGAGGGTGCTGAGGAGGGTCAGGACTGCGGGGCGAGAGGGCTGCAGAAGTCGGAAAGCAGAGGGGAGGTCGGCAGAGGGTGCAGTGGTGCAGCGGGGAGGTCAGCAGAGCCCCAGCCCAGGCACTGGGAGGAGGAGGGTGCTGGGCCAGCGGTTCTAAGCTCCTGGCTGGATGTAGAGCCTTTTGAGAACTGGGGTTGCAGGCAAGGGGCCTCTTCTGAACACACTGGGACCCGGCAGGCTGTGGATCCGGGATTCTTGGGCCTCCCGGACCACAAGCCTCAGCTGTCCCCTCCTGCCGGGGAGGACGGGGGCTCACGGCCACCCAGGAGGGCCGGCAACCTGTCCAGGAACTGCAGACGGGGCCTCCTCTTGGCTGGACGACCCTCCGTTCCCTGCCCCCGACCCACTGGGATCAGGGGCTTGGGTGTGGCCAAGACCGTCTGAGGCTTCTCGGGCCTCAGAGCACGTGGGGGGGCAGTGTCTTGTACTGGGGAAACTGAGGCGCTGCAGGCCTCACTGTCCGACCGGCCCAGGCGAGCATGTCTTCCCTCTCCAGTCTCCTCAGTGACTCTGGCACCTGCTCGTCTGCAGGGAGCATTGTTTGTGACGAGACCAATTCAGCGAGTACTTGTGTTTGAAGAAACGATTCCAGACATTTATTGACCAAACCTGTTGCTTCAGTCTGGTCTCTGTTGCTTAATAACTGAAGGCAGAGTCTGGGCGATTTATACAAATACAAGTTTATTGGGCCGGCCAGTGGGTAGTGGTTAAGGTTGCTGGATTCCGTATGGCCTGTGCGGTTCGAGTCCTCGACCTAGTGGCTTGACTATCACGTCAGACGCACATGCCCCAAATTCTTTTTTTTTCTTTTTTTTTTAAAGAGGTTTTTGCTATAGGGCGTGTGCGCTCACCAGACAGACAGAGACAGAGAGACAGAAAGCGAGAAATCACTCCCCCAGGGGGGATGGCCACGCCGCAATCCCTTCTCCTCCATTCTCCTCTCGGGATCTTGGGCACGCATGCACACACGCCCGGCGTGAGTTTAAGCCACCGGGTCTGGGACTTGAACTGCAGTCAATTACACGGGGGGCCAGCGATGTAGCCATTGCACTCTCTAATGGTCCCGCCCAAAATTCTGAGAGGATGGGACCAGCAGGTGGCGTAGTGGTTAAGGCGCTGGACAGTCCCACATGGCCGACCAGGGTTCAAGTCCTGGACCTGGTGGCTTGCTTTTTCACTTTTCTCTCTCTCTCTCTCTCTCTCTCTCTCTCTCTCTCTCTCTCTCTCTCTCTCTCTCTGTGTGTGTGTGTGTGTGTCTCTCTTTGGTTAAATTAAAATGAAGGAATGAATGAATAAATAAATAAATCTTTTAAAAATAAATTCTGAGAGGAGGAGGGAGAGAGGGTTGGTCACTGCTCCTGGGGACTGCTTTCCCACTTCCTTTCCTCTCTCTCTGGTGCATATCCCCTATAGTAAAAATGAAAAAAAGAGCAGAAGTTGATTTAGCTCACGGTCTCGGGGAGCCTAAGTCAAGGAGCTGCACTGGGAGGGCCTCCTGGCTGCTGGGGGCTCTCCACACAGTCCCGAGGTGGCACAGGACAGACAAGGCGTGCCTCTGGGTCCCTGTGTCTGTCTCCTGTAAAGCCACCAAGTCGTGGGGCCCCACCCTAATCACCTTCTAGAGGCTAGGCCATTGTTTTTATTTTTTTAGAGAGAGAGTTTTCCTATATAGGGCGTGTGTGCTTGCCGGAGAGACAGAGAGACAGAGAGAAAGCGAGAAATTACCCTCGGGGGGGGGAATGGTCACACATTTTCCTCCTGGGATTTTGGCCACACAAGCACACACACCCAGCGTGAGTTTCAAGCCTCCAGGTCTGGGACTCGAACTATGGCTGGCCAGGTGAGAGTCCAGTACCTTAACCACCACGCCACCTGCTGACTCCAAAGGTTTTGCCTCTTAATCCCATAGTGAGATTAAGTTTCCTCCGGGGGGGCTGGGCATTTGGCGTGGTGAGGCAGACCCACACGGGGAGGCCTCCCTGCGTACACCACAGTGGCACACGTGTGTGTCCATGGTCTGCAGCTGGGTGTGGATTGTGGCACTAAGACCCTGTTGGGGTCTTGGTCTCTCTCTCTCTCTCTCTCTCTCGCTTGTCTTTCACTCTTGGTAGAAATAAATGGCACAACTTTTTAAAAATAGTTCCCTTGGGCCAGCTGGTGGCGTGACGGTTAAAGCGGTTGGATCCTACATGGCCGACTTCACAGTTTGAGTTCCAGACCTGGTGGCTTGAAAAAACCATGCCGGGGCCAGCAGGTAGCATGGTGTTAAGGTGTTGGACTCCTACTTGGCCAACTGCATTTGAGTCCCAGACCCAGTGGCTTAAAAATCACACCAGGGGCGTGGGCGTGTGCCCAAACATCACACCAGGGGCGTGGGCGTGTGCCCAAAAATCACACCAGGGGCGTGGGCGTGTGTGCCCAAAAATCACACCAGGGGCGTGGGCGTGTGCCCAAAAATCACACCAGGGGCGTGGGCGTGTGCCCAAACATCACACCAGGGGCGTGGGCGTGTGCCCAAAAATCACACCAGGGGCGTGGGCGTGTGTGCCCAAAAATCACACCAGGGGCGTGGGCGTGTGCCCAAAAATCACACCAGGGGCGTGCGCGTGTGCCCAAACATCACACCAGGGGCGTGGGCGTGTGCCCAAAAATCACACCAGGGGCGTGGGCGTGTGTGCCCAAAAATCACACCAGGGGCGTGGGCGTGTGCCCAAACATCACACCAGGGGCGTGGGCGTGTGCCCAAACATCACACCAGGGGCGTGGGCGTGTGCCCAAAAATCACACCAGGGGCGTGGGCGTGTGCCCAAAAATCACACCAGGGGCGTGGGCGTGCCCAAACATCCCAGAAGGAGAATGGAGAAGGGACTGTAGCGTGGCTGTCTGCCCTGGGGAGTGATTTCTCACTTTTCCTCTCACTGTCTCTCTCCTGTCTGGTGAGCTCACACGCCCTGTGCCAAAAACCTTAAAAACAAAAAACACCGTGAGTGTGTGTGTGTGTGTGTGTGTGTGTCCAAAATCCCAAGAGAAGAATAGAGAAGGGATCAAGGGATTGTGGCATGGCCATCCCTGCTGGGCAGTGATTTCTTTCTCTCTCGCTGTCTCGCTCTCTCTGCATCCCTGCTGCGTGGTGGTTTCTCTCTCTCTCTCTCTCTGGGAAGCACACAGCCCTATAGCAAAAACTGTAAAGAATAGAAAAGAAAAGAAAAGAAATGCAAAGCAAAGCAAAGAAAAAGAAAGAGAGAAAGAAAAAAAAGTTTTTTTCTTAATACCACCATGATAGGAACCGACATGAATTTGGGGGATACTGTCAGACCACAGCACTTGTGAGACCACATCGGTTCATTTTAAAGCACACCTTTGCATTCCGAGCCAGGGCCTTCCAGAGCAGGTGTTACTGCGAGTGGGCCTAGGCGAGGCCCAGGGCTCGGCGTCAGGAAGGAGGCCATCTGTGTCTTGGTGACCAGGGCCCCTTGTGTCCTGGTAGAGGCCTGGGAGGTGAGCCCCGAGGTCCAGCCCAGGTCGGCACGGTCCCTCTGCACCTGGTAAGGCGTCTCCAACCCTGACCCCACCTGTGCTCTGCTCTCTCAGAGCCTGCCCCTCCCCCACTGATGGTGACAGTCCCTTACCTCCCCCCCCAAGGCACAGCTGCCTTGGCGGGGCAGAAGTGAACCTCGGTCTGAGGACAGCAGTCTTGGGCAGGGAAAGGGAACTAGGGGGGCATGGAGGAGTGTCCCCCTGTTTCCTCCGCTGCAGCTGTTGGGGCCTGCTCCTGCCAGGCCCCTGTGCCAGGCCTGGTTCTCGAGTCCATGTCTTCAGCAACCCCACCATGATTCTCACCGTTCCCTCCAGGATAAGGTCACCCGGGCCCCTGGGACTGCCACTCTCAGTCTTTACCCATCCTGGGCTTGGCAGACTGCCTGGGCAGTGCACCCAGATTCTTCTCAGTGCAGAGGTGCTGGCCAGGACACTCCTCCCGAGCGCTCTGTTCTGGAGCCCTGAGGCAAGCCCTTCTGCCGTCTCCCCACTGCTCTGCAGACGTCAGCCTCAGTGAACTGGGCACAGAGGTGTGTGTGCCTGCAATCAGCTACCTGGGAGGCTGAGGCAGGAATGTCGTTAATTCAAGGCCAGCCTGGGCAATACAGCAAGATTGTCTCTTGCAAAAACAAAACAAATAAACCAAAACCAAATACACAAAATGGCACCATAGGGCATGCGCCCTACAGCCCGGGAGCTGCAGCGCCTCCCCTCCCCTCCCCTCGCCTCGCCTTGCCGTCTGGGCCCGGTCCTCTGCGCCTTCTCGCTTCTATGCAGCAGAAACCGGCCTCGCTGCTCCATGCCAGGTGCTGTCCTGTCTGCCACCCAGCTCTGGCCTGGAGCCCAGCAGAGGCCACGGTGGCCTCTGTCTCCCCATCCCTGACCTTCGGCTCCAGATGTGGGGGCCAGGAATTGAGATTTTGGTCAATGTCCTTTCCCAGACAGAGGCCTCGTGACAAAGAACCTCATGGCATGAGCCTGTGTCTTCTTTCAGTCCTGTCCTGTAAACCACATCGATTAATATTAGGAATTTCTCTGTTTCGGGGCCATCAGGTGGCGTGGTGGTTAAGGGCGCTGGACTCCCACATGGCCGACTGTAGTTCGAGTCCTAGACCTGGAGGCTTGCTTTCTCACTTTCTCTTTCTCTCTCTCCCTCACCCCCACCCTTGCTCTGTCCTTCTCTGGTCAAATTATAAATAAATAAAGTTAAATGAAATAATTCTTTAAAAAAACGAAATTTCTCTGTTGTCTGGCATATGAAGGTGGTCAGTGAGAGGTGCAGTAATTTGCTTTATTTCCGTGTGTGTGTAAGATTTTGCTATAGGGCACGCACACTCACTAGAGAGAGACAGCGAAAGAGAGACTGAGAGAGAGAGAGGAAGCACCCCCTGGGGGGATGGCCACACCACAGGCTCTTCTCCTCCATTCTCCTCTTGAGATTCTTGGCATGCAAGCTCACACGCCTAGCCTGTTTTTCAAGCTGCCAGGTCCAGGACTTGAACTATGCTGTTGGCTGTGTGGGATCCAGCTGCCTTAGCCAGCATGCCACTTGGCTGGTCCTGCGGTCCCTTCACCCCATCTCTCCCTCCTTTGGCGACTTGGGCACATATGCACACACATTCTGTGTGTTTCTCAAATCATCAGGTCTGGGACTTAGCTAACACAGTCATCCCTGTGACATCCAGCCGCAGAAACCACCATGCCACGACTGCCACAGGCTGGCTTTTTTTAAATTTTTATTTTTTATTTTAAAAAATTGCTATAGGGCAGATGAGCCGACCAGAGAGAGAGAACATCTTTGATTCCTTGATAGGGCATGTTCGTGCTGCAGTCCTCAATCCTGCGTCTGTCCTTCCCATCAGGATGTGGGGCATGCATGCGTGTGCACACATACCTGGAGGGGTTTCAAGTCTCTGGGTGGGGATTTGAGCCACAGTCCGCCACGTGGAACCCAACTTTCTATGCACAGCACGTCACTGCTTACCAGCCCCTGGTGTTCATTCTTTATTTGATAATGTGTATAGGGCTATGAATTTACTTCAGAGTGCAGTTTTGGCTATCACCTGTACATCTTAATTTTTTTCTTTTAAAGAATTTATTTATTTCATTCCAGTTGTTGTTATTATTATTATTTTTTAATTTGACCAGAGAGAGAAAGGGAAAGCGAGAAAGCAAGCCACTAGGTCTGGGACTTGAACTGCAATCAGCCACATGGGAATCTAGTGCCTTTTAACCACCACACCATCTGCCAGCCCCTAATTTTTTTTTTCTTTAGAGAGATTTTTGCTATGGGGCGCATGTGCTCACCAGAGCGACAGAGAGACAGAAAGTGAGAAATCAACCCCTGGGGGGGTGACCACACTGCAGTCATTCTTCATTCTCCTCTTGGTATCTTGGGCATGCGTGCACATTTGCCTTGCATGAGTTTTAAACTGTTGGGTCCAGGACTCAAACTATGGTCGACTGTGTGGGAGTCCAGTGGTATAACCATTATGCCATCTGCTGATCTCTTAATATTTTTTCTTTTTTAATTTGCTATAGGGCTTGGGCACTTACAGGAAAGACAAGAAATGGGGGGGGGGGTGGCACGGAACAGTGAGAAATTACCCTCCCCCCAGGGGGATTGGCCACACTGCAGTCCCTTTTTCACTCTCCTTTCGGAATTTTAGTCACGTGCACATGTACCGTCTGTGTTTTTCACGTCGCTGGTCCAGGACTAGAACTGCACAGTCAGCCATGTGGGATCCAGCGCCTTAACCACCACGCCACCTGCTGGCCTTAACTAGTACATTTTTATGTGTGAGACCGTAGTGTATTTCTTCACTGTTTCGAAATAGCCAATTCCGTATTTTTATATTTTTGCTTTTTACTTTAGACTCCTTATTTTTATAGGGCGCGTTTTTGACGCAGAGATCTTGGGCAACGCACACGCGCCCGGCGTGAGTTTTGCTATAGAGTGTAGTGCACTCACCAGAGAGACAGAGTGTGTGCACTCACCAGAGAGACAGCAGACAGCAAATCACCTCCTAAGGGGGATGGCCATGCTGTAGTCCCTTCTCCTCTATTCTCTTCTCAGGGTCTTAGGCACACACGCACATGCACCTGGTGTAAGTTTTAAACCACCAGACCTGGTACTTGAACCACAGTAGACTACGTGAGAGTCCAGCAACGTAACCACTATGCTATCTGCTGGCCCACATTTATCCTTTTGTGGCCAGCTTCTTTTCCTTGGTGGAATGGCTCAAGCTTCACCCACGTGGCTGTATGTGTCAGTTTCCTTCATTAAGGTCGAGTAATATTTCCCTGCGAGTCTCAGCACATTTTGCTTCTCCAGTGATCGTGTTGATCCCCCGTTTGGCTGTTCGGAATAACGCTGCTGTGAACGTGGTTGTACCAACCTTGCTGAGACCCTGCTTCCTATTTTTTTGTAAATATGAAATTTTAGGTTGCTGGACCATATGGGACTGTAGTTCCCTGGGTGCCTAAAACTGTGGATAGTACCAAACCTTATATATACAATGTCTTTTCTTTTCTTTTTTTTTGGAGAGGATTATGCTATAGGGCGCATGTGCTTACCAGAAAGACAGAGACAGAAAGCGAGAAATCACCTCCCAGGGGGGATGGCCATGCCACAATCCCTTCTCCTTCATTCTCCTCTCAGGATCTTGGGCACACACGCACACATGCCTGGTATGAGTTTAAGCCACGGGGTCCGGGACTTGAACCGTGGTCGACTACATGGGAGTCCAGTGACATAGCCATTATGCTAACTGCTGGCCCCTACCATGTCTCTTCCTATGCATGTATATGATAGATGATATGACTTAATATATAAACTAGGCACAGTAAAAATAATAATTGGTTGAAGAGCAATTACCAAAAATACCGTAATACGAGTTACGTGAGTGTGATCTCTCGCAAAATTTCTTTTTCTAAAGAATGGTTTTATTTAACTTTAATTATTTATTTATTTTCATTTGACCAGAGAGGTAACAGAGTGAGAGAGAGAGGGAAAGTGAAGAAAGCAAGCTGCCAGGTCCAGGACTCGAACCACAGCCAGCCAACTGGGAGTCCAATGCCCTTAACCGCTGCACCACCTGCCAGCCCCTCTCACAAAATATCTTATTGTACTGCACTTAGCCTCCTGCCGATGATGTGAGATGATAAAGGTGAACTGGACCAGTCCGTGGCCTGGTGGTTGAGGCGGCTGAATTCCAATGGCTGACTACGCTGTTCGAGTCCCAGACCCAGTGTCTTGAGGAACTTGAGGGGCTCATGGGCTTTTGTGCCCTAAGCCCTAAAAGGAAGGTGAGATGTAGGAGGAGGGACTGTTATATGACCGTTACACGAGGGGTGCTATCTTACACTCTCGCCCCCCCCCCCCCGCCCCCCTGTGGTGAGCTCACACATTCTCTGGCAAATTTTGAAAAAATGAATGTCTTTTTTCCCTCATTGAATAGTCTTGGCAACCCTGTTGAAAACATTTTTACTACATATGTGGGGAGTTATTTCTGGATTGCGTATTATATTCCATTGGTCTATATTTCTGTCTTTTATGCGATTGTTTCGATTACTTTAGCTTTGTGATATGTTTTGAAATCAAGAAATGTGAGTCCCAATCTTGATCATTTTTCGAAAATGTTTAGGCATTTTAGGCTCCTTTGAGATCCATATGAACCTCATGATGGATTTTTCTATTTCTGCAAAAAATGCTTTCTAAGGCCAGCAGGTGGTATGGAGGTGAAGGTGATTGAATCCCACATGGCCAACTGACAGACCTGGCAGCTTGAAAAATACGCTGGGCATATGTGTGTGCATGCCCAGAGTCCCAAGAGGAGGATGGAAAAGAAGGGATTGTGGTGTGGCCATCCCACCTGATAGAGATGATTTTGGCGGGGGGTGGGGGGGAGAGGTTTCTGCTATAGGGCATGTGCGCTCGCCAGAAAGACAGAGAGACAGAAAGCGAGAAATCACCCCCCAGGGGAGAAGGCCATGCTGCAATCCCTTCTCCAATCTCCTCTTGGGATCTTGGGCACGCACACACACATGCCCGGCATGAGTTTAAGCCACCAGGTCCAGGACTCGAACCATGGTCAACTACATGAGTCCAATGACAGCCATTACGCCAACTGCTGGTCCCGAGAGATGATTTCTCATTTAACCCCTTCTCTCTCTAGTAAGTGCATGTGCCCTGTAGCAAACCTAAAAAAAAAAAAAAAATTATTTACTCATTTACATATTTTATTTTGACCAGAGAGACAGAGAGAGAGAGAGAAAGTGAGAAAGCAAGCCACCAGGTCCGGTACTCAAACTGCCGTCGGCCATGTGGGAGTGTCCAGCATCCCATCCACCACGCCACCTGCTGGTCCCAGAGAGATTTTTTCATATATTGAACTATCCTTGCTTTCCAGGAATAACTCCTACTTTTTTTGGGTTTTTTTTTTTAGGTTTTTTGCCATAGGGCACATGTGCTTGCCCCAGAGCTAGAGAGAAGGTAAGTGAGAAACCATCCGTCACGAGGGTAGTAACTCCACCTCAATCCCTTCTCCTGCATTCTCCTTTCATGGTTTTGGCCATGCACACACATGTGCCCAGTGTGATCTTGCTTCATTTTTTTTTTTTTTTTGAGAGATTTTTGCTATAGGGTGTATGCACTTGCCCAAGAGACAGAGAGACAGAAAGTGAGAAATCACCCCCCGGTGGGGATGACCATGCTGCAGTCCCTCCTCCTCCATTCTCCTCTCGGGATTTTAGGTAAGAATACACACATGCACAGCGTGAATTTTAAGCTACCGGGCCTGGGACTTGAACCATGGTCCACCACATAGGAGGCCAGTGACATAACCATTATGCCATCTGCTGGTCCCAACCACCAGCTGGTTTAAAATTCCAAATTTTAAATTTCCAAGGCATAGCAGCTTTCTCCTGCATATTTTTGTTTCTTTATTTTTTTTCCATGTGAGTTATCTCCCTGTGTTCTATATTTTCCTGTTGTTATTGTTGATTTTTTTTTTTTTTTTTTTTGGAGAGGTTTTTGCTCTAGGGCTCATGCGCTCGCCAGAAAAACAGAGAGAGACAGAGAGACAGAAGGTGAGAAATCACCCCCCAGGGAGGATGGCCACACCGCAAACCTTTCTCCTCCATTCTCCTCTTGGGATCTTGTGCACGTACACACACGCGCCTGGCGTGAGTTTAAGTAAGTTTAAATTCTGGGACTCGAACCACGGTCAACTACATGGGAGTCCAGCAATGTGGCCATTATGCCATCTGCTGGTCCCATCACTTTTTAACTTTAAAATAGAAGGAAAAGGCATACCAAAACAAGTGCAGTTCTGTCTCTTCGTTCTGCTCTGGTTAGCTGTTTGGCTTGGTTGGGTTTTGTTTGCTGTTTCTTGGAGTCACACCTAATCTGTAGCAGTCGGAAGTCCTCAGATGCATGGATTTCCCGAGACAGTGAACATGCTCCCCGGGGCAGCTGACAGAGGGCTGCCACGGACGGTTGACGCTGTCTTGATATATTCGGAGTCACCGGTCCCTGCTTGGAAAATCAGTCCATGTCTCAGCAGCCACTGTCGCCTCAAGGGGTGTTGCCTCCACAACCAGGCCATGGGTTTCTCCAACGCTCAGGATTGGCAGTCCCCGCTCCCCCCGCCCCCAGAGGTTTTTTGCTGTAGGGCGCGTGCGCTCGCCAGACAGACAGACAGAGAGATAGAAAGCGAGAAATCACCCCCCAGGGGGGATGGCCACGCCGCAATCCCTTCTCCTCCATTCTCCTCTCGGGATCTTGGGCACGCACACACACACGCTCGGCATGAGTTTAAGCCACCAGGTCCGGGACTCGAACCGCAGTTGACTACATGGGTGTCCAGTGACATAGTCATTACGCTAACTGCTGGTCCCGGTCCCCACTTTTAAATCCCGGCAGTATAAGCACAGGATCCTTTGCTTATCCGGACCTCAAGGGTTTTGAAGTTTTTGTTTGTTTGTTTAAATTTATTTCTTCCATGAGCGAGAGAGGCATAGAGAGACAGCACCGGCAACAGGATCTTGACACCACGTTCCACCCCAGCCGTGGCCAGCCCTGGGTCATGGGTTCTTAGGGGAGTCTCTGGACACAAGCCCAGAACCGTTCCTTGTAGGATCCAGCCACCCTAACCACCACACCACCTGGCCAGCCTGCCTTTTCTTTTCCTTTTGAGAGATTTTTGCTACGGGGCCCATGCACTCACCAGAGAGACTGAGAGAGACAGAGAGACAGAAAGCAAGAAATCACCCCCCAGAGGGAACGACCGCACCGCAATCCCTTCTCCGTTCTCCTCTCAGGATTTGGGGCATCCATGCACACACGCCCGATGTGAGTTTCAAACTGCTGGGCCTAGGACTCGAACCACAGTGGGCCAGGTGGGAGTCCAGTGACATAACCATTACACCATCTGCTGGTCTCGCCTTTTTCTTTTTTTAAAAAGAGCCTCCCTGCCCTGTCGTGAACTTCCCGCCTCAGTGTCCCCACTGAGACTGCAGGCCTGCGCCACCCTCCCGGCTCTACTGTCCTCCTGCCTCAGCCTCCTGAGCTGCTGGGGTGACAGGCGTGCACTGTAGTCCCGGGTTGGACCTGGGATGGAACCTGGGTGTCCCCCGCGGCCCCAGCCTGCCTAGCAGTATCTTAGAAGCATCGCATCACAGCTGAGCTCTGCAGGTAGCTTCTGAGAAGGTCCCCAGACTGTCATCACTTCCTCCTGCAGTGCTGCCACCTCTCTGTGGCAGTGCCAGGACGCACAGGCAGGTCCAGCTCCCAGGAGGCTGTCTCGGAAGGCCGAGAGAACAAGGCAGGGCAAGGCAGGGCGCGACGGCAGCCCGTTCCCACAGTGCCATTTGCATATAAAAGGCGGGACCCTGCTCGTGTGCCGGAGGTTTGGCATCTGGACCTGTTGCCATGGGCACCCTGGCTCCCAAGGGGAAGGGACACTGGGAGTGGCAGGGGCGGTGTCCAGCTCAGGTTCTGGGAGGGAGGGGCTGCCCTGTGGGTTCCTGGGAGGAGCCAGGGCTGGCCAGAGGCCACATGGGACCCCCGGGCAAGGCAGAGCAGAGGGGCCCAGATGCTGGGATCCCCCTGTGCAGGCAGGGCTGGGTCAAGGTCGCCCTTGCCTCTGATTGGCTGAGCTGAGAAGGGTGTGGTGAGGAGCACCCCCCCCACCCCCCAGGGTCTTGGTACTGTCCAGGTGGACAGGCCATCCTTGTCCCCAAGGGTATGGCTGTCCCGTCTCCTTCCTGGGGCTTGGGCTCCTTCTCGGGGCTTGCTTCTCGTGCTGTGTCCCAGCTCGGTCTCGCCCAGCGCTGTGGGTAAGTGCAGGGTGAGCACCATGGGTTCCTATTCCAGCCGTCCTAGGAGGCCTCCCTGGAGGTGCGGGTCCGCCCCTGCCTTGTCTCTCGGCCACCTGTCGTCCTGGCTTCGCCCGAACCTCTCTCCCAACCTCGTGCGTCCAGGGGCCTCTCAGCCTCCCCAGCCTAACGCCTCCCTCCTGCCTCCCTGCGTGTGGTGTCCAGCCCCTTCCGCCTGGAACCGGGCCCAGACTTTGCAGAGGGCCGGGGCTCCCCCGTGCCCTTGCCCACACCCACCTCTGACCCTTGCAGAACCAGAACCGTGGTTCCCCCACACCAGCCTCTGCGTGCTGCCTGCCTCAGCCCTGCAGCTGGAGAGCCCCCTGGGTGCCCAGGTTGAGGCCCTGTGACCCTCTCCCCTGTACCCAAGCTCCCTCTGCAGCTCCTCCCAAATCTGACTGAGCAGCACAGCAAGCTGGGCCGGGGAGCCAAGGGGTGGGACTGTCACTGCTGGGGTCCCAGCGAGGTGCCTAGGTGCGGACATGGTCCCATTTCCCACCTCACTTTCCCCAGAGCCTGGCGTGGAGGCTGTGCGCAGTCCAAGCCCCCACCCCCCCAGTTCTCTAGTGTGGTCAGGAGTGTCCCCCACCCATCCTGGGCCAGCCTGCCCTGGCCTGGCAGCGTGCCCAGGCCGGATGGCGCTGTGATGAGTCCTCGTGCCCTGGGCACCAGCAAACAGCGTGGACATGGTGGGGAGAGTGGACTCTGTGGGGGCACAGGCGGCTCGCTGACTCGGCGCTGCTGTGTCCGGGGCTCCTGCCCCCACCCAGTGCTGTGCGGATTAGCCCATAAAGGGTGGCGAGGCCAGCGCCGCCTCATGCTTCCCCGGGGACTGGCACCTGCCCCCCACCCCGGGCTTAGTTAGCAAAGCTGCTGTGGGTCAGACTGAGGTCGCTTGGGGAGGGCTTCCGGGCAGGGCGCCAGCCTGCAGGGGCACTGCCAGGAGCCTGGTCAGCAGCAGTCGGGGTGGGCAGGGGCCCTGCGGCCAGGACAGGAGGGCTCTGTGGCGGGGCCTCCCCAGGCCTGGGGGACAGCTCCTGCTGCGACTGTGCAGCTACAGTGGGGATGAGGCAGCTACGCTGTGTGGGGTGACTGCACTGGGTCCCTGGCACTGTGTCCACAGGGTCCTGTCTGACCCTGTGAGCCTCCCTCTTGTCCAGGTCTGTCCCATGGCAGTGGCCACATCAAGGCTGTCCCAGGTTACCCCAGGCCTCATTCTTACCAGGACAGGCAGGTGAACATAGGGTCCCCTATAGCCGGGGACACCAAGGCCAGACAAGCGAGGGGACAGTGAGCCCGGGTGGAGCCCGTGCCAGGCCTTCTGCATCTGGCCCGCTGGCACCGAGAGCTTTCGATGTCCCAGTCCCCACTTGGTCCCCAGCCTAGCACTGTCCCTGGGCAGCCCTTGGACCTTCCCTGTCCAGCCGGAGTCCCCACCGCCCATGCCTTCCCCCCCCCCCCCCCCATGTAAGCAGAGCGCGTTCCTTGTCACTGCAGGATGAGAGGACACAGGTCTCCTGGCCCCTGCAGAGCTGGTCCTCCTCCCGTGCTGGAGGCCTGTGCCCAGCCCTGGCTGGCCTCCTGGGCTGCGGGGCGGCCCCCTCGCAGGGCTCCTTCCACGGCAGCTGGCAGAGGTGGCGCGGCTCCCAGCCCCAAACCACCAGGCTCGCCCTCTTTCACTTCCTCGCTCTGCCTCCCAGAGGCTTTTGGCTGCAGGCTCGCCAGGGCTGCGTCCCCACCGCCCCTCAAAGGGGCTTTGTGTCGCCCACAAAGAGGCTCTGTCCCTCCGAGAAGCCTGCATGTTGCCATAGTGACGGAGGGGCCGAGAAGAGGGGTCCACCCACAGTCTGGGGTAAAGGGCAGTCCGGGCAGAGGGCATCGCGTGCACAGGCCAGCGGCCAGCGTGGCAACCGCCGCACCTGCCCATCATGGCCCCTCGGC
Organism: Tupaia tana; assembly: GCA_026018925.1. Lineage (NCBI taxonomy): Eukaryota > Metazoa > Chordata > Mammalia > Scandentia > Tupaiidae > Tupaia > Tupaia tana. Next base: position 29,433,803 of record JAKSZU010000026.1, on the reverse strand, counting down.
CTGGCGGGACAGCTGACCCCGGCGGAGCCATCAGTGGGGCCAGCAGAGCGTGGGCGGGGGCAGGGCTCCAGGCCCTCTGCTGGTCTGCCTTCTGGTCCCAGCCTGGCTGTGAGCCTGGTCGCTTCCTCAGGAATGTCGTGGTCCCTGTGCCCTCCCTAGTGTGGAGGGGAACTCAGCCTCAGCCCCAGCGGGGGACCTCTAACCTCCACCCCTTCCCTCTGCTCCTGCTCTTGTTGCCCTGCGGTGGGGGATGGGCCCGGCAGGGCACCTTGCAGGCTGGGGACCTGGGGAAGCCTGGAGGCCACAAGGCAGTGGGCTGGCTCCCTCAATCGGTGGGGCACCCCCTCCTCACCTTCCTCGGGCCTTACTCCCATCAGGGGTGGGGTGGGGTGGGGCGGGTGGGCCGAACGTGCAGGGGAGGAGAAACTGCCCTGGCACACCGCCACAGCCCTCTCTGCTGGGAGATCCCAGCCTGGACCTCAGGGCCTTGGGCTGGCTGTGGGCCGTCTGCGGCAGAGACCCCAGAGGAGGTGGGTCCTCCCTGCCCGCACCTCAGTCCCGGAGCCTGCAGGGCATCACCCTCGGCCGAGGCCACAGCTGGAGTCTGGGTCAGGCACAGGAGGGGCAGCAGGAGCGCCGGCCTGAGTCCACCCCGCCTGGGACCTGAGGGGCTCTTGTCCACCTTGTCCTCGTAGACAGGCAGGGCCCAGGGAGCCAAGAGGGCTTGAAGGTGCCGTGCCGGGTGTCCACGACTCGCCTGCGTGGGAGTCTTAGGCCCAGGTCATTTCAGAGGCTGCAGCAACAGTTCCGTGCCCCTGGGAGCTCACCTGCCCAGCCTGCTGCGTCTCACCTGTGGCCCCCGGCTTGGTCGTGCACCGATGCCCTGCAGTGACAGTCCCCGTCCAGGCTCGGGCCACCCAGCTCCCCAGCCTCCAACAGCGCCTGCTCTGACCCGTCTCATCTCCTGCCTCGGTTCCCCTACAGCCCCTGCCCCCCTGGACCTCCCGCCAGCACCCACCCCATTCTGAGCTGACCAGTCTGCTATGGTCCTGGCCTGCCCTTGGGCTAGTGCAGAGTAAGGACTCCTGGGGAAGAGCCTCCCCGCCCCGTGTTCTCCCTGCACGTGGGAGTTGTCTCCCGCGTGGTCAAAGGGTGCACCCGGTGACCACGCTCACCCTGGTGGGCAAGTGGAGGTCCCTGAAGGGCTGTCTCAGCCCCATCCCCTCAGACTGCGTCTCATCCAGCCTGGCATGTCTCTGCCGGGGAAATCTAATTTTCAGGCTGAATTTGATTACGGCTCTCCGGCTGCCCGAGAATCCCACTGCTTCCCCCCCCCCCCCCCGCCCGCCGCCCCAGACCAGAGGCAGGCAGTGCCCCAGCTCCTGGGGAACCTCATTCCCTGGCCTCACACTCACTCGGAGCGGGCGTCTGCCTGACCCATTTCTTTCTTTTTTAAAAATGAATTATTTATTTTATTTGTTGTTATTATTTATTTATTATTTTTAAAAATTTGACCAGAGAGAGACAGAGAAAGGGAAGAGAGAGAGAGAGAGAGAGCAAGCTGCCAGATCTGGGACTCAAACTGCCGTCGGCAATGTGAGAGTCCAGCACCTTATCCACCACACCACCTGCCAGCCCCACCTGTCCTTTTTTTTTTTTTTTAATTTTTTAATGAAAGACTTTTGCTATAGGGCATATGCACTCTGGAGACACAAAGAGAGACAGACAGTACGTGACAAATCACCCTGTGGGGGGATGGCCATGCCACAGTCCCTTCTCCTCCAGTCTCCTCTTGGGATTTTGGGCACACACGCACACTCATCCAGTGTGAGGTTTTTTTTTTTTTTTTTTGGAGAGGTTTTTGCTATAGAGCGCGTGTGCTCACCAGACAGACAGAGAGAGAGAGAGACAGAAAGCGAGAAATCACCCCCGAAGGGGAATGGCTACGCCTCAGTCCCTTCTCCTCCATTCTCCTCTGGGGATCTTGGGCACACACGCACATGTGCCCAGTGTGAGTTTTAAGCCACCGGGTCCAGGATGGACCTTGGTCAACTACATGGGAGTCCAGCGACATAGCCATGACGCTCACTGCTGGTCCCTCCAGCGTGAGTTTTAAACTGCCGGGTCTGGGACTCAAACCACGGTCGACTATGTGGGAGTCCAGCAACGGAACCATTACACCACCTGCTCGTCCCCAGCCCACCTGTCCCATTTTTTACTTAGCTTCCGGTCAGTCCGGCAGCTCATGCTGCCTCTAGAACACCGACCTGCGTGGGGCCTTGGAGCCGCCCCTGGGCCACTAACATGCCCAGTCAGCAGTGTGCTCTCGAAGCACACAACCTCCTGTCTTCTGTCTGTGCTTGCGTCCACAGCGGTGCCTGCCAGCACTTCCGCATCGCGTATTCGGGATCTCGCCTCTGACCTCATCCCGTTTTTACGGTCTTTGACCCACTCTCGGTTGAGAATTTCAGTTCTTCTCTTACTGATTTATAAGAGTGTCTTATAGATTAGCACTATTCCTTTATTGCTGGATGTCACAGATACTTGATCCCAGTGTGGCTTGTCTTTTCTATCTTTTTACTGCTAGATGTACACTTGCCAAAGAGAGGGAGGGAGGAGGAGCGGGAAAGGGAGAGGGAGAAAGTACCCCCACGTGGGGTTGCAACGCTGAGGACTTGGGACATGCACCCACAGGCACCTGCTGTGCTCCTCAAACTGAGATTGCAGCTGCAGTTGGCCATGTGCGATCTGGGTCCCTTAACCCTCTACGCTACAGGGCCAGTCTCTCAACTCTTTTGGCTGTTGTTTTTAAAGAATTCTTTTTTTGGGGGGAGAGGTTTTTGCCATAGGGTGTGTGCGCTCGCCAGAAAGACAGAGAGAGACAGAAAGACGGAAAGCGAGAAATCACCCCCCGGGGGGGATGGCCATGCCGCAGTCCCTTCTCCTCCATTCTCCTCTCGGGATCTTGGGCACACACGCACACGCGCCCAGCGTGAGTTTAAGCCACCGGGTCCGGGACTTGAACCGCGGTCAACTACATGGGAGTCCAGCGACATAGCCATTAGGCTAACTGCTGGTCCCAAGAATTCTTTTTTTAAACTTGGCTTACTTATTTATTTTAATTTGACCAGAGAGTGACAGAACAAGAGAGAGAGAGAAAGTGAGAATGCAAGCTGCCAGGTCCGGGGCTCGAACTACCGTCAGCCATGTGGGAATGCAGCCCCCTTAACCACCACACCACCTGCCGGCCCTTCAACTCTCTTTTGATTCTCTATACGGCGTCTTTGCTGTTGTAGACAAGTTTGAACGTAGCAAAGCAGGCAGTCGAGCAGCCGTTCCCCCGGGCCCTGGCCAGCCTATGCCATGCTGAGGGTTCTCTGTGGGGCAGAGCAGGCTCCGTCCTTCCGGCCGAGTGCTCCCTGTGGGAGCTGCTCTGACGCTGGCACAGTGCGTGGTGCTCTTCCTTAGCATCTTCTTGGATGCACGGGAAGGTTTCGGATGTACGGAGAGGTCTCTCCTGGGCAGTCCCTTCTGCTGCTGAAAGGCTGAGATCACCTGTCCCCCGCACCAGGCACCCTAGACCCAGCCCGGGCTGCAAGAGGCTCTGTGGTCCTGGCCTGTGGCAAAGATGGCTGTGGGTCGCACCCTGTGTGAACCCCACACTCCAGCATCCTGCTCCACCTGGTCCCTAGCCTGGGCACAGGGCCTATCCTTGAGGGATGTGCCAGAAGTGGTCCCTGAGGCTTGGGGCACTGTCTGACCACAGTAGGGGCAAAGGGGCACAGATGGGCCCCCTCGAGGCCCGACCAACCAGTGTAGGGAGCAAGTCTCCGAAGGAGTGAGCAGAGGTCGTCACCCAGCATCATCCCAGGCACCTCTGGGGCTCCTGGGCCACTTTCTGGCACCGTTCCCTCCACATTATGGTAGGCAGAACGCGAGGTGAGGGTGGAAGGAGGCTCTTTGGTGGCCGGTCCCCTCTCCCCTCACGGGGGCTGGGACAGCCCTGTCAGTGCTTTGATAGATGCTGATCAGGACTGGAGCCCAGGCTGCCCCCTGCCTCCCCCTGCCGGCCTGACCCTTAGGAAATTCCTCTAATTCCTCAACCCAGATTGGACTCAGGCCCCATAATTTAATTTTCCGGAGCGGGGCTTTGGCTGGACCTGTTCTGAAGAGGAATGTCTAAGTCGGCAAGAAGACGTTAAATGTCGGTTTTGGTTTCAGGGGAATGGTTCAGCTTCCACTCTTAAGTTTCTCTGTTTCTTTTGCTTTCCTGATAGAGCAACCATGGATCACAGTGTGCCCCAGAAGACTTGGGGACCAGGGCTTCCTCCTTCCAGAAGTGTTTCTGAGCTTTGTTCTTGCTTGCCTGCCCACCAGACTGCCAGCCCACCTGCCTGCCCATCCGCCCATCCATCCATTCACCCAGTCACATACCCATGGACCCCACCCACCCTCCATTCTTCCATCTGTTCCTCCATCCATCCATATACCCACACACCCACCCATCCACCCACTCACACTCCATTCCTCCATCCTCCATCCCTCTATCCATCCGCCCATCCCTCTATCCATCCGTCCATCCCTCTATCCATCCGCCCATCCCTCTATCCATCCGCCCGTCCCTCTATCCATCCATCCATCCCTCTATCCATCCATCCATCCCTCTATCCATCCGTCCATCCCTCCATTCCTCTATCCATCCATTCCTCTATCCATCCATCCCTCCATCCATCCGTCCATCCCTCTATCCATCCATCCCTCCATCCATCCGTCCATCCCTCTATCCATCCGTCCATCCCTCTATACATCCGTCCATCCCTCTATACATCCGTCCCTCTATCCCTCCATCCATCCATCCCTCCATCCATCCGTCCATCCCTCTATCCATCCGTCCATCCCTCTATCCATCCGTCCATCCCTCTATCCATCCGTCCGTCCCTCTATCCATCCGTCCGTCCCTCCATCCATCCGTCCGTCCCTCCCATCCATCCGTCCATCCCTCTATCCATCCGTCCATCCCTCCATCCATCCGTCCATCCCTCTATCCATCCGTCCATCCCTCCATTCCTCTATCCATCCATTCCTCTGTCCATCCATCCATCCATTCCTCTATTCATCCCTCCATCCATCCATCTATTCTTCCATCCATCCATTCTTCTATCCATCTGTCCGTCCCTCTATCCATCCGTCCATCCCTCTATCCATCCGTCCATCCCTCTGTCCATCCGTCCACCCCTCCATTCCTCTATCCATCCATTCCTCTGTCCATCCATCCATTCCTCTATTCATCCCTCTATCCATCCATCCATTCTTCTATCCATCTGTCCGTCCCTCTATCCATCCGTCCGTCCCTCTATCCATCCGTCCATCCCTCTATCCATCCGTCCATCCCTCTATCCATCCGTCCATCCCTCTATCCATCCGTCCATCCCTCCATTCCTCTATCCATCCATTCCTCTGTCCATCCATCCATTCCTCTATTCATCCCTCCATCCATCCATCTATTCTTCCATCCATCCATTCTTCTATCCATCTGTCCGTCCCTCTATCCATCTGTCCATTCCTCCATCCATTCCTCTATCCATCTGTCCGTCCCTCTATCCATCCGTCTGTCCCTCTAGCCATCTGTCCTTTCCTCTCTTCATCCGTCCGTTCCTCTGTCCATCCATCCATCTACCCATTCATTCATCCACCCATCCTTCCTTCCATCCATCCATGCAACTGTTCATTCACTCAGATTCATCTGGCCGGCCAGCCTCTAATCATCCCATCATCCCATCCTCCCATCCTCCTGTCCGTCCTTCCATTCACGCTTTTATCCATTCCCTTATCTACCATACACCTGTCTACACATTCAGTTCCCTTCAGCTACTCCCCTCACCTCATAGACCCTCGGTCACCGTCCTAGCCACATATCCCTTCCTCATTTACCCTTCCCTCCCCCTCTGCTCATCCGCTCATCCATCCATCCATCTACCACTCCACCCACCCTTCTGTCACTCTGCCCATCCTCACACCCATTCATCCACAAGCTCCCATCTCCCATCTCCCCATTTACCTTCCCCCTGTCTAGCCACCCACCTCCCCATCCATTTGTGCCCCTGTGTATTTATTTTTTTTTTGGAGAGGTTTTCGCTATAGGGCGCGTGCGCTCGCCAGACAGACAGAGAGAGACATAGAGACAGAAAGCGAGAAATCACCCCCCAGGGGGGATGGTCACGCCGCAATCCCTTCTCCATTCTCCTCTCGGGATCTTGGGCACGCACGCACACGCGCCCGCTGTGAGTTTTAAGCCACCGGGTCCGGGACATGAACCACGGTCGACTACGTGGGAGTCCAGCGACATAGCCATTACGCTAACTGCTGGTCCCCCCCACCCCCATATTTTTCCATCCTCATCCACCTCTGTCAAGGTTTCATCCCAGCCCTGACTTTCCTAATCCCTTATCCAGGTTTCTGGTATTTTCTGGCCTGGGCACTGGTGGTGTCACCTGGTTCTGGGTGTGGTCACTCCCGGGGTGGTGCCAGCATCATCCTGTCTTATGGCTAAAGCAGCTCTGGGGGCGGGCAGAATGCATGGCAAGAAGCAGCCTCTGAGGACAACGGGGAGGGACTTGCTGGGGTGTTGGGGGGGGCATGAGGATCTGCCCGGTGGGTGGTACTTCCCATGTGAGCCGAGGTGAGGCCATGATGGCCTCAGCCAGCAGTGATTGCCAGAGTCAGTGCCACACTCCCTGCCTGCCCCTAGGCCTCTCAAGTCCTGGCAGGAGCATGTTTGGTGCCTACCCCACCCCCAAAACTCAGCAGGGGAAAATATCTTTGAAACTCTGTGGTTGATCTTAAAAATTCATGCACGTTTTGCCTTCCGTGACACCACATATTTATTGTTTTAATATAAAAATAGCATTTTGAGTTACCATCTGGAAAGCTGCCCTTTGGGGGCTGGGCGTGGGTCACCTGTATTGGCACATGCTCCTGAGCACAGGCCCAGGGAAGCCACGGCATGGGGAGACAGGCCTTCCTGCTCTGCAGAGATGTCCCCTGGCCCCGGAGGTGCCGAAGCTGAAAACTTTGTGGCTTTGGGACCAGCAGTTAGCGTAATGGCTATGTCGCTGGACTCCCATGTAGTCGACCACGGTTTGCGTCCCAGGCCCAGTGGCTTAAACTCACGCCGGGCCCAAGATCCCGAGAGGAGAATGGAGGAGAAGGGATGCGTGCGTGATTTCCCAATGATCCCGAGAGGAGAATGGAGGAGAAGGGATTGCGGCGTGACCATCCCCCCCCCTGGGGGGTGATTTCTCACTTTCTGTCTCTATATCTCTCTCTGTCTGTCTGGCGAGCGCACGCGCCCTATAGCGAAAACCTCTCAAAAAAAAAAAAAAAAAAAAAAAAAAAAAAAACAAAAAACTTTGTAGCTCTGAGCCCTCCCCACGGGCAGATGGAGGTGCTTCCTGTAGCAGGGTCCCAGCACCCAGGCCCTGCGTCTCCATGAGCAGCTGCTGGGACTCTAACCCTCAGGATGGGTGGTGCTTGGGGCGTCACCCAGGAGATGCTGTCATTTCACTCCCATTGAGCCAAATCAGGCAGTGGGAGGTCAGTGAAGGGTTTGGACACCTTCTCATGGTGGCCTCTGAATTCCGGGGCCCCAGCCAGCTTCCAGCTGGAGCCACTGGCCCCTTTAGGGTGGACGTCCTCTGACCGCAGAGCAGAAGCATGCTAGGGGGAGGTGTTCAGGGCAGGGAAGCTGTTCCGGGGTCTGCAGCCCTGGCCCGGTCTAGGGGTGGGGAGTTGGTACAGACGAAGCCTGATTGCGGCAGGTTGTGTGGGTCTTGCACAGGAGAGGAGCCACCTCTTGTCCACAAGGCCAGTGGCTGCCCTGTGGGTCCTGATCGTCACCATCCAGAGCCGGCCCCCACTCCCTCTGCCCCTTGTTCCGAAGGCCAGCTGAGATGGGCTGATGCTGCACCAAGATCTAGATGAGGGCTCGGGAGACCCAGCTCCGGCCCTCCTGGGGAGGAGGGGCCCCATGCTGCCTCAGGCCTGCCGCCAGGGTCAGTCCATACGTGCACGGGCCTGGGGTCTGTGCTGGGCTGGGGCTGTGTATGGCATGTTGGGTCCGTGTGCAGGCGGTGGCAAGCACGCCCAGGAGGGCTGCACGGCCGTGGGCATTTCATGCTGCCCTGGTGCCATGGGGCAGGAGGACCCAGCCTGCACCTCATGCCCCGCTGCCCGGGCGGCACCACCACTCCTCCCAGCAGGGCTTGTGTTCACGCTTCCGGCTGTGGCTGACTTCACACAGCTTGTTCACACTGGCTTCCCTGCAGGGTCACGCTGACAGTTTTATTTGTGTGACAGGTGCTGGGGAAATGAGAAGCAGCTTCAGGGGCCTCTGCCGGCCGCTCGCCCTCGCCGGGCCTCAGTTTCCTGGCCGTCATGGTGGGGCCTGGCACACTGAGACGCACCCATGCCCTGGGACCACCAGCCTGGACTGGTGTGCTCACGCCCAGCCCTGGCCCTCCCTGTTCACAGGCTCTATCCTTGCTCTGGGCCGCAGAGGGGGCGCTCTGGGGGTGTCACCCACTGTGTGTGCATGCTCCCTGTGCACAGCGGGAGCTCAGGCCCTGTGCTGGTGCAGGGGTGAGAGAGCCAGCCCGGCAGTGTCCGCGGGCTGGCGTGGGACCAGCTGGGAGGAGGCCCCAGGCAGCCCCGGGCACCTGGCCATACACACTGAGCTCAGGCCGTATGGCCGCGTGGCCTGTACCCCGCCCGCCGCTGGGAGCTGGGTCTGGGCTCTGCATACTTGTTCTTTTTGCCCATGAAAAACAAACACGCCGGGTAGCCAGGGAGCCACGGCGGGGAAAGCGCTGGCTCTGCAGGCTCAGGGGCCCTCGGGAACAAGAGGCAGGCCTGACCTTCCCTGAGCACTGGGCCTCACGCGCCAGGGCCCCCGCCTCCTTCTGGATCAGAAATCACCCACGTGGGCCGCTTCCAGGCGTGGGGACCCTCCACTTCTTGCAGCCCTGGCCAGAACCTTAACCAGGCTTGTCAGTTTCCACTCTGCCTTGTGGAGCAGACACCACCCAGGCTACAGGTGAAGGCTGACTGCACCTGACCGGGTGCAGGTCGGTGTTGCCCGGAGCTCCGAGGAGGCGGTCACCCTGCCTAGGTGTGCCAGCAGTGGGGTGGCTTTTCCCTGTCTTCTGCCGTGCTGGTGATGTGACCACGGATGTTCCCACTCCCCTGGACCCCAGGGTCTGCCTCTGAGGTGGGGCCGGGAGGTTCCATGAGACCGGTGGACCGGCGCGTGATCTGGGAGGTGGTGAACACTTATCATGCCGGCTCTTCCTGCCCTTTCTGGAGGGCTCTGAGCTGCCCATAGTCCATGGTTCTGCTGGGCCCAGCAAGAAATGGAAGAGCCCAGGTCAAACCCCGCACCCCACAGGGAGTGAGCCGGCCGGTTCCGGCCAGCCTTGGATTAATGGCTTTTAATTTAGAATGTAATCAATGCGGCTTCTCTCCGGAGAGCTGAATGCTCTGGTCTGGGAGAGAGTCGTATGATGAGTGAGTCGGGTGGACGGGACCGCTGCCCCACCCCACCCTGAGCTCGTTCTGCTTCGTCTGCAGGTGGTGGGCATCCTGGCCATGGAGGACTGTGACGTACACTCGGCTGCCAGCATCTTGGCCTCGGTGAAGGAGCAGGAGGCTCGCTTCGAGCGGCTGACACGGGCACTGGAGCAGGAGCGGCGCCACGTGGCCCTGCAGCTGGGGCGTGCCCAGCAGCCTGGCATGGGCGGCAGTGGCACAGGAGGGGGGCAGCCCCTGCCGATGGCCTGGCAACAGTTGGTCCTGCAGGTAACAGCCTAAGGACTTGGGCGGGGAGCAACCAAGTGGGGAACAACCAGGGGTCTCAGTGGACCCCAAGCCAGCATGCAGTGGCTTATTATAAGGCCCGCTGCAGCTTCTGTCGGGGGAAGGAAAGTAGGATCCCAAGGGAGAGAGAAGTCCCCTTTGGGTATGGCGGGCACCACACGAAGAATGGCACCCTCCACTGAGGGGGCCCTCAGGGCCCAGGAAGCTAGACAGGACTGTCCTGGGCACCCCCTTGGTCAGCCTGGACATGCTGCTCTCCTTCATCCCAAGAGCTGGCGAGCCGGCCTTGGCGAAGCTTGAGAAAGGCCATAGGCTTTGCCTGCAGCTGGGAGTGTGGCTCGGGGGCCTCGGTTACCCCACTGGCCATTGCTCAGCCCCGGGAGGTGTGCAGGCCTGTCTGTCCCACGGCCAGGCCCTGAGAACTCGAAAAGTTGGGGTGTACACTCCGGAGTGAGACCACCTGGATCCCTGACACCCCTGCCTCAGTGCCCTAGCTTGCAGATCGGGTGACAGAAGCATTCGGCATCTGCCCCGAGGAAATGCAGGGGACCCAGAGTTTGGGGTGATTCCTGTAGCTCTTGCTACTGACTGAGGCAGGGGTAAGGGTGGTCAGGCCAGAGCTATCCCCAGCCCTGTCGCTCCATGGTTGTCCCTGCTCACCACTCAGCTCAGAGGCCAGGCAGGAGGAGAGGGGACAGGTACTGCCTACTGCAGTAGGACCCTCAATTTCCCCAGCTCCGCTCCCACCTTCCTAAACCTGGCAGCCAGACGTCCCCTGCAACTGCACGTTCCCCCTCCCGTGCCTTCTCTGTTCCTGTCTGACCCTGACTCCAGGGAGCCATGCCTGCCATGTCCGCTGAGGCCGGCCCAGGGGGCTCGCCTCGCCTAGCCGGGCGGGCGTGTGGAGCTCAGAAATAGCAGCGTGGGGGGACCTGGGGCTGAGGGTGAGCCTTGTCATGGCCTGCCACTGGGCAGGTGACGATTCCTGCAAGCGCTCATGAGATCCTCATTCAAGGCACGGCTCAGCCCAGGCAGTCAGGGCCACATTTATGTCTCCAGGGGACCCCAGACTCATTGGGACCTCTCTTTCCAAGCACTGGTGCTGAGGCCGAAAGAACCAGGCTGGAGATGGGGAGGTCTGGGCGTGAGCCAGTCCCGTGGCTCCCAGACTTCGTGCTGTCCAGAGGGCGAGGCCTGCATCTGCAAACTCAAGGGGGAAGCAGAACAGCTGGCTGGGCCACATGGGGACAGTGGCAGCCAGTGACCCCCCCAGGCCGCCCTTCAGGCGCCAGGCACTCAGTCTGGCCCTGGGCCGGAACAGGCTCTGCGCTTCAGCCCACAGACAGGCAGTGTGGGAGGACAGACGGCACCCCGGGGGGTTGAGGCCCTGGTAGGAGGATTTCCCACAGCCTGGAGGGCTGAGGACTGCTTGACCTTGGGTATCCCCCACACCCCTCCCTGTCTGCATGCCCTTAGCTTTCTCAGGCTGGGATAGGGAAGAACAGCCTTGTTCCCAGGGCCACAGCTGAACCAGCTGGGCGGAAGTGGGTGCTGAGCAAGGCAGGGGACCTGCAGCTGGCTGGGCCCAGCAGCTTGGATGCCAGACCTGCTTCCCAGGTTAGTCTCAGCAGGCGGGGATTTAGAGACCTACCTGCTCAGCCACTGGGTCCGAGTGGGAGGTTGGGAGGTTTGAGACGCTCAGGGCCAGTGCCCAGGCAGGTAGCGAACGCTGGGGGGCAGGGCCAGGGCCAGAGGCTACTGCTCATGCAGCCGCTGCAGTGGCCCCCCCGGTTTTGGTTACCTGCCCTTCATTCTGCAGCAGAAAAGGTCCCTTCCAGAGGTCCAGTCAGAGCAGGGCTACCCTCACCCAGTGGAGAGGTGCGCCATTAGCGGGCCCGGCCAGCTGGGCTGTTGGACTCGTCTCGGGCTTGGCCAGCATGGCCGGGACAGCAACAGCTGGTGAAATGGGGAAGAAGACAGAACCAGCTTACACCTAAGACCTGGGCTGTATCCCTCCGGGCAGCGTTCTCGTCCTCCCGCTTCCTGCATGGCCCCACATGGGACTGCCATGGGTGGAAGACACCCAAGGGCCAGTAGTCAGGGCAGCTCGCCCCAGTGCAGGCGGGGAAACTGAGGCTCAAAGGGGCACATGGTTGGCACCCAGAGTGGCCTCTGTATATCACATATCATGGAAGCAGAGGTGGCGCCAGGAGAGGCTTAGTTTTCTGAGTTGGAAGAGCAGCAGAGGCAGGCCTCACCTGAGCCCCTCCTCTTGAGGGGATCCCCCCCCCCCCCACACACACACACACATACAATGGCCCCAGCTCTGGTCGTCTCAGAGCTGTTCCCTTGTTCATGGTGCTGGAGCCACGGGCTCGCTTCCACCGGGTCAGCCCAAGCAGATGGCCCCCGGCCCTCCCTGTACCTGCCTCTCCCGGTATAGTGGCGCATTAATGCCAGGCTGCAGGGGGCGGGCTGGGAGACCACCCTGAGCCTCTGGGCTTTGACAGAGAATCCAAGACGCACTGTGGCTTTTCCAGCCAGGGGTCCTCAGGGTCCCCTTGAGCTCTCTGGGGATGATTCCCTGGAGAACCATTCTGGGAGGGGGCTGGGCAGGGGTGTGAGGCGGAATTTGGGAGACCTGAGAGCCGTGCAGAGATGTCTTTACGGCCTTCCCCGCCCCCGTTTCACAGCAAGGGGAAACTGAGTCCCAGCTAGAATGCGCGCCTGCTGCCAGTGGGAAGGGCCTGTCCTTAGGCACTGGCCCCTCCTCTGCTGCAACTCATTTTCCCGCACTCCACTGGCAGAGGGGGTGGAGGCCGGCCCTGCCCACGTGTGGAGGCAGGAGGGGTCTCCCAGGAAAACTGGGTCATCTCCTCCCAGTCCTGGGGTCGGGGGAGGGCAGGTGAGCAGCCTCTGCCCATTTATTGGGGGCCGACCTGGCCCTGGAAAGGAGGACTTGGCTAAAGTCACTAGGCGGGAAAATGCCACCCCCGCCGCGAGGAGAGGCGAATAGTCCAGACTGGCTGCAGGGGACCTAGGGGCGACCTACCCCCGCCCTGGCTGCAGGGCCCCGCCCCGCGCCGGTAGGGGCGGGACCTTGCCCCGCCCACCGGCCCCCGCCCCGCCCCGCCTGGGCGCGGCCCCGCCCGATTGGCTGCTCGCCGTGACCGCCGCCAGATCCGCCCCCGCGGGGAGCGAGTCCGCCGAGCCGAGCCCGAGCGGCCGAGGCGCCGGAGCCGAACCCGGTCCGGCCGCCGCCACCCCCGCCGGCCTGCGCCCCCAGAGCCCTGGCCCGATGCCGGCTGAACTCAGACAGGTTGGAGGGAACTTGGTCCCGGGCGGGGGGAGTGGGGCGACAGCGGGGGGTGGGGGTGCCGGCCCGGGGCCGCGGCGGAGGGCGGGGCGCCGGCCTTCCCGGGAGGACCCGCTTTTGTTCTGCGGAGCCGCCGGCCCGAGAGGCTATTGTCTGCCCTCCCGGCCGGGCTGCATTGGGCTGGGAACAGCCGGAGCGGCGGAGCGACCGAGCTGACCCCCTGGAGTGCAAGGCTCGCGCGGGGTCTCCGGAGCCCATCCCCGCGGGCCAGGCACGGGAGCCCCAGACAGTGCGACCCTGCACCGAGCGAGTCGGCCGACCCCGGCGGGGGCACGCCCCGGCCAGCGCTCAGGACAGGTGCCGAGGGGCCGGGGTGGAGGGCCAGGGCTTACCAGAGCAGTCCGTCCCTAGGTAGGAGCGAGGCTGAATGTGGAGATGGAAGCTGAGATAGCCGTCTGCTCCCTGGGGGGCTCCTTTCCCTCTTCTCCCCACCACTCCCCCCGCCTTCCGCGGGCTCTGACTCCCGGGACCTGCGAAGGAGCTTCCGGAGCTGATGGAAGCCCAGTCTGCTGCGGCAGTGCACGTGAGGGGAGGGGGTGAGGCCATCCTGCCCACGTGGGGAGGCAGGAGGGGATCTCCGAGGAAAACCCAGTCCGCCTTCCAGTACTGGGGCGGGGGGAAGGCAGGTGGGCAGCCTGCGTTAAGCTCAGAGGAGGCCGGGTTAGGTAGCGGGCGGGGAAACTGAGGCCAAGTTGGGAAGAACGCGGAGACCCGGGTGCAGGTCTCCCACAGCCGCCCACTTGGGTAGCCCTCGTGTGGTCTCCAGGGTCAGAGAGTAGTTCGTGGTCACAGTGTGGCTGATGGCCTGGGCCAAGTTTAGGGAAGTGGGGTGGGTGACAGCCAGCCCTGCTGTTTCCCCGCCTACTGGGCACCCCTTGGCCTTCCAGCCACTCTGCCTGCGGCCATGCCCTGGCAGGTGCACTGGCTGGTGTGGAGGGGCGCACTCCCCATCCCAGAGGGCATCAAGGGTGAGAACTTTGTGATAGCCAGGGGCTTACTGCCTGGTGGGAGCCAGCAGCCTGCCCCATCTTGGACGCTGTGGGATCCAGGTGGGCACTCTCACCTTGACCTGTCCCCTCTGGGCACCGGTGGGGACTCGGACCGGGTGGGGAACCAGCCCCTACAGTTCCTTGGTGCTCATCTTTGGAGTCAAGCTGGTGCAGGAGATGGGCACTCTGGACTCCAGCCCAGCTCTCCACCCTCAAATTAGGACAGGACTTTTTCCCTCTCCCAGTCCCCTGAGGCGACTGTGGGCCTTCGGCCAGGTGTACTTGTCTGTGGATGGGTCCACGTCTTACTTTTCTGTTCCCCACGTCCCTTGCAGCTAGCCGCAAGGGACCAGCCCCCTGTGCTCGGCCTGTCTCTGTGTAAGAAAGCTGAGCCCCGCGCTTTGTCCAGCTCTGTGCCTCCGGGTACCTCCCGCAAGGCCAAGGGAGCATCTGTGCCAGGACACAGGTGTTGGGAGGCTGGGTGTGGACTCTGCAGGAGAAGCAGGGGTAAGGCCAGGGCTGGGAAGGGGGTGGCACATCGGGGTGGGCTGCTGGGGTTGGTGTGTCCAGGACACGCCTGGGTCTGGGGTGCAGAGAGGAGCAGCCAAGTGAGGGCTGGTGTGGAGGCTCTGTGGGACGGCAGGGCAGGGGCCCCTGAGGACAGGCCAGCCTGGGCAGGTGGGCGTGAGAGTGGAGCCTAAGAGGGCCTTGGGACCACACAGGGATGTGAACGCCCCAGCCATCCCGTCATAAGCCCACAGCCCCACCCCGAAGGTGTTCCTGTGCAGAACAAGCTTAGCCCTCTTGCTGTCGTTGGCCTCAGCTTTCCCACTTGCTGCCAGCCCTGAGACCCCCCATGGAGGGCCCCTGGGTGGACGATGGGGGGTTGGTGATCTCTGGTTGTGCGTTGCATGCACGTGAGGACCCCCGTGGGTCCGGGCCCCGGCATGTGGGGAGTACTTGTCCTCACGTCCCTCTAGGAGGGGCGGGCCCTGCACTTGGCATGCTGTCAGGACAGCACAGACGGTTTGCTAGGGCTGATGTGCCAGGCTGGGTGCTGGCACAGACGCACACACGGCCCTGTCCGAGGGAGCAGGTACATGCACGTGTGCCCAGGCCCGTGTGCCGGGCCCAGGCTTCCCTGCGATCCTGGCTGACTCACGCTCGCACTGGCCCGGGTGAAGTCATCGCCGCTTTTAGCTCCCTGAGGTCATTTGCCAGCAGGGCCTCCTGGGGCCTGGGGATCCCGCTGCCCGGCTGCTGGGCCAGGCGTGGGGGGCTGCCGGGTTTTCCTAGGCACCCTGGGTCTCCGGACCACCCCGACTGCAGCGTCAGCCCCTCACCACAGCCCGGAGTAGGGAAGCAGGCAGGGCCACAGCTGCAGGGGATGTCCTCCTCCTCCCTCTCCCCTTCACGGCCCACCGCTTAGCTAGAGTAGGGGGCTCTTCTCTGGGTGGTTAATGTATGCAAATATATGCAAGCATACTAAGGAGCCATAGCCCCGCCCCTGCAGGGTGTCCCAGCAACATCTTGTTTCTCCTCCCACCCTGCTGCCAGGGCTGCAGCCCCTCTGCCCGCCCCTACTCTTGCCCCCGCTGGAGCTCTGACTGGACCCCCAGGACCCAGCAGTGGAAGCTCAGGCCGGGCACACATTTGCCCCCACCGTCATCAGACACTGATCGGGCAGCCCTGGCCCCAGCACTGATGGGCTGCCCTGGTGTCTACTCCTGCTCCAGAGCCATCCTGGCTCCCCAGTGCCCTTGGAGAAGAGCTCAGGCTGCTCCGTCTGGCAGCCACCCAGTTGTCCCCACTCTGGACCTCAGTCTATTCTCTCTCCCGGGGAATGGGGTCCCCTCTTGGCTGGGTCTTCAATAGGAAGTGGCCGCCAAGGCCTTGGCCCAGGGGCTGAGATGAAGCTCAGAGGCCTCGTTGCCAGGTTGCCTTCCCTGGGCTCCCTGCATGGTGCTGAGGTTCTGGTGAACCCCCCCCCACCACCAGGCCTCAACCTCCCTCTCTCCAAGATCACCTGGTGGCCTCTTGTGCCAGTCACCAGAGCCCGAAGAATGCACCTGTCCTTTCATGTCGGTCCAGGCTCCTCCTAGACCCCCCCCCCCCCATGCACTAGGGGGTCAAGTATCCCTCCGAGACAGGGCCCCAGTCTGGGGATCTTCCCATCCCGAGAACCCCAGAGGCAGCCCGAGCATGGCCCTGGGCACCTTACCTGGCACACCTCCCAGGTGAATAGGGCAGATGCAGTTGAGCCGCCAGCCCTCCCTGAACCTCCGTTTGGTGTCCATGAAAGCCTCAGAGGCCCAGGCAAGGGCCTCACCCTGCCAGGCCTGGGGGCCCATACCACAGAGTGGGCCTGTCCTCTCGCTGACCCTGCCCTGGCGGCCCGGGAATGTGCTCCCCCCTTGCCTGCCCACCATGGCTTCGGTTTCAGCCCCTACCATCCTGTCTGGATGCCAATCCCAGGACGCCGGTGTGGTGCGGCCCCAGGGCCAGGGACCTCTGTGGTCAGAGGGCGTCTCCGTGAGCCTGTCTCCTACTGGCAAGCCTGTCTAGTAGGCGTGGGGCCCCAGCCCAGGGCTGTCTTGCTGGAATTCCACCATCGTTGCCCTGTAGGATGGTGCCAAGGGTGCCTGCAGGCCTGAGTTGACCGTCTCCGACGTGACGTGGGGCCTCAGTCAGTGGAGGGGTGCAACAGCCACCGTCTCAGGATAGGGCCAGGCTGTGCCCACTCGATGCCCCGAGAGCATCCGGGCCGGAAGGAGCAGGGATATTTTGGTGCTCTGAGTGCACAGGGCATTCTGGGAGCAGGGTATTTCTGTCTTGCGAGGGCGTCTGTCTGGTCTTGGTGGCCCATCTGGGCATGGCATGGGAGTGGGTGAACAGGCTAAAACTGCCTCCACGGGGCAAGGAGGAGGTTCCAGGACACCATGAGGGCACAGGCGGGGTGGCAGGTGATGTCAGGAGGGGGTCCTGCAGGTCCCACCTGTCACCTGAGCCTTATAGCTCAGGGAGGGAAGGAGAGCCACCCAACACTGCACCCCTGAGACCCATAGCTTTATCTGCCAACTAGGCGCAGGAAGGTCCTAGGATTGGGGTGGGTCACGGCGGGGTCAGCGCCTGATATTTGGAGGCCAAGAACACACTGCTGTCCTCCCCGGCTCGGGCACAGGCCAGCTGTAGGTGTGGGGGCCTTGAAGGCACCTCTGGGTAGAAGGCCCTGCCTGCCGACACCCACCCTCCGCCCCCACCCCAGGAGCAGAGCCCGGGCAGCCAGGCCTCGCTGGCCACGATGCCGGAGGCGCCCGAGGTGCTGGAGGAGACGGTGACGGTGGAGGAGGACCCCGGCACTCCCACCTCCCACGTCTCCATTGTCACTTCCGAAGACGGCACGACCCGGCGCACCGAGACCAAGGTATGGCTAGGCCTGGGCGTCGGGAGAGCAGACGGTGGCCACGCATGTCCCGTCTGCCACCTGGGGAACCTGTGTGGACAATGGAGGTGACCCGGGCCCTGCCGGGAACAGGTCCACGTCTCGGGTGGCCCAACTCACCTGCCACCTGCCCATCCCCAGGTCACCAAGACGGTCAAGACAGTGACCACACGGACAGTACGCCAGGTGCCCGTGGGCCCGGACGGACTCCCCCTGCTGGACGGCGGCCCCCCGCTGGGCCCCTTTGTGGATGGCCCCCTGGACCGGCATTTCTTGCTGCGAGGCGGTGGCCCGGCGGCCACTCTGTCCCGAGCCTACCTCAGCGGTGGAGGCGGCTTTCCTGATGGCCCCGAGCCCCGAGACACCCCCAGCTACGGCAGCCTGTCCCGAGGACTGGGCGTGCGGCCCCCGCGCGCCGGCCCCCTTGTCCCCGGCCCTGGGGATGGCTGTTTCACGCTGCCTGGACGTCGTGAGGCCTTCCCCACGGGCCCGGAGCCGGGGCCGCCTGGGGGCCGCTCCTTGCCCGAGCGTTTCCAGGCCGAGCCGTATGGCTTGGAGGATGATACCCGCAGCCTGGCCGCCGATGACGAGGGCGGCCCTGAGCTGGAGCCCGACTATGGCACGGCCACACGGAGGAGGCCCGAGTGTGGGCGGGGCCTCCGTGCCAGGTGAGTGCCCTGTGTCCTGCAGCTGCCTCCTCCAGGAAGCCCACCTTCCACTCCCCAGCTATAGAGTACCCCACAGGTAGTCGAAGTGCAGGGGTGAGTTAGACGTGTACCGTTTGGTTTGCATCAGCCTCAGCTTCACTCAGGGACGGCAGCAAGTGTAGGCTCTGGGGCGGTAGAAGTGAGGCTGGTCCCCTCCCCAGTCCTAGGGCACAGGAGAAATAGTGATAGTGCCAATGTCACGATGTCACTCTGAGCTTCAGGCCCTCGCCTCTCCCTGGGCCTCCATTTTCCCCACGGTCAGTAGTCACTAGAGCCCGGGGTCGGGACCAGCAGTTAGCGTATGATTATGTCGCCGGACTCACACGTAGTCAACTGCGGTTCGAGTCCCGGACCTGGTGGCTTAAACTCATTTCGGGCGCGTGTGCGTGTGTGCCCAAGATCCCGAGAGGAGAACGGAGGAGAAAGGATTGCGGCATGACCATCCCCCCTGGGGGGTGATTTCTCACTTTCTGTCTCTCTGTCTCTCTCTGTCTGTCTGGTGAGCGCACGCGCCCTATAGCAAAAACCTCTCCAAAAAAAAAAAAAAGAACCTGGGGTCCAGGCCTCCCCGTCACAGCCTCCATTCTGTCCCTAAAGCCTGCGTGGGTCCAACCCCTCTGAGCCCCAGCTCCTCCCCTGGGACATGGGTTTCTTTGTGACAACTCACAGGGGCTGCGGAGAGCCAAGGCCTTGCCCTCGAGCTGGTGGCCTGAGTGTTCCCCAGGTGGCCCTCCTGGAATGGTCACGCGTAGAGAGGGGTCTCATCTCATGGAGGGCGCAGTGGGTTTACGGAGGTGGGACCCCCCCAGCCGTGCGCAGACACTGTATGGACACGTAGCTCAGGATGGACACGTACTGCTCGTGGTGGGAGTGAGTGGGCCCCTGTCCTGGGAGGGATGCAAGCCCCTGTGGCCAGCAGCTGGGTTCGGCCCCATTGTGGCTCCGAGTCGGTTCTTGCTGGGCTGGGGTGTGACTCTGGGTGCACACTCCATGCTTGGGGGCTGAGAGCCCGGCGGGACCCTGGAGGAGGTGTGTGGGAGGGCGGGGCGGGACCTTCACACCCACTCTCCTGCGCAGGGCCTACGAGGACGTGGCGGATGACGGCGGTGAGCTGCTGGACGAGCGGCCCCCGTTCCCGGCCACGGCGGCGCCCCTGGCCCAGCCGGAGCAGGGCAGCCTGGGCAGCCTGGACCGTGTGGTGCGGCGCTCACCCTCGGTGGACAGCGCCCGCAAGGAGCCGCGCTGGCGGGACCCCGAGCTGCCCGAGGTGCTGGCCATGCTGCGGCACCCCGTGGACCCCGTGAAGGCCAACGCGGCCGCCTACCTACAGCACCTGTGCTTCGAGAACGAGGGTGTCAAGCGGCGCGTGCGGCAGCTGCGGGGGCTGCCGCTGCTCGTGGCGCTGCTGGACCACCCCCGGGCCGAGGTGCGGCGCCGGGCCTGCGGGGCGCTGCGCAACCTCTCCTACGGCCGCGACACCGACAACAAGGCCGCCATCCGGGACTGTGGCGGGGTGCCCGCCCTGGTGCGCCTGCTGCGAGCCGCCAGGGACAACGAGGTCCGTGAGCTTGTCACCGGTGAGTGCGACCCTGCTGCGCCTATCCTCCAGGAGGGAACGGACCGCGTGGGAGGGGTGGCCACCTGGGGCCCCACTGCCAGGAAACGCACCTGAGTCCCAGCTGCTGCAGCTGCTTGCCCTGGGCGGCAGCCATCCAGCCCCAGGGCTGTGACAGGTCCCCGGTCGGGTCGCTGGCACTGGGCCTCTCAGGCAGGACCCTCCACGCCTGTCCCCGTGCCCACATCAGTTTCCTGGGACCCACCTCCCTGGTTCTTACTCCCTGACTGGTGGTGGGCCTGCGCCCTGAGGGACAAGTGGGGGCCACACACCCACCTGTGTCCACCATGGCTTCGGGAGTGTCAGTCCCTAGCACCGTGTGGCTTCGTGGACAATACGCTGGGAAGAGACAGCACACGCCAAGGCCCCCTCTGCACCCCAACCCTTTGGGGCTCCGTCCCAGCCACCTGCGTGTTTTGCCCAGGCTAGGGTGGGTCCCCGGAACAGGCCCTCCTGTGCTGCCTGGTTCCAAGAAGGGCAGGAAGCCCTGAGCTCGGTCTGGGCGGGGGAGACGGTGCCCGGTGTGGTCAGCCCCGGCTGGTCGCCGGCACCCACAGGCACACTCTGGAACCTGTCGTCCTATGAGCCCCTGAAGATGGTCATCATCGACCACGGGCTGCAGACCCTGACCCACGAGGTCATCGTGCCCCACTCGGGCTGGGAGCGCGAGCCCAACGAGGACTCCAAGCCGCGGGACGCCGAGTGGACCACGGTCTTCAAGAACACGTCGGGCTGCTTGAGGTGTGGGCGGGGCCCGGGCAAGGCCAGGCAGGAGGGAGGGGCCAGGGCCGGCACCTGCCGCGCCAGGGCCCACCCCTGGGGAGCCATGGCCTCATGGTCTCAGCGGGCTGCCCATGTCTTAGGAGCTTTCTGGCCACCACACACGTCCTGTAGATGAGAAGTGGGGCCCGGTGGGCTGTCCCTCCCAAGGCACCCTCCAGACAGGTCTCCCACCTGCCTTGTGGGACCCCAAAGTGTCAGCATGGCCAGCTGCCACCCCCCACCCATGACGGCCAGGGTGGGCGAGCTGTGATGCTCACCTCCATCTGCCTCAGAGACTTGTCTGCCTCCTCGCTTCCTGCCCTTCCCCTGCCACCACTGGGAAGCCCTGCCGAGGCCCTGCAGGGTCCTGGTCACCACAGTCCTGCCTGTCCATCAGCATGGGCCGCAGCGGCCTCGCAGGGTCTTGACCTCAGGGCAAGGCAGGACCTAGAACCGCCGTGTGGCAGGGTAGGGGTGTGGCCGATTCGGGCCTCTTTGGGTCCTGCCTCTGTCCCTTTCCAATCCAGTTAAGCCCAGGAAAGCCCATGCCCCCTAGGAGAGGCTAGGCCAGGGCCCGTCTCTGGGCCAGTTAGGCCCTTGTCTGTCGTGCTCCAGGCCCTAGGGCCCTGTCCTGGTAACCCTGAGGGGGTGGGGCTGCCGCAGGGTACAGGTGGCACTGGGAGAGGCTCTCTGGGGCAGGGGTCACCGTGCCTGCTCTCGGTCACGCAGGAACGTGAGTTCAGATGGCGCGGAGGCCCGGCGGCGACTGCGGGAGTGCGAGGGGCTGGTGGATGCGCTTCTGCATGCCCTCCAGTCGGCCGTGGGCAGGAAGGACACGGATAACAAGGTGGGCGGGGCAGGGTGGGGCCGTCTCTCCGCCTCCCCCAGGGTCAGACAGCGCAGGATGGAGCCATGGGGCCGGAGCTGTTCCGGGGTACCAAGGGGAACGGGGGATCTGGCCCCACTGTAAAGCAGGCGAGGGCCTGCTCGTGCCCGGGGCGTTTTCCCGCAGCCCCTTTGTAGCTTAGGTCTCCCTGTCTCCCCCGGAGCCCCCCGGAGGCCCGCCCCAGCAGCCCCTCTCCCGCAGTCGGTGGAGAACTGCGTGTGCATCATGAGGAACCTGTCCTACCACGTACACAAGGAGGTGCCCGGGGCCGACAGGTACCAGGAGGCCGAGCCCGGGCCCCTGGGCAGTGCTGCGGGTTCCCAGCGCCGGAGGCGGGATGACGCCAGCTGCTTCGGGGGCAAGAAGGCCAAAGGTGGGTGGGTGAGGCTTGGGGTACCACCCTAGACCCCCAGCTGTGGGCCTGTAGAAGCAGGGAGTGAGCCGGGGTCCCACCTGAGGTCACAGGGCCGAAGGGTCAGTCTGCAGGACCCAGACGCAGCCAGGCCACCATCCGCGCTGTGGGTGGCCTTGACCCCGAGGAAGGCTTCTGCGGGCTTGGAGGTTGGAAAGCGCCACCAGGCTGTTCGCAGAACGCGACTGCACCCCCTCCACGTGGGCTCTTGTGGGGTGTGGGTTCCAGGGACCTGCAACCCCTGCAGCTGCAGTGGGACCTGTATTCCCTCTCTCTGGCCCCTGAGCCCAGCCTCCACTTCCGTGTCCCACTGGGGGACACGCAGTCCCCGAGCGTAACTGGGGAGGGGGCCCATAACCAACCTGCTCCACCCAGGGTGTGCCGTGGGCCCCTAGGCCCCGGGAGGGCGTCGGGGTGGGGGCGCCCCCTCAGGCTCATCTCCTCTCTTCTGTGCTCCCCCCGGCCGTCCAGAGGAGTGGTTCCATCAAGGTGAGTCCCTATCTGTCCAGCCGTCCAGGCCTGGCAGCTGCAGCGGGCACCAGGGAGGCTCCCCGCCCCTGTGGCTCAGGCCCTCGTTTCCATGACAACCGCAGGGCAGCGGGTGCGGTGGGCTCCTGGGAAGTCTTCCAGCCTCGGGGCCCTGCCCCACCCCCGCGCCCTCACCCAGCAGCTGTCTCCATGACAACTGCATGGACACGGCTACAGCAAGCATTTGAGCTCTGGCCTGGTGGGGGGCTGCCCTGGGTACCCTCAGGCTGGGTCTCTGAGCCAAGCCGGGGGTCCCGGTGTCTCTCCCTAGGGGCACCAGGGAGGAGTCTGTCCCTCTGATGGGATGGGGTGGTAGCTGTCCAGATGGATGGTGCTGACGTCCCGCAAGGGTGGACGTCTCAGCCCCTGCCACCTTGCAAGGGGGGAACCCCCATTCGAGATGAGGGGAGAGAGGCTGGAAGGCATCAAGGTTGCTGTCAAGAGGGGGTGCAAGCCGGGGCTGCACAGCCTGAGGTGGGGCTACTTAGGGGGTCTCTCCTGGGCGGTAGAACTTGGACACATGTACAGCCGGGGGAGCTTTCCTCCTGGGTAGGACTCTGCCCGCCTCGCTGTGACCCAGCTCAGCCCTGGCCCTCTCAGCCTGCCCTGTCTGCACACACCTCCCTGGCTGGCATCCAGCCTTGGCTCCCGGCAGCCGTAAGGGAGCCCTCCAGGGGGTCTGCGGCACAGCTCCCAGCTCCTGGCGCGAGATGAGTCCTGGAGGCTCTGAGCAAGGACAGGATGTGCCCAGGCCCGGCTGCCACCATCGTCCTCCCTGTTGCCAACCTGCCTGCTGGAACTCAGAACACTGCCACTCTCTCTTGACCTGAACGTCGGTGTCCGGGCAGGGGAGGGCTTTGCCCAACCCTCCTGACACACTCCTGCCCCGCCTCCCATGGGTATGCCTCACTTTCCCACCGCTCTTGCGTTCTAGGGAAGAAGGATGGTGACATGGACCGGAACTTTGACACACTGGACCTGCCCAAGCGAACAGAGGCTGCTAAAGGTGGGGGCTGGGGTGCAGCCACTATCAGAAGGGGGGCATTCAGCTAGGGAAGCTTCAGGCTGTCAGGCCTGAAAGGCTTTGGGGATCAAATGGGGAAACAGGCCTTTGGCAACAAGGTCCGCCTGGCTGTACCTTCAGGTTCCCGAGGATGGTCCCGTCCCTGGGCACCTGCTAAGGCTGCAGAACCAGGTCATGCCTGGCACAGCGAGGTCATGTGTTTGCTTGGTCACGCAGTACCTGGGCGAGGTTGGAAGGGAAGCCCCAGTGAAGGCAGGGCCTCCAGGATCAGCCACAGAGCTGGGCCTGCTCTTAGGGGGTGGGGGCAGGGAAGATGTGGGCCAGTCCAGGTACAGAGGCTGGGTCAGGACAGAGCCCAAGCCGAGAAAGCCTGGCTGGGGCGTCCTGTGTCTGTCCAGGTCCCCATGTGCTCTGGGGCTGTGATGTGCACCGTGGACCACACTGCCAGTCGGAGTAGCTCCTGCTGAGGGAGGTCTGTGCAAGGCAGAATGGCTGGCCAGGGCAAGCAGCCGGCCAGGGCCACCTCCCTGAGCGGGGACTATGCTTGGAGTGTTAGGCAGCAGGGAGTTCTGTAGGGCTGGAGTTGAGCATGAGTGGGGGGCTGGGGAGGTGATGGGATGTGGCGGGGAGGAGGGCAGAGAGGGAGATGATGTGCGTGCCAGGCAGACGCTCCACGATGGGGACAGGCAGGTGTGGAAGGCCCCCTCAACCCTTTTGACCAAAGACCTGTGCAGCACGCCATCCTGGGGCTTGATTTTTGGAGCGCCTGTGGTGGCCCTCGGGGAGGGGTTCTGTTGCTAGGGGAGCAGCCCTGGTTGCAGGACTAGGCAGTGACTGACATGGGTCCCGTTGCCATGGAGGGTGGCCCTATTGCCTCCCTCCCCAGCCCAGGTGTCTTCCATGGTCTGGCTGCCAGGCAGGGCCAGTCGTGTTTCTTGAACAGCAACCGAGGAAGAAATGACCTCTCCTAAACCCAGTCTCCTTGAATGAGCCTCGGTTTGCCTTTCTGTAAAATGGGGGTGCTTGCCCCTTGGGTGACTATAAAGGGTGGGTAAGTTGGGACTGAACATCACCTGAATACGCCACAACTCCTGACTCTAGCTTACCTGGGCCCTGGGAGCACTGATGGGGTGGGGGAGAGGGAAGAGATTCTGGGTGAGCAATGGTGGTGGCCACCCTACACCCAGGCTTTGAGCTGCTGTACCAGCCGGAGGTGGTCCGTCTCTACCTCTCCCTCCTCACGGAGAGCCGGAACTTCAATACTCTGGAGGCTGCGGCAGGTGCTCTGCAGAACCTCAGCGCCGGCAACTGGATGGTGAGGGGCAGGTGTGGCGGGGAGAGCGACCTGGGACCAGAGAATACCAGTGCCCCATGGGTGCTGCTGCTGCTGGTGGGGCTGGTAGCGGAGGTCGCGCGGTTCAGCGCAGGGGCTGCTGGGTGTGCATCCGGGCTGGGGGCGGAGGTGGCGTTGAGCTGTTGGAGCAGGGCTTGCTAAGCGGTGGAGCAGACTGGCCCACTCCATCCCTCTGCTTCTGCAGTGGGCCACGTACATCCGCGCCACCGTGCGCAAGGAGCGCGGGCTGCCGGTGCTGGTGGAGCTGCTGCAGTCGGAGACTGACAAGGTAGTGCGCGCCGTTGCCATCGCCCTGCGCAATCTCTCACTGGACCGGCGCAACAAGGACCTCATCGGTGAGGGCGCTTGCAAGGCCAAGCTGGGGTTGGAGCAGGGTGGGGGACTCAGAAGCCTTGCTCTTGGGGGCTTTTCAGGGTTCCAGGCCCCATCCTGTCTTTTGGACCCAGTTCCTGCTGTGGGAGCGCGCCTCTCCTAGACCCAGTCCATCCCTATGGGGACCCTGCTTTTTCCCTCCAACGGGCCGGGGGTGTGTCCTCACACCAACCCTGCCCCTCAGGGAGCTACGCCATGGCAGAGCTGGTGCGGAACGTGCGCAATGCGCAGGCTCCAGCACGGCCCGGGGCCCGCCTGGAGGAGGACACGGTGGTGGCCGTGCTCAACACCATCCATGAGATCGTGTCCGACAGCCTGGACAACGCACGCTCGCTCCTGCAGGCCCGAGGCGTGCCTGCGCTTGTGGCTCTGGTCGCCTCCAGGTGGGCATGGTGGGGCGTGGTCTGAGGGCGGGGCCGATACGTGGGGCGTGGTTTTGGGCGGGGACGGGGCGGGGCCAACTGCTGACTCCCGCCCTGGACCCCCGTAGCCAGTCCGTGCGCGAGGCCAAGGCGGCGTCGCACGTGCTGCAGACAGTGTGGAGCTACAAGGAGCTGCGCGGCGCCCTGCAACGGGACGGCTGGACCAAGGCACGCTTCCAGGTGCGGCCTACCCAGCCTTCCTTTTCTCACTTCATAAGATCAAGTGCCCAGGAGGCCCTGTCCCTGACCCCACCACACCTGTTTTGTGCCTCTGCAGTCTGCCGCAGCTGCCGCCAAGGGGCCCAAAGGAGCACCGAGTCCCGGGGGCTTCGATGACAGCACGCTGCCACTGGTGGACAAGAGCCTTGGTGAGTAGAGGCCAGGGGAACAGGGCGGGGTCCAGGGAACCCATCCCTGAGGCTCAGGAGTGACATGTTGGGTGAGGGAGGGAGGAGGAGCAACACAGGTCTTCCACAGAGGTGGCCCCAGGGTTGGGGGGCCTCATGGCTTCCTGGGGTGCCCCCTTCCCATGGTGTCTGCATTGGCACCAACTGGCAGAGGGATGCAGAGCCGGTGAGAGGGCACCCTGGGTGGCCGAGGCCCCCCCTGCGTGGGCTTGTCCATCTTAGTGCCTCGTACCCAGTCACCCACTCCCGCCCTGCAGACAGTGAGAAGCCGGGCAGCCGGGACTTGATCCCCATGGACACGCTCGGCCCAGGTGAGCACAGGTGCTCAGGAGGAGGCCCGGGAGGGGGCCTGAGGTGGGCCTGCTGGGTTTATGGGGTGAGCATGGCTAGTGCTGGCAAGGCCTTCCGAGGGGTGGGTAGAAGAGAGGTGATTTAGGGGGGCTGAGGGGTTCCAAGCTGCCGCACTGGGAGCAGGCAGGGGCCTGGTGGAGCTGGCCCTGGCACAGGCCTCTGGGATGTGGCTGGTGGGCCCTCTCCGTGAGCCTCCTGTCCAAAGGGCCGCCCACATCTGGGTGAGGGCCACCCTTCCTGCCCGAGGTTTTCCTTCACTGCCCCGCCCTACCCCATCCACCCCACCCACCCCACAGATGGATACTCCACAGTGGACAGGAGGGAGCGGAGGGTCCGGGACGGTGACTCTGCAGGGGAGGCGTCTGAGAAGGAGCCATTGAAAGTAGGTGGCTGAGAGCAGGCACCCAGGGAGGCCCTGTCGGGGTGGCCCAGGCAGGGCTGAATTTGGTCTGGGCCCCGGGGTACACGCAGGGTGGGCTTGTTCTCTGGGCAGCCGGGCTGAGGGACAAGCCCAGGAAACAGCCCATTAGATCGGGGCAGCTCCTGGGTGCTGACGGCGGAAGCTCGTGCTGTTGGGAAAAGGCAGGAGCCCGTGGCAGTTCGAGCACAGATGCCTTTCTCTGCATGCACTGCGAGGAGGCGGAGCCTGCACCGTGCCCTGGGCCAGCCCCGGCCTTGTCCCGGGGCATCTGTGAGCTGTGCCAGCTGGGCCCTCGCCCTCCGCGCTCTGCTGCCTTGGCAGGCCCACCCTCATGCCACTGCGGCTCTCGCCCTGCTCTGGTCTGTCATCTCCACTAACCTGCTCTGTTCTGCCTCTAACGCCCTGCTGCCCGCCTGCCGTGCGCTGCTGCAGCCCGACCCCGGCAGGAAGGCCCCTCCTCCCGGGCCCAGCAGGCCCGCGGTCAGGCTGGTGGACGCCGTGGGGGACGCTAAGCCTCAGCCCGTTGACTCCTGGGTCTAGCATGCATGCCTGGTACGTTCTCTTTGGTCGTTTGTCCCCTGGTTCCCCATTCCCTAGGCCAGCTTCCTGTCGATCTGTGCTGGCTATATGCTCTGCTCACTGCGTGCTCCCTGCGGGACCCGCATCCAGCCCAGCCGGACCCAGATCTGGGAGAGAGGGGTCTCCCTGGGCCCTCAGTCCGGTCCCAGGCACTCTGGGCTCAGACGGTCTTAGATGCATAGGGCGCTCTACAGACCAGACCCCGGTGGTAGTGGGTCTGCAACACCCTCGACGGCTGCCTTTGTCCTTGTGTCTGTCCACATAGCCTGGACTCCCGACCTCCTGGTTGCGCCCTGCTGCAGCCTCTGCCTTCCCCTCCCTCCCTCCGCAGGGCCCCAGCCCAGCCGTTTGTTCATAGGGATTGGATGCCCAGGAGAAGGGCCGTCCTGAGCAGACGCCGCCGCGGAGCTTGGAGCCCCCTGGTGGCAGAGGCTGGCAGCACCTCTTGCCCCGAGGACACCGCCAGTCCTGCCCCCTCCCTGCCTTTGCTCTCCCCACCTAACTCTAGCGGAGTTAGCTGTTGACTGACTTGGTGCTGTGTGCGTAAGGGAGGGAAGGCCCGAGGAGGCGGGGCTTCCGGGGCGGGGCCCAGGGAGGCAGCCGGGGAGGTGCCTGGCTTTATTTTGGGGCAAGTGGATTAGGAGTGTGCCCCTGTGTGCAGCGCCCTAGAGGAGTGAGCCGGCCTGGAGGCGGAGACTCGGGGGCAACCAGCCTGGCAGGGAGGGGGGAGGGACTCCCCAGGGCCCGAGTCACCCCGCATGACAGGCAGACCTGGGCGTTCTTCTGCTCGGAGGGCAAGCCAGGCAGGGAGGCTCTGGAGGCTGTGAGCTGGGGATGAGGTTGTGCTCACCCCCTGCTCCCTGGGAGCCCCTCCCTGAGCCTGGGCTGGCCGCAGCTGCCACCTCTGCACCTGCTGAGAACCTGGTAGCAGCTCTGGGACTGACCTCTGGCAGCAGCGAGGGACTGCTGCTCAGTGCCTGCTGTTTGTGATTTAAAGACAGAAGAGAAACACTGACAAAAGCATTAAAAACGAAACCAAAATAAGACTGTATTGGTACATCTAAATTTTTGTAAGAAAACTCAAAAATTAAAAAAAAAAAAAAGCAAAGGAATTTCCTGTCTTCGGTGGCTCCGATCTTGTCCTCAGCCGCCAGCTCCGAGGCTGAGCTGTTTGTCCGGGTGGGAAACGGGCGTAGGTGACTCCAGGATACCCACCGTGCTATGTGGGGTGAGTGGGGCTCCGCCCACACTGGCCCGGCTTCTGGGTGCTCAGACCTCCCTGAGCCCCGTGCCATCATGGCTGGTCTGGGCACAGGTGAGCCCAGCCAAGATAAGGCTGACCCTAGTCCAGCCTGGAAATTGGGCCTCTAATGGGGTCTTGGGGAGCCTGAGGTGGCCGGTATTTGAGTGGAGTTGAGGGCTGCAGGGCCAGGGCGTGCACTGGGGACAGCTCTGGATTTTGGTAGGCACGACCCAGCTCTGCCTGGTTATGGGCCAGCTGGTGACCAAGCTGCGACCAGCCTGGACCTAGTACCTATTCCAGAAGCAGGGCTGGGTGGGACTGGGAAAGGTGCCTCTGCTCCGTGCCATGCATGACCGGGTGGCAGGGCGGGCACTGCTGCATGGGCTGGCCTCACCTGTCCCCAGCACCTGCCTGGTCACAGCTGAGTGTGAAGGGTAGCCGATGACCCTGCCCCACCACGGGCCCTGCCTGTGGCCCTAGTGTCCCACCAAGGGGAGGTCGCTGTGTTGGCACGAGAGGGAGCCGTGGCAGTTGAAAACAATGGTACCGTATCTAGTATCTAAATATTTAGATCTTTAATTCTACCTTATCTTTCAAACATAAGAACGTCGACAGCTAGCCAGTTTTAATAAAGAGGAAAGGTGTGATTCATTCTTAAAAAGAAAGTGAAAATTTGGGGGTCAGAAGCGTGGCATTTATAGCTGGTGGCAGGGCTGTCATCGAGGCACTGCTGCCACCTGGTGACAGTAGACGAGCCACATCCTGAGTACAGGACTCAGCAGGCCAAGAGGCTTCCAATTTCCCCACCCCTTCCCGTGTCTAATCGGTAGTTGCGCCTGAAGACCTGCCCACGTGGAGACCCTCTCTGAAGGCTGGTGCGTGTGAGGTATACTGGCCGGGCACCCCCTACCTGCCTGGGCTCCCGGGTGGCCTTTATCACTACGTGCGGCTGCTGCGGTGATCCTGCACGGGGAGCCCGCTGCTCCTGGGTGGGCTGGTGTCTGATCCGCTGGGGCCGCAGCACAGGGTCAGCAGGGGCAGGCTCAGACCCTGCAGGCCTGCAGTGTGCTTGGCATCCGAGGACAGACCCTAGAACTGCAGGTCAGCAGGCATGTGGCAGTGGCACCTTTTAGAACCAGGCCTGGTGAGAGGACCCAGGGCAGGGTAGGCGGTCATGGCTGGCCCGGGCCCACGTACACGGCCTTCTCCAGGCCGTCCACCGCCTCTGACCGGTACTCCAGGTAGGAAGAGTAGTGCGTGCACTCAAAGCGGTTGTTCCCGCGCACGTACGCCAGGAATTCCGGTGTTCCCGGGATGATGACGTTGTCTGCCAGCAGCACCGTCCCCTTCCGCAACAGGCCACACTCCTGCAGGCGACAGACAGCCGGGGGGCAGGAGTCAGGGCCGCCGCAGGGCCCGTCCCATGCCAGGGCGCATGCTCGTGCAGCTGCGGCTCCCCCGGGGCCCAGGTCACTTTCTCCCCAGCTGCAACCCCGACAGGAAAGGGATGTGCTAGGCTCAGGTCCCTCCACACCACGGACTCCAGGATGGGCCTTCTGCCCCTCGGATGTCCATACCCAGCCAGCCCCCGGGAGCAGGTGGGACTGCAGGTGCAGTAAACACTGGCTGGAAGGACGAGTAATGGAGGCAGGGGGGCAGGAGGCTAGTGGCCCCTCAGACATCTGGTGCCAGGGACACCAATGAAGGTGCCCAGGGTGCAGGCTGCGGACGGGGTCACTGGAGACAAAGTCAGCCTGACCGGGAACCAGCAGTTAGCGTAATGGCTGTGTCGCTGGATTCCCATGTAGTCGACTCTGGTTCGAGTCCCGGACCCTGTGGCTTAAACACGCCGGGCGGTGTGCGTGTGTGCCTGAGATCTTGAGAGGAGAATGGAGGAGAAGGAATTACAGCGTGGCCACCGCCCTGGGGGGCGATTTCTCGCTGTCTCTCTGTCTCTCTCTGTCTTTCTGGTGAGCACACGCGCCCTATAGCAAAAACCTCTCCAAAACAAAACAAAACAAAACATGAAAGTCAGCCTGACCAAGGTGACTGCAGGGCGGGGGAGCAGGGCCCCATCACGGACAAGCCTCTCCCTCGGCCCTCTGCTCTGGCTGCCCCAGGTTTCCTGTGTTTGCAGCCCCACCTACAGCGACGCCCGGGCTAGGAAGAGCCGAGGTCCTGGGCCTGGCTTCTTGGTGCTTGGACATGCGCCGTGACCCAGACCGGCCAAGACAGCGGACCGTGGCGTGGGGACTCTGTTGGTGCCTGTGTCTCTCTCATGGAATCAACAACAATAACGTATCTTTCAGAAAGGTGAAAAAGCAATCTAAGGGGCCGGCACATGGCCCGATGGTTCAGGAACTGGACTCTCACATGGCTGACCACAGTTTGGGTCCCAGATCTGGAGGCTTGAAAATCACATCGGGCGTGCGTGCGTGCATGCCCAAAATGTCAGGAGAATGGAGAAGGGAATGTGGTGTGGCCGTCCCCCGAGGGGGTGATTTCTCACTTCTCACCGTCTCTGTCTCTCTGGTGAGAGCATGCGCGCTGTGGCAAAAGCCTTAAAAAAAAAAAAAAAGGAAAAAAGAAAAAAACACTGAAAGCGAATTCAAATAAGTGACCCTGAGTGTCTCAAACTACAGGCAGGAGGGGTCTTGGTGACTTGGAAACACTGGCACTGGACTCTGCACCCCACTGGGGACATGCACTGCAGATGGCCTTACAGTGTCTTTTGGGGGTGCTGGCGGTCACTTCCAGCCTGTGGGCTACAGCAGAAAGCGGGGGCCAGAGCTGCAGAAAACACACACTTGGAAGATCAGTAGCTAAGGGGCCGGCCACCCACCCGGTCCAGAATTCAAGCGAGAAGCACCGCTGTGAACCATGAGGTCTTTTTTTTAATTTTTGGAGAGGTTTTTGCTATAGGGCGCGTGCGCTCGCCAGAAAGACTGAGAGAGACAGACAGAAAGCGAGAAATCACCCCCCGGGGGGATGGCCACACTGCAATCCCTTTTCCTCCATTCTCCTCTTGGGATCTTGGGCACGCACACACACGCACCTGGCGTGAGTTTAACCCACCAGGTTTGGAACTTGAACCACGGTCGACTACATGGCAGCGACATAGTCATTATGCTAACTGCTGGTCCCAGCCATGAGGTCTTCTGTCTGAAGGGAGGAAAAAAGGAAAACAGGGACCAGCAGATGGCATGATGGTTACTGGACTCCCACGTAGTCAACCATGGTTTGAGTCCTAGACCCAGGGGCTTAAACTCCTGGCAAGTGCATGTGCATGCATGCTCAAGATCCTGAGAGGAGAAGGGACTGCGGGGGTGATTTCTCACTTTCTGTCTCTCCATCTCCCTGGAGAGTACACCTGCCCTATAGCAAAAATCTCTCTTAAAAAAAAAAAGGAAAAGAAAATGAATGCCCTAGCACCATCAGTTGAAAAAGCTAAGATAGGGGGACCAGCAGTTAGCGTAATGGCTATGTCGCTGGACTCCCACGTAGTCGACCGCGGTTCGAGTCCCGGACCCGGCGGCTTAAACTCACGCCGGGCGCGTGTGCGTGCGTGCCCAAGATCCCGAGAGGAGAATGGAGGAGAAGGGATTGCGGCGTGGCCATCCCCCCTGGGGGGTGATTTCCTGCTTTCTATGTCTCTGTCTCTCTCTGTCTGTCTGGCGAGCGCACGCGCCCTATAGCAAAAAAAACCTCTCCAAAAAAAAAAAAAAAAAAAGCTAAGATAGGGACCAGCAGTTAGCATAATGGCTGTCGCTGGACTCCTATGTAGTCGACTGTGGTTCGCGTCCTGGACACAGTGGCTTAAAACTCATGCTGGGCGCACGTGTGTGTGTGCCCAAGATCCCAAGAGGAGAATGGAGGAGAAGGGATTGCGGCGTGGCCATCCCCCCTGGGGGGTGATTTCTCCATTTCTGTCTCTCTTTCTGGTGAGCGCATGCACCCTATAGCAAAAAAAAAAAAAGAAACCTCCCGGAGAATCGCTTGGAAGGAGTCGGTGCGGGTGCCCCTTGGAAGGTGCTGGGACCTACTCAATCTTTAGGAACCCGTCATGAGATGAAGGCTATACCTGTCCCCCTGTCCCCAGACACCTGGAGACTCAGCAGCTCTTTATAGACCACCTGCAGAATTTGGGTGAAAAGCCAGCGACAGAGCAGAGGGGCGTGGTCTTCAACAACGTCTGTCATTCTGTTTCTTTTCTTTGGGGTTTTTTTGCTGTAGGGTGTATGTGCTTGGCAGTGACAGAAAGTGAGAATCACCCCCTAGGAGGGATGGCCACATCTCAGTCCCTTCTCCTCCACTCCCCTCTCAGGATTTGGGGTACACTCGCATGCACACGTGCCTGGCATGAGTTTCAAGCCGCTGGGTCCGGGACTCCAACTGTGGTGGGCTACATGGGAGTCCAGCAACGTAACCACTACGCCACCTGCTGGTCCCACATCCATCATTCTTTGACCTCCCCTTCTTCTAGAGGTGGAGCCTCAGTCCTCACCCCTTGGGTATGGCTGGACTCAGTGGCTCTACCCAAATAAGGCAACTGTGTGGCTCCAGGGACGTAAAAGCCACCGTGATAAGGCAATGCTCGGGCTGCCGAGGCCACACAGGAAGGCCAGTGTGTGCAACCCGGGGTCTCTTTGTACATGCTAGGTACATGCTCGGTGTGCATGCGTGTGCTTGTGATCCAGGCTGCTGAGACGGGGTGGATCATGGCATGAGGACCCTTTGGGGGTGCCTTCCTCTCTCACAGAAGAAAGAAATAATGAAAAATAAAATTTTTACAAAAGCATTGTGGCCCAGTGGTCTACACAGCTGGATCCCGTATAGCTAACCCTGGGGTTCGAGTCCCAGACCCGGCAACTTGAGAAACACGCCAGGCACAAGTACATGCATGCCTATCATCCCAAAACGAGGGAGAAATGGAGAAGGGATGTCGTGTAATCATTCCCCCTGCAAATGGTTTCTCCTCTGCCTATGTGTCGCTCTGACAAGCGCACACACCTTCTAGCCAAAAGAAAAAGAATTAAAGAAAAAAAAAAAGGCACGGCGGCATTCTGTGTTCCCTCCCTCCTTTTCTGTCGCAATCGATTTGTGTCTCTCTCATCTCTGGCTTTGGAGAAAGCCGCCATGTTGTGAGGACACTCAAGCAGTTCTGTGGAGACGCCCATGTGGTAGGGGCTCCTTGAAGCCCTCTGATGTTGAATGGCCACTTTCTCCCAAGGCCCTTACCCCACTGCTGCTGCTCAGTGGATGGATGGGAGGGGTGGTCGGACCCCCACAGAGCCAAGCTGGCGCTGAGCCCTGCACAGACCGGGGCTGCAGAGCCCCTGCTGCAGGTCTGCAGAACGTGCATTCCAGGAGTGTAGCCATTCTCAACTCAGGACTTCTCTTGTAAGATAATTACCAGCTTTGAACAAGCGGCACTGAGAAAACTATTAGTTTCCTAGTTACTGAATTGCAATATTTGCTACTTGTCTGCAAACGCGGGCCCTTGTAATTACCCACACAGCAAAGCTGCTGCAATCCACCCTCCCGCGATGCAGGTGCAGCCGTGGGTCTGTCGCTCCATCTAAGTGAGGCCGTCTGGTCCGCCACCTGCTCTCTGCCCTCAGCGCTCAATCTCCAGGTCTGCACCTCTTTGCTGGGGGTGGGCCTTCCTCCCCCCAGGCAGCCACCCTGTTCTGGCCCTCGGGTCCGTGTCCCCCATGTCTGTCCCCCTGGTCCATCTTCGAGGCTCCTGCACGCCCCCCCTCTGTTCCCAGGGTTCTGCACCTCCAAGGTGGTTTCAGGGCCTCAAATCCCTCCCCACCTGCCATTCCTTTCCACGCTTCCTCACCTGCTCAAAGCCTGCC
The DNA here is from genome assembly GCA_026018925.1 of Tupaia tana. Lineage (NCBI taxonomy): Eukaryota > Metazoa > Chordata > Mammalia > Scandentia > Tupaiidae > Tupaia > Tupaia tana. The sequence goes on along the minus strand of JAKSZU010000026.1, from coordinate 29,399,182 downwards.
GTGCTCTGACTCTGCTTCCAGAACATTCCATGCCCTTTCACACCCCCTAGGCCTCTGCCAGTGCTGGCTCCTTCCCATTCGTGTCCAGGCCCAGTGGCCACTCCACCATGGCTCGGGTGACTACGCCCCTCTCGAGGGAGCTGCAGGGGTGGACAGGGTGGGCACAGCACCAGGCAGACAGCAGGGGTGGGGAGCCACGGGGACTGAGGAGCTGCTCAGCGTCTCCGTGTTGACCAAGGAGGGACAAGCTCATGTGTCATTAGGAGCCAGCTCACGATGGGCTACTCTGTGCCCTGTGCCCCAGCCGTGGGGGGTGAGGACAGCCCCGCAGTCACAGCCTGGCCTCACTTGGAGAGGCGCTCCGGGTCCTGGCTGGGGCAGACGGGGTGAGCAGAGTGCTGAGGGGTTGGAGGAGTCGGCTGGAGGGGGGCTGTACGAGGAGCCGCGGGAGAAAGAACCGAGGTGCCAGCATTCCGTACTTACACCAGCTGAGACAGCAGGCATGGCGCCCCGTCTCCCTGGTCCTGTGCCCATTCTGCCCAGGCCTGCGGCACTCCTCATCCTCCCTTTGCCGATTGCCCGGGCACCTTGCCCTGGCACGCAGAGGCTGGCACCTGAATCCCCAACAGGCTACCTGCCCAGTGCGGTCACGCCCCCTGTCCAGAGTCCCCTTTTTTGTTTGTTTGTTTTTTTGGAGAGGTTTTTCGCTATAAGGCGCGTGCGCTCACCAGATAGAGACAGACAGAGAGACAGAGAGCGAGAAATCACCCCCCGGGGGGATGGTCACGCCGCAATCCCTTCTCCTCCATTCTCCTCTCGGGATCTTGGGCACACACGCACACGTGCCCGGCGTGAGTTTAAGCCACCAGGTCCGGGACTCAAACTGCGGTCAACTACATGGGAGTCCAGCGACATAGCCATTACGCTAACTGCTGGTCCCCAGAGTCCCCTTCTTCCGTCTCCACCGTTGCCCGGACCTCTGGCCCTTTCTGCTCACATGGCACCCTGGCCTGAGTGAGGCCGGTGCCCACTGCTGGGCCCGGGGTGAGGAGCTGTCTCTAGAGAGCCCAGTGTGGGCTGACCGGGTAGCACTGGCACTCCCTGCCCAGCAGGTGGCGGCCTACCTCCAGCAGCTGCGTGTCCGGCAGGTAGCGGTCCTTCCAGTGGTCGAGGAAGACCATGTCCAGCGTGTCCACGTCATACTTCTTCTTCAGCTGAGGTATGATGTCCTGGGAGGCCCCGACCACTACGGTCACCTGGAACGGCCACAGGGACAGGCATGACACTGCCCACCTGGTCACCCACAGGCGTAACCACCCAACAGTTTTCAGGGGCTTGGGGAAGATGGGTCCCTACTCTGTGCCACCCCCAGCAGGAAGTCTCGTACTCTGTGGGGTGAGGCGAGAGACCACCCTCACTGACTCACTGGGGCTTTCTTCCTTGACCCTGACCCCCCACCACCACCACCTGGACAGCACCCAGTGGAGGGCCTGGTTAGAGGTGCTCCTTGAATGCGGGCTTGTCTAGAGCCTGGGGCCCCCCGAGCCTCAGCGTCCACTCTTGTCACCTGGTCAGGTGTGCCACACCTTGTCCTGCAGGCCGGCGAACTGCACCATCTGCTGGGTGATGGTGGCGTAGGTGGGGTTGAGCTCGATGGTGATCAGCCGGGCCCCGGGCGGCAGCAGGCGGCCCATACGCACGGCCGAGTAGCCGCAGTAAGCACCCAGTTCCAGCAGCACGGCGGGGCGGCACTCCTGCACCACGGAGTCCACGATCTGGCCTGCGGGGCGGGGCGAGGGTGGTAGGGGGGCTGTGACTGCAGTGGAGGGAGGCCACCTGGCTTCAGGACCCAGGCCTCTGGCCTCCTCTCCCTTGTCCCTACCTGCTTATGGGGTGTCTTTATCTCCCTAAACCCCTGCCCCGAGGACTTGGTGTCACCCTCGTGAGCTTCGTGAGCCTGTGCACACGCGGGTCCCCCTCTTCCACCCTGGCTCCTTCGAGCTGAGTGTTGTGTCACGGGCTCCCATGGACTGGACAGGGGTAAGTCGTGTCCCCAGGACCTGACTCCACGCAGAGAAGTTCAGCACCTCCCTGCCTGGGTCCAGGCTGGAGTCCAGGTCGGAAGGCAGGTCTTGGGAAGGGCTCAGAGAACCGGGGGGACTGGTTCCTGCAGCTCACAACCCTGGCCCCAGGCAGAGGTCCAGGGGAGTCGGGTCACCTCCACATGATGGGACAGGCAGGCCTGGGCGCCTGCCCAGAAGCCCTCAGTGCCCGCTCAGACATGGGTGGGAAGATGGGGCAGAGCTGGACTCCCGGCCTCAGGCCTCTGGACTGGGCTCAGGAGCTGTGACAAAGCACGTTTCATCAAATACCCCTCCCCCCTGTGGGGCGGTTGGACGCAGTCCTCGGTGGTGTCCGAATCTCAGCACAGTCTTTGCCCTGAGTTGGGGCGCCAGAGCCAAGCCTGTGCCCGCAGAACAGCGCCCCCTGCGCCTGGGCACGTCACAGTTCCCGACCGCCCAGAGACCCCGCGATCACAGGTGCTCCCTAGAAGGGTTGTGCTGCCTGTCGGGGTCCCTGCTCCACACCCACCGCGCACCTTTCCTGTCGCCCACGTTCATGGCCCATTCCTTCTGCCAGCAGTAGGTGTCGATGGTGTTCAGCACGCTCTGCGGGTCCCCGCGCGTGGCGTGCTGCAGCACGTGGTCCAGGATGCGCTGCTCCTTGGAGCTGCCCATGAACAGGTTTAGGACGGGCTGCAGGATGAACTCGTTCCAGAAGATGATGACAAAGATCCAGTAGCGGCTCCGGAACAACACCACCAGCAGCACGAGGCCCAGAGCGACGGCTGCTAACAGCAGCGGGGTGGCCGCTGACATCTGCCGGAAGGGGAGGGGCGGGCGGAGCTTCAGCGCTCTGCCGGCTATAGCCCCGCCTCGGATCCGCCCCCTTGGGTTGATGAAGGGTCAAAGTTCAGAGGAGAGGGCCAGATGGCTGACCCGCGGTAGGCAAGGCGGTCTGAGGCTGACCCACGTGAAGGTGTGGGGTCCGCATCCAGACCCTCCCCTGTATGCCCGGCGTGAAACTGCACATACTCCCCTGGCTGGGCTAGGGTGGACCTGCAGGAAGGGTTCTGCTGGGTGTGTGCTTTCTTTCTAAGGGTCTGAGGAGCTAGCGAGGTGACTCATTTGCCTGCCTTAATGCCAGCTCTCTGCCCATCTCCGACAGCCCCAGTGAACAAACAGGTCCTCCGAAGAGGAAAGAGGCCTGTCAGTCGCATTCCTGGGCAGTCCTGGTGGGAGGCAGCTTCAGCCCATGGACTCTCTAAAACCACCTAGAATAAGGGACTGTCACCTCCCAGATGGCTCAGAGGACACACAGGTGGAAGTTGTTAAAGAAAACTGCATAGAAACCAGCACAGGAAACCCTCCAGGGCTATCTGGGTGTCCCTCGCTGGAATTTTGCTCCAAAAGTCCTCCCTGGAGACATGGAATAGCTCCTCTTGTTTGGGGTAAAAGTGACCATAGGGGACCAGCAGGTGGCGTGGTGGTTAAGGCGCTGGACACTCCCACATGGCTAACCTGGGTTCAAGTCCTGGACCTGGTGGCTTGCTTTCTCACTTCCTTTCTCTCTCACTCTCACCCTCTGTCTCTCTCTGGTCAAATTAAAAAATCAATGAATGACTAAATAAATAAAATAAATAATTATTTAAAAAAAAAAAAAAAGTGACCATAGCAACTCAGTGTCCTCCTGAGGACCCTGATGATCTGATCACCTTGCCTTGTCTCTGGTCATGGTGGGCATAAAGGGTCGTCCTTACTATAAAGAGATGCAAAAAGAAATAGCATCAAACCACCCTGGGGTGGCGGTGCAGGCAGGGGGACAAAAGACACCAGGCTGGCCAGGGGAGAGGGCTGACTGAGGTCCTTTAAGCTTTTGTTTCTGTTTGGAATGTGCAGTCTTGGAAGGCTTTAAAATGGCTTCCCAAGCACACTTTTCAAGTGGGGCTTATTGACTGCAGTGAGTGTGGTAGGGGAAGCCTAGGTGCCACGCTCTGTGTCTCTGGCCACAGCTCCAGTGTCTTGCAGAGGGGACTACTAGGAGAAGCTGTCCAGGAGCTTTGGGCATGGCCCAGGAGGAGGGTGAGCCATTACTGAGGCCTCAACAGATCACACTTTGTTTATTATGCGAATGTGAAAGAAAATAAGGAAGACACAAGTAAATGGAAAGACATCCTATGTTCATGGATGGGAAGACTTACTATTTTAGATGTCAACACTACCCAGGGTGAGCTACAGATTTAATGCAACCCCTATCAAAAACCCAAGGGACATTTTTCTTTTTTGCAGAAATAAAAAAATTCATCCTAAAAAAAGTCATATGGACTCTCAAGGGACCCAGAGTAGCCAAAACAATCTTGAAAAAGAAGAACAAAGTTAAAGGACTCACACTACCTGATTTCAAAATTCAATACAGAACTACAATAATCAACAGTATAACACAAGTAATGGGATAAAACTGGAGTCCAGAAATAAACCCTTACATCTACGATTAAGTTATTTTCAAAAAGGGTGTTGCGATCACTCAATGGGAAGAAATCTCTGTCACTCACAGAGGAAATAAATACATCAACTTAAAAAAAATGAAGGGGAATTTTATTAAAATTAAAAACCTTTGACTTCCTTAGTTAATTTATTTGTAGGTATCTTAAACAGTTCTACATCTGTCTCCTTGTTGTTTGTATGTAAAATGAAAAACTTTTGTGTATCCAAGGACACAATCAGGCCTGTGAAAGGACAACCCATAGAATGAGAGAACATATTTGCAAATTGCATCTCTGATGAGAAAGTTTAATACTCAGGATATATAAAGAATGTCTACAATTCGATGACAAAAAGACTAACAACCCAATTTAAAAATAGGACTTGAGGGTCAATCCTGTGAACAAGTGGTTAGGGGAGCCAGATCACATATAGCCAGTTACAGTGTTGGTAGTCCTAGGCCTGGCCCTGGTAGCTTGAAAAACATGCAGGTACATGTCCACAACCCCAATAGGATGGAGAGACGGAGAAGGGGTTGCAGCATGACTATGCTCCATTGAGGGGGGTGTTTTCCTTCTCCTCTCTCTGTCTCTCTCGGGCAAACACACTCATCTCTGACAAATTAAAAATAAGTAAATAAAATCAATGAAAATAGGACTTGAAGAGACATTTTCCAAGATATACAAATGGCAAACTAGCCCATGATATATATCATTAGTCATTAGGGAAACGCAAATTAAAACCATAATGAGATACCACTTTATGTCCATGAAGATGTTATTTAAGGGGCTGGCAGGTGGCATGGTAGTTAAGGGCGCTCGACTCCCATATGGCTGACCACAGTTCGAGTCCCGGACTTGGTGGCTTCCTTTCTCACTCTCTCTCTCTCTCAGTCTGTCTCTCTCTGGTCAAATTAAAATAAATAAATAAAGTTAAATAAAATAATTCTTTTAAGAAAAGATGTTATAAAAAATAGTAACAGGGGACTAACAGATAGCGTAATGACAATGTCTCTGGACTCCCATGTAGTTGACCACAGTTCAAGTCCCGGACCCGGTGGCTTAAACTCACGCTGGGCGCGTGTGTGTGCGCAAGTGGAATCCCGAGAGGAGAATGGAAGAGAAGGGATTGTGGCATGGTCATCCCCCCTGGGGGGTGATTTCTCACTTTCTGTCTCTCTGCCTCTCTCTGTCTTTCTGGCAAGCACATGTGCCCTGTAGCAAAAACTTCTACCAAAAATAAATAAATAAATAAATAAATAAATAAATAAATAATAACAACACATACATGTATATGACTGAGAGAGAGAGATTCTTCCCAGAGTTCGTCACACCCCGATCTCTTCCTCCAGTCCTCCAGCCAACCCAGGATCCTAAGCACACGTGCACACATCTGGTGTGTTTTCTGGTCAAAT